>JAWZYV010011930.1:0-1200000 GCA_038373885.1 Cheiracanthium punctorium | reverse complement strand
TAACTGCTAAAGGTGAATGAAAACAAATATTTATATTAATCAAAGAACACACTTAGTGAAAGGAATATTCCCTCGTGTCGCAAATACATGTTTTCAAAAAGTTCTTTTTAAAATGGTGCCTTTGGTGTTTCTTAATGGCTAGATGTTTTCTGTTCTTTAGGAATCTAACATTTTACATACAGATTTGACTTCATCTTAAGAATACTAAAAACAACTGCAATGAAGACCGGATTGCCATTTCACCGAAAGTTTTTCAAGATATACACTAAAGAGAATTGCGCAGTTTCCAACAATACTGTAGAACCAAAGAATGACGTACCATCCATAGTACGTTGGTTGCATTAATCAAATTTTTTTCCCCTCGTGTTTGCACAAAGTTATTTTAAAATCAAGTTACACAGAAGTCAGAACTTAATAACCTAATATTTATAATGACGCATGTCTTTAAATTAAATGAGATACCTGAGATGACTTTAAATTAAATGAGAAAACATACAGAACAAAAGTCATAAAATTACGTAATCAAGAAAAATGGCAGTATATGCGTTTAAGTAACGTGTATACAGTTTGCATAGAAATAGTGTACAATGTGTCCCAGTGTAAGGAAGACCGACTTAGCTCGGGTTCTCCTAATTCTGGACCCATTCCAGATGAAAGACCTATCACCTGGATAAGCACCCCCAGAGGTAGGTGAACATGGAGGGTATTGGAGCCATGACGAATTTTACGTGCACCAGCTCCCATTAGCGTACACCGTTCCACAGCAGCCCAGCCGAGAGACATTTTTCACCCTCCCAAGCACTGGCATAGGTGTTGCTACCCACTTTCCATATTCTTATGGGAACAGAGCTTAGCAACTAAACCGTTGAGGGCCATTGAATCGTATACTATATCCTTGACTGTAATAGAAGGTAAATAGATGTTTGAGCCTGGAAAACTACACACAAATATATGCTATGAAATTTACAATAGAAAGAGGATCCGAGATACAGTAGGTAAACTTTGAAAAAAATGTAGATATATACTAGAATAAGAACAATTTGTTTTATCATTATTATTTTGTTATTGTTATTATTGAAATGGAATTTCATACTATACTTGACTGTAGTAAAAGGCAAAAAAAAAAAATGTTTGAACCTGGAAAATTGCACATAAATATATGCTAAGAAATTTACAATAGGAAGACGATCCGAAATATAGTACGTAAATTTCAAAGGGAAAAAAATTAAAAAAAAAAAAACTTAGCTAATGGAATGAAAACAACATAGTTGTATTTGTGATACCCCAAAAACTCAATTTTTGATAGCTTGAAATATTCTCCTTTTACGCGAATTTTCCTTTTTAATTTTTAAGAGATGCATACCAAATAGCTAACTAATTTAGGCAATCGAATGTTAAATGTAATCGGTGTATTTCCCCCCATAATTTATGAAACCTTGCATTTATCAAACACACACACAACAAAAAGAAAAAGAAAAGAAAAAAAAAAAGATAATTGAAAATAGAAGGGCTTTTTAAGTAACAGAGGAAAATTTAACATACAGAATTACATACCAAATTGCAAATGTAATCACGAATTTTACTCAATCTTAAAATCGCAATTGAAAAATGCGAAAATTATTATTACGATATTTATCAAATGTATACAATTGAAGATTCTTTTAACAATAGTTTATTTATTACTACTTGAAATGCTTAATTTTTATCTTTAAAGCCGCATTCACCTCTTGACCGGCTACCACAACCAAAATTACCTCAAACGACTATTATTGCTCTTTCATTAAAACTGCAATAACAGTAATAATAATTTTTAAAAAATATCTAGCCGCGTGGGGCAAAAATATCGAATGGTTTTAAAATTCATTAAACCTAGTCTTTTGAAATTTTATTGCGTGTTAGCAAGTGTCGAATTCATCGATCGAAAACATATTTTGGGGAAAAAAAAAAAAAAAAAAAAACAGCAAAGTGTTTTGTAAGGAGCATCTGGAGGGCCATAAAACTAGCGCTCTATACACATTTTTTCCCCCTCATCTTTCCCTTAAAACTTCATTTCTTTTTCCTTTTTTTTCGGCAAGGCAACAACTTAACTCTAGATCGACATAAAGAGCAAAATAGCAGCCCCTTAATGGGGTCGTTCAGTTTATATCACTATTAAGGATTCGGAAATTTCCAGGAGAGGAAAACGAACGACCGAATAGCCGTTGTTGCGTGGAGAAGCTTAGTTGATAGTAAAATAAGTTTTTGAATATCTAATGCAAATAATTTATATCTTGATGTTTTTTTTTTTTCAGAGTTCTCATAAAATGTAATAGAGGTATCATGAATGTCATGCATACGTCAGAGATCCGGGGTCATATTTTTGAATATGTCATATTTTGTTTATTTTTCATGCATTAAGAAGCAAAAAGAAAAAAAAATGGATTAATAAGTGCATAAAAAAAGTACTGTTAACTTTCGGATAACTGCAACTATCCATTTATTGATACAGAGATTATAAAACTGCAAGAAAACGTGACAAATATTTGATATTTAGAGATTTAAAAACAAAATACTTCTTTCTCGGAGTTTTGTTTTAGGGAAAACCATTCCGAACAGTTATTAAAAGTAGTTAACATTTCGACATGAAATAGTGCTGAATTAGCTGCAACCTTTATATGGAGAAACGTTGAACTATTATTTGGTGATTAAACTGATCAATAGAACCAAATCATGGTGCAACATTTCTCCATAGAAAGGTTGTAGCTAATTAACCTGCATTTTATGGTGAAACGTTGGGCTACTTCTATTAACGGTGAACACACACGAAACTCCTTAACCCTTTCAGATTCCACGTCAACAATGGGGGACGCAAAAATTTCCTACTTTCGTTGCACAGGATGGAAGTCCTAATTTGTGCAATTAAAGCAAAAGCAATTTTCTTCGTTCAATTCATAATCAGGATTTTTATATATTTTAATTTACTTCTTAACTGCAAATTCAACCTCTATTATCAAAAGAAAAATTACCTACGCCGTTAATAGAAGTTCAACATTTCAACAGAAAATGATAGTAAATTAGCTGCAACCTTCTTATCGAGAAAATTTTTACCATGATTTGGATTAATTGATAAGTAAAAGCAACAACTTACGGTGCAAAGTTTTACCATTGAAATATTGCAGCTAAATTAGCACCACTTTATGGTACTTCTTTTAAGTGTAATTCAAAGAGAAATTATTCAAGCAGGTCTTCAAGTTATTTTACTGACTTGACTTGAGAGTTGTGAGACTTTGAAGACTTTGAATCATGTTTGCATTGCACTTGTCTAAAGATACTACTTAACGAGTTCAGAAGCAGTCCTAAACAAATATATAAATCCAGCTTTCGTTTATAAAAATAAGCAAAATACTTCAATTCAACGGCAAAATAAATATTCATAAGTATTTTTTAAAAGATTGTGGGAGTTCATCATGCAAATCTGGAAATATTTTCTAGACAGCACGTAGACGAAAAACCTAACTTTACCTCTGACTTATAGGGGGCGCTGACGGGCATATTCTCAACGCTATATACTATGCACAAGGATAAATCCAAAAGAAGATGTTAAATGTGTTAAATTTTCCATTAAGGCTACCATTTTTCATCTTACCCATGAATTTAACGCATGTGTTTGTATTATTCTGCGTAATTGGTGAATAAGACGGTTAGATTTATATCCATAGGCTGATTCAATTTATATCAGGTTGTAACGAAAGTTTTCCACCAGATTTGCTTGAGTCAGCTCACGCGGTACCCAGCTATTTACCTTATATGCCAAGTTTATACGATGCCTTGCGCGACTAATGGACATGGTACTAATGTCTAACTCTTTTAGCTAACTCTCGAGTGGATGAATATTTTATCTTCTTCCACACATTCTCGTAGGCGTTCCTCATCAGCATCAGTAGTCTGGCCAGAGCGCTCTGCTTCTTTAATATCCTAGTCCTCGTTTTTGAACTTTCGGTACCAAATCTTCACAATGTCATATGATACAACAGTAGTACCTTAAGCTGTACACATGATTCAGTGTCATTCTGTAGCTGACTTTTTGCGACAGAACTGAGAGTAAATGATGGATCAATCTGGTAGCGTGGTAGTTCCATTTCAGACACCTTATACTTAATCATAACGATATTGTTTTACGGATTTCACAACACAGTGCTCTAAAACAAGTCTTTTCTTTCAAATAACAAAAATCGTTTTACAAAATATTGGCAAAGACACCAACGCGAACTGCTTGTGCAGGCAATACTTGGAGTGGTGGAAAACTTTCGTTACAACCTAATACCTGCACAAAACGCCGCTAAAGCAAAGCTATAGCATTCATTTTACAAGACCCTTTAGATTTTCCTTGTTTGAATCCTGAACCTTAAGTTTTTAAGCTGAAAGTGTTTGTTCAGCTGTCCTCATTTCACAAGTCCCTATTTTATTAACAATAAAAAAAGCACTAGTAAATATGAAAAATTTTTCATCTGAATTTGACGCAAAGCACCGTTGAAGTTGCTACGTTTTCTGATATTTCAAATTCCTCATTTCTTTCCAAATTAATCATACATTATTTTTTTAACTGCAGTTTGACTGTATTACGAATATATTATAGTTATACAGGGTGCTTCAAAAAGCGCGCACATCAACCTTTGTGGTTGAGTTTTAAAGACAGAAGAATTATGTAAACAAACAGAATAAAGGACAAACAAATGCTGAACGATTATCTTTATTGTCAGGTGTCAGACAAGATCAAATCACAGTAAATTTTCAAAATGACGTCCGTTTTCCCGGACACACAATCGAACTGCTTTACCAGACTAGTCGACAGTTTACGAAGTGGGCGTGAAGTAATGTTCGATGTTGCATGAATGATGTTACTCCTAAGTTAATCAAGCGTTTGGGGATTATTGCTGTAGGCGACATTTTTCAGATCTTCCCAAACAAAAAAATCCAGAATTAGCAAGTCCGGTGAACGTGGTGGCCAAAGCCCTTCGTAAGTGGTACGATCATCGAAAAATTCAGTTAAAACTTCCATACTGGCCCGTGACGTGTGGTACGTTGCGCCGTCTTGCTGCAACCAAGCATACAGCAACAAGGATTACCAAGTGGATGTGCGCGAGTTTTGAAACCCTCTGTATATGCCCAAAAAATGCATTTAAATAAAAGTCCAAGGCACAGTAATTTGAATGAATAGCCAGATCCAGGCTCAGATTTGTACCATGATAAAATTAAAATAAATATCTCCTTCATATCTGTCCATTACTGCATGTAACATTAATTTAATTTATCCTTTAAAAACCTATCAAGGTCTAATAATTAAGCATCTATACCATACTGTTGTCTGTTGATAAGCATCATGAAAATCTAAATCATGCAAGATCTAAAACGTTTACACTGTCAATAAAACTAGTTAAAATTTCTTCCATATAATGGCTTTGAATAAGCTGCAATCTTTGTAAGGAGAAGCGTTAAACCATGATTTGATCCTTAAACTGATCAATGGAATCAAATCATGGGGAAACGTTTATCCATCGAAAGGATGCAGCTAATTCGGATCCATTCAGTGGTGTAGCCAAGGGGGATAGGGGGTCACAACCCCCCCCCATGAGGAATTTTTTGCGTACAAAATGTATATTCTTCACTCTCTTATTACACACACACGTATACATATATTTGAGTTACAGTAGTTGTAACCCCGCCCCCATAAAAATTTTCTGGCTACGCCCCGGGATCCATAGTATGGTAAAACGTTAAACTGCTTCTATTAACGGTGTATACGTAAGTAACGAGGTTAGAAATGTACGTTGGAACTCAAAAATCAATTGCATTACAGTGAAAATGGAGGACCACCTTTCGATAAAAGTTAATAATCCGATATTTATTCAAATATATATTATCTATGATATAATTTTCCCCCTGGAAAATAAACATAGAGTTTGAATACATTTTTATTCAAATATACCCCCTACCTTAAAACATGAAATTCTACTTATTTTCTGTATAATGCAATGTATGCTCTGAAAATATTCGAATAGAATGTTTATTTATTTTATGGTCTATAATAGTGGTTTTCGAGCCCTCAGGAGTTCACAAGATTAATACTCGTATATACATATATACATATAAAATAGGATAGTACTATGAAGTATTAACGTAGCCGCCAGTGTAAAATCCAATTCCAGTTTTATTTATGTAATAAAAAATGGTATTAGTATAATGATACCTATTTATAGTTTTTAAAACATTCAAATTTCAAGTGCAAAATTGATAGTGGATTGTGAAGATTATCATAAACATGGGAAGAAGGAGGAATTGGCTTTCATCAAAATACGGACTTTAAAATGCTTGTATGCTTCAATGAAGGATATAACAAGCTAAATTATAAAAACTATGCACCTCTATTTCAGTATCAGCAATATAAGAAAACTGTTGCAAAAGCAAATGGCTATGCAAAGGGTAGGTCTATTAGTATTAATACAATACATTAACAGTAGTTTTTTTAATTGATAGTTTTTTAAGAATGTACAATGTATTTAAAGAAGTTTTATTTTTTATTTTAGAATACGTTGCATTTCTTATGCTGAGAACCAGGGGCGTAGCCAGGTGAGCAAATTGCGTAGAAAAAATGTAGATATTGGCTAAACATAAGATAAATATGCTTGTGCTGTCAATATTTGTTAATGTTTAATAATAATAAGTGAATATTTTATGTATTCTTAAAAGTAATGCCTATTTTAAAATAATATTTTGAATACATAAGAATGAACTTCTCATGTTATAATGATTAAACAAACACTGGTACTATATCGTAAAAGCATTAGCTTCATCCTCAATTTTGAAATTTTTACAAAATATAAGATTAATTTTTTTCAAATTTTTTTCTCAATACACATAAGCGTGAGTGCATATGAAAACTGAGAACACATAAGAATCAGGCGTATTTAAAGCAAAAGCGACGACAGTATCTTGCTTACTTACTGAGAAACACTGATGATAACAGTATGCGTGTGCTAGTTAGTTGAAATGCAATAAATATTTACTGAATAATACTTATAAATTGATAAACTTGAAAATAATTTTAAGGAAAAAAGAAGGAAATTTTTAATTTATTCAATAAAGGTCAATAATCGAGCAGTCATTCAAATTTTACTTTTAAATGAATTTGGAATTATTTTTTTCACTAGAAAATTAATGATTAAAATACGATCGATGTATTGGTTAAAAAATTGAAGACGATTCAGCAATACATCAATATCATAAATATCAATATTTAATAGATTTGGAAGTATTATACTAAACTAGTTCTAATATTCACCGAATACTGGAGCTCCCCAATATTTTTAGTTATTTATATTAACAATTGAAAAGTGTTACTCTTTTATCAAACTGAATATCAAGCGTTCCTAAACTACTAAGAAATACAAAAACTGTTTTAGATGTTGCATGACGTAGCGATAGAACAATCGTGCACATTTTAATGCAAACGAGAAATTTACTTTCGTACTTAGAATGTGGGATGATGTCTGCAAATGCATTTAAAGCACGATCAACTGAAATTACGGAATAAACAAACCATAAACCTAAACAAAAGTTTCCTTTTGACGAGAATAAAGCTACACTTCGATTTCCAATTACCTTTCACCTTGGAAACCATATATCTGCTCTGTGCGTGAGGTGGGCAGGGTTCGGAGTTGTTATTCAAATAAATAAATTACATCCCATTAATTACCGGCAAACAACATCAATTTCAATTACTCTTCTTCGCCTTTTGTTTCTGCTGCCTTCTGCCCCTCTCTCTCTCTCTCTCGCTGCCGACAAAGTAAAATTTATTCGTTCGTTTCTCTTTTTCCGTGTATTGGTGTTGTAGGTTATTCCGAAAGGGAGTTAATGTTTTAGGCGATTGTGCGTACGGAACGAAGTGAAGAAACTTTGAAAACGGAGGACGCAGTTGATTGCGCACGTTTTCAGCATTTTAATCTGAGTGCATCATAATAGGAGTTTAACCCTTTGAGGCGCAACCCTTTCCCAATGCTGAAAAAAGGGCAGCCGTTGCCATCGCTCGACTTAACTACCAGCAAGATGGCGGACAATCGAAACGTTCATCTCGTGCCACAGATCTAGAGGCCCTTTTTTCAGCATTGGGCAATCTATCCAGCTCTTCTCGCATTCTTCCATTTTTCAGCAGATGTCAGTGCTGTTAAAAATAATCGTGACCATTCTTTTACGGGAAATGACGTGCTAAAAGGTAAAGGATTCTCGTGGAGCTATGCCACCTGCAACTATTTTTTATAGAAATATAATCTATTCTTCGTGACTGGCAACAGTCAAAACGACAGAGTTTGGTGTTCCCAGAGCGTTAAAGGGTTAAGTGCAGTAATAAACTGAACTTAGAATATCACTTTATTTTGATAAAGTTCACTGAGGTAAAATAAATAAATAAAAACTAGCCGCCAAGGCAGCCAGCTTCGTCGCCCCATACCTTACTGTTCTTTATACTCAGTGCAGTGTTGACTCAATTTCTGGACTCATTTCAAGAAAATCATGTTTCTTTGTTTTAACCAGCGACTTCTTATTAGAGATGGGGAAAGAATGAACACCCTGTTCTTTTGAACCTGTTCTCAAGAAAGAACGGGAACACCCTGTTCAGTGATCGCGGCAAAAACATGTTCTCAGTTCATTAAGGTCCGACGCTTCAAAATTTTATGGCAGGCAAGCGTGTTGAAAAGAGAAATTTTGGAAAATGCCTTAAAGGTGAAATTTCTCATTGAACGGCACGATTAATATTTTTTTGCTAAGAAAAATTTCAATTCTGGGAGGGCAGACCCCCCCTCCCCTACATTGGCTACGTATCTGATGGTGGGGACAGAATTTCACAATTTTAGCTTTATCAAATTCTAATTGTGGAATCTTAGTTATTGAGAAATAATGATAACGAAGATGATTATCTGGGGGGGGGGGGGGGGATAGAACTTTTACCCCAACCTACCATAATTTTAAAGAGGACCCGGGCAAAGGGCTTTAGAAGCTTTCTTATGTGTTCAATACGAAATGCACTCACACGATTACAATTCGTCAATTTTTATTATTCCAGCCAAACTACTCAATTTGAATCAAAGAAAAAAATTTAATAATAAAGAAAATGATAGTCTGAAACACAAACAAATCGAAAAAAAATATTTTATCAACGTCAAACAATAATATAAGCATTACACTATCTCCATATAAAACGCGCCTTCGCTTCATACGCTCTTAGCCATCTCTTATTGGCTGAAAAAGAACCTGTTCCGGAGCAGCCTCTCCTATTGGCTGAAAAAGAACACGTTCTTTGATCACGACTCGAGGAGTTCTCCGAGCAGTGAGCGGGAACACCTAGTTCAGCGTTCTTTTCCTGAGCTGGAGTTCTTTTTCGGAACGGAGAGCTAAGAGCGGGAACGGGGTAAAAGGCGTTCTCTTGCTGAACAGGTTAAAAGAACAGTTCTTCGGTGAAAGGTGTTCTTTCATTAAATCTGTTCCCTGTTCTTTTGCTTTAATTAAGTTCTGAGCTAGGGTCAAAGTTGTAGACTTGGAGTCAGAAGCAAGATCGTACTTAGACGGGGAGGGCAAGGGCGGATTAAAGGGGGGCGGAGGGGGCGACCGCCCCCCCCCCAGAAAAAAGAAATTAATGTAAAAGATCCTATTTTTTCTTTCAAAAAATGGATGTATATGTCAATCCCCTAACTTACCGCCCCCCCCCCCGACAAAAATGCATTAATCCGCCACTGGGGGGTCCTATGAGTTCGGACGCCGCTCCCACGAACTTATTACATTATATGTACATGGTGTATTTATACCGGGACGTAGCCAGAAATTATTTTCTGTGTGGGGATGGTGAGAGGAATGGGCGCCGGCAGCATAGGGCAAGGGGGGAGCAATGCCCCCTCCCCCTGGATTTTTGTATGCAGTGTTATCCTTTGCTTTTTTGCTCTTTCCAAAATGGTAACTATACGTTGAAGTAGTCTTTGCCCCCCCCCCTGGGAAATATTCTGCCAGCGCCCATGGTGAGGGGTATGAAATGCAGTGATGTATAAATGAACGAAATGTTTGTGCAGTAATAAAAAAAAATTTAATCTTGCTAAATTAGACAGAAATTGGGTGTGGGGGATATATCCGGAAAATTTTATCCCGATATACGATGCTCCCCGTCTCCGAAATTATTTTCCAGGTATGGCCCTGGTCGGAAGCCATGTAATTTTATATGCCAAAGTCGTATTCATTTTCAAGCTGGAGCTTGTACTTTTTTACCCTTTAAGGCGCAACCATTTCCCAATGCTGAAAAAAGGGCGGCCGTTGCCATCGCTCGACTTAACTACTAGAAAGAGGGCGGATGATCGAAACGTTCATCGCGTGCCACAGATCTAGAGACCCTTTTTTGACGACAGCACAGCCAGCTGTCATCAAAAGCCAGCTGCCATTAAAATATTTTTACAAAAAATTACTGTTAACATACTTGATTGAAGAAAGCCAGAATGTTGGTTGCAAAGTTTTTTTTAAGCATTTTACAATTGTTGTTGTTGTTGCTAATGCCCTCTGGCAACCCGCGGGGCGGTGCCAGATCCCTCAAATAGGCAGGCGATGGGCGGAAGGGGCTGCTTCCATTTTAATGAGCCCCAGTGGGAGGAACTCCGACTCAGCTTGCTGTCCCCTAATTTTGAACCAATTCCAGAGGAGGGACCCACCCCCTGAAATCGGCACCCCCAGAGGTATCGTTTAACAATTTGGAGGACATTGAAACCACGACGGATTTTACGTGCACCAGCTCCTATTAGGGCACACGGTCCCACAGCAGTTGAGCCGAGAGGAAGTTGACCCTCCCAAGCACTGGTCAATCCGGATGCTGCTTCACTTTTCGTGTTCTTATGGCAACGGAGTTTACTGCCCAGACCACTGCGGGTTTTACAATTGTACTAAAGTATAGTACATGTTAAAAAGACGTATATTTTCATTTTTAAATTGAATAAAATAGTCATAATAAAGCTACCATAAATCAAAGAACCCGTTCTCAAAAGAACAGGAAAAAGAACTGTTCTTTAAAAAAGAACGGGAACGGTGAACACCTGTTCTTTGAAAATAACGGTTTTCCCCACCTCTACTTCTTATCCTATTATACCTCGTTAGTTTTAATAGTATTTGTCATTAAATTTATTTAGATTGGGGTTGCTACACATTTTGGGTGTCATCATAAAAGCCGCTGTTGAAACAGCGAATGGCTAAAATATGCTTTAGCCCGATGTATGGTGACATTTCTTGGGGATATGGATGGGATTCAGATGGGATATGGGAATTGAATGCACCAAGTATTGTCAATTCGATATTTCAAATCTATGAAAAAGTCCGTAAGATCTTGCATTTTTGTGTATCCATTATTTCTGTTTTGTAATCTATAGCTACTGCGTGACATAGGCTTGCTCCATTGGACGTCATTGAATTTTTGCACATGCGTTATTGATATTACATTAATGTTATATCTATCTGTTGCCGTTCGCAGCGTGGGAATATCGTCGATTTTGGTACCCCATACGTTAGCATGTTACATAAGTAGATTGGTATGGGCCAAATGCCTCGCTTTTGAGAAATCATAGGAGGCTACAGCTATCCTAAAATGCCCATACGTTTCTTCTTCAAATTTGTGTACTTTAGCGGCCACTAAAATTTAATCGTCAAGCAACCGAGATAGTTAGTCAATACGCTGGTCTAAATAGTTCGCATTCCCATTGACGTTTTCATCTAAAGCATATGTAGGATGTTGGCATAATCGTTGATGTCATACCAAGCTCAGAGGCTACTAAAATCCACAAGTACCAAACTTTGAAACGGAAAAAGACCAAATATAAAAATTCCAATGTCTTTCGAGCTTTTCTTTTAATAGTAATTTACTATAATTTTTCTTATAACTGAAAATTCAACAAATAGGGTAAAGTTGAATCATACAAATAAGTAATATTCTCGAAAGAAATGCATCAGATTTTCAAAAAATCGCATACTTGTTTGGATTGAAC
This sequence comes from Cheiracanthium punctorium, assembly GCA_038373885.1. Classification (NCBI taxonomy): domain Eukaryota; kingdom Metazoa; phylum Arthropoda; class Arachnida; order Araneae; family Cheiracanthiidae; genus Cheiracanthium; species Cheiracanthium punctorium. The sequence continues at coordinate 1,187,962 of JAWZYV010011930.1, read as the reverse complement.
TGGTTTTTTACATCATGATTTTATATACTTCATGAAGTTATATTAATCAGCGCAAGTTGTTCATAGCTCACGAATTGAATAGTCTCTGAAACAATTTCACCAATCTACATCTAGATAACTCACTGACAATATGCAAAATATTGCTACAATCTGCTACTTAAAAAGAATACAATTTGGAGCTACAAGCTAAATTAATCCAACTTTTTGTAATTTAAGATATCTAAATACTTTTGCTTTTCTAATTAACAATAGTAAGTAAATGGAATTATTATGTTTTCATTTGGCAAACAAGTTGTAATGGATTTTAAATGCCTAGCCCATAGCAATAAGAGATCGTTCTTTTTAGCACAAATTCCATTCTCAATATTTTAGGCATTCGAATGTCCAAACATCATTGTACAATTTTCGATTAAGTCTCAGTAGGTAATATTTTGTGTTCCGTGGTTCATAATAGCATGTTGTTAAAAGTAAATAAAATAAATATTTAATTTTACAAAACTTCGGAAGAAATAAACGTTCAGCAAACTGAGTGTTTTATGGCTATTTTACTACAGATAACTTTCCTAACATTCCAGAATCTCTGGTTCAAAAAAAGTGTTATTTTTTTTTGTTTTTTTATGTGTCTGCTTTAAGTATTTAGATTCAGGCCCTAATGTGCGAGAAAAAGCGCATCATTCTTCAGATTCATAAATGCGAAGATATTAATTGCCCAAAGTTCATTTTATTGCTGCAATTTAATTAACTGGAAGGTATTCGAAACCATAAACTTTAATTAATCTGGAAAATTATGACTTTAATTAAAATCTGTACGTATTTTTCACGACATAAAACTTATTGAAGTCTTGGGCAAAATTCTTAATTCGTTATAGCGATAAATGCTTAGAGTTTCAAGCTCTAATAACAAAAATTTAATCATGGGTTTTAGATAATCAAAGTTAATGCGCGTGCAGAGATCATAACAAAAAATAACTGAAATTATGTATCAAAATTAATGAACAAATAAATTATCAAATATTGCTTTTTTTATACAGTTCAATTTCGGTCACGCATAAAACATCCGTGAACAGTCATTTTGGTTTCCTAATTATACACTGGAGTTAAAAAGTCAATATTTTTATGAATATCATATTTTTAAATACACTTTAATATTTCAGTGGATAAATAAAGTTCTCCAACTACTTCTTGAATTTTTATGAGATTAGGTAGAACAATATGATGAAACTATGTTTATCGTGTCATTTGAACACCTTTTAGATATGCGGTAAAGCTATAATTTAAATCTTTAAAATTAAAATATTCCACATTCCACTTAAAACGTTATAAAAACTTTCACTTAATTATGAAGAAACCATTTTCTAATAAAATTGTCTTGGCATGTTGGCTGCTCTAGGATATTTAAATTCTGGATTTAATAAACTACAATGCTTTAAAAAAGTAAAAATAGAAAAATCCTAATCTCATTAACTTAAACTTCAATCGTAGCAGAAAAAACTGTTTAGATCTTTTTTAATGGTTTAATGCTTCTATCTTTCTTTATAAATTTTAATGTTTCCTAGGGCCGTTTATACACCTTTATTATATAACTTTGAAAATAAAATAAAATAAAGCTACGCAAAAAGTTTCAAATTTTGACGCAAAAGAAATAAAATTACAATTTTGTATCTTCTACTCAATTTTTCAACACTTTCCAACAAAGATGAACGTTTTTTGCTATTTCAGCGGATGCCTGTCTGTCTGTCTGTCTGCCGTATGCATACATTGCAACAAAATTTGCCTATGTTGTTGTTAAGTACTATGCTACTAACCCATTGAAGATGTATATTGCATAGCTAGAGGCGCATATTATGATATATTACTCCCTTTATACAGTGACTGCATATATTATGATATGTAGTTACTTTAAAGAGTGATATACGTTCATCTATTTCATACAGAACAAAATTAATCGTTATTATTGATAAATGGTCTCCAACAAATATTGTACGTAACGTTTGTAGCTCTTTTTCAGAGACAAATAATTCTTATAGATTCTAATGAAAGTTTAAAAAAGTAAATATTTTTGTATCAAATTTGCTTAGTCTATTCACTGTCCCATCCTCTTAAAGCTATAACTTACTGCTATCGTGTATAATGTAACATGTAGGCAGAAAATAACTATCATCGCATTTTTGTAACTGTAAGAGTGGGCGTGTTAAGAATGAATTAAGCGACAGTATTAGGTTGTAACGAAAGTTTCCCGCCACCGCAAACATCGTCAGCACACAGTTCGCGTTGGCGTATTGGCTCATATTTTGTCAAACGATTTTTGGCATTTGAAAGAAAGAGGCTTACTTTATAACACTGTGTTGTGAAATCTGTAAAAAATATAGTTATCATTAAGTATAAGGTGTCCCAAATGGAACTATCACACTAGAGGATTAGAACCATCCTTTACTTCCATTTGTGTTGCAAAAAGTCATTTACATAATATCAACAAATTATGAGTACAGCTTTAAGTACTATTGTTGTATCATGTGACACTGAGCAGGTTTGGTACCGAAAGTTCAAAATCAGTTATCTAAGGAGTTAGAAGTTAGTTTTTCAGGCAGATATGGCGGAAAACTTTCGTTACAACCTGATACATGCGCAAAAATTAAGACCGTGTTGGGAAGTGTTGTATAATCAGTGACTTCATATGATTTATCTATCTTAATTTGTTTCTGTTGATGCCTATAAAAATAAATAAATATTGCCATTAAACGTCAAGCATGTTTTAGTTGTTTTAAACGTTATGATGATGCCGGAAATTGAGGAATAAGGTCCATGGACTGTAAGTTGCATTAAGCTAGTTGCATACATCCGGAATGAAAGGTGAATGTAACTTAACTCTTAGATAAATTTCGATTTCCGATTTTCTTGTTAAAGGGTCTGCTGTAAAAAAGTGTAGCCAGACGGTGTAGGGTAGTTGCTTCAGATTTTTCTCCTTAATTCCACTTTTCAATTCGCGGAGACTGTTCGAATAAAATAAAAAAAAAAAAAAATTCTCTAACCTTAGTTTTATTTTGTTCAGCACGAGCTCTCTGGGATTAGAGAGGCATGGCGTCAGAAGAATTATAAGAAAAAAATACTTTACAATTGCGCAATGGACGAAGAATCTACTAAATTTTTTTTTTCACAAAGCTGTGATTAAGGACATTTTCCTACGTGAAATGAACATCTAAAAAAGCTCGGACATATTCCATGGCGGGTTGCGAGCTCATCTGGAACTTAACCCCGAAAAGCATAGTACTCAATATTGTAGAACACCTTTTGCCCTTGCGGACAGAACAAGTATTTCAAATTTTACAAACGGCATACAGTTGTCAAAGATATTACGACTCTGCAGAAAACATGAAAAATGTTCTGTGAGAAATCAACAGTGAACTTTAATAAATGTTTTAATGTCAGCTGAAATATTAATACTATTCAACGATCGTGTACCAGTAGCAGTTCATGATAGTTAGAACATTTAACACCTAGCAAAGAATAGCATTTATAGCTATCCAGTAAACCAAGGGACCCTGAGGGAAAGAGGTTTCACTCAGCCGGTCAAATACTACATAAAAATGAGGCTGATGTTTATAGTGTAATCGAACAAAATGTTGTATTAGTCACCCTCAACATGTAACATTCATCTCTTTAAAGCACTAGTAATAATTTTTTACTAGTGCTTTACTAGTGCTTAGGCCTCCAATTTGAAGCACGTTATTCCATATACTGTACGGTTCTGTGAACTTTGTGCAACACAAATTTTATTGTTAATAGAAGGCATTAATTAGGTAATTATTCATTGAAACTTATACAGTTAAATAACGATTCTTCAAAAGCTATTTCTTTATAACGTGAATATTTTCAACTGTATATACTGTATTTTAAGCATTACTAGCACACACAGCCATTTGTTATAACTAAAAGGTTCTTCCAAAAGAAACCTACTAGTTACTTTAACCATGTTTTAACTCCTCAGTCATACTTGCCAATCTAAATGCATAAAATGTAGCGCAATAAATTTGATAAATCTGACAACGTACTTAAAATTGAACATTTTTCTATAAATTTTAAACACCTTAAAAGCATTTTTCCCTTGCCCCCAGAGAACTTCAGCGACAAGCACATATCGGCATTTGAACATTCAATTAAGCATTAAGTATGTTTTTAAACACTGCGGAGGTGCAGTAAATAAACGAGTGGGATCCATAGGAAATTCCTTGTTCTTAGTTTGTTGCAGAAGAGAACGCACAACAAAAGCGGTGACTTTAATGCGTTCTAAGATAAATTTCGATTTCCGATTTTCTTGTTAAGAGGTTTATTCTAAAAGTGTGCTTCGGGGAGGGGGGGCTGCCTCAAATTTTCTGTTCCATCTCCCTCCGCAAGGTAAGGAGAGGGGCGTCCGAACAAATTAATTACGGTGCATTAATTGCGAGTAAACAAAATGGCTCTCTATTTTTCTTCTGGACGAGACTCTCGAGATTAAAGAAGTATGACGTAATTTATCGGAGAAAGGAGTATTTTACGTTTACGTGAAAGAGGGGAGAAAAGTTTTTCGAAAGTAAGAAAAGTTTGCTGGCGCGGTGCTGCGTCTCTTACGATATTCTTCTAGAATAAAATAATTGAAATGGATGTCTATAACCTGAGATGAAAGCTAAAAGCATCTATTATTCCAGGAAAGAACTTTTCGTGTTGTAACTTTAATTATTTCTTGAAAAATTTGTTTTCTAATTGATGGACCAGCGGCCTACTGTAAGCTTGACCGTTACGTGAAAAAAGGACTCCTTTGTTCAGTTCCCACACTGACAAAAAATATGCCGTTGACTGAGAAAATAATTGGAGGAACCAGAATTCATCAGTCGATGTGTTCCCTATAAATACTAGATCATAGAATGAGACACTTCTGAACCCACTTACCAAATTTTTAGATCTCTCCTCTATAAGCTGGTGCTTGTACCCGGATCAAAATATCTGTAAATCACATTTTACGCTATCGGGTAGACTCACAAACTGTCATACTAGCGCTCCAAAAGTCGAACGATAGTTTCTCGTTACACAAACCAGTCATTCTACTGTCATTAGCCAGAACACTACGGACTAGACGATTTCGTCTGTATCAGTTGCGTGTATCACCAACGCGCATAATTCTACGATCTACTTTTATAGTTTTGGGACATCTATTCGTTCTAGATGACAGCGGTTTTTTTTTTTTATTTGTGCAGTCCCAGACCGCGTATAGGCTGCTGCTGAAGAAGATCAAATTCTTTTTTCGATTGAAACACATGCACAGTTTGATAAGTACCTTTTATGTATGCTATTTTACAAAGTTTCAATTATTCCATTTTTTAAACACCAGTTTTGAGTGTTTTTTTTGTCATGCTACCATTTTAGGGGAACACCCTACAGATATATATACATATACACACACTTTTAAATCCAACTTTTACGCAGAAGTAAAAGAGAGTATGTGAATAAAAATATATACTATGCAAATTCAAAAGATTTGCAAATATTTAAGTGGATTCCATCTGAAATAGAGAAGTATTTGAATATTTTATTTACTTAAATTTGTCTCATATTGAGTTTTATTTTATTTTGAGTTTAATTTTAACACGAAGATTTTCATTTCAACTTACTAAAACATTAGTGTCCCTTATGAATCCGTTTATGAATAGCACGATTATACATTTTTGCGATTTTCTTAAATCAAGATATTGAATTTGTGCATGTGTTTTCCCGGGAATTCATTACTAAATTCTTGGTAATTTCATATGCAAGCTTCTTTTCATTCCATATTAACTCGACATTTTGAATGAAAAATACGATCAATAGAACTAACTATACCGAAGCAGGGATAAAACCACAAAATTTACGAAGGTATGAATATATTCTGGATATTTAATATAGTTATCGTAATATATTTTAGTAAGATAAATAAAAATATATAGAACGCATTTGTGTGCAATGTGTTATGTAGTTTTGTAATATGTTAAATTTGATCTTTTAATTTGATATCAGTCCGTCGCTGATATTTTTTCCTGAAATTTTATCTATGTTTATCTTATTAGTGGGCGCAGAGGGAATAGAAAATTTTGAAAGATTTCAAACTAAGTCTTATAATATGAAAGAATAAAACCTATAGGATTTAATGCATTCTTCAGCTTCAGAGAAGGCAATCAATGCGTTTCTCAAATAAGCGGTTCAGTTTTTATCAATTTAGCCTGAATAAAATTTATAAAATTGTACATTTCAAATATAATTTTCAGCAAATTAATGTATGTTTAACAGTACTGCGTTATTTTCCTACGGATGCACTTCTAAATTTAAAGCAAAAATTAAAACATTTATTTAAAATCTCAGTATTTTTGCAACTTAAAAATTCAATCTCTCGAATACACATTTAGAGGAAAAACAAGATAATCTTTAAAGAAAAAGTAAAATTCTTATTATTTTTTAAATCATTTGTATGTCTTTTTTATGTTCTTTTAAATGGGGGGAAAAAACTAAATAAATTGCTGTTACACGAGATTTCTAAACAAAAATATTTTCAAAATATTACCTAGGAGGTTCCCTTATTTCTTCCTTTGTTTTGTTCGGTATTGATTTGGCAATATATTTTCTTTTGACATTATGGACAGTGTATTGATTTTTCTGTTTCAACTGATTAGAGGGAATATTTCTTTTCAGAGATTTTTTTCCCCCGAAACCAAAGTTCTTTACATTTTCAGAAGCAAAATGGCACAATAAATTGCGCAGCTTGTTATTTCGATTTAATGAAACATGAAGCATAGAAATAAGTTCCATATTTGTCTCATTCAAAATGAAGAGGACTTAGGCAACCGAAGAAAGATTTTGTTATTTTTTAAATGTTACTTATCCATTCTAGCAGAGTATGGTGGCAAAATTGGTTATAGCTGGGTACGTGCAGCTGTTTTGTTCAAAGCTTAACAAAACAACAAAATATTTAAAGCAATTCAAAAGACCTAAATTTATTGCAAGAATATCATGCAATTATAATGGCAATAACAGAGATACCTGCGCACCATATAGTGTCTAATGACGCTATACAAAAAGGAATAAGTACATTCATTGGAAAACTGGTTTAACATAATAATTCCAATCCTTTGGTTGTACTTTGAGCTTATTCGGCACATAAAAAGCTTTAGGAAATACCTATTTCTTGATTGCAGTTTAAAATGCATATTTTACCCATTCATTTTGATAACAGCATTGAACAAATTTTCTGTGGGTGACACCTCCCTTCAAAAGTGGAGACCGTTCTGAACGGCTTCCATTAAAAGCTGTGGGTATTTACATACTGTCGAGCCACTGTGGAATATCTACTTCTGGCGTATGCATTTTTAGGCGGAGTGAGAGAGCATCAAGGGAGTCCCTATTTGAGCATAGGAATACCCTTTATCTTTCAGAAAAAAAACTCCAATCCCACGATCAGCGGTCTAAGTAGTCCACTTGTCAAACCCCGATCATCGGATCAAGCAGTCCACTTGTATTGCAGGCAGAGGTCTAGGCCCCAAGAAACAGCCTGGGTTTATTCTTGTGTAGTCAATAGTTGCCTTCTTTCTACAGTGTATGCATCTCTTATATCAGACGACTATGTTTGGAGGTTACAAGGTGAAAATTAACAGTTTCTAGGAGGTCGTGATGCCCCGCGCGTGTAATTTAGTCCACTATACTAAGTATAAGGTGAGGTTAAATTAAATGTAAATATTTGCTAAGATCAATTAGCGATTAATGGTTATTACTTAATTGCATTTAAAATAGTTTAGAAAGTACCAGTTTTAATAATTATTGCTAATAAAATATGCATGATAAAAAAGCATTCTGAGTAGCATAACAATATTATAATTCTTACGCATATGTTTCATACAAATAATCATCATCACCAACATTGGCACCACAAGCTCGCTGTCGTCTTTCCAGAAGTCTTTCCCATTCCACCCTATTCCTAGTAATGGACAACCAGTTTCTTATTTTAAATATAGCAAAATCCTCACCCAGGTTGTCCCTACATCTTTTGCTAGATCTTCCCCAGAAAAGAGTTGCATTCAAGACCTTAAGAGCTCTTCTCTCAGTACTCATTATCAGAAGGTGACCTGCCCATCTCATTCTAGTAAGTTTTATGTATTTAATAATGCCATCATTTTTATAGATTTTATAGATTTCAAAAATATATGTCTTTTCCTCCAGGTATTATTTTCTAAAACATCACCAAAAATATTTCTTAGAACCTTCCTCTCGAAGATCGCAAGTGGTTTTTCCTCCATCGTCGTTAAAGTCCAAATTTCTGAGGTGGTTAAAATTGATCTTATTAGCACCTTGTGCAACAGAATTTTTGTTCTCTTTATTAGGTGGGATTTCAAAAAAGGTCTTAGACCAAAAACCGTGTCATACAAATTACTTCATTTAATTATATTTATCACGAGCTTTTGGGGATATTTTTAAGAACCAAGCATTTTCATTACTCGACGATTTACATGAAAAACAGAGCTACTTCTTACGAGTCCCTTTGTTTCAGAGGAAAAATCTTTTAGCTTCAATTCGCGCATAGAAATAAGGCAGGGGCAAAATTTTCCAAATACTCTTAGAAAGTCACGTACGAAAACACTTTTGTTTGAACGAATGGTGAAAACAATTTTAAAACGCAGTTGTTTTCACTTCCCTTCAAGTTTGAAAAGTTTATTAAATATTTCGTAGCGAATTCTTATGGATTTTAATAATCTCTTTAAATCTCTGTTATAAATTTGCTAATATGGTGAAGTTTTCTCAGGTTTCCTTGAAGCTGTTCATGCACATTTATCGGTATGGTAATTTTTGCTTGGTTTTGTATTTTTGCTACCTTATTGAGCTCCCGTTGCTTCGCTAAATTGATTGAATATTTTAACTGAAAAAGAATCTTAAGATAATTTTACGCGAAAACATAATGATACATTTATGCTGATAATAAAATCTAATTAATAAATGCATCAATAAAATTATTTTTCTTCTTTTTTTTCATTTTATGTATATAAATAGTCAATTGAAATAAGGAGGACATCTAGAGGCCATTAATTTAGGTAGAACATTTTTTGCTTTCATAAGCATGCATGTGAAGGAAATAGGTGACCAGGCTGAATTTGGATAGAATTCCTGCTAAAAAAAACGGAAATTCAGGCAGAATGAATTAATTATAAACGCAGGTTATATGGGTCATTTTATAAAAATGTTGCAATTTCACCGTTCAACGTGTCTTGGAAAAAATCTTTCTTTTTTTCCTATAACTTTTAATTATTATAAGCCAAAAAACCAGTTACTGTAACAAAATGTATCAAAATTAATACATTTTTCTCAGTGTAAGAGTTGATAAAAAAGAAAGGGGGGGGGGAGCGGATGCAGAATCCCGCAGAGTGAGGAGGTCTTAAAAGTAAGACAGACAAAATAAATCATTTTTTTAAATAAAAAGCACATTAAGCAAAAAAGATTAAACTTCACATTCGGTGGTAATTATATCAACCTTTGCAAGTATGAAGTGCCAAACCCGTTAACAGCTTTTATATTAAGTATACATTATTAACCCTCTCGTCACCGAATTATGAAAAATCAGAGGAAAAAAATCTGGCTAGCATTTAATGCATTTGAAATACTATTATAAATCACGCAAAAATATTTTTTTCTAATGTCGATTAATATTAGATTTTTCTAATATTAATTTCTGCATTTTCGAAGCATTTTGTTATGCTAAAATTAATTTAAAAGGATGCACATATTAGGTAAAGGTTGGGGAATAAGAAAAAAAACTGTACTTACCTTAAAAAGAAAAAAAAACAGTAAAAAAGCAGCGTAAATATTTTCTTAATTTTTCTCCTGAAGCAATGAAGCGAAAACTGTAAAAAATGATCTAAATTGACTAGTTCTGCAATCTAGGCACGATTTATGCATCTAGTTAAGAGACTCATATACTTTCTACATGAATTAATGATATTGATATCACTGAAAGAAAAAAAATACTAAATTCAATTGTTTTCTCTCTATATATTGCTATTTGAAGTAGGAGCCTCATATGAGGTTCAGGGTGACGAGAGGGTTAGCATATTTTAATTGTTAATACGAAGCTACAGTTAAAAACGTCAACCGAATTCTATAGCTTTAACTAGCTGAAGAGAGGAAACTTAACTGATTCCGGATACCTTCTATTTTCGGTAGCAAAAAAAGTAGAGACCCAATAATGTGAACCCGAGAAAAATAGGGTGGTAATTTACACTAACATATTAAAGTGGAGGTCGATAAAACTTTTGATCTAACAGTAAGTAACACATTTTTTTTTTCTGCTGAACAGAAAGATGAAAAATGTCCATTCACTGCTACCAGGCATTAAATTTTAAAAGAAAAAAAAATGAAGGGATCGTTATAGAGCTCAGACATATAATTTGGTGGATAACAAGTATAATAAATGTCACATGATATTTAGATAAATGCACATCTTTAAATTATTTATTAATATATGTTCATGCTGTTGCGTTCAATGCAGACAGTACATTTTTCCTTCATAAAGAAAGAAAAAATAATGTAATAAGGAACACAATAAATATAAATTTATTGTGTTCCTAGTTACTATATTTAACAACGTAGGTAAACGTTAGGTATCACAATACAGTTACCTAAGGTTTATGTACATTGTTAAAATAAACATTAATTTAAACTCATCGTAACAGAGTGGACTTAAAGGCTTTAAAAAGGCATAGAACTTAAGTAGGTAACATACACAGCTTGACAATTGCTAAGGAACAGTTACGTTTTCAGGAATAATTAAGAATAGACAATGATTGAAGAAATGAAACTAAGTACATATTTAGTAGGGATGGTGTGCATTAATTATAGTGCAAAATGGTACAGATAATATCGCCACATCGAAGAATTAAAAACTTAAAATAAAAAAGATACTCTGGATGATTCCCAAACAGCCCCAAAAATTTGATCTTCAGGACAGAACGATGCAGAAATGAGTACCTTAGTAAGATGTGGGTTGACCATGGACACTAGAGCACATTTTGCAACTGCTCTCCATGCTCATCACTAAATTATTGAGGAGTCCTTGGAGGATATTGTCCCACTCCTCTTTCAAGGCGGTTTTGAGCTCATGCACTGTTCGGGGTCGGGTGGTTATTTGTGCAACCCGTCTGCCAAGAGCATTCCAGGCGTGCTCAGTAGGATTTAGGTCGGGAAAGTAAGCAGGCCATTGCATACGGAGAATATTTTCCCTTTGCAGTATGTCCGATACCTCAACGCTTCTGTGTGGCCGCGCATTATCGTCCGTAAACAGAAAGTCTGGTCCTACAGCAGCCCTAAAAAGACGAACATGATCCAGAATAATCTCTCTGCAATACCGTTGCAATGTAACGCTCGCTCGCTCAAAGATGGGAAGCGGTTTTCTGCCATTGTGCATGATGCCTGCCCACACCATCACGCCTGGGCCGTACTGATCACGTTCACAAGCAAACTGTAGTGCATAACGTGTTCCACGCTCACTCCACAGTTATTGGTGGCCAGAATCACTTGTCACAGTGAAACGAGATTCGTCGGAGAACATTACACTAGTTTTGGTGATTCCAACCAACATGTTCCTTACTCCAACGTAATCTCTCTCGACGATGGCATGGTTGAAGTGGAATGCAACGAACAGGCTTCCGTGCATACAAGCCAACTTGATTTAATCGCCATGAATTGGTTCTTGCTGAAAAATGGGTACCGGTAGTGGTTGCAAGATTTGCAGCTATCTGGCCGGGAGTGTAATTTCTGTTCCTTTCTGCCACGAGGGCAATATAGCGATCCCCTAAAGATGTGATGTTCCTACCACGACCCCCGGCATGTTTTCGCAAAGCATTTCCACCTTCAGCGGAATTCTTTAATTGCGAGATGACACTCTTTGATACACCCATTGCAGCAGCTAAAGTGGTGTGCCACTTTGACCTGCTTCCAGTCGTCCAACTGTTCGCCCACGATCGTAGTCACTCAAATGATGTCTTGCTGACATTTTGCTCTTAATTATTGCAAGAACAAAGCAGAATTTCGGAGAAAAAAATTTTATAACATTCAGGACTATTTTCGTCATACATCAAGCAGCATGAATTTTCGTATGAATCATGAGCTTGTATGCACTGCCTTTTATACAGATAACGAATCCTGGTCTACCACGCCCTCTGAACGTGAATTTACTGTAATCGATCAGCTATCTGAGACGCAATTTTGCACAAATCACTTGCTCCTTACCAATTGTCAAGCAATGTAGTAGACATGGAATAAAAAATGTAGGCACCTTCATATTTTAATCAATTTATTTTCTTCCAAAAAAGAAACACTCAAATGCAAAGGGCAGCCAGGGAAGAAATGAATGTCAGCATAAGGTAACTATTTAACAAGGTTGATCCATATGTTGGGAAATTAAGCTATGAAAAATTTGGTAACATTGTGCACATTAAAAAAAAAAAAAAAAAAAAAAAATTCTAGGGAACAAAGTGTAATAAGCAGTAGAATGAAAAAGTTGCTACATGAATTTAATTATTTATAATGCATATAAAAGTAGCAGAAGTGCAATCTTTCATTGGATGTCCCATTAATTGGAATCGTTTTATTTTTTATAATGTTATGACTGTTTGTTTTAAAATTTATGTAGAAGGACAAGGGTTTTGACATGTATTTTGGATGCTATTTTAATCATTTTTAATATTAGAACACACCTAATAATATGCTAAGTCTATCTTTTTTTAAAACCCTTATGTGAAAGATATAATATCAAATAAAGAAAATTGAATGCCGTTGACTGCAAGGGACATGCTCAGTAGCATTTTTTGAGAATGATCAAAATACACATGTACACAGTGGCACAGTTATGTAAAACAGTGCTCCCCCTGCCCAGCCTTTTTATCGCCGCGGACCGGTCAGCGCGCTTGATAATTTTACTGCTGCCAGCTCAGGGGCTATGTGTGTGTGGGAGAGAGTTGATTGTTTTGATTTAATAATTCTAACTTAATTGTATTTAAACCTGCCTTCAAAATAAAATGCAGTTACACAAGAAATTTATATAAAGTGATTTAATATTTTAACTCACTAGAACGATAAATCAATGAAAACCCTAAGTTTGTTTCTTTGCAACCAGACTGTTTCATCTGGGGGTAATAAGAGAATGACATCCGAGGTGTGTTGCGTGTGTCTAGTTTATTTATTTATTTTTTGGTTGCTCTCACTGCAAAAAACCCCCGCTTCACGCACATAGATTGTCGGAAATGGCAAGAGGAATTTAAGTGACTGCAAACTGAATCTTAAAATGTTTAGTAAACAATACACTTATTTAAAATCCTACTAATATATAAATGTGAATGTTTGTATGTGTGTTTATTACTCTTTCATGCTGAAATGGTTTGACGGATTTGGATGAAATTTGGAATAAAGACAGTTAAAGACCTGTATTAACGTAGTGGGTACTTTTTGTCGAGCGGAAAAAAAACACTCTTTCTACAATATACGCAAAAATATCTTTTATCCAATAAAAAAAGAATTCAAATGAGTTTTTATTTTATAAAGCTGTCGACAGATGGCGCAAACTTACGAATACGGAACTTTTAATAAATAGAACATCAATTTCCTTTTTGCAGACGAACTTGAAATAATTGTTAGACGGTTTCATTTTATGTTATGAAATCTTAACTGAATGAGTCACGTGGCAAACCATCAACATCCCTTTTTTTTTTTTCACGGCATGCAAAAATATAGGCTTTTTTAACAAGTAGATCTGCAGCATTTAATATACATTTGTAAGAAAACCACTGTATCACGTGACTAATGCTCTTTTATCGTTAAATGTAACTAAAATAATGACTAAACCTCATTTTACTGTCTGCTACGCCTGACTTGGTTAAAGAATACACCTGAATAAGTTTTCGAAACTTTCATTCAGTTCAAATTGTGCATTTTTTTGCGCAGCTTTTTCCCATTCTATTTCTATTGTATTACACTCATGTCCATAAATTAAGGATAATGAAGTTCAGGCAAAGAAAGAGAAAGAAGCAAAACAAATTTGACTTATTTGTAAAGTCTATTTATTAAACAAAAAGTAAAGAGCAAAAAAGATGCTATATGTTTGCATAATTAATAAAAATTGCAAGTTTTACTCCCTTGACCAAATTTCAAAAAAGAACCTATTTACAAAAAACAGTATAACATGGTTAGTAGGATGGTTAATACGGAGTATGTCTCCCGGACGATGCAATACAGGCCTGACAACGCCTAGGCATGCTGAGTATCAAATGATCAATCTGATCTTGGGGAATATTACACCACTCATCAAGCAATGCACTCCGAAGTTCCGGTAGACAGGTGGGAGGGGGTTGACGGGCTGCAATTCGTCGGCCAAGCATATCCCACACATGCTCTATTGGATTCAAGTCCGGTGAGTATGCTGGCCAATGCATACGGGTGATATCCTCCGATTGAAGGCATTCGTCTACAATGTTTGCACGGTGAGGACGGGCGTTGTCATCCATAAACACAAATTCAGACCCATGGCGCCCCGAAACAAACGTACATGTTGTTCCAGAATGACATCCCGATAGATGTGGCCTGTCATCGTTACACTCTGAACATGCAGGTCAGTTCTGGAACCAAGAATAATTCCTCCCCAAACGAGCCATCCTGCACCACCGTAACGGTGTCTTTCAATGGTGTTCTCTTGGAGGTAACGGGTACCTGGCGCTCTCCAGATGAATGTCCGGCGAGAATCAGACTCCAAACTAAACCTGGACTCGTCGGAAAACATCACACAAGACCACTGTTGCGGTGTCCACAATGCATGCTCTCTACTCCAGGTTAATCGCAGGCGACAGTGAGTTGCGGTAAGTGGAACACATCTGACAGGCCTACGAGCATATAGACCAATGTGCCCTAAGCGTCTGTACACGGTCTGCCTTGAAACTGTCGTACCGGTAGCTAAAGAGAGCTGACGAGACAGGTCTGATGCTGTACTCCGTCTGTTTCTTTTGGCAGT
This sequence comes from Cheiracanthium punctorium, assembly GCA_038373885.1. Lineage (NCBI taxonomy): Eukaryota > Metazoa > Arthropoda > Arachnida > Araneae > Cheiracanthiidae > Cheiracanthium > Cheiracanthium punctorium. Next base: position 1,172,922 of record JAWZYV010011930.1, on the reverse strand, counting down.
AACTGCCAAATAGCGGTCCTCATTCGGCGTTGTAACTCGGGGGCGACCTGTGCTGTAACGTCTACTCACATTACCATCATCTTGGAATCGTTGCCAAAGCCTGGAGATGACACTCTGGACGATTCCAAGTTCCTCGGATACTTCCAGCTGGGTACGTCCACATTCCAGTCGTCCGATAATTCTGCCACGTAAAACATCATCCAAATGCCTCCTTTGTGCCATAACTATGCGGTTTTTGCACTGAAAGGCTTTCACAGCGCTTGTGAACAATTTTCCTTCTTTGCCACCATTCCTTATATACCCCTCTCTTACACTCTCGTCATTGTGACGTACCATCCACGCCATCTGGTGGTTTCCTGTAATTTGCATATTCTTCTTCAAGATGTGTGTGATCATTCCACAGGTGAAATTTTTATTTTAGAGATCAATTTCTGTGGGATTCTGAATTATCCTTAATTTATGGACATGAGTGTAAATTCAGAAAAAGGATGTTATAAATATCAATTTTAATTCTGTTTAATCACACTCATGAATAGTGATACACTTTCCAACTTAATGGAATATGGAAAGAAAATAGAGAAGACGCATGGATTATGATACTCTTTTAATATGTAGCACTTTAGCGGGTATTTAAAAAACTGAAAAATTTTCAGATTTTCTTACTTTCTTTCTCTTTCCGTTTTTTGATATTCTGAAAGAAACGAAAATAATTTCTACCATTTTGTAGGTTTTTTTTATCACTAAACCATATTACTTTTGTAACCAGGGGTGGCCCGACTCGGTAAGCAAGGTAAGCATCGAATAGGGTGCCGACTTCGAAGGGGCGTCATTTCGAACTCAAAAACTAAGTAGAGCATAAAAGGGGGCTTCTTTTTTACATTAGCAGGGGGCGCCACTCACCCTAGGAACGCCCCTCTTTGTAACCACCTTAATTTTAAATTCCATTCAGAATCTCAGGTTTTAGTGCCAAGGAAGCCTGCCAAAGTGCCAAGGATTCGTGGCTAAGGTGCCAAGGATTCTCTCCGAACAAGATGTATTAAGATGGCGAACTAACTGGTCGCTCGAGCCGGCTAATAGTTACAATATTTCTTTACGACGAGTTTTACACTAGTAACGTTATCTAAGAGCTAACGTGAACTCCTCACCTGTAATACTTGATTTTTCGCCTACAGTATGCATACTTTGAGTACAATGCTGTACTTCATGACTCTCTCTAATACTTATTATTAATTTTGTGCGTTTACAGTACTGTTACAGTATTATAACACTGTTTTTTAATACGGTATTTATTCATTACTTTATGGCAGGTATGGGCAAGCCTTTGCAAAGTTGAGGGCCCAACTTTAGGATGTTATCGATGTCGCGGGCCCATATAATTGGGATTTATATGGGATTTATATTGGGATTTATATGTGGGTTTTATACAGGATTCTAATGGGTTCCGCGGGCTGCATCAAAAGCCGTGGTGGGGCTCATCCGGCCCGCTGACCGGAGGTTTCCCGTATGTGCTTTATGGTGAAAATGGTAACATATGGTAAGAAATGGAATAAAAAAGTTTGAGAGGTTTATACGTGTCTAAAATGACTGTGTATGTGTTCCATGAAGTCATTTTTATGCCCTACGACTTCACAGAGCGAAACTCTCACTTACGCGAGGGGTCTTATAACTCATTCCTCGCGTAAGTCAAGGTTCCAAAAGTTTATAACAAATTTTACCTTACAACACCAGTTCTTTGTTGAGTGCTCTCGTTTAACAGATCATTATTTCACTAAAAGTCCTATCAAAAATTTTGTCAGCGGTTTTACTACACAGTGAGTGTCGATTCTAGTGACAAGACAAGCTCTGCCTATTTGATGTTTATCATTATTAACCCCTCAACGGTCGTATTATTTTCAAGAAAGCGGTCATGAAAGTGCCTATTTTTTTTTTAATTCCATAAAATTGTATAAAAATAAGTGCATTTACAGAATATGAATTCATTTTAAGGTTTTGGACAATTTTTTAGCGTGAATGGAAAAAAAAAAAAGTTCGAGGAAAAGCCAACATTCAGGGTTATTGTGACTGTGTGTTTTGTAGTAAGCAGGGAATCATTAAGAATATGTTTTGAACACACTGAAGGAGAATTTTATTAAACTTACTTCGTAAAGTAAACAAATATTTGTCAAGTTTCCTTTGGAAATATGTAAAAAAAAAAGTGAGCTAAGATTACAAAATGCATTTCCCAAATACACATATATGAGTACTGCTACCCTCTATTTAAAAATGAACTATCTCCGAATCAAGTTAAAAATAGTCTGGTGTTGTCATTTGTTGCATAAAATGAGGTATAAAAAATCCGTGCATAAGAATTGAAATGCTCTTATCTCTCTGGCGCATAACATTTGAACACTATTGACGGGCACGAGAAATAGAGAGAGAGAAAGAGAGAGCTTAGCCCGTGATATTGACGGGAAGGAGACTTGAAGAGTTGATATTAAACCGTATCGTACCCTTCAAACTGCATACTTTCATGCACATTATTGTTCGCACCCCAAGATTTAAATTACTACTAGGCTCTGCTTTTAAATTTCAAATGTGCCTACTAAATCGCGCTTCCGACACCCTCTGCGAAACGCCCCCTCCTCCCCCCCCCCTTTGCATTCCACTCAGGGTCACAGGGTGATTTGTTGAAACTCCAATTAACGTCTGCGAAAGAGGCAGGGGTGACAGGCGTAACGACTTATCTGTCCCTGCCGTGTGATAAATGCCTCGAATGTTCCAGTAACAATTACAACGATGTTTGCGTGATACACAAGCGTAATGCTCGACGAAAGATTGGATTCCTTCCAAGCTTCACCCTTTCCCAGTCCCTAAAATAGTGGATTATCAGAAAACAGCAATTAGCATGCAGGGTTTGTTTATAATGGCTTGATTCCGTAGAATTCCTTTTATTGAAAAAAAATAAAACAAAATAAAAGAACAGCGGAAGGTGATCATTGTGCACGCCATATGTTAAGAACAAAGTGATACCTCTTTAATTTTAAATTTCGTTTGAAAAATGAACTACATAATCGCTTTGAGTGATTCGAAGTATTTAAACGATATACTCACACATCATCTTTTGAATAGGTTAATTTTTGAGACTTGTAATATTTTCTCTACTGCTTCGCATTCCTTTGTGGACATGCTAATTTAAAATATAAATCGACAGTTAAAACTCATAATTTAAATCAAAGTTTTGGGAAATGAATATGATAAAACTTTTTAAAAATCCTATTTTTATCATACGAATAATTAACGTACAGGAATATTTTAAAATTCCTGATTAGTTAAAAATGATATAGATATGCTTTAAAAGTGTCTGTACTACGTATCATTTTTAAAATGTTTGCTACATAAGTTGGGGAAATTTAAAATAGTATTCGACACTTTTATACATAACCTTTCCACCCTAACTGTTGTATTGTTAATATCTTATTTTTGTTGCTTTACGATGCTTATAAAAAGGGTGATATGGGTCTTGTAAATTAATTGGCATGAGTCGTCAATTATATAAAACCCTATATCACAATGAAAAGAAATGTGTAATTTCTTTCCCACCTTCTGGATCACTCTTCTTGTTGGTTCCAATTATTTAGAAAAAAAAAGTAATAATAATCATCACACACACACAGTGGGAAAGTCTTAATCATATTTGTTTTAGGAAAGATTTTTTTTTCTACAGCAATTCAAAACACTTAAAAAGAAAAGAAATATAATGAGTACATTATATTTGGCTGTGCGGCACAGCCAGCTGCGGTCAAAAAAGGGTCTCTAGATCTGTGGCACGCGATGAACGTTTCGATCTTCCGCCATCTTGCTGGTAGTTAAGTCGAGCGATGGCAACGGCTGCCCTTTTTTCAGCATTGGGAAAAGGTTGCGCCTCAAAGTCTTAATTGGGTTCTTATACCGATGAATGAATCCAATGGTGAAACATTTCCCCATGGTAAGGCTGTAGCTAATTTAATACTAATTTATGGTGAAATGTTGAACTAATTCTTTTAACAGAACACTTCATAATGACAAATGTATTAAGGGGTTAGGGGTAGTCAGGGGCGTGAAAAAATGCCATTTTTTATTAATTTTTTTTTACTAGTAATTAAGTTTATTTCACATAAGTAAAAACATAGTATCAGTTCATCATACATTAACATTACTTCACTTAAATTTAAAAAAAAAATAATAATTATTTTACAAGTTATGGCGGTCTAAGTTGAACAGGTTTTAATAATGGGTCCTTGCGGTGACCATTACAGCTCCTTGGAGATTCATCTAAAATCAATGAAACAAAGAAGATTATTTTTATGGATAGATAATCTTGTGCCTGATCGAAGCTTTTTTTTTCAAAATTAACAAAATGGCGATCTCTGGAAATTTTTTTGCAGATTTTCGGGAAAAAACCAACAATTAATTGTTTATAAAAAATCGTTGTTGAAAAAAAAAAATCCTTCGATCAGGCACTAGCTTTTTATGTTTTCTAAAAGCTGTATAAGTTTCATTCAAATCTATCGAGCGGTTTTTGAGTTACAGTGGTCACCAGTTCAAAAAACATAGTTTATAAAAAAAAATGCATTTAAAGTTTTACAGTCGATTGATGTACAGTAATACGAATAATTTCAATACTTACACTGAGTCATCTATTCCTGGACCATATAAGAGTTCTTCAGCCGTTGTAGAACTTTCTAAAACATCAATTTGTTGTTGTCTACGTCGCATTCTACCTTCGCGAGTGTTGTCGTTAGCGCGCTCATCAGCTACTTTTACACGTGCACTATCGGTTTTTTCAGTATACCGATGCGAATTAGGCCCACAACTAAGTCCCAGTGTGTTCATTATTACTAATAATGACTTTGTCCCTTCATTAAATACACTCATAGCTACGTATGCAGCAATTTGAACAATGGTAAAACTAGTATTGATAGTTTTGGGGCATATTTTCCACACTAGTTGGTTGAAGCTCTCATTATTATTTTGATTAAATCCACCTACACATCTTGAAAGTAAATTTTCATTACTAAGATCTTCATAAATAGGCTTGATTGCTTTTAAAAGTTAAGGAGGTAAGGGAGAATTATGCCGCTAGCTAATTGTTCTCGGAAATATTAGACCGCTCGAGAGCCTTTTATTCTTCGCTAAATAACTCGAAAGATATTTGTCGTATTCATTTCAAACTTTCAGAGAATATTTTTAAGATATTATACTTTAAGAAAATGCAAAAAAAAAAAAAAATCAATTTTTTGAAAATTCTCACTACCCCCTAACCCCTTAAATTATAAGAACAACCTTTCAATGCATCATTTTCAATAAATCACATGCCGTACACTCCATACGCACCGAAGAAAACTAACGATGACAAAATAACGATAATCAACGTTAATCACGCAAATCACCGGCCGCGAGATTCTGTTAAAAGTGAAAACTCTCGCACACAGCGACGTTTTATTTCTCTTCTGCTCAAGCAACTACTTTACTCAGGAACACGAACTTCCCAAGACACTCGAGGGTGCTACGCTCCCATAAAGTTTTCTTTACTCTGACAAAGGAAGGGGAGCGTTTCTGGAGTGTATTATTGATCTGAAACTTGCAGCAATGAATAATGGCTTTGAAAAATTGGATACACGTTATAACTACACATTTCGATCTCACAACTCCGTGTTGGATCGAAAGATTACTGTCATATACTACAGTGGATTTTTTTTTTTTCTTTACCACCCTTGCTTCAGTGTTTGATGATAACAGTGTTTGAGAAAAATAACTCAAATCGAAACTTTGAAAAATGACTCTGTAATGTTATTTGTAAGCCGTTATATTTCTTGCCTCAGAGCTACAGAGAAACTTGCAGGTTTGCAGCAACATTCTTTATTATTTTTTTTCCTAGAAAATTTTATATTTATTTGTTTCCCGTTTTAAAATTTAATTTTTATGAACGTGTTTCACTCACTTTTATGGTAATTTCTTCATTATTAGGCAAATAAAAAAAATCATGCTGTTTTTATGCAGTTTAAAAAAAAAAATTCTATAATTTACAGTTCTTGCATTTTTGTTCAAACTTTATAGACGAGTTTATTGCAAAGTTCATACAAAAGTAACTTGGCATTGCTTTTACGTCAATTTTAAATGCAGACATTTTTGGGGCAGTAGGTAGTTAATATGACGTTATTTCTGACTGGAAAGCATTAAAAAATCCACAAAGTATCCAAAAGTTTTGCATGATATGCAAACCTTTTGGATACTTTGTGCATGTCGTAGAATTTGAGTTCAATGAGGTTGATTGAATTACCAAGCGCATTATAACGAAGATATTTGATTGGCTATTGTGTAATTACCAAATTGCGTTGTTACGGTTAGAAAACCAGGTTCTATACACTTAGTTGCAATATAAGAAAAAGACATTAAAATACTTAGAACTATTTTATTTAAAAGAAACTATTTTAGTATAAACTTATTAAAACGGCTGGTGGTGGCTAGCGAAGTAAAAAGTACGTCCTATAAGGACAGTGATAATGATAAGACGGAATGAATTGAAAATTACGCCAGCAGAGAATTACACATTGGCGAGAACAAACACTTAAAAAGATAAATAACGCCAATCCCAGAGCAACCTTAAAACTCAATCCAATAAAAGGAAAATAACAGCATCGCGAGCAAATACTTTTAAAGATGAGGCAGGGCAACATAAAAAACTTAAGTCAGTAGGATGCCAAAGAGGGGAAGCAAAAATGTTCGTTGCGATTGCAAACAGACGTAATCTAATCTATTTTTAGCACAACGACTCCATAAGGTCTGGTGAGACAAATAAACAATCAAGAATAAAGCTGAAGTTGGGATCTTCGTTTTTCTCAAATCCTGTGGAAGGCAAAATGCTCCTTATTTTATGTTTGTAAGGAATTTGAATTTAACTACATACTATCCATTTAGCCCGAACGTAGCTTATAAAACTTATCAAATATATGCAATCAAAAGAGTTAAAATTCTCATAGTGTCGCATATGTCCCCGTTCACAGCATATACAAAGGGAACAATATTTTCGAATTACCATTGTTTTCCATTCAGGCAAACAGAAGAGGCGCTGAAAACTCAATTTAGCATAGGTTTTTGAATGCTTTTCTGAGGCCTAGCGACTCAGCTAGCGCAGTATGAGGGGAAGGGGCATTTAAAATACCATACTGAGAAGCAACATGACAAAGAATGATAGCATTCCCCGGTGCATCTTTTCAATAATGAAAGCGAACAGGTTAAACGTGGAAATAAATAGTTAAATCAGCGATTCTCAACCTTTTAACGTCAAATCCCCCAAACAAAGGCTAACTTACGGTGGCGGGAGGGGAAAAGGAATATACAGATTTAAAAGCCGAAGTGATAGAAAAATGAGAACAGAAATGATTTAGAATACATGAATTTGGATAGATTACATTAAAGAAACGCAAATTAAATGATTATTAAATTAGATATGTGATCTTCATCACACATGTCTGGAATTGAAATCAAACCTGGAACTAATGTGTGTGTAGGAAGTAGAACGTTTGTTAAAATTGGACAAAAGCAATTTATACATCCTTTAAATGGCAGAGTTTAGCCCCTTTGGATAGAAATAGCACGTCTTTTGCAATCCCATTTGTTTTACAATAGAAAAAATCTGATGTGTCCAACACATGACTTCCTTGCACGTCCATTAGATCAAAAATATTTTCGACGCACTTCCTCTAAATTTATTTGTTTGAAAGAGATAAAATATCAATAATAGTAAGGTTTAGCGATTTCTAGCCAAATATTTCGATATCGCCAAGCTGAGTTCAATTTGAAAGATTTCCATCTGACACTTTATTTGGCGATATTTCACCAAAAGCCGACAAACTTGAGATAGTCAGCGAGATTTTGGGGATAGCCAAAGTAGTCATTGAGCACAGACCTTCAATGAATTGAATGCATCCCTACACCTCAATGTATTTAAAGTCATTTGGCTCACCCTGTAAATAAATTCTCAGTCGATTGCTGTCAAAAAAGATATTGAAAACAGTTAGATATTACAATAGTTCTAAATACAAAGTTAAAAAATCTACGGGTTAAAGTTTTAGAGTTATAGTTTTAGAGTTTGGCGATATTTCGGCGAAACTCGTCAATGTCGAAGACATTTGGCGAGATTTTAAGCATGAACCAAACAATGACAGATTATCGCCAAATTTGGCGATATTCCGCCAAAACTCGCCAAGAACGATAACAAATGGCGATACTTTGGGCATGGACGAAATGACTGACTATCGCCAAATTTGGCGATATTTCGCCAAAACTCGCCAAGGTCGAGGACAGACGGCGAGATTTTGGGCATGTACCAAACAATGACTGTATTATATTGAAGATGTCCATAGACATTAAGGTACTGAAACTCTTTTCGGTGGTCCTGTAAATAAACTCTCCAGTAGATTGGAACCAAAAATCGAGATGCACAACTAGATGTTACAACATTCTTATATATGAAATTTCATAATAGTTTTTGAGATTTGAGAGTTAAATATGCACACACATACACCAAAAGTCGCCAAGCTTGGCGACTTTTGGCATAGTTCTTGAGGGAGGCACGTGACCGTGGTCGGACCATTACCTAACTTATGTGGTAGGACTGTATTGTGCTTGAAATGGATGAATGCCCCTAAAATTGCTATTGACCGTAATGTATTGGAAATCTTTTGAGTGTTCCTGTAGCAGAACTATAAATGAAAAAGACACTTTTTTTAATGGAGAAATTCATTTTCTAACTCTTTACAACATATATCACTTCTGAGTCGTTTGAAATAGCCCAATACCTCTAAAAAACGCTTTGATGAATTTCGGCCCATAGAGCGTAATGTATTTCGAATCTTTTGGGCGGTCCTGTAGATAAACTATTCAGTCGAATGGAACCGAAAGGGAAGGTGCACAACTAGATGTTACAACAATCCTAAATATAAAGTTTCAACATTCAACGCCTAACAGTTTTTGAGATATGCGAGTTTAATGAATTTCGGCCCATTGAGTGTAATGTATTTCGAATGTTTTGGGCAGTCCTGTAGATAAACTATCCAGTCGAATGGAACCAAAAGGGGAGGTGCACAACTAGATGTTACAACTATCCAAAATATGAAGTTTCGACATTCTACGCCTAATAGCTTTTGAGTTAGGCGAGTTTAATGAATTTCGGCCCATAGAGCGTAATGTATTTCGAATCTTTTGGGCGGTCCTGTACATAAACTATCCATTCGATTGCCACCAAAAGGGGAGGTGCACAACTAGATCATAGAACAATCCTAAATATCAAATCTCAACATTCTACGACCATTAGTTTTTGAGATATGCGAGTTACATACATACGTACGTACGTACGTACGTACAGACGGCATGGAAAAACTGGCCACAGTAGACTCGCCACTGGTCAAAATGAGTTGCAGACGCGTTAATATGATCGTGCATGCTAGCCTACGATGAGATGCATCGAAAAAATTTTTTTAATTAAATTTAGAGGTGGTCAAAATCGGTTTTTATGTCGAAATTTGGCCCCCAAAATTTTTCGGGATCACATTACTTCCTTATACTACGTACAAGGAAGTAACAATTTTAATCCTGCATCTAAAAAAAAATTTTCATGCATATCACTTTCCTAAAATAAAAACAATATTGAGAACTGCTTTGAGACGATGTGGATAATAGAACTGGATCTTTTGGAACATGTCAAATACAGAAAATTCATTTAATAAACAAAAATTTTTATGGGACACAATTAAAATCTAAAAAAATTTAATAACTAATTATGTTTTCTAATATAGCTTAAGTTCGTCCCGACTGCTTACTATGGCAAATTTAGTCCCGATCTGTTGAACCAAGCACACAAACGCAAGCGGAGCGGTGACAGCCGAAGTCTTCTGAATAATAGCTTAGATTGCACTGCTGTTACACAGAATAGTCACGTTACAAGAAAATTCTGTTGAAAGAAAAATACCTATGAAAGTCACCTCAAATAAAACTAGAGCAAATAAAAGTTCGAACAAGAATTACTTTCATGTGAGAAAAATCCACATCACAGTTCTCTTTGAGACATATCTAAACTTAATAATTTTCCTTGAACGAAGATATAAGGACAAATCGTCAGCAAATACATATTTAACCATTTCATTCGCCAACGTTGATTGTTTCTGTTGCTGGAGTATTTCATAGGAAAAAAAAAGCTTAGAATCTAAATTATGAAGAATGTTTCTGAAAGCCTATTCGTGTTTATTGCATTTGGCATGAATTCCAAAAGCGGTTCTATTTCCTTCTTTTTCCACTGTATCTAGCAACATCACATATGAAAAAGGCAGGCTCTTTCGTCTATTTTTCCAGCCTGTTTTCATCCCATCTTATTTCTTAGAGTAGCTGTTTCTTCAGATGTTTTGCAGTGCGGGGGCCAATGAATGGGAATCTCTATTTTTCTTCAGGAATCATTCCAATACGTTTTCCTTATTACTGTTTGTGGTAAACTATCCTCTTTTCTGAGTTTATGAATGGTTGGATTTCTTTTTTCTTTTTTTCAGTTAGGTTTCCTGAAGAGGAAAATGTTCATTGAATTCTTTAAAGCTATTATTTTTTGCACCGACGCAAATAAATTACTAGAAAGAGATGAACTGGGTTCCTTTAATTGAAAGAGAATGTTTCTTTGAGTACAGTTGAACAAGCTTAATGGAATAACCAATTTAACACGAAAATTTATTCTAATAAGCGGGATATTCGGTTATCTGGGATACCATTGAATAATTATTACGGTTTGGTGAATAAATTTTTTTTTACAATAAGCGGGATATTCGATTATCTGGGATACCATTGAATAATTATTACGGTTTGGTGAATAAAATTTTTTTTTAGAATAAGCGGGATATTCCTTTAACGGGTATTTCATTAAGAGGGTTGGACTGTAAATGCAACGTCTTCACGTAACTCCTGACAGAATAATAGCCATTAAAAACAATTTATCAATCAATTACATTGATATTAAGAATTTTTTTCTCTAACGACATTTAATTGCAGTTTATAGACATTGGCCACTAGTAAAGTCAGAATTGCTGATCACTTTATTATGGAGGCACCTAATAAGTGGACCAGCGAACAAAACCACAAACAAGCCCATGGCGGAAGTCTAACCCTGATGCCTGGTGTGGTAGTATGCATTTTTAGCCACTACAGTACAATCCCATCATAATATTATTAAGAGATAAGACTGCCAATGCGTTTTTTTATTTTAATGGCTATGTAAAATTGATCAGAAAACTTAATATCTCAATCCTGCAATCTTTACACCCATTTTAATAAATTAAATTTTCCTATCAATAAATGTTTATTGCTAATGTACCCATTAAGTTACGAAAGTAAACAGGGAAACGTATTTTTAGTGTACATTTGATGAACAGCTGGCTATCATTGTATAAGATGTTTAAGTATAGTATTTAAATAGACGTGTAAAATTCTAAGCTAATATAACATTTATATCCTACATCCCATTAGTGTATTTTATGGAGTTTATATATGTGCTACATAAACTGCATTGCAGCCGTACTTACCTTTGTATATGCATCTATGAGAATTTACCAATGAGTATACAAGAGGTCCATTATAGTTCTTCCTTTCCCCATCTTAATTTTAAAATGGCGACAACTATTAAATAGAGATCTGCGCCGCACTGAAATTCGCGGCGGCGGCGTGCCGCGGCTTGTGATTTTTTTTAAAATAAGAGCATAATAAAAATGGGGTATGCGTACCCCCCCACACACACACATATGCATAAATGAGCTCTAAAATGAGATTCTTTTAAGACTAGAATGAAGACTAGAATTTTTATGAAAACTAGTCTTGAGTATAATGTTGTTGAGTGATTACGACCAGTTAGATATACGTAGGCTCTAGGCGGAGGTGTGGGCTGAAGAGATCACGATTGTGTTCGGGCTTGATTATATTTGTCTTTAATTTGCACAAACGGCAAAATTTATCATATTCAACCAATGAAATAATGGACTTTTACTTATCTGTTAGCTGAAATAGCGGGCTCGGGCTCTGGCTTTAAAAAATGAGTCCGAACTCATGTCTAGTGTGTAATCCATGGGGGTCTTTATAAGCGGTCCTAACCAGTATCGACGCTAAGTTTCGAAGAAAACCACGGAAAACTACGAACGGTTAGAGCGACGGACGCGCCCTGGTTTTGTACCAGGCACCTTCCGTCTCTCAGCTCAGAGCGCTATGCACTCGACCACTGGTGGGGCTCTAGAATATGAGCTTGCCGTTGTGGTACACTTTTAAAATATTTCTACTGCAAAACTGCAAAAATAGATTTTATCAAATCGGATAGGTTTATATTGTTTAAATAGCACATTCACGATATAGTTATCAATGTACGATTGATACATTATTTGTTTTTAAGCGTTTTTATTTATTTATTTGTTTATTTTTTTTTTTTTTTACCATCCACAACCTTTTTATGAACCATTCCAAACCTTTAATGTTCTTTTGAGGTCTAATGCAATGTTTAAACAGTTTTTAAGCATTCAAATTACGCCATTGTCTCAAGAAATTTAAATTGCATCTTTACAAGTGAGTGGCGTTAAGAAGTATCCATTAAAAAAAAAGCGTTCAGTACAATGTTTTAAAGTTTTGAAGCCGATTATACGCCGCTGTGTAAAATGTGCGTTCTTCGCCGGCACATCGGGCGCGGTGGTGCAGGACCTCAACTATTAAATTAAACGCGGTATCTTGATGTAATAAAGTGACTATGCACTACATGATCAGATCGGTTACAGCGCCACCTATTGTCAAGAAGAAAAATTAGCATTCCTATCTCAACAACTATGAAAGATATATAGGATAAAAGTGAGTTTATAATAGTAAGACTGTAGGGTGCGATCAGTTCAGTTCAAAAAGATACTTCCATCTTGATAAATGCTAAGAATAGAACGTATAAAATGCTCAATAGTTTGATAGCAATTTCCGGCATTCTCACATCATAAAAATCTTACTAAATAAAAAAAAGAACAAATAATTGAGCAGGTACCTTTATTTTTGGTACTTAATATGATCACCGTCAGCTACGACGCTCATTTCGACTCCATGACTTTATGGTACATTAGGTTGCATATTAGATGACACGATATCACAAGTATCAATAATATGCTAATACAGTCGAACCTACTTAATGAAATATAAGTTAGAGGAATATCCAGCTTATTGTAATAAATTTTCAGTGTACCAAATCGTAATAATTAGTCAGTGTGATTGGAATATATCCCGTTTATTAGGATAGATTTTCGTGGCAAACTGGCTATTCCATTAAACGGATTCGACTGTACTCAGTAAAAAGTCCTGCAGTGTCGGCGAGCCAGGCGCATAAAATGTATAACTCTCGCGTACAAAACTAAGGTGATACATGTAAAATGTGTAACAGCAAAGAAATACTCTTTATTGTAACAAAGTTGGTCACAGAAATATATTATAGTAGAAAGCATATAGCAACATGACAGCGAAAGAAAAAAAAAACGGTGAATCATTAGTTAATATACAGGGTATATCTAAAACGTTCTAATCGCTATTTTTTTAACTCGTGAAGGTCTGGCTAATGTAGTGTGAGGCTACCGTGCACTGCTATATAAGCCTCACAGCAAGCATCATAGTGTTAAAGAGGATTTATATTATTTAGAGGGTAACATCTTAATTAGACCGCTTTTGATATGACCTGTATATTAATTAATAGTTCACCTTTTTTTTTAATGCTATACTCCGTAATTTTTCTCCCATAATAATTTCTGTGCGAAGTTTGTTACAATAAAACGAATATTTATTCAGTTGTTACAGGTTTTAAACCTTAATTTTGGACATTCGTGTATTTGTAATATCACTACTGGAAAAACAAAAAAAAAAAGACAGTGAGATCACTTTGGGAATGTGACAGAGCAAACCATTTATTTTACGACAAAAATAATTTTTCATAACGAACTGAAGAGGAAGATTCGAGCATTTTCATACTTAGAAGTACGTAAAAGCAGAGTTTGATTTATCTGAAACAGCCTTGGGATTATAAGCCAATAGTTAATGACTTCGACTATCATTAAATCTATGAACGTTCTTGAGCAAGTACAAAAAGGAATGCAGCCTAAATGGTTTTCCTTTTTTTACTAAGCATTTCTATTCAACGAAATCCCAGGTAGAATGATTTTCAAGATACGACCTTAAATTTTTAGCCCCGTGTTATAAGAAGCTAAAAGTACGATTAAACTAGAACGGGAACTCCTGTATGCCAATACTCTTCGCATTATTCGAAATCAAGGTTTTTTCAAACCGCACGCCTTACATTAAAATCAACACCTACGGCACTTGATGGCGTCGTTAACTTTATATCTTCCCTCATAGATTAAAAGCTTTTCGAAACGAAGATAGTTGCTGGCGCATTACTTCCACCGTTTTCTTTATAGGGAAATAAGCTGCCTGAATATTTAATGATCTACATTTTATGTGTCCTTTTTTTTTTCCTTCACGAAGCGCCAATCCATACATAAAATAGAAAATACAAGATAAAATGCGTGTATCTGATTCTCCCCCCACCTCTTTTGTTACAGTCTTTCTCGTTCTAATTTTGTATCTTTACTGTTTGATATAAAATGTATTTTAGTGATAAAAGAATATCACCGTAAGGTGTAGTGCTTTTTAGTATGCAAATACAGAAGAAGCAGCTATAAAGGTTAATGCGAAATTCAGTTTGTTGTACACAACTTAATTCGTGCAATGAAATGCCACTTAATATTTGCAGATTAGATGAGTTTTTGTATTGATATTATAGACTGTTTTTGCACAAAGTTTTTCACGTTTTACCAAAATTCACAAAACCTTGTTATTTGTAACTATAAAACCATACTTTTAAAATGATAATCGAGAATTTTCCATTACAGAAGATACATTCAGCGTCTTTGTTTTTCGGTTCTTTGGTTTATGGCACGATATCCATTACAATATTTCCTAGTATTCCATAATACCCTACACGCCATCTATGAAAATGAACATTTAAACTGATGGGTTACAAGCTGTCAGCTAATAAACAGCCATAGTGCAACTAGCTACAATTCTTTCAGTGTGCATAATGCGTAACATCAAGTCACGTGTAGGTTAAAATGTTTGAATGCTTATCTGAAAACTCTTAAAAATCACAAAACACACTTTGTTTTGTACCGAGGGGTACTACAACAATAAGTGGTCAAACTCGGTCAACTCTGACTGCATTGTGACATGGGAATCTTTCTTGAGTAGTTCATGGTATTCCCAAGTGACAACACAACTTAACAGAGCCGAAAACTCTGTCTTACATATTTCCTGACTGTTCCGTAATACCATCCTGTACTATGCCAAAAAGTATTTAGTGTGATTCATGACTGGTATGAACGCAGAATAAATACTTTTTTGTTTCTTATTCAATCTTACTCTTTAAAGTGCTAGACCAAATCAAACTAAATCTAACACACGTAAGAGATTAATTATTTAAGAAAAACACTATTCAGCTACATAAAAGTTAGGTTTACACAAAATTGAAAACTCTCAGTAATTTCTCCTTTTATTTTCAATAACTTTCCAACATTTAATTTCTAAAAATTAAAATAACATCATGTTCATATAATTTTTTACTATTTAGTTGTTTCTCATAGTTTTAATTGAGTAGGTACTGCAGGACGTAACCCATAAACGAAATACAAATCCAAAACAAAACATCGGCATTCCTGTTAAATTAAAGCAATACTGAGGAGCAAGAAAATGTTGAAACAACCAATAAACAACCTGGTGCAATTACCTTTTTTTACGTCAGTCTCGAATGCCTTGCATTACAGGCATTTACTTTTTTTAAACGCGGAACGACTAAAAACCCATTTTGTAGAAACTGCTTGAGAAGGTGTTGAATTAAGACCAAAAGAGCCGCCATAAAAAGACAAAATCATGCCCAATTCCGCATTACCCACCTGTGGACGCCATTTTTAAGGCGAAGTTAAAACGGTGTCGTTAAGTCAATACCTTCTTATAGATTTCCGTCAAGTCTTGGGTTATTGAGAAAAAGGGAGCCGCGAGTTGCAACAAATGTTTGTTCTTCCAGGGGCGTTTATCGATTATGATTTATTTTATTATTCTGCATCGATAAAGAAGACCTTAAATCTACCTTTTCATAGAAGTCCTCGTTTAACCCTTTATCGCTCGGTGGTCGAGCTGCAAATAAAACCTAATTCCAAAGTTTTTAATGACAGTCGCTAAAAAATAAAGAAAAAATTAAATGGTCCCAGCGCTGAAGAAGCGCAGCCTTTGCCATAGCCTCGTTTAAGTACCACAAAATGGCGGTCGGTCCAATCGTCGTTACCATGCCACAGAGCAAAAGAACTTCGTTTTTTGACACAGCTGGCTGTGTGCATAAGTAACAGTCATGTTGCTGGTAATAAACGAGTGGTGGCAACGGCTGCGTTTTGTTCAATTTTGAACAGTTTATACAGTTGTTCTTCTATATTGATGTGACAGTGGCTGCCCTTTAAAGAATTCGAAACCTTCTTATAGCATTATAATCTGTTCTCTGTTATATTATTGGGTAAGATACTTTAACTTTTTTCTTTTTATCCGTACTACGTTGTATATGAATTCCACACAGCATGTTTAATATTCCCATTCACACACATGTTTTAATAGCATATTTTAAACTTACCATTTATTAAATATAATATGATTCATTTCACTGAAATAATTTATGTTACTAGTCAATTAATGAGCAAGCTTATACACATGATAATTAAATAAAAATGACATAACTTGCTTTGATAAAGCCACCTTATTCTTTTCATTAAAACTGGATCATAATGTCAATTCACATACATTTTTATCCCAACAAGATATATTGAATCTGAAAACTAATTCTTTTAAAATTTATTTTTTTTGTGACTTTTCAAACTATTCATTATACTCTTATCATTTAATTCAATTTAATTCTTATAACACTTCATTTAGTTATTACAGTCGAACATGTCGCTTAATGGAATAGTTAATTTGTTCCACGAAAAGCTATTCTAATAAGCGGGATATTATTATCCGGGATCACATTCCCAAATTATTACTGTTTGATGCATTCAAAATTCATCAAAATAAGCGGGGATTTTTCATTAAGTGGGTTCGACTGTATTTCAAGAATTGCTACATAATGATTTATTAATTGTTTAGAGTTATTCTTACTAAATGCATACCTGGATGAAATGATTTCCCTTAAATTGATTTTTAATGTTATGTTTTATTATGGAACATTTTCACTATCGTTAGTATACTAATTTGACTTCCAGAATACTGGTGCACTCTAAATTAAAAGCTATTCTGTCTTTGTGATCTTAATACTTACGTTATGAATTTAGATATACGCACCATTACGAAGAGAAAAATCAAAATTAGTTATTCAGCCACATATTTTTTACTAAATTTATCATCCAATTCTTTTGAAATGTCTGTTTATATGATTTAACTGTACTGAAATTTGATATGATTATTTGGTATGTTAAAGCTTATTATGTGTATTAGGGCTCCCAGAAAGAATATTTTTCTTATCGTTCCTTTGTGTAGATAATTTTGTTCAAATTTCACATTTAATGATACAGCAAAAAGTACGAAAATGTTGGTATTTATCTAAAAGTAATAATATTTGTGTTTTATTTAAAACACATCGAACTATTTCAATATATAATTGTAAGCACTAATTTAGGTGCACCTTCAACAGACATCCCATCATGATTTTGGGACCCAAAAATGCCGTTTTTGATGGTGCGAAAAAACAAAATAGCCACGGTAACACATTCCCAAATGTATTTTACAGCCGGAGACGCTACTAAAATTTGGATATTTGTTAAAATACTTTAGAGTTAAGAATCTAAACAACGTTTTAATTACAAGAAAATTAACTAAGAATGTATGGCCGCGAATTCGCGTTTTCTAGCCGGATACACTAATAAAATTTGAATATTTGTTACAAAAATTTAGGGTTAAGAATCTTAACAACATAAATTTCAAACATATTAACTAGCAATAGATTTTTATATGTGGGGGCTCTCTGAACCACCTCGTTTAATTTTAAATATAAAAATAGTCATCTAAAAAATAACCACAAAAAAGACTTAAAAAGTTAAGGAAACGTTGTGGAAAAGATTAAAAACAGAAGGTAGCACAGAATTCATTCGCATTTACAGAAAAAGGTAAAATATTACATTTATCACCAATTTTGAAGATTAAAAAGTTAAGGAAACGTTGTGGAAAAGATTAAAAACAGAATGTAGCACAGAATTCATTCGCATTTCCAGAAAAAGGTCAAATATTAAATTTATTACCAATTTTGAAGCCCAAAAAAATGTAGGATGTAAATTGAAGCTTAGCCCAAATTTAGTGTGAGCCCAAATTTAGTGGCTTTCAATTAATCTAATTTTACTTCAAACAAAGTCATTTCATTACACTGATTTATCTTATAAATAAAAATGAAATTCTGTTTGTTTGTTTGTTTGTGGATTTGAATCGTATAAAAATCCACAAAAATGGACCTATCGGCCTGAAATTTAGCACAGATATGTAAAATAATATAGAATAAATCATAGTCCACTTTAAAACTTTGAAAGTCCACCCGTTCCCGGAATTTAAGAGATTTTTTATGCTCTTCACGCAAAAATCTTTCCGTAATTGTAACCCCTGTAGTGAAAAAAGTGTGAAATAAGGATCGTGGTTGCCATGTGTGGCGATTTTGTCGAATAAAATGTAGTTCGTATACAAATCCACAAAAATGAACCTATCGGCCTGAAATTTAGCACAGATATGTAAAATAATATAGAGTAAATCGTAGTCCACTTTAAAACTTTGAAAGTCCACCCGTTCCCGGAATTTAAGAGATTTTTTATGTTCTTCACGCAAAAAGCTTTCCGTAATTGTAACCCCTGTAGTGAAAAAAGTGTGAAATAAGGATCGTGGTTGCCATGTGTGGCGATTTTGCCGAATAAAATGTTTTAAATTCTCAAAGTAAAAATAAAAGAATAATAATGATTTTTTTTTTGTTAGTTTATATTCGTAAGGTTATTTTTTTTTAAATTATAATATCGTGTGCATGGGAAATCAGAGCAGGAATGTAATGCTTTACACTCAAAACAATAAGAATTGAAGATTTCCGAGGCTAATGTGTAAATTTTTTTAGTTTGGCGAAAAAATAAAATGGCTCAAATATGGATTTTGAGTAAGTGAGTTCTAGCGGTTTGCACAGTTTTCGGCTTGGCGCAATTTATTGAAAGCTTAAGGAAATAGATTTTTGAAAACAAGTGCAAAGGTTTTATTAGAATACAGCGTTAAATTTTAATGATCCGTGAAGAAATAATGCAGTTATTAAGGGATTTCAAGCGATCTAACTTCAGAATTCTCGCCAATTGAGTACATTGATTTAAGTTGGGGGAATTCCGCCAAATTTCAGAAAATTGAAATCTTCTCATTTAGTACATCGGAGTAACGATGAATAAAACACATTATAGTTGATAATTAAAAAAAAATCGGCTGTATTAAGGGATTCCAATTTTCAAATAAATACGTGCTACTTTTTGGCGGTCGAACCATTTCCCATATTGATTGCTGCTAAGTCAATGCTTCGAATGATTCCCTGAAAAAACTCTTGCAAAATGGCGTATGTTGGCACTTTGGCGAGGCTTATATTTGAAACTGGATTTTATTTGAGACTGGTATGTATAATAACACTGGTTATAGATAAAAATGAATGTTGGTATGTGTTTATGAGGTTGAAAAACTCCAGCACCGTTGAGCACCGTTGCACGATGAAATTTGGTTCACCTAAGTCTTTTATGATGGAGAAGGTTTTTATGCTATCCGTTTTCCTTAACTTGCCACTTGGTGCCACAGCACAACGTTGAATTCTATTCCGTTTAGCCGTTTGCTATGCGAATATCCTCCAACCAATTTCGATGAAATTTGGTACACGCGAATATTAGAACACGGAGAATATTTTTCACTATCCATTTTGCTGTAACTTGCCGCTAAATGGCGCTGCAAAGCATCAACTTCTATACCGTTCGAGTGATCGGCATAAAATTTTTTATACTTACACATTTGAGCACGAAGAATATATTCTAACTGCGTTCCTTTTGATGTTACTCACCACTAGATGACACTGCAATGCATTATTATTTTAACTCGCCACTAGATGACGCTGCAGCAGGCCAAATTCTTGACCATTCAAACGGTTGCTATGAAAATCAGTATACATAGCTATTTGAACAATGAGAATATTTTGGCGTTATCCATTTTGCTATAACTCGCCCCTTGACGGCGCTGTAGCAAATCATTACTTTAATTAACTACTAGATGGCCCTGCAGTGTATCACTTCTTGATTGTGCAAATGATCGTTATGAAAATTGGTATATATAGATAGTTGAACACGGTCGCTATGAAAATCAGTATACATAGCTATTTGAAGAATGAGAATATTTTGGTGTTATCCATTTTGCTATAACTCGCCACTTGACGGCGCTGTAGCAAATCATTACTTTATTGAACCACTAGATGGCCCTGCAGTGTATCACTTCTTGACTGTGCAAATGTTCGCTATGAAAATAGGTATACATAGATATTTGAACACGGGGAAGAGTTTGGCGCTATCCATTTTCCTATAAATTACCACTAGATGTCGCGTCAACACATGAACTTCAGGACTGTCCAGCCGACAGTCATGAAAATTCGTATACATCGATATCTGAATGCGAAGAATATTTTCGCCGTATCCGTTTTGCTAAAACTCGCCACTAGATTGCGCTGTGCCGCATGGCCTTCTGCACAGTACAAACGATTGCCTTGCAATTCGGTATGCATGATTATTGGACACAATATAACGCGATATCCATTTTGCTATATCTGTTTATTACAATGAATAGTAATCACCACAAATCGTAATATCAAAAAGTCCATTCATTCCCGTGCGAAGAACGGGTACTTCAGCTAGTAACTTATAAAAGATCAATTTTAGATCAGTATTCGTGTCATACAAGCAAGGAAGTTTTGTGTATCCAGTTTGTGTCTTAAAATATTTCTTATACAATTTTAATGTTTTATTTTCGTTGGAAGTACATTCAACACCATGCATATTTTATCATTATTGACTCATGTGCTAATTTAATTTTTAATGCTTAAGTCCTTTCTCTTGGGTCTAATGCTACGTTATTTATAATACGCGATAAAGTATGTAATGGAAACTGTGCAAAACATTAACCGATAAAACAGAAGCATGGCAACCGCATTTTTTTTCAGCATTATGGAACAACGTTGCTTTCGATAGTCAACTTTTATTTAGGAACACGCTGGGCTCACTTTTGTATCTTTTAAAAGAATGTATCCAAAGCATGGCGCAGAAATTTTCTTAGTCAGACCAAAATTGAAATTTATCGAACTCTGACGTGTACGTCTGGTTTATAGTAAGCACTTTTTCTTATTTCTTTCAACGCGGTATCGTTCTATCACATTTCTCACATGACATTATTTCGTGAAAGATCCGCAAAGACAAGGCAAATATATAGCTTTTTCGTATGTTTCGTTCGCGCTTATGGCGAAATACCGTCCCTGTCTCCTTCCAAGTTATCAAGTAAGTTGTTCCATAAATCATGACGAGACGCTCTCCCCCCCCTCCCCCTTTCCCCCAAAACACGAAATCGCCCAGTTTTATAGATATGCATGTAAAGATAATTGGGAAGATTTATTAAGGTGATGTTTTATGAAGCGCATCATTTTATCATAGACCGTGGATGTATTTGAATGAAAATGGAATTTTGTAGATTCAGCTACATGTACACAATCAATAAATGATTTTGAACGTTTTATACAATTAGCACTTTGAAGTGTAAGTATTTTCACATTAATATAGAAGACAAACTGGATAGACTGCCCAACGCTGAAAAAATGCAGCCGTTGACTTAGATCCATTTAACTACCAGCAACATGGCAATTGATCGAATCGTCTATCTGAGGCCACAGAACTCAAGGACGTTTTTGACACAGCCGGCTGCGCGGCCCGCACGTGGAACCAAGCCCGTCTTGACAATGTAGAACCAAGGAGGAAATAGGCACTTACAAAATCAGCTGCATTATGACACATACATATTATTATTATTATTATTATTATTATTATTATCATCATCATTATTATTATTATTTTTATTATTATTATATTATTATTATGTGCACAGATTGAGATATTCAACACAGAAGATATGAAGGCAGTTTTCACATGACAAGATTTTGATATAATGATGAAACACATTTACCAGTTTCAAAACTCTTCACTGAATAATGCTTGAGATTGAAAATAATAAATGAACATCAAATTAAACAGTAAGTGATAGCAAAATGTTTTCATAAATTCATTTTATCATGGAATGAGATCGAAAGTCAACAAGAAATGATAACTGTGTCATTGTTCTTTCAGTACCTTCGCAAACCGTAGGTTTACATACAGTAGGGCACTGTCCCATGATATGTAAAACTAATTGCTATGTCTCACTGTACCCCCCATAAGTCTC
Source organism: Cheiracanthium punctorium (assembly GCA_038373885.1). Classification (NCBI taxonomy): domain Eukaryota; kingdom Metazoa; phylum Arthropoda; class Arachnida; order Araneae; family Cheiracanthiidae; genus Cheiracanthium; species Cheiracanthium punctorium. Next base: position 1,150,311 of record JAWZYV010011930.1, on the reverse strand, counting down.
TTTAAATCTAAACTCAAAAGCTGCACATATTTTATCAGTAGAATAAAAGTCATTACATGGATGCAATTGAGAAAGTTTAAGCTTTAACGCTAAGATATTGATTATTGGATGGTAATTTACTGTTCAAATACAAAATAAATAAATAAATAAAACACGTCCGATTTTTAAAAGTGATAGTACAAACAAAAGTGACTGCAATTTCCCTACAAAATGAAAGCTGACAGTGACTAGTTTCCACTGTGTTGCAATACAGGCTAGCTAAGTTATGCAATTATTTCTCATTTTTGAACCAAAAGAAAATATCTATCGTCGCACTGTTTTCTGTTTTCCACTGTTTCGCCTTTCTTTTAACTATTCGATAAAACATTAAAAAAATTGTTATGATGTGAATCAAGCATATTTATTTGATTGTACAATATCTTTCATACATTATAAAAAGGCTGTGTCCTTTTATTGTGCACGCACGAATATGCCAAATAATATTCTGATAACATTGAATAATATTCTCTAAAATCCTGCCCTTAAATCAACTGTAAAATCACGAATTTTCACAGGTATTTCATCCAGTGTTACATTTTTATGATTCCTTTGATATTTCTCGATTTCTAATTTGTTATAAGCTATCATAGCCTTTTTCTCTAGGCCTTTGTCAGGTAGCCATACACTTTTTACAAATGAACTGTGAAAACCCGTAGTATAATGATAAGTTTTGCTCCTATACTGAAAAATAGTATTGGAGATAAATAATTTTGATATATGATAAATTCTTAATACTAAAAATTCTAAGAATATTTTCATCCAATACCTGTTATTATTACCCGTTTAAAACGGTATTTTGTAAACATATTTTTAATAAAACATTTCATTTTTGTTACAGGCAATCAAATATTTGGACATTTGTTATAACTGCGCAATAAAATATGGCAAGCAAGAAAATTCATGGAAACAATATTTTTGTGCATTAAGCGCTTTATCCGATAAGTTTCATAAATCATTTTACATTCATGCAATATTTCTAGATATTTTACGAAAAAATTGTTTTTAATCGTTATCATAAAATACATATTTTGTCTTCAGAGAACTGTTATCGTGCCTAAATATTGACTTTTATTCATCTGAAACTAATATAGAGAACTGAGTACATAATGCACTCGGCAAACTAATGAAATATTGATTATTTTATACTCATATATACGAAAGAAAAATGTTTATATTTAATACTTCTCACGCCTTCCTATAGCACAGGATTTTTTTAAAAGAAGCGCTAATGTTATTTCAGTAAAGGTACTACTAGCACATTTTATTGCCCTCGGGATTATATAATTCAATAAAAAAGATATCAAAATTGCGATAACCTAATTATGGATAATGTGTCACACTCCGGTTTTTATAATGGAGAATTCCCTTCTCTAAGGACATACTTCAAAATAAATTGCTCTTCTTTTCTCAGCTTAAAAGCTCGGCTTGTCATTTTCTCCTTTGATAATTTATTTTTTAAATAATCCAACTGTTTCTTCCTCTTTTTAAAAAAGAAAATGGTAAATAAAATAAAATAGTGAAACACTCATCTACTTTTATGAATGAAAATAATTTGGGATATTAATTAGTGATTAATTATATAGACTTAGAAGTGAAGAAATAATTTAATTTATGAGTTTGTGTGAAACTTAATGCATATTTTGATGAATGTCCTATCTTCCAAATGAAATTAATTTTACTTATGAATTAACGATTAATTATACAGAGTTATTAGAGTTATAAAGAAATAAATACGTGAGTGTGCATTAAATTTAATTAATAAGTAATTTAACATACTGTTAGTTTCTGAAATTTTTTGATCGTGTTTTTATTAAATGAAGGAACAAATTACAATTTCTCTCTGGTCTAAATTAATTCAAGTTACTCAAAATACAGCAATATGAAAAGTCAGAAGTTTGCAAGAAAAATATTTCAGGGGGCCGAAAAGGTGGAAAAGGTAGAATTTCTCAGAAAAAAAAGTCTTGATTTCTTGACATCTAATTAACAAAACTCCAAAATTTCCCCAAGGCTCCATGCCAACCCCAGGCTACGTACCTGTAAAAAGCATAGATACTTCTGAAATTTTGCATTTCTGTAATTATTCTGAAGGAACGATAATCGGATTTTAAACAAATATAAATTTTTTAAAGTGTTATGCTGTGATATTTCAATGAAAATGTTGAATTTTAAGCATCCCAAACAGCAAAAATAATCTGCTCTCAAAACTATTTATCGTTACTAAGTATTTCTGGTTTTGTATCATAATAATAGGTACACGTTAGGGCTTTTGATTTTATTATTTTCATTTATTGAATGCAAGAATGCATGCTATTGATTTATTTTAATGCAGAATCAGTAAATCATAAATTAAGGCATTTATTGTCTCCAGTTTGTCTAATGTCCATCAAAATTATACTGGAAAGAAGAATTTAGGCTGAAAAAAAATTCTCAACGATATTATTGAATGATATGTTACATCTATTTATCCACTACCAACTGTTGTTTATAGCCATTAATTAGAATACTTTAGCAGTGTTTCAATTTACAGTAAATATAATTAATATTTTGGAAAACATTTTAATGTGGATAGTCGGTTAATATCATCATATATCAGAAATATCTCCAACCAACCAAGAACTCGTGTCGGTAATGTTTGAGTAAGAAGATTAAATTAACATTCACAGTTAGGCTAAAAAGTTGCAAGTCTGATTGAATATTAGCTCTATGGATAACACTATTTCTTTGTCACAAACAGAGCTAAATAGTAAAAAATGTTTTGATCCTAATCTGCTAATCACACCAGAATGAGTTGAGTTAGTAAGATGATATCTTCCCGTTGCCGTAAAGCTGTTAAGTCCCATGTTATCCTATGTAAAAAATTATTTTACCCATAGCATGAACAGATTAATATTTTGTCTCAGTTTTACCTATATTATTTATCTCACACTGTATGCATAATGTTTCTTTTTCTTAAATTCGCATATATTTTCTTGTTATAGTTTTAAGAATTAGTGAATGACTGCAAAACCAGTTTACGAAATTTCAGCTGAATGCTTAAAATATTGGTAAAAGCAATATTCAAATTTTAGAAATGACTCATTATGATTATATAAATAGCTAGAGACGGCGTAGAAAGAACTGATACACGATATTGTTAAAAAACTGTAATGTTGTTCCCCCGCATAATTTTTACTTTCCGAACATGTACCATGTAAGGAAAGTATTGTAATCATGAAAAAATTCGAATTCGAGATTTTGGTTTATTTACACGTTTTGAGGTCTTCTGAATTCATTTATGCTATTTTTACGAGATGTATGTATGTATGTGTGTATGTGTGTGTGTGTATGTGTGTTTGTGTGTATGTGAGTGAACACGATAGCTCCTGAACAGGGCATGCGATTGAGCTCAAATTGGATATATATGTTATAAAACACCGTCGCAAGACCGGTATTGATTTTGGTGTGTATAGGACTTACAGTTTTTCTACAGGGCTACGACAAAGATTTCTGTTACATTATGGCCTATGGAGGAAAATTCTAGAAAGTGCGCTAGCGTTTAAACGGTACATTCGATTGAGCTCAAATTGGATATACATGTTATAAACCACCGTCGCAAGATCTGTATTGATTTTGATGTGTATAGTACTTAAGTTTTTCTACAGGGATAAAATAAAGATTTCTTTTACATTATGGCCTATGGGGAGAAATTCTTGAAAGTGCGCTAGCGTTTAAACGGTACATTCGATCGAGCTTCAATTTGGTATATATGTTTGAATTATTCATCGATTAAAATTTATTTAAATGCTTGGTAATGATCTTAATCGTAAGTGTTCAGAAAGTCGAGTGGTGTCACTCCAGATTTTTTGTTGCTGGAAAAGGAGTTGTACAGGCATTCCTGCAATTGAAAGTTAAGTTTCATTCCAGCAGACGACTTTCAGTACGTTTAAAACGACTGTATGTAGAATAATTGGGGAAAAAAATTTACTGCACCTATTATTGTTTTTATGAACTCCGTACAATAATTTTTCAGCAAGAATTTGTAAACTTATAAATGGAGGTACGCTAAAAAAATTATTTCGCTCTGCAACTTAAAATACAATGTTTTAAAACTTTTCACAACACTCAAATTTAGGAATTCGCCGTCACGTAGTTTTTCAATCTTCTACAACTCTACCACATTTTACACACATAATGGTTTTCTCAATATTTAACGTTTAGTCATATTCTAATAATTTTTACTTAAAAGATTATGCATTTAAAATGCAAAATCCATAGTGTGCAATTGTTTGAATTGTTAGAATTATCCATTATAGAATCTAAACTTTCTTCACAAAAGAATTTCTCTTGAGTTGTCAGTCAATATCTGCTAAATTGTGTTCAAGATCATTTTTACGAAGCAATTTTAAATGGCTTAGACTATAAAATTTATATGCTAACAGACACTAAAATTTCCGGAGTCCATCCTGGTTGATAAGCAAAGACTTTTACATGATTTGATTAATTTGAATCGCTCTTTTACTCTCTAACAAGTAATGGAAAAAATTAGGAAAAATTAAAAAACAAGAAATACCTCACTGTGTATTTTAATTATCTTAATTTTCAATACCCACACACATATTCAACAAAATGATTTTTTCATGTAGGGAATGTTACATTTCATCGAATCGAATGAAAATGAACTAATATCACAAAAAAATCACTCAAGTTATTTTTTATATGCACGTTTATGACGACATAAGATACAAGTACATTTAAAATTGCATTTCAGAGAACATTCTTTCTCTACCCGCGCAATTTTAAAAAGCACAGAACTTCGTTTATTTAAAAGGGTGGGACAGGTTCACTACATTTCTCGATATCGCGATATTAATCATGCAATTTGTTCTAAATATTCACCTTAATTATTCTTCGAGTAGAGGGAGCGAAGTTTTCAGCTTAAAACTCGTGGAAATGCTTCAAGCAAGCGCGCCCATAAACTGTAAAGCATTATCTAAATTACTTGCATCGGATTAATAAATGGAAAGACTACTCTTTTGCTGAGATATTATTAATGAAATATTTAGCTAAAACGCTTTGGCAACATTCAGAGGTGTTTTCATTTAAAAAATGTTTAAGAAGCTAAGAATGCCGCCTCTTCAGTTGGATTACATAAATTAGGAAGAAGTACCTGCGGAAAATAAGAGCAATTTATTTTCATATTAGGAAAGAAAAATTTTGGCTCAGACGCTTATTGAGTTTCTTTGAGAAATAGATATTGTCTCAAGACGTATAGAACAAATTATTACTCGTTTAGAAAAATAATACAATTTTCCTGGTGAAGAATGAAAAGATCATTAAAGACATCTTTCAGACTTCGTTGTTGGAAAAGCAATTCGAATAATTTTAGTACAGTAAGAACTACAAAGGAACGATTTCAAATACAAAGGGTTATAAAATTTTAAAAAGATTAAAAAATCAATCCTTCAGTTTAAAGAAAAAAATTCCTTTTAAATTATGCTGAATGACAAGCGTCAAAATTGGAATATCTCCCCCCCCCCCAATTACAACAAATAATCTAGATAGTTTTTGTACATTTACAAATGTTGAGCCAAATTCCTTATCAATGACAGTAAAATCAGAAAATTTAACTAGTTTTCTGCTCGGGATCAGTCAAAAGTTTCTCAACAGAACACATCTCCAGCATATTATGATGATCAAACGTACAAGTTCATACATGAATTTACACATTATTCAATCTTAATGTTCAACTACTTATTTAAAAAATAAATTCATTTTAAACCATTTTTCAATAAATCAGAATATATCAGGTTTGTAAACGAAAGTAGTTTCTGCTAGATTTGCTATTGACGCTCAGCTAACCGTGCGATTGATGCTTTTGTGTATAGAGGGCCTGAGTCGATGGCTATTGATGTCTACTAATATTATAAATGCCAAAGTGAGTTTGTTTGTTTGTTTGTTTATTTATGACGCTTTCACGCCTAAGCCGCTGAATCGATTAGGATGCATTTGGGTTTAGATATAGAGGGGACCCTGGAGTTGGTTATAGGCTAATTAGAATTTTAGATTTTTAATTACTTTTTTAATTATTAATTAAAAACCGTTTTTACATTGGCATGGTTGGCGAGTTTCGCCCGTATCAAATGATTCATGTTTTGAACTAACAAGAATGCTATTACTTCAATAAATAAACGCGCGTGCATCTGAAAAACATTAAATACCACGGAAATTAAGCCAGTTTTATGCCAAATCTATCTATCTGTAATAATAAAAATGAATGTTCTCCAGACAAATCTACAGAAAACAGAGCTTTGAAAATTTGAGCATGATTGAGCCCATAACTTCGGTAAAATGCACCTGAGTCTCAAATTTTTGAAATTTTAACTATTTTCAAACTATTAATTAAAAGCCGTTTTATCGCCCGCACAAAATGATTTATGCTTTTGAAATAAAACAGTAATTCTATTTGCAAAATCACATACATTTGAAAAACATGGAAATTATGTTGATTTTACGCCAAATTAAAAAGCATAAGTAAAGAAAGGGGTACTTACGTATTATCCCGGGGGTCCGCCAAGACAAGCGATTTTTTGCCGAAATAAATGCCGGGCACATGAAATTATTAATGGTTTTGAATACGATTGGCAACAGTTTGGCAACCCATTTGACGATAAAACAGTTTGGCGGGAATGACCGCTGGGATAATACGTAAGTACGAAGAAAAATCCAGATGTGTTTCTTAAAGTTCATAAATTTCCAAATCCTACCAATAATATAAATGTATACGTTTGTGTGTTTGGATGTTTTTGACTGAATCACACAAAAATGGTTGAACGGATTTGAAAAAAAATTGTAATGAAAATAGCTTATGCCCTGGATTAACATACAGGCAGCCTTTCAAGCATATAGCATAAATAATTCTTTTACAAAGACACTCAAAATAATTCTAATGCATTGCGCTCTATGGACATTTTGTAGCTACTAAACCGATTCTAAAACTTTTTTCACTGATTAAAAGTTACATTATTCCTGAGTATCATTGTTTGTGTTTGGATTAAGACCGATTGACTGCACTAGGGTACTAGGCCTATATGGAAAATTCCTCTGTGGGGGATTTTCTAAGGGATCCTAGCCCGTATTTATGCGAGGTTTTTTAGAAAACCACGGAAAACTGGGAGCGGCTAGGTCGACAGGCGCGACCAGGGTTTGAATCTGGCACCTCCCGCCTTGCAGTTTTGAGAGCAGAACTTCTTAGACACTGGTGGCATCTTAAGTGTTATATGCTACCTTTAATGCATATACCACAGATAGTTCTTTTACAGGGATGCTAATAAGAATTACATTACGCTCTATGTACATCTCTGTAAGTACTGAACCGATTCCTAAACTTTTTTTATTGATAGTAAGCTACACTATTCTTGAGTATTATAGGCTAAAATTCATGCATGTAGCATAAATAGTTCCTTTACAGGAACATTCAAAATAATTATAATACATTACGCTCTCTCGATATCTCTGTAACTACAGAACCGATTCTCAAACTTTTTCACTAATAGAAAGCTGCTCTATTCCTGATTAACATAGACTAAAATTCATGCATATAGCATAAATATTTCTTTTACAAAACAGTTCGCAAATACTGTCATAACTGTCTCTATTCGCCAAATGCCTGAAAAAAATCTAAATTTAGTAACTCTGTGCATACCTCTTATTTTAAATGAAGTATACTAACATGCATTACACTTCATTTGAAACAAGTAAAAAGCAAATAATATTTAAATGCAGTTCCTTTTGTCGCAACAATATTTGTTATTCACACATGCTACATTTCTGTCGGGACCTAATTCTAAAGCCGACGCGGACGAAGTCGCGGGTAGCAGCTAGTATATATATATATATATATATATGTGTGTGTGTGTGTGTGTGTGTGTGGTGAGTGTGGGTGTGTAAGGTTTAAAGGGATAGTAAAAGGTAGCTTGAATTTCGTTCTCTTAAAAATGGGGAAGATCATTTGCTTTATCATTTACGCTCTAGTAATACAACAATTTCCGCGCCCTTGGAGTTATGTTATTTCTTATTCAAGTCTTGAGACTCTTTGACGATATATATCCTCATTTCCGGTGCAAACATCATCATACATATAAATTGTGTTTCATTGAATAAGAGACGAGAAAGAGAGAAAGCTGTTTCTGTGTAACCTAGTAGAGATGAGACGGGCTCAGCCCGAGCCCGGGCCCGAACCTGGCTCGGGCTCTGTAATTTACAAATGCGTTCGGACTCGGGTGGGCTGGGGCTCATGAAAAATTTCTATTTTATTGATCATGCTGCTTGAAACAGATTTTTAAAAAGTGATTCATATGAAAAATAAAAGTACTTAAAAAAATAGCGGCACGGGAGCCTAGAAGGCGCGTGAAGCTCTTTGGGTATTTCAGAACGGCGACTTACATTGCTTAGTTAGTCATGAGATCGGACATTATTTCGTAAACATAGATATAAAGAATTAGAAAGTGCATTAAAAATTTGCAACTATATTTGTCTTTAATTTGCACAAACGACAAAATTTACTGTATTCTATCAAAGAATTACTTCTTTGAATTTTATGGATTTTTTTTTCTCTTTAGCTGAAATTTCGGGCTCGGGTTCCGACTTAAATAATATTGCTCGGGCTCGGGCGGGCTCGGGCTTCAAAAAATGAAGCCGAACTCCTCTCTATAACCTAGGTGGTATCTTTTTTAAAACATCGCTTCAAGCTGAAATAATTTTCTTGCCACTTATACCTTTCCCTTCCCTATTCTCCTCTCGTAATTTATCGAGCTGGTATAGATATCTAATAAATAATGAAACTCCTTTATATTGAATCTTCAGTTAATTTTGTCGTTATATTTATAAAAAAAAACTATTCTCAATTCAAACAAACCTATTTTTACCCAATACGCACAAAATATCTTTTTTTTTTCCTTTTACAAAACATCTATTCTACATCACAAAATTGTACAGATCAAACGGTATTTTATAACATAATAATAAATCTACAAGCATCACATAGGACAATTTTGTTCAGTTTTAGATTTAAAAAAATAGATGCAATACGTCTCCGTCCTTAAAAAATACATGTTCATTCGATAAAAGGGCGAACGTTAAAAAGGAATTTAAAAAGAGAATGTTTCCATGGCACCCTCCCCCAGACCTCGTCAACGAAATTTGAATGCCTGAAAATGGCTCTTTCTTGTTTATAATACCTACCAACTATATTTTTCAGAATGTAATACCTAGCAACGGGTATGAAATATGGGAGGATGGTTTAAAAAACGAGTAAAGTTGATATATTGAGACAGTAGCAAGAAAATAAAAAGCATTAAATTTTTTCTCGGCCCTTTGGCAACAAGTATTTTTGAAGCTCGTATGAAGCACGACGGAAGGAAATGCAGTTTTGTGTTTCTAAGCGACAACATTTTGCTCCTTACAAGTTTACAATGTAGCTTCTCTTTGATTGGGTATAAAGATTCAGGATTCCCGAAGGCTAGGTTGCCATTGGCAACTACTACATTTTCTTAATTTACTTGGAAGGGCTGCACTCTGAGCTGTCATTTTACAAGCACCAATTTTCTTTATTAAATAAAGTTGAGTTTTTGCCCTTTGTGGTAGTCATTTTTAAATGGATTTTGTCCTTCACGGCTCAGGTAAGAAAAGTTTTTTAGAGTTGTACTTTACTTGAAAAAGCTGTGATGCTTGGCTTTATGTTAACAATCTGTTAATGGTGCAGTACATCACTTATGCAACTGTAGAATCTATTTTTCCATTCTTTTTACTGCAGTATTCAATTATCGCTAATATCTTATTTAAAATAAACCATCCGCTTATTCACTTTAAATATGATCAATGGTATATTATAAGGGCCTTACTCACGAGGCTCACGAAATGCAAAACAGTGAAAGACGATGAATTAAGATGAATTAATCCATGAATTCATTTCAGTGAGAGGAATCTTATTTCAGTGTACAATCCATGTTTACATTGAAATAAGATTCCTCTCTCAAGAGGACCAGTTATTGCTTTCTGTTGACACATAAAAATACAGCAGCAACTTGCATCTTCCCCCAGCTGACATCTCCCCCGAATTACTCTCTCTCTCTGTATATATATATATATATATAATATATAATATATAATATATTCACCATTTGAAGAGAAGGATGCGACTGCACAGGTCCCTATAGAGGGCGCAGAGTGCAAGTAGCACATGCGATATCGTCAGCTCCCGCCAAATGCGTATGTGAGTGCGTCGGAGCACATTAAAAGGCACCGATCGCATTTTGGATGACTCCAAACGAAGTCAATGCACCGTCGTGCAATTTTTAACAGCAGAAAATGTGAGTGCTTTTGAAATCTATCATCGAATGCAAAATGCGTATGGCATGGACTGCATGTCACACCGATGATGTAGGGATTTTCGCAGTGGCAGAAGCAGTGTGCTCACGACAGGTCAGGACTTGATCAGGCGTATGTGGTTATCACCAAGGAAGAAGTTGCAGATATGGACCGTCCAGCGAGAATAAATCGGCGAATCACTCGTAAAGTAGCGGAGGAAATGTCTATGAGTAAAAGAAGTATGCGCACAATATTACATAAGAGGTTGCCCCTTTCCCCGGAGCTTCTTCAGCAACATTATCTATCGTCTCTTTGACCGCTAGGGCACTTATTTCAACCTACAAGGTGACTTCGTCTAACCTATCTGTTACGTCTATATTACTTCTTTCTTTTGTATACTAATTTATATTGATACCATTAAACCACTTCTCAAATCGCCTGTAGTGCCACTGTCATTTAGGCGACCGTTATATAAGTTCAGCGATACTTTTTTACGAAGTACTGATTTTAAGATTAAGGCAAGGCTACACATGAACTGCCTGTCTAAGGGGGGAGGAGGGATGCTTTGAGCAGCGAACATTTTAAAGAGTTCAAAACGTATTCACGTTGCATCTGGAGAAAACTGCCCCAAACTCTAGACCGTTAGATCGACCCTCGACCTTCGTACTTCGGCCATCTACAATGTTCAGTGTCTTATTCACTCTGACATGGTCGGCCTTTACCAAACAGACAAATTTCCACGGTTTCTTCTAAAATAAGTTAGCTTAGGGCTAGTTGCATATTAATTTTGTTACGTTCTGGTGATATTATCATTCTAAAAATAGGAAAAACGTACTTATTTTTTCTTGAACCGCCTAAAGGGTTGCTTAGCATCGCTGGTAGTAGCAGTTTGTCGAAAATCGACAGGAATGACCATTCTCTGCTGATTATCGCCACGTTTGGTGCTAAAAGTTCAGTCCCAAAACTAAATATCTTCTACATTTGACGAGAAATAGCCAAACCAGCATCGTTATGGTGAAAAAATTTCAATTCGCTTTTGTTTTTATTGTTGTTGTTTCAACTATAGTTGTTGCGCGTGGGAAAATCATAGAATTCAAATTTGGTAATCATTGATTTATGTTTGAACAATGAGTTTTGATGATTTTCTTTGCAGTTATAGAATGTAGTCTATCGATATTTCTTTTCTTTTCTATTACATAACACAATCTGTACCATTTTCTACAAGCACAATAGCTGTCTGATTGAGCATAAGCATACCTCACAGGGGTTTTCAAAATTAAAGAAACAACTTATTTCTACGATTTACTTACAATGAAATTAAGAGAATGTAATTCAAATCAGAGCCAAGTAAAAATTTAAAACGCTTAAAGGCTGAAAAGACGGTTTAAAACAATAAATCAAATGTCTTACTTCCAACAGACGGCGTGAAATCGATTATAAAGAAATCGGAATCGAATCGAATGAACTTCGATTAGATGAAATGAAATGGAAAACTAATATTCCACAACGGCTTCAGAGGCGAACAGATTCGTCTGTATGTTTGTGTTCACTTCGTATTCCATTGCATTTAAACTGCCAAAAGTATCGCCATTTTATTAATACACCCGCAGTGGACTCAAAAATGAACAAGAAGAAGTTTTAAAAAGCATATATATATATATATATATATATATATATATAATGTGAAAGAAAAGCATCGAAAAAGGAACAGTGAAACTTTTGAAAAGAGACAAGAGTCCCGTAATGACATTCAAAGTTTCTCTGAATTTAAATTAAGTTTTATTCTCATGCCAAAAGAACGACGTCTTAGTGTCATTTTTGAGTGTTAGTTTTGTATTTTTGCTGTTCGGAAGGATATACATATGGTATCCCAGATGCGATGCTTTTTTTTCTTTGTGTGTGTGTGTATGTGTGTGTGTGTGTGTGTTCAGCTTCTTTTGGGGGCTGTGAAATAAAAATTTGGTTAGAATACAGTGATTAAGGTAAAGTACCTTGATCGAAATTAAAAGGGCTTTGTGCCAGTTCCCACAAATGATATCCGTACAGTTTCGTGTATACTTAAATGTTAAAGTACATGATCTCAAATTTTAATACAGTACACTCTTGATAATCCGGCAGTTGGTTAGACCGGCATGTTCAGTAATCCCGCGCTCTTGGGAAGCACATGGAATTGTCTTCCGATCCAAGGACGCCCATACCTATGGGCAGGGAGGGACCATGACAATGACCCACCCTAGCTCCCATATTACTGCTCTGTTTTTATCTATTGGCATGACTTAGAAGTGATTCAACATTAAAATATTAAACTATAGTATATGTCTGGGATAGGATCCTTGATTTGCCCCCTCCCCAACAAAAAATCATATGGGCGCTCATGTTCTGATCCACCGGCCGCAACGGCTGTAAACAACCATGCCTGTTCTTATGCTTCCCTCCCACTTTCGTCAATGTTTTCTAGTTTACTTAATATATTTTGTAGTGTACTTCTCTAATGTACTACAATGTTAACCAAACGAAAGCTCGAGACTTTATGCTTGTGTCAGAAACAAATCGATATTTTTTCGATGATCCGAATAAGTGGTAGCTTGGATCATGGGCGCCCATGACAAAATTTGAATTTTGCACTCCTAAGACTTTTTCTTACATACCGTTAAGTAGGAAAAGTCTGCGAAGTGCGTTTTAGTGAAGTGAGGAATCTCATAACTTTCGAACACTTACTTCAAGCATCCCACGTGATGGAAATCATCTAGGGATTCCTGCCCAGAGCTGAGATTAGCAGCTCAAGAGAGATGAGTTTGGTTTCAGACCGCCACAAGTGCAGGGGTATTTTCCTCTGGTTTTAGGCCGGAACGGCCAGATTTTGCCCGAATCCGCGATCTGGCTGTGTAATTTTCCAACTCAAATTTCATATGTTTTGTACGTGCCGTCAAATAAAGTTTTTTATGTGAGCAAAAGAGCTCATCTCTTTATTTATAACGTTACAGCGTCCTTTTGAGGCTTGCGCCCCTGGCTGCTGCCCACCTACCTACGGCACTGATCCGGCGATTAGCTGGTCCGATATATATATATAGGATTATCAAGATTGCGCTGTGTTTGAATTTGCGGGTTTTTTTAATTCGTAATTTTTAAATGCGAAAACAAAATAAATATGAAGTCCAATGAATTTTTACTACTGTTATTTATTCTTTGATGTTATGATTAGATATGTCTGAGAAAAAAAATTCGTAGTTTAAGAATCTTATTTTTTTAATACCGTGTTTATGAAATTTGTCATTACAAAACATTAATAATTTCCGACCCACTTACGTTTTGGAATTAATTAGATTAAATTTTTGCTTCATGGCGTCTATTTTCGCAACTACGCCTGATTTTCTAATAACTAACTAAACTAAACGAACTAATTTTTTTTTATTTGTACGTACTTACGATACTTAAACATCTGATCTGAAATAAAACTAATGGAAGTTTACTATCTTGCCAAGATGTTTAAAATAGAATATTTCCAATGAGAATGTCCATCGTGCAATGAGTTAAAGCAAACTTGCTAATCTGGAAACGCTTAAACGAAACCATCGAATCATAAAACCCCTAAACAATATTAAACTTGAACGGTTAAATATTTATCTTAAACCTTAACGAGAAATCGATGTCGATCTGAGAAAGGGAGAAAATGCGGCGACTGGAAGCTATAAAAACGAAAGTTAAGAATTCTTTATAGTCATGTTTTCCCCCTTCTATATTTGTACATGTCTAATGTATTTAACTTGTCAGGCTAGGAGCATGTTGTTAACCTCAAGAGTGCTTTTGCTTCCACGCTTCAAAATTTAGTTCATAATCGTACATTTATACCATCATCATAAATCATTTTCAATGAGTTTTGTCTGATTGGAATTAGCAAACTCAGACAAACTTCTAAAAAAAATAAGGATAAAACGGGCCAAATTTGTTACATGATGTTATAAAAAAATAGGAAGTATTTTGTTAATTAACCAGTGAGTCATTACGATATCAGCTATTTATGAATGTTTGTAGGCTTGTACTGGCTTATGATTATGAGAACTGCAACATGACAACCAGTGCCGCAACTAAAGATTATGTTAACCGAGGAATAACTCAATTTTTGCGCCCATGTCAGGAAGGCAACCAGGGCACGAGCCCTGTTCCCACACCAGAGTTTAGTTAGGGTCGCAGCGCTCCTAGAAAAATCTTAATTTAGCACCCCTAAGACTTTTCTGGGAAAAGAAATAGCACAAAGTCTTCAAAAGGTGCCCCCTGAGTGTTGGACCTTTTGCAGCACCCCGTCTGGCCATACCTTGGCTACGACGCTGTCCACCAATCCCTAGTTCCATCCAGCAATCCCGTCAATCAATCCCTAGCTCCCTAGTTCCATCCACCAATCCCATCAATCAATCCCTGGCTCAATAATTTCATCCACCAATCCCACCAATCCCTTAGAGGGCCTGATGGCAACTTGCTAAGGGAGTTAAAGCACTTCGGAATTCGCAAATGATCAGAAAACGCAAAACAGGAACAATTTCTTTCACTTCACTAACTGGAATTTCAAGAACATGCCATTTCTTTACACCAAATATGGGCAACCTCCGGGCCCGCACCGGCTTTTGATGCGGCCAGAGGAACCTATTAAAACCCCTTATAGAACCCATGTTAACCATTCAAAATCCCATATAAATACCAGTTATACGGCCCGCGACTTCGCTAACATCCTAAAGTTTGGCCCGCAACTTCCCAAAGATTGCCCACACCTGTCACGTTCTAAAATTCATAAGTGAAATGCAGATCATCCATTGTTTGAGGTTGGAATATTGACTTTAGAGTCTCCCACTTTATCATCTGAAGGGAAAATTTTCACACCAGAACAAAAAAAAAGTGCCCCGGACATTACATAGAAAAGTCAAATATTAAAAAAAGACAAATTTAGTAAAAGATAAAAGACCAGCAATAAAAGTTTACAGCTAACTGCTTACTTTTAAGGTCCAATTTATCAAATTTGGACTTAAAAAAGTCCAATCTGGCAATCCTGTTTTCAACCTTAATGCTTGAAAGAAATATTTACAACTGATTTTATCTTTAGTAGCAGTTGGAATTATGCATTATTTTTACTGTATGAGTGAGTAATCGTTCTTTGCAGATTAAAAAAAATTTAATAAAATAAAAATGTATGACTGAAATGTGTGTGTAGCAAAATTTTCCAAAGTTACTCACTCGTTTCTGTTGTTACGTAACATCTGAACCACAACAGCTGATGTAAAATTAAAAAGAATAAACTCCACTTTGTTCCTGTGTTCCTTGTGACGAAGGGCTTGGGCTGACGAAGACCAAAACAATTTTTGGTAGAAACGTAGGTATCTACTTACCTATAACTTCTTATGTGTGTTTTTTACAAAGTTTTTTATTTACTTTATATTTAGGTGTGATCCATTCGACCCTTGAATAACTGCTTTCCCCAAGCGCAACTATTTGCTGTCAACAAGGCTATAAAAACAATCATTTTAAGAAAAAAAAATATGCATGCGACAGAAGAAAGTAAAACGTTACATTTTCAGCATATCGATTTTCTGGAGACGATATTTTCGGCGTTATTTATTGAACTACGGGGATAATGACTGTTTTTGTGGAGCTTTTTATTTTTCACACACAAAAGAAGGCGGCTGATTTAAAATTAATACTTCTAATTTCAGTTAATTAAAAAGTGAGTTATGGGTTCAAGGTGATACGAAGATGCTCAATCCAATATAAAAATTTCAATTGTAGTGTATGATTTTGTAACTTATAATGCAGCAATTTTAATCTTTAACGCATTTCCGCCCTCTGTGTGCGATATGTCTTAACCCAAATCTTAAAATTTTAGCCTCTTATCGCAAAATTTCCTAGGTATCCTTTAATTCTTCCGTCTTAAATGTTATTTCCATAAAATATTTTGATGATACACAGTAGCACATTCGAAATTTTTACTTTTATGCATATGTTCGAATAAAGTAATATTACAATTAACACATAATTAACCCTTTTATTCCTACTATGGAAAATTCGCAAGCGAAAAAATATTTTTTCGTTGAAATAGTTTTATTTTAATTCAGATAGCAAAAATATAATAAATTAGGAATTTTTTTTTGTGTTCTTGTGGTAGCGTTGTGATTTTAAAACTCTTCTAAACATTCTAAATGAAACTTTTAAAAACATTATTTTGTATCTAGCGAAAAATCATATATTTTCTTACATATAAATGGTAATTTTTATTTTTCTTCATATTAAATATTATTAAAACAGTAGAAAATTTTAATAGTAGAAAATGTTGCAAGTAGAACAAAAGAGTATAAACTTGTTGCTTCTAAAATATTTTAATATTTTTCATCCATTAATGCTGGCATCTCTTGATCTGAAGTGCTACTGTTATTAATTAAAGGTACAGTTAATGTTTTTATAGATTCAAAATTAAATTTCCAAAAATTTTTCCTGTAAAAAAGTAGCATTTGCTACCATGGGCGTAAGAGACTTAATGCCGGAAATTCATTCATTCGATGAGGCATCAGGAAAAAAAATGGAAAATGTGATTGTAATAATCTGGGGAGGAGGAAACGGATTAAAATATTTTTCAAAAATTGACTCACTTCTGTAAATCAATATCACATAACCATTTTTGAAAGACAAAAATGTTGACTTATTTACAATCCAAACTTACTTCAGGTATTAACGCCCAAAAGGAAATTGTTTTGGGAGTAACGACTGTTCTGATTGCACTGTAACGAAATGAAAATCACTTTCATTTTTATAAAGCGGTATTACCTACCACGATAAGATTCTTATGAACAGAATTCTTTTTATTTTATTAATCAACGGTGTTTTAAGTTATAGAATGAACATATTTTCGCGCGAATAACTCAGGAATCAGGCCTCGTGCAAACACGTCTTGAGTATAAAAATTGGCAAAAGTTCCATCCGTCAGCTGATTTAAATTTTGAAATTCGAATTAATTTAGAACATTAAATAAAACTTACAGAAAGCAGCATCATATAGCCAAGCAAAAATCGTCAATCGTTGCTATGCTGGGCAGTTATGTCCAAGCATGGCTATGCTCGATGATTTTCGGCCGCATAAAACCATTTAGGCTTTTGCATTTTAAGCAATAGACATAAATGCCACACTTAAAAATAATTGAATAATCTTGATTCGCCATTTTTCATCAAAATATCGTCTGCATTGGAATACAGAGAGAGAATTAATTCTTTTGGGTAACAGAATGAGTGCTATTTTCGAGTTTTGCGAGAGTGGGTGGTTTGCCAAGTTTAGAAATTTTGAGCACGTAAGGGGTAGACGTTGTTATCTACGTACAAGAAAAAAAAATGGTGAGAAAATAAAAGTAATCCTATTTTAATAAATATCGTTGTAGATTCAACAAAAGAGACTATCTGAATGCGTCTCTCCCCTCCAAAAAAACATTTCCCCTTCAACTTTCCTACCTATCCCCTTAAAAATTCCTTCACCCCATTACGTTTTTTTTTTTTTTTTTTTTTTTACCACTCTTAGATAAATCCACAAAAATCATCCCGATCTTATAATAAAATATCATCCTTCTGAACCGCAAAAATACAAAACTGATAAAAGAAAGAAAAAAAAAAGAATGATACTAAGACGCAGTTTTGCCATCCGAATAAAAGTTAATTTAAATTCAGAGAAACTTTGAATCTCATTACCGGAATCTATCGCGCGCTTCAGGGATTTTTACCCCCCTTTTTAAATTTTCCATCGTCTCTGGAATACTCGCTCTCTCCTCGGCCGAAGGTATATTAATAAATTCTGATACGTGTGACAGGTGAAATACATTAGGCGCGTACGAAAAAGAAAAAAAGGAAATAAAGTTCAGGAGTCGGGTGCATATTAACTTGTAGAAATTTCTTCTTTATAATCTTTCCTGTTTCTGTAACCTTCGGGAAAAAAAAATAATAATCTACTCTTTCCGAATGATACATCTTCATCGATTTAACGTCATCCGTTTTGAGATAAATATTTATTGTTCCATTATCCGTTTGAAATTCAATTAACTGTATTTGTCCCGGTGCGTACGTTACATTCCTGTATTCGCAAATGTTTGATTTAAAATATTTTTTTTAAGATACCGTGCAATTCCTCACGAATTATAAACGTTCTAACCCCTTAAATCTGGATCCCGTCAAAATCACGGGATAGGCTTTGCCCCCTCTATTTCTCGTGCCCTTGATATTTCCGGGCTATAGTTTTCAAATGTTATGTGCCTGAAAGATAAGAGCATTTCAATTCTTATTCACGTGTTTTTTTTATATTTCATTTTACTCAACAGATGACGCTACCAGACTATTTTTAACTAAATTCGGAGATTGTTTACTTTTAAATAGAGCGTAGCACTACTCGTGTATTTGAGAAAAGAGAAAATCATTGTGCAATCTTTAATCTCTCTTTCTCATTGTGCAATCTTTAATCTCTCTTTCTCATTGTGCAATCTTTAGTTCTTCTATCTCACCTTTTTTATTCGTGTTCAAAGTAAACTTTACAAATATTTATTTATTTTACGAAGTAATTTGAATAAAAATCTCCTATACTATTTGAATTATGTATTTTTAATGATTCCCTGCTTACTACAAAACACACATTCAGTCACAATAACCCTGAATGTTGTCTTTTCCTTGAAATTTAACTTTTTTTTTCTTCTTTCGTGCTCAAAAAAAGTCTAAAAATTTAAAATGAATACATACATTGTACATGCGCTTATTTTTACACAATTTTCAGGAATTAAAAAAAGCAGGCACTTTCATGATCTTTTTTTTTAAATAACACGATCGTTAAGGCGTTAACACTTTAACGCGCAGTGTTCCCGCTCTGGGAACACCAAACTCGGATGTTTTGACTGTAGCCAGTCACGAAGAATAGATTTTGATTTCTATAAAAGTAGTCGCGGGTGACATAGCTCCACGAGAATCCTTTACTTTTTAGCACGTCATTTCCCGTAAAAAAAATTGTCACGATTATTTTTAACAGCACCGACATCTGCTGAAAAATGGAAGAATGCGAAGAACAGCTGGATAGCTTGCCCAATGCTGAAAAAAGGGCAGCCGTTGCCATCGCTCGACTTAACTACCAGCAAGATGGTGGACGATCGAAACGTTCATCGCGTGCCACAGATCTAGAGACCCTTTTTTGACGCAGCTGGCTGTGCGTGGGCACAGCCGGCTGTCGTCAAAAAAGGGGTCTCTAGATCTGTGGCACGCGATGAACGTTTCGATCGTCCACCATCTTGCTGGTAGTTAAGTCGAGCGATGGCAACGGCTGCCCTTTTTTCAGCATTGGGAAAGAGTTGCGCCTCAAAGGGTTAAAAGCCAGGCTTGGTTGTCGAACAGGCCAACAATAAGCCATTGCCTAGTTGTTTAATGATAAAATAAACTTAATCTACAGTAGATTTTATCATCCTTCTGCATAGAGCATCGATCGTGACATATGAAGGGTGTCCAAAAATTGTAAATTGAAGAAATGTTCAGAATAAGGTAGGAAAAAAGATTACTTTAAGAAAAAAAAATCCTCTCGTTAATTTTGAAAAAATGACACTTTTGAAACTTGTACACGACTCCCATGTCAAAAAAAATCCCAATTACTGAAACTTGTTCCATACACTAATGAGGTGATGCTCAAAATTTCATAAATTCATCGTAAAACGTCAGAGAGATATCTTATAACAAAGATGGTCAGGAACTACACTTGAATTTGAATGTAAGACTTTATTGCTTGAGAGCAAATAAGTATTTTTCTTTCTTAATTTCGGCACGACCATTGAAACGTAATCATGCGACATGATTTTTGTCCTTTCGATAGCCATTGAAGAGTGGTTTAAGTCAGTATATATTTATCTTCATACCTCTGACACTTTTTACGATATAGTTCTCAAGCTCTGTACATCATTTCATCAGTGTATGAGGCACACTTTTCTAACTGGGAATTTTCGGGGCTCGAATACATATTTTAAAAGTGTAACACTTTAAAAATTGGAAAGATAAGTTTTTTTTTTTAAATCAGTCTTTTTCCGACCTTATCAACATTTTTTTTTCAATTTACATTGTCCGCTTATCTCTAACAGATAAAGAATTAATGTGTGTTACCACCTTCTTGAGACACTCTGTATATTCATATATTTCTGTAAAATGAAGTAAAAAATTCTGCTGCAACGTTTACGAGCTTTCTTTCGAAATTTCGAGGAAAGATGAAGCAGGATCTTGTACCCGGTATAGCTGTATGAATACCGAAACTGGTAACCAGTTCACCGCACGGTACTTTTAAAAGTAGTGAATACATTTTGAGTTTTTTTTTTTTTTATGAACAGTTAAACAAATTGTCATAAAAATTTAAACCTTAAAAATAAACCATTTTATGTTTGATTTATGAATTGTTAGCTAAGATGCATTATTATGCAAAATTTGAATTCATTTGAGGATCGGGATATTTGCAGAAAGTTGATTACAAGATTCGCTTCCGACATACAGTCTGTCAATTATGTAACCAAATACTGGAACCCTTAATCAAAAATGCATTTGTTGAGACGTTTCAGAATCTATATCTAGTTTCTAGATTACATACTACATTCTCTAGATCTAGTTTCTGGATTACATACTACATTCTCTAGATCTAGTTTCTAGATTACATACTAGATTCTCTAGATCTAGTTTGTAGATTTCATAACACATATGAAATCTTACAAACTAAAATCTAGAGACTGTAATATGAAATCTTACAAAGTAGATCTAGAAAATGTTTATGAAATTTACAAAATGGATCTAGTAAATGTGTTATGAAATCTACAAACTAGATCTAGAGAATGTAGTCTGAAATATTCAAACTAGATCTAGAGAATGTAGTCTGAAATCAAACGTCCCAAAAAGTGCATTTTTGATTAAGGGTACCAGCATTTGGTTATATTACTGACAGATTGTACAGGTGGTTATAATAAAAATTCCCCTAGAAACGAGGCTCTACACCTTGTTTCTAGGGGAACCCGTAAAAAATGGGTGAGGGGATTGTAGTCAAATGTGTTATATACACTATTCATGAGGTGCGTTCAACGAATTTTGAAAAAAAAAAAAAAAAAAAAAACATTCAAAAAATGTCCACTGGGTAGGGATGGACGCGAGACGGCTTTTTGCGAGACGAGACAGAGATTTACATCTTTTTTGCGAGACGAGACACATATTTTTAACATTACAATATAGGGAATTTTGCGAGACGAGACAAAGGTTTCAGGCTATTTTGCGAGACGCGAGACGGCTATTTTTCGTCTCGCGTCCATCCCTACCACTGGGTAGCCCTTTGCATGAAAAAAGCAGCACGTTTACAAAATAAAAATGGCTAATTCGGAATGTACAAGCAGTTCCAAAATTTATTCTGTAGTTTTTTGAGCATTTATTAACAAATTTGGGTCATTTTTGAGCTGAAATCAAAATAAAAAGAGCCACCTAGCAGACATTTTTTAATTATTTTTTTTTTCCTTGTACCGTTAATATGCCAAATTTGGTGGCAATCGGCTCATCCGTTTCAGATGTAGAATTCAATTTATAGGAGAAGTTAAATTATAGCCATCTTGTACTGTGTACATTTAAAAAAAAGCATCAATGTAAAAAGTGCTTCTAAGGTGCATTCAAAGTCGATTTTATTTCGCCTACCTCAAAAAGTTGAAGGTAGTCTGAGAGTTAAAACTGAACTTTAAACAAAACACATGCACTGAAGGGCAGTCGAGACACAGAAGACAACTTTTACATAGAGGATTCAAATCAAATTCTTCAATTCAAAGGAAGAAAGCGATATTGTGACATGTACATTTACAAGATACCAATATCTCTTAGCCAGAACCTGTTTTAAAATTATTGTTTTTAATTTGTTCAGTTTTTACACCTAGTAATATGGGCTATTTTGCAAGCTCTTATATTATTTCATTGAACTTTTATGATCATAATAACGGATATCTGATACTTTCCGACAAAAACTGTTAATCTAAAATCAATGCACTCAATCTAATTCTCTTTCTAGTACCTAAAATAATAGATGAAATTATTCACGACTATTTCCGTCTCCAAAAAATACACTCTCTTGCCAAATCGCCAAAAGACAAGGCCAAGTATACAATAGTGATGGGCAATCTAGTTCATTTTAGTGAACTAGTTCCGAACGAACTAGTTCACGCCATGAACTAGTTCTTCGAAATAGTTCATATGAACTATGGAGATTTAATAATGAACTATATGAACTACGTAGTTCGTAATGAACTATCTAGTTCAAAATGAACTATGTAGTTCAAAATGAACTAAGTAGTTCAAATGAAACTATCTAGTTCAAAATGAACTATCTAGTTCAAAATGAACTATGTAGTTCAAAATGAACTAAGTAGTTCAAATGAACTAAGTAGTTCAATAAACTAAATAGTTCAATGAACTAGATAGTTCATTATGAACTATGCAATTTGGGATGAACTATATAGTTCATATTGAACTATGTAGTTCGTCATGAACTATATAGTTCTTGGTGAACTATCTAGTTCATTACCGGAAGTAGTACAGAACTATTTCCGGTGGTCTCCGTACTGGAAATAGTTTAAATCAATTTCAGGTACGGAACCACGCAGAGCACGGCGGATGCATGGTTTCTCTGATTTGTCGGGATCGGGAGAGTCTTTTTTTTTTTTTTTTGTATCGGAGTGTTTTCTGACGTAGCAGTGGCGTACCCAGAAATTCATTTTGAGGGTGCGTATCGTCATTACCATAAGGAGCACTGTAGTATTAGGTAAAATCTAAAGAATATGCTAGGGGAAGTCGGAGGTTATCGGTAGGCTATCGGTATTGTGAAAAATTTTATAATAACCTGAAATCTTTCAAATGAATTAAGTTCTGGGGCGTTTGATAACTTAAGATGACTCCCCCCCCCCTCCACAACACACACACACACAAAAAGAAAAAAAAGACGGTTCAAATAATGTCCACTTAAGATGTAAAAATATTGCAGTTTCAAAAATTTATTACTGTTACTCGAAACTGTTATTTAATGCACAGGCGTCGAGTTATATGAGTCCATGGGGCTTGAGCCTCCTGAATAAATTGTGAGTTGGGGGCTGAGCCCACCACAGTGGCGTACCCAGAGGGGGTGCAAAGGGACATATGCACCCCCCAAGATTTATTCTCAAATTAGAAATGATGAATGATGAGAGATATTTGAAATGGTGAGAGAAAAGCTGAATTTTTTCATGCTCATCCTCTTTCCCCCTCCCCCCTCATCAGGAAAGAGAATGAATGATTCTAGCTAAAGGAATGCCTGAAAAAAGAATAGAAAGTCTGTAATCACTCTAAAAATGTGCTTTTGTGTTTATGGGGTTATGGGGGTCCCACGACCGGCCTTCCCGCTGCCCTCAAACAGTAGCCGTTTACTTTTCCCAAGCTGTATGCTCGCGGAAGCAGAAGCACCCCCAAAGAACATTTGCAGTGGAGTGGAATAATATTAAATTGAACTAAGTAGTTCGAGTTGAACTATCTTGTTCATGTTGAACTAAAATGAACTATCTAGTTCAAAATGAACTAAATAGTTCAAAACGAACTATCTAGTTCAAAATAAACTAAATAGTTCAAAATGAACTAAGTAGTTCAAAATGAACTAAGTAGTTCAAAATGAACTAGATAGTTCAATGAACTAGATAGTTCATTTGAACGAACTGTAGTTCATTTAGTTGAACTATTTAGTTCTTTAGTTCATTGTAGTGAACTAGTTCAATGAACTAGTTCGTTCATGAACTACCCATCACTAGTATACAAGCAACTGTTACTTCATTAAACATTCAAATAAAGATTAATTTAAATCCAGTACTAATCACAATACTATAGTCACTGCCGAAAGTTTTATCCTCATTTAATTTATTTGCTACACGCGTCTTAATCCCCCCTCCTCCAATACCTCCTTCCGTCTTCTGCCATATATTAATAAAGTCCTGAAATATCTGACAGGTGAAACACATTAAACGCGCTCCAGAACGATAGAAAGACGCGAGCGTTGCCACACAGAAGCTTTCTTTTTTAAGCTGTTCTTTCCTTGGAATCCCTTCTCTGTACCCTAAGTGGCGGATCTTCATTGATTTTACGTCACTCGTTTGATATAAATATTTAACAAGGTCGCGATTAATTGCATTTTCAATCTTTGCAGAGGGAATGAATCTTCGTTTGTTCATCTCCAACTGTGCAATAGATCTGACAGGTGAAAAACGCTAGAAAGCGTCCGAAATAAGTAAGGAAGATCCTTTTATGGAATAGGATAAGGAAGGGTGCTGTGTTTATTTTAAAAATTCTGCAATCGCAGTTAATTTACTTTTTAGAGTGATCATAAATAATGACCCCAGCATAGCCGACTGATGACACGGTGCATGGTAGATGGCTGAAGAGTGAAGGTAGGCTGCCGATCTAACGGTCTGGACTTTTAGACGGTTTTCTCCAGCCGTGCCGTGAATGCGCGTTAGAATTTCTCAAAAAGTCTACCGCCCAAAGAATCACAAAATCACGCAGATAGCCCTTGTTTGCCAGGAGAGAACAGCTAGCGTCACTGAATGTATCTCTTGGAGCTACACACGTCCTTCCTGGCGTTTCTCGCCCCATTTTGGATTCTCATCAGAAGGTAGGGGACTTCTAACTATTGGCACCCCTCGGAGACTGCTATCGACTGCCGAGAGGACTTTCGGAACCACGGATTTAACGTGCGTGTACACCGCATGTACACGGTGGTCTTTAGTGGTACATCGGAATGGAACCCGCAACCTTCCGATTACGAGTCCAACGCCTTAACTACTGGGCAAAGACGGCCCAGGCAGATAGCCCTCGAGTCGTTTTGCCTTAACGAACACAAACAAACAAACAAACATAACTAATATCGGAAGTTTTCTTTATAATGGCCTAGTCAGCGGTTTATTGTAGGCTCGACCGCTAGGATAGCAGACAATGTTGGTCATTTCATTTTGGGGGCACTGATGGGCCGGCAGATTTTGCACCCTGAGAGTGATCTCCTAATTTTTAACCCATTCCAGATGAGAGAACTAGCACCTGGATCGGCATCCTCCGGAATGATACCGATTAATCATGTACGCTTAACCGTTCCGCTTAAACATGTAGGACATTGGAGCTACGAAGAGATTTTACGTGCACCAGCTTCCTTTTATCCGTCACGATTCACAGCAGACTCAGTCAAACGAAGAATTCATCCTCCCAAGCACTGGCCAAGCCGGTGCTGCTTCACTTTTCGTGTTCTAATGGAAACCGAGTTCAACCGAATAATCTGCTGTACGGACATAATCTCGAAAATAGTTTTCAAATTCCAATTATTCTTCCTTATCCCTCAATTGTGTCTTATATGAAATTAACTTTAAATCGTAGCCATCGCAGAAATCGTAGCATTAACTACGATGAAATTCATTATGTTTTTCAAAATAATTAAAATAGTTTTACTAAAATGAGTTCTTACTAGAGTAAGAACTTTCTTTAAGTTTAAAAAACTACGATGAAATTCATTACGTTTTTCAAAATCGTAGTTAAAAAAGTAGAATTTACTACTTTTTTAACTACGATGAAATTCATTATGTTTTTCAAAATAATTAAAATAGTTTTACTAAAATGAGTTCTTACTAATGAATTTCATCGTAGTTAACGCGAAAAAAGTTAGTCACTGGATTTAACTCGCTAACTGGCTTTTTTCGTGTGGGGTTACGTCAAATATATTGTTTGCAAAACTACATGAACTAAAGTACAGGAACTCAATCTTAGCGAACCAAAGCTGCAATTCACTGCGTTACTCTTCAGATGCTTCCAAGTACTTGAAATGAAATCGAATGCCGTTTGGATGTTGTACGAACAGCAAAGGATCTCATATTGGAAGCTATTATTAATTTTGTTATGTATGCAATTAGTTAGCAATTAATGCTACTGTGTTTAGAATTTTTGATTTAGTTTTATATAGTGTCCAACAATTCTTGGGTCTCTGTGAAAAGAATAATATGATTTCAGTCCAGGTAAGTGTAATCAAATTAGCGTAGAAAGCTTAACGAGAATGTTGACCCATATGGATGAATGATCACATGAAACATGGTTAGTTTACGATAACTTTTTCTCCTCTATAAATGCCTTGCTTTAGATGACTTTACATATGCATTGAAGGAAAAAGCTGTAAATATGGCTATTTTAAAAACAATTCAATGTAAAACTAAGTAATAAAAAGAATTCAATGTAAAAACTAAGTAACAAAAATAATTTCTCACTAAGCGACGCAAGAAAACAGATCTGCATTCTGTACTTGTATCATTGGTTTTATCACGTTTAAATTAGTTTCACCTGTATGCATAGGCGCACGCACGGAGGGGGCTATGGGGGCTCAAGCCCCCCCCCCCCTAACCCTGGAGAGTTGGATGTGAAAAGCTTTAGAAATTGAAAATTGTCACTAATGAATTAAAATATTTTATTTTAAAAAATTGTCTTCAAATTATTTCTAATTTTTTATGGGAGGGATTCATTTAAAGTGAGGGATGTTGATTTTTAAGTAAATACTTACAGTTAGTGTATAAAATAAAGTTAAACTTCGGTACAACATCAATGAAAAGATTGGATAATTATTTATATGACGCTATAACGAGTTACGTTGATAGCGCGATTGCGGTTTATGATCAAGTGGTGATGAATATTTTGACGCTATAAGGATGTTATAGGTATAATAGGGGTCACTTTAACTGAGTTCAGCAGTATATGTAATCCCAGCCCCCCCTAAACCAAAATTCAGGGTGCGCCACTGCCTGTATGTATATATTTATGCGTATATGTATGTATGATTGGAATGGAATCTTGTGATTCGATTTTTACTCCCTACCAGACATCCAATTAACTTAAAATTTCTGCAGGCGTATAGAAAACTGATTATAATTCAACGGTACTGAAAACAGTGTAATTGGCATTCATAGTTATTTTGCAGAGGAGCAAAAAATAATTCCAATATATTGCGCTCTTTGAGTAGCCGCTCGGATTGCGCTGTGATTAGAAGAGAAACATATTCTGCCACACCACGATCCTGGTTCCTATTCCCGGCATGGGCCCTGGGTATCATTCCGTTCGTATCTTCACAGGAGGCAACGCTTGGACTTTTATTAAGTGCCCCCATAATAAAATAACCAATACTTTCGTACTAGTAGTGGTCAACGTGTATAAACGGCTGGTTCTTGTCATTAAGGTGGGGGGAGGTAGGTTCTATGGATAGTCATTATTTAAAGCGTATTTTAGCGGTATTCAATTATTCCAAACAAAATAAAATTGATATATGTTGTTAAAAATTACAGTGTAAGGCCCTCCATCGAAAATATTGTATCTAGCACATTTTGTTATTTTACAGGAGAACTAAAAACAATTCCAGTACACTACGGACTACACAGTTCAGAGACATTCATGTACTGTAAGCACAATGCAATAAGTATAGAGACGTTTATAAAGATCTACTTTTCATATAAAGGATAGAAAATAATACTTAAAGTGGTTTTACTGGGTCTCTCAAAATTACATTAATAATGGTGCATTTTTTCGTATTTTAAGTTACGTCGAAAATTTCGTCTTTGTTCACGGCGTATTTACAAATTTAAGAATGTGTTTCTTTACTTTTTTCCCCCCTTAACTATAGTTTAATTTTCAGCTACAAAACACATCACTCTTGTTGTCATTAGGAAATAAATACCATCCCAAAATTAACACTCCATGTTCATACTTTTTTTATTGAACAACCCCCTTTCTGAATGAAAAGATCAACAACAAAATAAAATCATCGCGACTCGAATCAAATACCATCTTCCGAACCGCTAAAATATGAAACTGATAACACGCAAAAACGATATTAAGACAGACTTCTGGCATACGAATAAAAGTTAATTTAAATTCGGAGAAAACTTTGAATCTCATTACCCGACGCTATCGCGATTCAGATGTGTTTCACCCCCTGTGCCCCCGCCCCCCCTTTAAAATTTCCCAGGTCTGCGTGTTTCTTATTACCCCCCTCAAACGGCGGCATATTAATAAAATTCTGATGCGTCTGACAAGTGAAATACATTCGGTGCGTCGGAAAAAAGACAGGCAGAGGAAATCGAACGCTGTCTTACAGAACTTTTTTTTTTTTTTTTTTTTTTGTAACGTTTATTTGATTCTTACCGTTCCCCAGTTCAGAGATCTTTGTCGATAGGACGACACCTGATGGGGTCAAATATTTAATAAGTCGTGATTAATTAGGTTTCCAGTTTTCGAAACTTTCAGTCATTCACTTACCATTCATTTTTTTTTTCTTAGAAACGTTAAAAAGCAATTTACTTCATATTAAAAATGTTTCACGTGAACCATTTTCTTTACTGATTATTTATAATTGATTCTGCTTGATACCGACCGGATTGTATGGTGGGTAAAGCACCGTAATACGGTTTCGGGTTCGATCCCCGACTGGGCGTGGTTGTCATTGTCCGTCCCTTCATAGGGAGTGACGTTGGTCCACGTACTAGGTGCCCCCGCCTATAATAAAGAGGCCAGTGGTGGCTTGTGACCCGTTTCAGTGGTGGGGACCGAAAAAAAAATATTGACAATTAAAATCGCGAAAATATATATACATATAGAACAACCTATCCCCACGTTGACACAGCGTAAGTATTTAAAATTTCTCAAATGACAAATAATTATCGAATTTACTATACTACTTTTGCTATTTTTTACGTAGTTATGTTACATTGAAAAGTTTACTTTATTACTAAACAAAAAGTCACATTTAAATATTTAATATTTATGTTCTTTATAGTTGCCTGTTCATAATTTTTAGATGATTTAATTATTTTAAAATAAATAACATATATAAAAAATACATTCATGCATCGTTTTTCGTAAATCAAGAAAACAAAACAGAAAAATATCTGACTGCACTGCAAAAATACGATCACGCAAATAAAAAATGATTTCCTCCTAAGCGGAAAATTTCGCAAATAGCTACCGATTGCCGAAAATTTCCCCGTACGGTCGTGTAGATCACCGTGCGAGGGCCCGAACATCTGGGCCCAGAAGGCAGCGCCAAATAAGCCGTTTGGAAGCCAAGTTAATTCCGCGTCAGTATGGCTTTGTGCTCAATGCCAAATATGTCAACCCGGTGAACGGAGAAGAGACGCCCCATTCAGGGCAGGCCAGACCATGGCCCAAGCATGGTTTAGATAGGGGGAAAATCGTATAACTATCGCTTTTTTAAGGGCGTTTTTTAATGGATAGTATTAAAATAGAGTAAAACGTGTGTATTTTTTTAATGAAGGTAAATTATTGAAAGAACTGCGTTACATAATAGGAAGATACTTTGATTTAGACGGTGCTTAGTCGGTGGGGCCAGGCCCCTCTGGCCATTAATGACGAGCCGCCACTGAAAGAGGCTAACAATTCCGGCCTGTTCTGGCCAAAGCCTTCAAGGCAGCGGCCGACTATTGGGAAAAAAAAAAAGATTCTGCTTCATTGTTTTTTAATTGATGATTCATTTTATCGTTAACAAAATCAAAGTACAGCGCAAACTTGATAATTACACTTACAAGGGGACACACAACGAATTAGACGGACGGATTATCGAAAAATTATGGACGATGAAGATCTTTTGTTTTCAGACACAAACTTAGTCAAGACTACTCTAGTCCCGGTTGGGAGAGGCTTCGGTCTCGTAGCCGAAAGCTCTGCACTCGATTCTGGAGCCAGCCAAAGACCGACGTGCTCACTAATGGGAATTGGAGCACGTTAGATGCGTAGTGGTCTCAATGTCCTCCAAGTTCCCATACAAAACGGGGGCAAAACTAAGCCTTCGGGCCTTCTTAGTATCTGCTTCAAAATTACGAAGCCCCGCTAACGATCGGTAGTGGTGCCATCTCCTGGCTTCCGAATGAGGTAGAAATTAACTCTTCGGGAGTTTGCGGTAGAAATTAGCATTTTCGGCAGACACTGCCGCTATCGATCTACTCCGAATTTGGGGTTGGTACGAAATGCTGTAAAAGCGGAAGTGCCCAGGCCCCCATAATCAATGAACAACAATCTTAAAGGCATATGCTTTGGTCGACACTGTAGAATACTAGATAAATGCACTACAAAATACATTAGGTAAACTAGAAAACAATGACGGAAGAGGAAGGTAAGCACAAGGGCTTACATGCTTGTTTACATTAGCGCTGGTTGGTGGAGGAAGACAATATGAGGTGTTTTCCAAGAGCGCCGGGCTATTGAACCTGCCAGACTAACCAACTGCCGGATTATCAAGTATACTGTATGTAGGTTTACAGGAATTTGAAAGCGTTCACTAGGGCTAAACAATGGATTCTATAATTTGTAAGTGATATTGCTGTTCTCGTGTCCATGGATAGACGATTACATTATCCATAGAAATAGGTTCCATTGCCCCCGTTGGACTTCTGCCTGTTGGTCCCTAATGTTGAGCTCATTCTACATGAGTGACCCACCACTACCTGAAATAAATTTTCAGCTCCAGAGGTATTCTTTGAACATGGAAAACATTGGGGCCATGACGTATTTTACGTGAACCCGCTCTGATTAGCGTACATGGCCCTACAGCAATCCAGCCGAGAGAGGATTTCATCCTCCAAAGTACTGACCAAGCCGGATGTTGCTTCACTTTTCCTTGTTCTTACGGGAACGCAGTTTAGCGACTAGACCACTGCAGGACTTTGTAACTGATAAAAAAAAAAAGTAATTACACGGCACTTCGGCAGGAATCATCGACACGTTAACTGATCCCAGATTTGCTGTTTTACCCTTATAAAACTTTATGGCTTCCACTTCCCGGTACTGACGTCAACTCGCATGACTGCGTAAAGTAAATGCAAGTTTCTTCCACGAGTCTTTATTAAGAAATCTCCTTTTTTTATCATAGTACTATATATCATATATATAGGATGATATCAAAGAGATCTTTGAGTTTTAGACTAAATGATCAATTTAGATGACGTGCAGATGTGAAAATGACATTTGGAGGAAAAAAATGTAACAGAAAAGAGGAATTATAGCATACATTTTACACCATAATTGTATTATACATTGCATAATTCAATTATAAGTAGACGGTTTATATCATGTGTTTTCACTTACCTACTGAAAGCTGAAATTTGGTATTTTTTGAGAAAAAGTATGTTTTTTTTTTAATGTGTATCTTAGATATAGTGTACTACAATTGTCGGTAGCAATTTTTATTGAGTTTTATTTCAGTTTTAACTTTTTAAATTCTAATTATAATAACCATGACAATTTTTCAGGTAAATCGTAATAATTAGTAAAATATTATTAAAATGATTACTAATTTAATATGCATGGCTCCACATTTATTCGATCCACCGTTTAAGATATTCATTTAAAATAATGCATAAATTTCTGCGTTAAACTTCGTAAAACTTTTAAATACATATGAATACTTTTGGTCAATATTTAAAGATGGACAGTTTATGACTATCTTTTTTTGTACCCTACTTTATATGCGCATTTGAGAGAAGTTTAATAAGGCATTTGCCTCCGTTGCACGGAAAATAATTCCTTGCTGACAGTGCAAATAACCTTTGCTTGGATGTAGAGAAAAAAAGTTCTGAAATCCGATTACAGAAAAACGGCGCCAAGAGAATCCTTGCAAATGATGAGCGCAAGGAGAAATTAAAATGTCTAAGGTGATAGAGGTACTCTTTTACTCTTAGAGGCAAAGTTTTACGTCGACGTTAGAAACTTTGTTATTCTTTAACGATGAAAATAGTTTCAAATTATTGGAAGGAGTGTCGAAATTCTATTATTTTTTCACTACATTACAAATATAGGGTTTTTTGACAGCATATAACAATTTCATTCGTAGAATATACGTCCCTTTATGGATGGTATAGAATATTATTATATAAAAGAATAGTTTATAAAAGATTGGAACTGAATAATCAAGTTAAGTGATGAACTATTGAAAGAAAATAGAAAACATTCTGATGGTATTTCTGCAATTTTTTTCGATCAACCACTTTACCCAAAGTGGCGTAATGTCACATCATAGTGGGTTGAGTATTTTTTTTTCTTGTAAAGATGAAAATTCTTAAAGCGAAGCGATGTGTAGATAAAACTTTTGATTATATATGGCAGAATAGTTTTTTTTTTCCCCAATCAAACTCCAAACATCATTAAATCATTTCAAGGACAGTGGCGTTTTCTCAAGATCGGAAATGTATACGAAATATTTTTAATTTAAGAATGAATCAAATATTCATGTAAAGTTGCACCAAGAATTGCCGTATTTTGTTTTAATATTGAAAAAATGTGGCTCTTTAAAATGTTAGCATTTTATAAATGGCATAATTCTAATATAAGGAGTGTTAAAATACTTAAAAAAAATACTAAACTCAATATACTAGAAAAGAACATAGGCCTTTTACAGACACGGGTTAAATGAAGAAATACAAATAATCTATAAATCCTACCTAACCGAATTATCTTTTTAAACGAAAAGATAATATTATTATTAAACTACCATGTTTTATGAGCCGCATCAAGATGTATCCATTCCATCAATAACGCACAAATTTTCCTATTTTCGGTTGATATAAAAGTTTTATGAGAACAAGCAATCGAAAACAAAACACATTATGGAATAAAGTGAAAATTTAGAAGGGAAAAAAAATGTGGCAGACGTGACGAGGGGAATAATGCCCAATAAAACAACGACGTTTGCCGAAATCCTTTATAGCCACTATGCACACGCCATTATTGACATACCTCCAAACCTCAAGCACATATCGGGGCGATATTTCGGGCACGTTCGCGGGCCGCTATAAACTTTGAGAACCTGCAGTGATTTAAGCCCTGTTTCGGAAGATTTACTTGTTGCTTGAGAAGCGTTACGACGGACAACATGCCTGGAATATTTTTGTCCGCTTGGTCGGATTCAGATAGCTCGTCCGAGCAAAAATTGTTGCTTTGAGTCTAGTATAAATCTAATAGTAACCATAAATATCTTTACTTTCAGAACGAATAAAATTGATAGTTCTTCTGTGCAAATGTCTTCAAGAACCACCCACAGCTAGAACTGTTTAAGTACTGTCTTTCAATCATATATTTGCTTTATCATATTTTCTAGCTCCCTTTCTATATTTGTTTGTTGTTCTGTTGCATTGTGGCAATCCTAGATGAGGGATATCTTTGCCTAGACGGAGTGCCTTGGACGCAAAACTTTCTTAAGGGGTTTAAATGAGTATTTGTGTTTCATCTGGAGAGAATTGCTCAAAATTCCAGACCGTTAAATCAACTGCAGAACTGTGGACTGGAACCCTGGAACTTCACACTTCAACCTTCTACCATGATCATTGGCCTTATCCAGTCGGCGATGGTGGGGCCCTTTTCTACATTTGATGTAGAGTATTTATTGTATACCTGAAAAATCCTTAAAAATGTTAATATATAAAAAACGTGAAAAATATCATTAAGATAGTATGGTAGAAGTTTCAGGATTTCGATGATATTATACCGAAGTATTCTTCATAACCGGAAAACTGATTCCGATTTCACCCTTATTTCGTGTTTCTACCCCAAAAATAGTTCTTCTTTTTGTGTTTTGTGTTATGGCAAACCTAGACAAGGGGCGTATAAGGGTGTGTCTTTGTCGGAGGATATTTTAAGGGGTTCTAATGCTTATTCACGTTACATCTGGAAGAAACCGCCCGAAATTCCAGGCTGTTATTTCGGCAGCCGAACTCCAGACTGTTAGACTGTTGCTGTCGTTGACTTATACCTGCCGATCTAACCGCAAGCTATACCAGGTCCATGAGCCCAAGAATCCTCAAATAATCATAAACAATAAAAGGACTGGTACATACTACTCAAATTACATGTCCTCCTTGACAAGACCTACATACTACATCAGGTGTTCCGAAGAGGCCTGTACTAAGTTACAGTTGGTACACGTTAGATAGGTACATGTGCCCCTTATCAAAAGAAAGAGACTTAATGTTTCCATTTGCAAGCTTACTAATGGTGGTCTGGATAACTAATAAGTATCTAAAACAACAGACTGTTAGATTGAACCGCGGGGACCTTCACACTTCTACCATATACCATGTTCAGTGTCTTATCCGCTCGCTATGGTAGGACAGTTCTTATTCTTATGTATTAAAGATCTAATATAAATTATTGGAGTTGTAGGAATCATTCTGAAGTACTGTAATTACAAAATGCACATTCAAATTACATCCATTATAAGTACATCTTGTTTTTCCTATTGTTTGTGTCCTATTATACACTCACTTGCAAAAGTTAAGCACGGAGAGGAAAATGCTAATTTCCAGAAGCCAATCAGAATTAAAGAGGATGCAATTATCTGCAGAGGTAGATGGAAGTATGCAAAATATGTTAGGTAACAGCCAATCGCACTTTCATGTCAAGAAATATGCAAAAAGGGTATTCTTATAAGATGCCAGCTTTATGAAGGGTTACAGAAGTTGATTGTAAGTGCTGATAGAAGGTGTTTAAAACTTTCGAACAATTTGTTATCAAGACATACGTATTTCTATGACTTCCAGAAGACGAATGGAAGATTCTATGGAAACAATTCCAAACCACACAGACAGTTGTTCGAAGGGCCGTGAAGCCGGTCGCCCAAGGGTTATAACCCCGCGGAAGATCGATATATAACTATTTTAGCCAAGCGGAATCGCAGAGCGACCTCCACACGTGTGACATCTATGGTTACAGCGTCCATTGGTACGGCGATATCTGCAGCTACTGTACGCCGAAGATTACATATGAGTGGACTGTACGCCCGGGTACCTCGAGTTTGTGTTTTTCTATCCGTCCAATCAAGAGGGGCACAATTAAAGTGGTGCCGGAAACATGCCAGTTGGACTGTGTCTGACTGGGCAATGTCATGTTTACGGATGAGTCAAGATTTGCTCTGGAGCCAGATGAGAAGCGTATAAGGATATAGCGTGAACAAGGAACACGCATTCAGTCCCAAAACATCACCGAACATCACGCATTCCGAGGCGGAAACATTATGGTGTAGGCAGGGATTTCATTAGGATACCGCACCGACCTGCACATCTTTAAACGGGGTTCAGTGACGGCTGTCCGGTATCGAGTATTTAGTCCTAGAGTAATTAAGTCCTAGAACCCATTGTGAGATTGTACGCTGCAGCAGTTGGCCCTACTTTTGTTTTAATGCAGGATAACGCACGTCCCCATAGAGCTGACATCGTCAATGACTACCTGGAGAGTGAAGGGATTGCGCGTATGGCGTGGCCAGCATATTCGCCCGACCTTAATCCCATTGAAAATCTTTGGGATGCTCTCGGCCATGCTGTATCTTCAAGCTTCCCACCTCCAGACACTCTTATTGAGCTGGAAACTGCTCTACAAGAAGAATGGTGATTGCTTAATTCTGCAGTGGTTGCCACCTAATTGAAAGCATGATCACAAGGTTTAAACTTTGTATACAGATGAGGGGGATCGCATACCCTATTAATGTCCTTTTTTTCATTTTATGCTGTTTATTTTCACTTTATACATAATTCTGTTTAAGCCTCCAGTATGTCATTATCTGATAACTTACAAAAATTTAATATTGTTTTCATTTCTGTATAAAATTATTCATTTTGTTTTATGCATAAATATATATGCTACTTTCCTGCCGTATTTTGTGTCAAACAAAGCATTATTTGTTGATTTTTTTGCATTTTACATCTTCGTGCTTAACTTTTGGAAGTGACTGTATATGCCCTTTTCCCCTTGCATTTCAAAATTCTTTAGCTTTGAGCCTCTTATGACGAAAATTACAGTTATAAAATACATGACGAATCTTCTCATTACCCTGGCATTAAATGGTAATGATAAATTGTGTTTGCGTCATTTCATAAACAAAAATGTTCAAAGTTTACATGGCGAAACTCTTAAATATCAACATATATTTCAGCACAGCAAGCAACTGCAAGATTTTTAAATAGTCGTAAAAGTCGCATTGACTTTTCTCAAAGAAACCTCTATTTAACAAACTACACCAGACAATTAGTGTCTATTTATCCCCATTCTTTTATCAAAATTCTACCTTTCTGAAGAACGTCTAACAAATAAGAGAACATCGTAAATTATAGATGCTGATAAGTAGTACACTCAGATTTGTTTTGATTCAGAATAGTAATTCAGCAGAGAATTCACTCTTATCACTATTGTTGGTAGATGATGTATTTTTTTTTTGGCTGACAAATCATCTTGAAAGAAAGAATCATAGATGTTACCAAAAATTATTCCATGATTTCTGCAAGTTTTATAAAACGTCAACAGAAATTTTACTCCTCAATGGGATTAAGACTGCTCTGATTATGAAAGTGGTTTCGATGCTATATATTTTATCGTTAAATGAGATGTATTCAAATTTAAATGCAGAGTAAAATGTTTTTATAAATTCATCAAAACGTGGATATTTTTCATTTCATATTATTTATTATAAAAGGTAAATAAAGGCTAGTTAATTTTCTTACAGCAACCTGATCAAAATAGTCAGCTTATAAATATGATTGCGCATAAATATAATTGTCAAATTCACAAATGCAGTATATGTATAATCTGTATACGCCTTTTTTAATGCACTTCCATCTTATGAATAGTCTAAATAAGTTATATATTTCTGTTTTAGATCCTGTATGTGTGTTTTTTAAGTATTCGTATACAATTTCAGCGATATGATAAATTTTGATAAATGTACATAAATTTACGTTCAATCAACAGTACATTTGTACACGTATATTATTTAGCCAAAATTATGATCAAACGTATTTAAATAAATATTACTCTTCATTATATTTGAATGATTATTATTTTTTTTTTCAAAGAGATGCTCAAAATTATTTTTCAATTTCTAAAAAAATAACCTATTCATATGCACAAAAATATTTTAAGATACTATTATGTGCCGAACGGGGGCAGAGATTACAATTTTTTCAAAACAGAAATTGCAAAATACCCTCAGTTCATTTTAGACAGATATGTAAAATATTCATGAAGTTATCTTTAGTTCGTTTAACATATCAAATGCTATTTCAACGTCTTAGAAATTTCAAGAAAGAATGACTTGCTACACAGATAAACGTAACATTTCAAACTTTAAAATCCAACATAAAGAAGAAAAAACCTTCAGGTAACAGTGACAAAAATTTCTGCATCTGTAATTTTCTTTCCTCCAAAAAAAGTACAAAATATAACACTATTTTTTCTCCTTTCAAAGAAAACAACAATCTTTCCTGTCATAACAGAGAAGCAAAAGAACGAAATTCTATGTTTTTTTCCTCAACGAAACAATAAAACATACAAGTATGGAAATGACATTGAGTGTTATTTTCCTTAGCTGAAGAAAAAGTGAATTTCTGAAAAAAAAAAAAGCTGCGTTTCGATAAATTTTGTTACAACTCACAATGAGCTTACACAGCATATTTCACCTGCAATAGTTCCTCCCAGAAAATATGCTATAGAAACAGCCGAGGCAAAATGAAAATCATTGTTATTTCTTTTTTTTTTTTTCATGACAAAAAGACTTACTACAATAGCTTTGTGTGTTGATTTGCGTCATTTTTGAATATTA
The DNA here is from genome assembly GCA_038373885.1 of Cheiracanthium punctorium. Lineage (NCBI taxonomy): Eukaryota > Metazoa > Arthropoda > Arachnida > Araneae > Cheiracanthiidae > Cheiracanthium > Cheiracanthium punctorium. Next base: position 1,112,247 of record JAWZYV010011930.1, on the reverse strand, counting down.
GACGTACTTTGCTTTCACATTTTTTGTGTGGCATTTTCAATTCTTTTCAGCGCACAGAAAAAGATAGTCACATAAGCAAATAGTTTGTTTTAAGAAATAAAAATTGATGCGACTTTCAGGAATAATTTATCTCTGCGAATAGGCATACAAATTTGAAAAACAGTATTTAATTTGTATTTTTAACATTCCTCTGGATTTTTCTTTCTACACTATAAGAAATACCTGTAATTTTGCCACACATATTGCTGCAAAATAATGCAGCACAAGTGCTGCAGTTTTGGAATACAGCACTGTGTGTTGCAAATCCACTCACGAAATGACGCAATGACATTGATAAGCCAATCACGAAGAACCTTGTCCAACAAGTTGACACAGTCTTCACATCACAGCGTGTTGGCGTTACATTTACCCACACGTTATGCTATAATCTTGGAAAATATTTTTTCCTTTGCACGTAATATGTACCCTAACTCCCACAGACGTTTGCCGCAACATTTATGGAACATCCTGTATTTCATTCTACAAGCCATGACAGTTACAAATCTTTTCACATGAGTTGATTAGGAAGCGTTCAAAGTACGCACATTTTAGATTATTAAAAGCAATTCTATTTTTTGGAAAAATAAGCATTTTACAATTTTAGAAAGTGTTTTAGAATTCTTGAAATTTCTGAACGCAATCAGTCCTTGCCAAGCCTTATCACTTACGAATATTTTTGTAAAAGTATTTTTGATCTTCTGAAATGCCGCTTACATCCCGATAGACGATTAAATATTAATTACTCTAGCTCGCGATAGAGTTTTCATCAAACTTGTAAACAACTCAATATCATTAGTTCCACGTGATTTATTCATCTTATCAGTGTAAAAGACCGTCATAATATGTAAGCGGACACATGGGGTCTGATGGCCGCGGGAGAATCTGTGCGTGTCATTGAATGACAATAAAAGGCAGAGTAATTAAGGGTGGTGCATTTTTACCCATTAGTACCTCGCAATAAGTAACTTTGTAGAAATCGATCTGTACTTCTTGTTTAAATGAGAGATATTCAGTACTTATATGCGTAGATTTACCAGGAGATTTTGTTCTATAATTTTATGTACCGACTTTAAAAGGAGGCATGATCAATTCGACTGACTAATATCTATTTGTTTAGTGTAATTTACCTTTAATTCATTTTGGTCGCTAAGAAATGTTGTAAGATATGTTCCTCCACCCTAAATTTGCTAAAATTTATAATGCGACTGCCGGAGTACACGCTAAGATGAAATCATCATATTTGTTCTCACAAAATATTCTAAGCTTCCAGTTTCAAAACAAACACATTCAGTAGAGAATAGGAAGAGTTTATGTGTTTTATTGACCTCGCGTCATCGAAGGTTTCGTTTAGATTCATTTGCGACTTACCCGGAGTTTCTCGCTAAACTTTGAACATTCATCTGAACGCTAGGGCATGGGCGCCGGCAGCATAGGGCAAGTGGAGGGGGGGATGGCAATGTACCCCTCCTGGATTTTTGTATGCAGTTTTTTCATTGCTTTTTTGCTATTTCCAACATGGTAACCATAGGTTGAAGTAGTCTTTGCCCCCCCTCCCCCCTGGAGTAGACTTTGCCCTCCCCGGGAAATATTCTGGCGGCGCCCATTACGTTGGGTGACTTCTGAAAGTTGTCACCCCTCGAAAATTGCTAGCAACCATCTAAAGTACTTTGGAAACCATGGATTTAAGGTTCATGTACACACCGGTTATTAGTGGTATATCAGGAATTGAACCTTCGACTCGTCGGTCCACTACATTTTAACCATCAGACTGCCACGTTCCAGCTGTAGTGTTTGATGTTCTTCAAAGGGCCCCGTTACCTGTTTGACTTCGTAGTCGTTAAAAAATTGTATGAGTATTTTTAACATGGAGCGCAGAAGGATGCACGGTTGACTGTCACTCAATTGACTAACGTAAAATAAAACGTAACGTAACTATCGTAAAATAGAACATATTCTCAAGTTATTTCCTTCAAAAAATATTATTAATAGATATTATTCTTTATCCTTAAAATGTTTTCAAGTTCTGCTGTTTCGAATCTCGTATCGAGAAAATCATTTTGGATTATGCTTACGGTCGTGCGTTCGAATCCCACTCATTCCTTGGTCCTTTAATTTCCTTTCTCTGTACTGAATACTTTCATTGTATTGTCCACTTTTTTCGACGAGGATTTACAAGCGGGTTCTTGAAACCAACCCAATAAAATACATTTTTCAAATACGACAACAAGAAACATGAAGTGGGAAGTTTGGTGATGTTTGCACGTGGTTTTCCTTTCTCCTTTCTGTTTTCATTTGAGTTGCAGCTGATTAGTTTTTTAAGTTTTCTTTTTCCTTTTTTTTTTTCTATCTTCCTCTTCTTTGGTTTTTCTTGTTTCTTATTATTTTGTACCATTAGGGTACTGGAACAACTGAGACAGCCACTTGTGGTAGATAGTCTCGATATTTGTGATGTGTTTGTCCCATAAAGGATCATTAGATGTATATGCAGGCCTCGTTTGCATTAGCGCCCCCCCCCGAAAATCTAAAGAACATTTAACCCATTTGTGCCTGGATATTTTTGCGACTTTCTTCCATTTTTACTGATAACAGAAATAATAGATAAATTTCTGATGTCAACTTCTTGAACAAGGGATGATTTCTTTTAAGATAATTATGCATAAAAAATTGAAATATCAACATACTACTTGGTCATGTTAAAATATTTTGTAGAGTTGAGGCTCAATACTCATGAATAAAGGATAGGAAAAATAAATAACGTTTTCGACTAATAGCGAAAATGCCGTCCCAAAAAAGGGACGCTAGGCATAAATGGGTTAAAACGAACCTAACCAAACAAACCATTTTGACAAAAAGACAGACGAAGAGCATTAATCCACATCATTTTGTTAAGAACACAGATTTCCGGCGGGTGGGGAGCTCTCGTGATCCCCTGTAGATGCGTTCTAGACTTTTTTTTTCTTACATTGATGCAATATATTTCGTGCTTAGTTATTTGTTCTTTAATTCTATGCATTGTATGCAATGTAGAAAAAATACGTGCTCTTTTAACCCTTTGAGGCGCAACCCTTTCCCAATGCTGAAAAAAGGGCAGCCGTTGCCTTCGCTTGACTTAACTACCAGCAAGATGGCGGCCGATCGAAACGTTCATCGCGTGTCACAGACCTAGAGACCCTTTTTGGACGCAGCTGCATAGCCAGCTGTCGTCAAAAAAGGGTCTCTAGATCTGTGGCACACGATGAACGTTTCGATCGTCCGCCATCTTGCTGGTAGTTAGTAGAGCGATGGCAACGGCTGCCCTTTTTTCAGGATTGGGCAATCTGTCCAGCTGTTCTCGCATTCTTCCATTTTTCAGCAGATGTGTTAAAATTAATCGTGAACTTTTTTTTTCGGGAAATGACGTGCTAAAAAAGTAAAGGATTCTCGTGGAGCTATGTCACCCGCAACTATTTTTATAGAAATAAAATCTATTCTTCGTGACTGGCAACAGTCAAAACGTCAGAGTTGGGTGTTCCCAGAGCTGGAACACTGCGCATTAAAGGGTTATGCAATACTAGTCATACAGATGAAAAATCCAGGAATGTTCGGTAAATGCACTTTTTCTCAATGGAGCTTTATCACCTACGTCATTATCACTACGTCGCAAATTAGCAACCAACATTTTTTGGTCAAACATTCGTTCATTTGACAATGGTCATTGGCGGAAAACGTGGCTTTGTATCCCTAAATATCCGAATTGACCAAAAAAATAAATTTCAGTGACGTCACGTGAAAATACTCTATAGAAAGTGCCTTTTTCGGTAACCATCCTTTCCCCATTTGTGAACGCTAAATGCAATAAAAGTAATACAGATAATTTTATTTTCATTTACGACTTCATTCTATCTATAAAATTTTCTTGTACAAAAGTCATAACTAAAAATGTTAACCCTTAAACGCGCAATGTTCCCGCTCTGGGAACACCCAACTCTGACGTTTTGACTGTTGCCAGTCACGAAGAATAGATTTGATTTCTATAAAAATAGTTGCGGGTGACAGAGCTCCACGAGAATCCTTACTTTTTAGCACGTCATTTCCCGTAAAAAAGTTGTCACGATTCTTTTTAACAGCACTGACATCTGCTGAAAAATGGAAGAATCCGAGAACAGCTATGGATAGATTGCCCAATGCTGAAAAAAGGGCAGCCGTTGCCATCGCTCGACTTAACTACCAGCAAGATGGCAGACGATCGTCCGCCATCTTGCTGGTAGTTAAGTCGAGCGATGGCAACGGCTGCCCTTTTTTCAGCATTGGGAAAGGGTCGCACCTCAAGGGTTAAAAAATGCACTGTAAAACACGACACCATGAGAACTATGTGTCATCATTATTTATTGACAATTTTAAATAAATAACTTTTCAGCTAACACTATGAGAGTCATGTTATTACCTCGATGACAATTTTCAAAACATGTGTAGGGAGACTAATCAGTTTGTCCTTCTGATAGCTGCTGAGCTAGAAATGAGAAAACGCTCATGTTATGTTACCAAAATATTAGTATTTCTGCACGAAAAATTCCGAGCACGTAATCAGAAAACTACCCACAGCAAAACAACGCTTGGGGTAAAATTAGGGGCGAAAAAAAATCCCGAGGAAATCTCCATGCGTTCAGAATTATAAAACCCCGAAAGGAATTTCTTATTCTTGTTACATTGGTGTTTGCCTGACGAACGAAACTTCCGTGTGAAAAAAGAAATGTTTAAAGTCGTGTTTAACAGCTAAAAAATATATCGCCCAATTCTGCAGGGAATTCAACTGAGTTTTTATGTACGTTGACTAGACTGCTAAACAGCTGAAGCATCAAGTCAGTTACATATATTTTCTTTTAGAGATTCTTGATAAAGATTGGACATTCAGAAACTTCCACATTAAAATAGCTATAAAAAATTAATTTCATTTATTACAGTTTTTAACCCTTTGAGGCGCAACCCTTTCCCAATGCTGAAAAAAGGGCAGCCGTTGCCATCGCTCGACTTAACTACCAGCAAGATGGCGGACGATCGAAACGTTCATCGCGTGCCACAGATCTAGAGACCCTTTTTTGACGACAGCTGGCTGTGGCACTGCCGTTTCGATCGTCCGCCATCTTGCTGGTAGTTAAGTCGAGCGATGGCAACGGCTGCCCTTTTTTCAGCATTGGGCAATCTATCCAGCTGTTCTCGCATTCTTCCATTTTTCAGCAGAAGTCAGTGCTGTTAAAAATAATCGTGACCATTTTTTGACGGGAAATGGCGTCCTAAAAAGTAAAGGATTCCCGTGGAGCTATGCCACCCGCAACTATTTTTGTAGAATTCAAATCTATTCTTCGTGACTGGCAACAGTCAAAACGTCAGAGTTTGGTGTTCACAGAGCGGGAACACTAAGCGTTAAAGGGTTAAAAGAAACCTGATGTGGACACCACATGATTTTCTTGTGCGTCTATTAAAAATACTGAATATTTTTGGTATACTTCACTTAAAATTCATTAATATATATATATATATATATATATATATATATATACAGGGGCGTAGCCAGAAATTTTTCATGGGGGGGGGGGGGGTTACGACTTCTACAACTCATATATATGTATACGTGGGTGTGATAATGTAGTGAAGAATATACATTTTGTATGGCAAAAATTCCTCATGGGGGGGTTATGATAACCCCCCCCTTGGACCTGTATATATATATATATATATATATATATATATATATATATATATATATATCTTAGTTTGTTTTCTTTTTCTTAGACAAACACTTCCATAATTAGTTTAAACAATAACTTCTGATAGACTTTAAATGTAGTGAAAGCCTTTAGGTTGCTCTAAATGAACCAGCCAGTCTATTACAGTCAAAATCTAGATGCGCAACATTTTTTATTTTTAAATTTGGAAATTCTACCGCTTATAGTTTTTGAGTTATGCGAGTTATGTATATGCCTCATCCTGAAACTAGTGAAAACGGATTTATAGATGATCAAAATGGATCGTTAATTTTTACTTGATACGTATAGAGATCGTAAGAGTTGATACACCAGCCAAAATCTGAATAATGAACTTGTTCGCCATTAGATTCATGACGATCGATATTTAGTATGTACGTAGATGGTTCAGAAGGTAAGGCAACAAGAGCACATGTAGGTGGGTTGGACACGTGATTGCCTACAGAGCTTCCGACAGAAATTTTCGGAACACCTTCTTACAGCTTGGATTTCGCACTCAGTGATTTCCCTAGCTTCGGGCAGTTGAAGAAGAACCTGGCAGGACGGCATGGAGGCCGTAGTCTAGTGGCTCAGAGACCAGGGCCCTGACTTCTTCATTGCCGGTTTGATGGATTATGATACAAATGAAATGAAGCGTCGGTGCCCATGAAGGCTATATTGAAAAATAATCTGTACCAAATGAATTGCTATGTACATATGTGTGTATATCTTGGCTTTCGTGAATAAACTTTTTGGTTCAAGGACTTGTTACCTTTTTGAAACACCCTCGTATTTTTTTTAGTTCTACTTGCTACTAAATTAATTGCAACCGGGAACTTACAGTAATATATACAATCGATATACAAATTCTGTTTTAATGAACAAAGAGTTGTTCAAAATGGCGTATAAAAATTATGCTTCCAGAAGTTGCACTTAGAGCACAAGAATCCAGTAAAAAATTCCTTCAATGAGAATTAATACCACGTCCATATTCATAAACCTGAACGAAGTATTTGCAAATTTTGCTCCACACCGATTGGTGTACGTCTGATTATACAGGGTAGTTATACACTTCCCTAATAAAAAGCATTCTGCAGTCGAAACGGCTGATCAGATATCCATCAAATTTGGTTTATGGAATGTTCACGTGATGTGCTCCAAGCTGTTTTCTTTTTTAGTTCAAAATATGTCGTTGGTGAAATCAGCTTCAAAAAATGACCAAAATTACTCAAAAAATTCTTAAAATCTATGGAATAAATGTTACGATTGTTTGTACATTTGAAATTAGCCATTTCCATTGTTAAGTTTGCTGTTCTGCAACACGCCACCTAGAGAGCATTTTTGGAACTAAAATGTTTTTTCGAAAGTCTTTGACCGCATCTCATGTGCAGTCCATGTACCAAATTTGGTTACAATCCGTTCACCCATTTGCAGCGGAAGTTTCATTATAACCACCCTGTGCACACAAAAAACAACAAAACAAGTGGGTAAAAACCCATAGATATTAAAAATGCACGTATTTAAGAAAAACAAAACAGATCAATGCACCAATGATTGACGTGAGCTTACGTTCTTTCACCGGCAAAATACGCCCTAACACCAAATGCAGCCGGGCAACGCAGCTAGTCCCTAATAAAACAGAAAAAAAAAAAAAATCCGGGGAGCTTAAATATACTTTATTTCTTTGTTCATTCGCGATTCTTCAACGGGGTTTATTTATCAGGATATTTTTTTTATATATTTTCTCGTGATTCGCTGCTTATGGCCCTCGTTTATAATTTCAATTGTTCTTCCAGCGAAAAACTTTTTCTCCTCGCTGATTACCTTGACGCAGTGGAAGATATAGTCCAAGTCTTCTCCAAACGACCCAATCCGAAGGGACTTGGCTCTCTTAGATAGACATTAAAGTGAAAAAATACTCCATCTCTTTGCCTCCATTCATTTCTATTATTCCAGTGCTTTACAGTGTGATAGTGTCTAGAAGGGTGAGATAGAGAGAGGTACATCAGACCGGACTGATCTTCTTTTCAGTTCGAATTTAAAAAGTTATATGTTTGGGAGTTAAAAATGAGAAATGGCTTTTTATAGCACTGGCATGTGTGAAAAAAAACTCGTTTCGTCGTGTTTTACGTTACCCAAAGAAAGTTTCACCAAAGATGAGAAAAAAACAAAGGATAGTTTTATTTCTATGTGTTTTTGAGGAAGTTTTATTCAAATCTGGCACAATGCTGAAATTTTGACTGATAAAATTGTGTTCACGAGAGACAATTGAAAATAAGACGGTTTCGGCATTTTTGTTTCCATTTCTAAAATCTGCTGTTAAAAAAAAATATTTCACTATGAAGTAAATTTCTTGTAATGCAGCCTTCTTTTGGCATTTTGATTTTGCATCTGTGCATGGCATTCTTTCTAATGCTTTGATATACAAGTATCATTTTTCTGGAAAAGGTATTTTTACTTTCGTGTATTATCCAGTAATATTTTCCGTGCTCGTTTAATATAAATAAAATAAAATAATTTTTTATAAGAATATTGGCCTTTTATTGTTGTCAGTTAAAATATAATTATTATAGTTATTCTTCTTTCAATATGTTTATAAATTATTTTCATATTTGAGTACCAATTATTATTTGTCATAACTCTTATCTAGCATTTTAATCATAGTTATCTATTTATTTTAGGTTATTCTTATCGATTTCTTGGGAACAGCTTAAACGGGCTAGATAATGTAAACTATATTCAGATAAATTCCAAGATGGACCCGTATATTTTTCTGTGATGTGAAATATGATGTTTTTAATCACTTAAATTTCCAATCATTTTAATACCACTGTTCATCATAGCTAATAATGATAGCACAAAAGAATAAGCTTTCTGTGTGGAAAGAAAAGAAAAATATCTAAACGGGAAAAAAAAGCTTTCGGCTGGTGATAATATGCAAATTTTTAAGCTTACACACCAAAAAAAAAAAAAAAAAACTACCAATCTACAGGAAACTGCAGGGCATTCGTGTCATCTTGTGTAGCTGATGACCAAAGTTGAAAACAAATGATGGTCTTCGGAAATTAGAAGCAAAATCTAATATCATACAGGAGCACATCTGAAGTGGACAAAGAATGTCTTGCCCTGGAGTTCTTCTTGAGAAGATATGCTGCTTTCGAATTAGAAAAATATTAATTTAGTTCATAGACAATAACTACAATTACGGCTTACGTGCAATACGTTGGCTTATGTTGCAAGAATCAGAGGAATTCTTAGGTAGGCAGATTGAACAACGATCTCGTTCTGGTACTGGGTGCTTTTTTATGTGCAGAAAAATGTAATCTTTAAAGTGTTGACGGCAGAACCTCATTATCACACGGGCATTTGGGGCATGTGCCCTGGGCACACATACACAAATAGTTCAGAAAATTGAGTTTAACGCTATTTACAGGGGAGCAAAAATTTAGCCAGCTTTTTACAGAGGCATAAAATTTGAAAAGTGCTCTCAGCACAAAAAAAAAAAAAAAAAAAAAAAAAAAAAATTACACTCGGCCCTGGTTGAGGGTAAAAGGTACTTGTCTTATATATAATAAAATCCGAGAGTAAACATTGTATGTAGCTATGTAGGTAGGTTTGTGACCACCGACCGATGTGCTTGCGAGCGTCTCTCGATCGCATTGCGCCAAGACGGTTGGTCGCAGACCTACCAAATTTTGCATACGGCTTCACTAGGACAGAAACTAATACGACTCGGAGCGATTTTTTCGAAATTCGAATTAGAAAATGTTTTATTTTATGTTTTGTCCGATTTTTAGCGATTTTTCATGCATAATACGTAATAACGCCGGTAATTGCACTCGCAGTCAAACGATGTTTGCATCATCGTATAGAGGAAAAAAATTTCTTTCAAAAACAGTTTGTTTTGACTATGTAACATATTTTGCCGATTTTTGGGAATTTTTAAAAAGAATTTCTCTTTTGACGACGTTTGCGTAAAATAATTTTATAACTGTTGCATCTTTCATTCTATCTGTCATAACTTTTTTATATTTCTGCAAAAGACGGAGCATAAAATTCTATCACTTTTAAAAGAAGAACGGAGGGAAAATATAAATTAGGAGATTTTTTGCGAATTTTTATGTAAAGAAGGATTTTGAATTCATAGCAGCTGTTTCAAGATTCCGGTATGATATCTTCCGCTATGGTTGTCTTGGAAACAGTAACAATGAATAAAATTGCCATTTGAAAAACATAAATAAAATGACTTTAAAATTACTGAGTTTCCACATGTGAAATCTACGTCATTCTGATGTAACGAGTTTAAAACCCCTTTCGAAACTCAATCAGAATAACGAGCTCACAAACAAAACATACTCCACGCACGAAATAATTCCCTATTTTATATTACGTTGCCAGAAAAAGAATTGAATGCTGTTTTTTTCAACAAGGAATTATCCAGCATTATTTTCGATATAATTTTTAAACGGGACATGTTTTCGAATCGCTGGAAATATTTTACGGTGCCAAATACGCCAATCTGACAAGAATTCTGCATAAAAATGTTTGGAGAGCTGTTTTAATGGCAGCCATAAAGTGAAATGATTATCGTTTTTGCTAATGCGTAAATTACAAAGAATAAAAGACTACATTCGTGGCAAATATCTAAACCGTTTCTTTAAATTTAGCATTAAAGAGGAAAAAGCGAAATCATATAGTATTGGTATCAGTAGAAGATAGTATAAATAATAGTAGATATACTAGGGCAATATTGATCAAACTTCATATACCGCATTAATAAATATTTCGTGAAACTAAAAGTGCTCAGTTCGTTTTTCAACAGCCGTCTTACAGCACAGCTAACTAAACATTAAGTAGGTAATACTACGTCGCGTTAATATATCCCGCGGTAGTTTCAACAGAAAAGACTGTACTTGAACATTTTTTTTTCTTGGAGATTCTGTTTTGTTACAGGTAGTCATGATCACATTTTAGGAAAATGTTCTCTTCTTGTCTTGCGACGAGCGGGTACACAACTATTTAATTATAAAATAAAACGGTTCTCCACATCATGTAGTATTTAAAGTATTAGTGGCATAGATTAAATCTAAAAAGGAATATGGTGTAGAAATGAGACGATTTGAAAATTAGGAATTTTCACTGCAAACCGTCACGCTTTTCTTTTCTAATAGCGATTGACACCGGCATAGTTTTTTGCGTCATAATATTAACAAGGGTCTCAGGTCAGTACTTATACTAACATTACAAATAACTAATGAGTAACGTTACGCCAAGAGTCGAATCATTTGCTTATTTTTAGATTCCAAATCACTGGGATCAATTCGAACTATACATGTAAGAAAAAGTTTCGTTCCCTACCGTGCGGAGAACGAGCACGCAGCTAGTATAGTTATAAAAGATGTTATATGGAATTACACATGGGTGTTCTATTAAACACTTTTTATCAGATCAAAAAGAAAGTTTTCACTGGGTAATGTTCCAAGCATGCTCTAAGCTTTGATTCATTTAAATATATGCTTTTAAATTTTACTAAAAGATATTTTAAAGATAATAATAACCGAACCTTAGAACTATCCAAAATCTCTTATGAAACTGGTGGGAATATTTCTTTCACAAAGTTTAAGAAAACAGCAAACAATTTCATTGGCTCATGAAAAGACACTTGTAAAACTGATGTTTTTAATATTTTACCTCAAAAATTTCAAAAACATAAAACCCTTTTTTAAAAACATGGGTTGAAAAAATCCAATCATACAGTTTTTATCTAGCGCTTTTCTTTTACATGATATTCACAGCTTCAAACTGACCTCTAAAATCATGGTGTATTCAATCAAACTCTATGCATGTGAGAAACCGAGTGTAAAAAAAAATTCTTTTGTCCATGTAAGAAGATAATACCGAAATATGTACCACTTCCTTATCCTTTTAAGTCTCTATTACCAACCGTATGAACATAATTCCGAAATAAATCTCCAAACAAAGTGTCACGAAAGTTTGCTCATTAGTATCCTAATTGGCAAGCCACTCCGAAAATTCTGTGCATTAATTTATGAATCTGGAGAAATTCGTAAATCAAAACCCTCTCCACTTTCAACGGATCAGCTTATACAACTAAACTGATAGATAATTGGGGTTGGTGCTTGGAAACGAATACAGCACTGACCGCTCAACTGGCGTGAATGGGATTTAATCGCAGTCTCCCATAGGTCTGCATTATGGATGATGATTTTGCAAAGCTTCCTCTCTAAGGAAGGTTTTAGTTATAAATGGAATTTAATGCATCGAAGGAACAAGTCTTTTCCCAGTTAACTCTCATATAATCTGAGGGGTAGGGATAAAAAGAATGTGTAACGAGTGGATTATTTTTAAAATTTAGAATCGAATTGATTTTTATTATTTTTTATAGTAATGATAAAATTACGAAGAAAAAAATACAGTTAACACTCTGAATAGGGGTCACCCTTGGGACTATCGAAAAGTGGTTGGACTTCGGAGGTGGCTGTTGTTTAGAGGTTTAATATTAAAAAATAAATAAAGTTAACAATAGAGACACTAAGCTATTTCAGCTTAACTAAATCTCATTTCTCATTTATTTTGAGTTGCATTTAAAAAATCGGTTATTCATTCTTGTATATTTTTTTTTAAAGGAAAATATCTTTTTCCTAAGTAGTAATAATTCTTGTTCAATGGTTATCATTTTTTGACTGAAGCCAAATTTTCTATCGCCAGAAAGTTTCAATGACAATCCGAGAACGTTTTGATATGAGTAGTAGTACATGTATTTCGTGTATTGTGGCAAATAAATTTTTACAGTGTCCACAACTAGAGTAAAATAAAAACTGAAAAATTTTAACACTCAACACATTTGGATGACTGTTAACATTTTTTTTTTTCGCGATGCGTACGTTTTATAACGTCGCACATCAATTGCGTACGCTCGTGGTATTATTGCATAGACTTATTTTTTTTCTACCTGCTATTTATTCTCAAACACAGTGCATAATTGCTACCTGGTATTCTAAGCCATGATTTTTTCATATCTCGACATTTTTAGCCTTTATTTTCACTAACTTTAATTAAATAGCAATAGCAGATGAACAAATTTACTAAACAGAACTTAATAGTCTGGTATTCTGGTCCATTTATAGATAAATTGGCCTGGAGCACAAGTAGCATGTAGCACGTTAGGTATCATTGGCACGCTGCCGGTTTCCAGAGGTTTTCGTTTTTCAGAGGTGGTTATTAAAGGAGGTTTTGCTGTAATATTCTTCATCCAGATTTTTGTTAGTCAGAAGAATGCAAATTTTAAAATTTATTTCTTTTGAATCTTCTTCTAAAAAAAGGCATGAAATCATAGATATGCTGGGTGGTTATTATTAAACTTCCCTATAAACCATGTTCTGTAGCTGAAAAGGATAAGCCAATTGCCACCAACTTTGGCGTATGGATTCTACCCGAGATGCACTCAAAGAAGTTTTTTTTAATATTTAGTTCCAAAAATGTTCATTAGGTAGCTCTTTGCAGGGTAATTCAGTTCAATAAATGATAAAATTAGATAATAAATGTTCGAAAACTGTTGCATAAATGTTGAAATGATTTGTACATTTCGAGTTAGTTATTTTCACTATTGCATTTTCAGTTCTTTCCATGCAAAAGCTCCATCTAATGGATATTTTTAAATTTTTTTTCGAAATTCCTTGAACAAATCTCAAGTATTGCCTATACAACAAATTTGTTTACAATTCATTCCCCAGTTTTAGCTGTAGAACCCTGTTTATACAGGAAAAGTTTAATTACACCAACCCTGTACATTTCACATACTTATATTAGTAGTTATTTAAAAGATAGTTCATATGTTTAAGTAAAACCTCCATACTAGTCATGTTTCAAATTCTTCTCTGACCAGAAAAACATAACTAAACTCCTAATAGTAAATTTCCAGCTTGCAAGACTCATAAACTTTGAGTGAAATGGTTTTATAATTTCAGATTTATTCACTCCCTACCATCAAGTTTTCTGAAATTTCAGCTACTTTCCCGAAATTTCACCTAAAAACAAAGCTGTTAAATGCTCTCAGTTATTGCCTTTTGAGCGCTCTCAAAATCGATCGACTTTTTTAGCGTCGACATAGCTTGTCTACACGATTTGTCAAGGCGAGGCACTTTTCAATAGTGTCGAAACGGTGCATAGCGCGCGGGGTGGGGGAGAATAAAATGTTGAAATGTCACCAACATTTGCAATTTTTGATGATTTATCGCCAAGTATGGCACCAAAAAATAAGTCTTCAAAACGGATCCAAGCTTGACGATATCTTCTAAGTTTGGCTAGAAACTGGCAAACGCGGCAGTTTGTTACACTGGAGAAGTATAGTTAGAATATGCCAGGTGAATATTGTAAATTAGTTTTAGTAGGCGATTTCAATATAGATTTCAATTCAAAAGACGTGTTTTATGGAACGGGGAAGAAAAATACGGGACACACATGTATTAGGATACACTTTCCAAATGCTATTTATAAAGATGATACGTAGTTAGAATATGCCTGATGAAGATTCTTAAACAGTTTTGGTAGGCAATTTTCATATAGATTTCAATTTTTGAAGAAGTTTTGAGGAACAAGGAAAACAAACACGGCACACTCAGGGATTATGATGTCCATTCCAGTATTTATAAGTGAAGTATAGTTGGAATATGCTTGGCGAAGATTGTAAAACAGTTTCAGTAGGCGAGTTTAAGGTAGATTCTGAATCCAAAGAATCGTGGAGAAGGAGTTGATGGTGTGGTAGGTTGGGATTGAACTAGTGTATAGTATGTGTAGTATGGCTGTGGTATGAGATGATAAGTCATGCGTGCGATTTCTTATATATGTGAGGTATTCAGAAAAATTGGGCATGGGGGTACCGTTGATGAAATATGATCTGTTGTTTCCTCTGTGTGTGAAAAACATCTGGCCACTCGCATAATCATCAATGATACAAATTTATTAAAATACAGATAATTTAAAAAATCTTCCATAAAATATTCAAACACCATTATATCTATAAAATTACAAGTAAAATCTATAAGAAAACAGAAGAAGCATTGAACTGTTCAGGACATGAGATCCCTTGCCATCCAACAGAGCAAGCAAACATCACCTCTAAGTTACTATGTCGGATCAAGTCCCGGGAAGACGAGCAAGTGTTTCTCTATTCACAGTGTCTGTTTTACAGATAGGACATAGACTTTTGGTCATTACGCCTATTCTCTTTAGATGTCCGGCTAGAGATTCATGTCCAGTTCTCAATCTAAAATTGGCTACAGCCTATTTACGGGGTCTGTAACAGAATTCTTTCCAGTCATTTTTAATATTCTCCCATCGTTTATTTCTGGATTTATTAGGCAGATTTACACAGGCAGAATATTCTTTACAAGAGTATGAGATTTTGTTTAAAAATACCACTCAGTCATTTGCGCTAAATATTTAGAAAACAAAACCTGTTATCTCCTCTTCGCTTTCACACGTGAAAGTCACACTTCGGGAAAATTTTTCTTTGGGGAAATCATCCAAGTTCTATTCTCCTTTTCGTTGCATACTTTCTAGGACATTATGAATCTATTCGAAAAGGCAGAGGAAATTTGGAAATCTTTCACCATTCCCGTATATCTGTTCTCGCATGTTTACATATTGCGCATTTGAGATTTTTCAACCCGTGTTTTATTCATAGTACTTGAAAAGAATGAATGAAAAATCACCCCTCACAGAAGTAAAGTGGGTAAGTTTTTGATCTTATTTGTTAAAAACCACCTGCGAAATGGAATGTCTCCTTTGAGAACATAATGATCCTTTGATTTTGTTCGGATTAACGGTTTTAGCAAATTACAGCTCGTGCTTTCTTATATACAATTGGACTTTTTTTCTTTTGAAACTTTAAGAAATATGGTCCAAATTCTTCATAATGGACTCCAAATAGGTGATTTAAATAATCGCAATAAGAAGGATTTTCATAAACAATTTTTTAAGTAATAGATAATTTTAACGTAATTATATTCCGTAGTTAAAATTATATTAATGAAATATGCATTAATTAGGATTAAGTTGTCGTTTTATTAAAACTAATGAATTAAAATCCATACATTTTCATAAGTGCAAGAATGACAGATTATACTTTTTTATGTGCTGGTATAATATTGAAGTTAAAATTACGAATGAAAGTTATCTATTAAATGTGTTGTAACTTACTGTTGCTTAGGAATTTTTCTTTTGATGATATTTCTAATTATTGCAAATACAAGATATTTCCTGTATTTGCAATATTATTGATTTAAATAATCGCAATAAGAAGGATTTTCATAAACAATTTCTAAAATAATAGATAATTTTAACGTAATTATAATCCGTAGTTAAAATTATATTAATGAAATATGCATTAATTAGGATTAAGTTGTCGTTTTATTAAAATTAATAAATTAAAATCCATACATTTTCATCAGTGCAAGAATGGCAGATTATACTTTTTTATGTGCTGGTATAATATTGAAGTTAAAAATTACGAGTGAAAGTTATCCATTAAATGTGTTGTAACTTACTGTTGCTTAGGAATTTTTCTTTTGATGATATTTCTAATTATTGCAAATGCAGGATATTTCGGAGGAGATGTACTAGTCAAATACTTCGTTAATGCTTCTCTCTAGACTTCACAACTATCTCTGTCACTCAGTGAATGACATTTTGTATGGTGTGCCACTATTTGCTTCTCATTAAAGCATCATATTTTTTTTCATATAGTTGCTGTTAGTAAGTCAAATATTTTTTTTTTTCATATGATTATAGTACAATTACAAAGGTTTTATTTTGTAGATGATCTATGGAGTGGCACATCACACAAAATGTCATTCACTGAGTGACAGAGATAGTTGTGAAGTCTAGAGAGAAGCATTAACGAAGTATTTGACTAGTACATCTCCTCCGAAATATCCTGTATTTGCAATAATTAGAAATATCATCAAAAGAAAAATTCCTAAGCAACAGTAATTTAAAATAATGATCCTTTGTTTTTGTTCGGATTAACGGTTTTAGCAAACCGTTCTCTTAACCCCGTGCCTTTGGAATGTATTTGAGAAAAAGAGCCAAAAATGAAAACTTTTTTTCTTTAGTTTGAAATTTAGTTTTGTTAATTAACTGAGGTCAGGCATTCCAAAATTGCACATTTGCGATGCCGGAACTGAGCTGGGGCGTCACAGGCAAGGGGTTAAATGAATGTGGCAGAATAGATAACCAGGACAAATCAGGAGAGGTGGACTAGGTTTAATGTCGGGAGAGATCAAGGGCGAATTCAGAAATATTTTTCGGGGGCGGGGTAAGTCTTGAATATCTGTTTAGAATTTTATGAAATATGTTATCATTAATAGACAGCCCATTTTATCCAGTGTGAATATATTTATCTCAGGAGGGCCGAATACCCTTGCACACTCTGTCTGGATCCGCCCATACAAGCTTCAACTTTTGTTTTTCAGCTTGAAGAAGATTATAACGAAGACGAATGTGTGGAAGGCGGCAAAAATTAAAAAAAGACGAAACGTAAAGTAGATTTTGATGCAGTGTGTGTGTCTTGTTTCCGATGGTTTCACTAATGTTCACTAGGAGGAGCGTATTTTCTTTTTCAAAAATTTTAAATTGAACTTTAGGAAAACGAACAGATTCCACAAATTTCGTTACTAAATTTATCCTGATGCAAAAAACAGTCTTTATATAGATCTCTACAAAGTAGATGGCAAAAAACTTTTTCACATTTAAAGTTTCGTTTTATATCCTATATACGATGCGTGTGAAAACGTGCAATAAGTTAATAATAATTATTATTAAGCATCATTTATTTTTCTTTTAACTATTTATTTTTTATTATTCGAGTAGTGCAGTAAGTGTTTACTTGAAAATCTGTAAGAGCTCCACTGAAAATTATCTTAAGATTTTCTCCATAAAATGCCATATTCTGCAGATATTTTGAAGAAATTTATAGCAATTTTGCAGATTGATCCTGATCTTCAAAATATACGAAGACTGTTTGCAGAGAATTTTGCAGAAATTTTGAATGTCTCAAAATTCAGTATTTCAGATAATATCATTAATTAGAATATTTTAATTATTTTCTTAATTAAATTCTGAAATTAACTTTGATTTAATGTGTCAGTAACACTATTTCAATGTAAAAAATTTTATAGCAATTAGTTAATACATACAAAAAAAGTTTTTACGCTCCGTTGTCACCTTTAAAGAACATTAAATCTGGAATAGCATGAACAAGGATTGAAAAGAGTTGTAAAATATTAAGAGACCGCATATTAATATATATTGAATTATATTAATGAAAAAAAGCTAGTCGCCAAGGGATATTTTTTAGTGGCCTGCGTTTTTTCGAGCCCTGAGCATGAAACATCAGAATAATGAGCCCTCTGAAATAACTAGGTTTACATAAATTGTCAATAATAAAAGAGGTTATGTTTTGTGTTAGCTAAACATATCTCTTTATTATGTAATTATGTAATTGTATACCTACGATCAATATTTAAGGAAGAAAAGTCTGTTTTTTGGCAGACATTGTATAAGAATACAACTCAGGTACATTATTCATGGAATACGATTCTTTTAACGCGCCCTTAAAATTTTTACAAATTTATCTTTTTATTCGGGTATACAGTTTCTGTCGTATTTATCTACTTACTCGCTTTAGCGAATTATTATCATAAATAATAGCATTTCTTTAAATATCGGTAAAATTAAATGAAAAACTCGATGAAAATTTTTCTCTAGGGAAATCATCTGACTCGCATTATCCATTCCTCGAATTATTTTCATAGACCTTAGGGCAGAGGAAATTTTAGAATATTTCCCGTTCATTTACTTCTGCTCCTGAATGTTTATATATTGTTCTTTTTAAAATGTTTCTTGAGATGCATTATTCATATCGTACTTTGCAAAGAAATATACACGGTGTAACCTTGAGTGATTTGTAAAAGACAAATATTTGAATACGTTTCCGAGGATCGGTATACGAGAAATTAAAGGAAATAATGCATTTTCAAAAGTAAATAATTCTTCCATTTTTCAGTTTAAATATTGCTATTCAGTTTTAATTTTTCAAGAATTATTTGCTTGTTTGCCTTTTTGCATGAGTGCTTGCTCTACCATAAAGCATGACACCCCCCCCCCGCAGGTGCCATTGTTTCATTTTTATTTCATTTTTACTTTGCATGGAAACAGTCCTGAAAGCACAGAAAAAAAAAAACTTCTTAAAACTATTTTATTATAAAGCTTCGTATAAGAATGCGTTTTCCTTTTAATATAAGAGCCTTATTTTTTAATCTCATTCATTGCAAAACTAGGCATCCAGTTGAATGCAGCAAAACTCTAATCAACCCGCCCTTCATCCGTGAATTATGACGTGCGGAAATCAGGCTTTTCGTCGAAATTACGTCATTTCTCAATACGTCTTCCATTTTCTAATGCTCTTACGTTTTCTTATTCTTTACGAAGAAAAATATAAAAAAAAGAAGACTGATAAAGAGAATATCTTAAGCGAAAATCCTTTGTATCTTTAGCTACATCTTTTCGGAAATGGTTTATTTTTTCGTTACGTCGAATAAATGATACACGCTCATGAAAATTTTGAGAGTTTTGTAATTCACAGAAATAGCGGGGGCTCTTTGAGAAAAGAAAAATACGTGGAAGCTATCTTTTGCTTGTTAAAGGGGAAACTTGGAATTACGAACGCTCTTGAAATTACGAGTAATGCGTTTTCTATTTATTTTGCGAACGCATAAAAACGCGCAGAATTTTATGAAAAGGAATGTGTTTTCTTTTTTTTTTGTTTGTTTTTTTTCCTTATCTGTTTCTAACTTCAACTGAAACCTATTCGGTGTGAAATTGTTTGTGCAAATCTCCATCATATTTCGAAGAAAAGATTTATGAAACATATATAAATGAATTCAAATATATATTTAACTTATTTAACTAAGCGTTAATTCTTAAAATTGGATTTTGGGATGAAGCAGTATTTTATTTATCTGCTTATTTTTTTAGCATATGAAGCTTCTTTGGGATGAAATGGAATAAATCAGACTAACTGATTTTGTAAATTGAATAAATACAGAATATTTATTTCATGTTACTGGGATTCATGTTTAATTAATAATGGAATATAAAATTTCATACACTTTGAAAATGTGGCCGTATATTTTATTTGGAGCAAACGTGAAAAGTAGCTTATTCAATTATGTGCGCTAAGCGTAAGCAAGTGCAAGAGGCTTTGAAAATCTCTATCTAGAAGTTAAATACACGTAACAGATAACGATTATCCTTATTTCAAAATTAACGTTAACTTGCAATGAAACTATATATTTCCGGGTAAAAATAAGTTTAATAATAATTAAAATTCCTTTCATCATCATCTACGTCAGGGATTAGGCTAACAGCCTGTTCCGTCTCCATCTGTCAATCCATCGGAGTACAGGTCTTGTGGTACAGGTTTCGGTATCCTCTAAGGTTTGTATTCCAACAGTTTCCTTAGCAGACGGTCCTTGTCCCTGCACTCTATATGAGATCTTTCCAATTATCTTGATATTCTATTATTTTATGGTTAATGTTATACATTTCTTAAATCGGAACGTATGGAATCGTCAGTTAGATGGTCCACCATATTAGAAGCTTGTATCTTGGGTCGTCCACTGGTGTTAAAGGTCCAAGTCTTTGAACGATATGAGAGCCGTTACATTATAAAATTTAAGTTGGAATTCTTTACCTGTTTTGTGTTTCAAAATTCTATTTAAGGATTTACAGATATGTTGGAATGTGTGCAGTTTATTATCCAAGTCTTTATTTTTACAATAAGAGTATCGCATCCCAGCAAGTATTTTAAGTCTGACACTTGTTCAATTTTTTTGTTATCTAAGACAATGGTTACAGTAGACAGTAGGTTATAGTAGACAGTGGTTACTAAGACAGTATTTGAAGCTGTCCTAATGGGACAAAAGCATGAAAAATAAACTCCCTCTCATAGCAACGCCTACATATGCTACTGCTAAACAGTCTCGTTCTGCACTGATTTCTTAGTGATATTTTCTGTGTATATTTGCGTCTATCAAGAGTGGTAAAAAATATGTATAATCTCGCGTCCCCACGATTTGACTTTACTTTTTTTTATAAAAGAAATAATTGATATCCATTGAACAGAGAAGGATCTATTCGTGGATGAAATGTAGCAACTCAGACTGATGCACGAAATGTTTCAGTCTGAGCTCTTGCTCAAACGAAAAGCTTGAATATGCTTTAAAGACCAGAATTTAGAATCAGTCATAATTTCTAAAAATTAAGCTTTAAGTGTTTTATTTAAAATAAATACTACTTCAGTGAGGTTATTTCATTTCTTTATACAGTACTATATGTTATGCATAAGGTAATTGTGATGTAAAATGTTTTGTAATGGACGCATTTAGAGCGACTCATATTTCTTCTTTTAAGTTGCTAATTCTTTAATTATTTTGCAAGTAGCCAACTTGCATAGTATCGAAATGTCTTATATCAATAAACTTTCATGTGAACAAAAAAAATCAATTTGAAATCTAATACAAGACAATTTTTAACGCGATAAGGCATGAACGTACCCTTGCAAGGCACCAAAATTTTTATCGCTCATGTAGGTTTATGCCGAATAAAGTTAGAGTTAGCACGTAAAGAAAATTTGGAAATGTTATCGTTTTAGAACCGTTTCAAGTTTCTAAAAAGATTTTCTTTGGGGGCATGTTTTCTTAGATAAATGCAGTTCTTTGAAGCTTTCATCGAATAAATCGCATATAATCTTACAATGAGAACATGCAGGAAATATCTTATAAAGCACAAAAATTTTAATATAGACACCTAGAGTTACGCAGCTCTTACCAGTTTTTAAAAATTATCGTTCTTTTTTTCACAACTTTTGAAAGAGAGAACTTTTTAAAATCCCCTTTTTTATAAATGCATTTAAACGTAACGTCGCATTAAACACTCAATATGCTACATGCGAACATTTGTAAGATTATTTCTCTTGTTACATTGCGAACATTTGTAAGATTATTTCTCTTGATAACATGCTAAGCATGAAAATGCCAAAATTAAATTTCTGGAGTTTATTAGGATATTTACACAGTCTTTTTTATCATTAGAGAATGTAAGCATAAAATTATCTCAAGAGGCAAGAAAATGAAAATTGTGCCAATTAATTTATGTTGTGAAATGTGGAATCATTCGCAGATATTCCATAAAAATATAACCAAATAGTTATTCTTTTTAGAGTAACCAAATGTGCATCAGGTCTTGAATATAGTATGTATGTCAATAAATAAAATTAAATATTCTTTTGCATAATGATTATTAAACAACATAGGGTTGGAAAAGGAGTTCCTCTCTTGGTTTTTCTTTTCGAAAAAACATTAGATATGTTCCTCATAATATTCTAAATCATTCCAGAGAAGATGGCTACTGTAATCTATGGGTTTTTTTCCCAAGTTAATTTATGTTAATTTTGAGATCACTGGAATGGTATTCCAAATTGAGAAAAAGAAGCATTTCTGACATCCCTTATTATTACTTTTTAAATCAAGGTTCTAGGACCGGGAAAGCTTCTCGTGTCATTTGTACTGAGTATGGAGAGGGCGGCCATAGCTGAGAAAAACGCTCGTGATTGATATGCAGAGTTCAAAAATGGAAATTTTCACCTCTAAGAGACGAGTCTCGATCTAGCTGTGCAGTTGAATTCGATGAAAGAGCAATTAAACCCAAATCAACGAGTGAAATGGCATACAAGGGAGTTGGCAGGGAAAATGCAACAGAGCATTTCGGCGTGACGTTTCAATGACGTCATCTGAGTGACAGCGTGGCTAATGAAAAAGACAGGCTGCGGTGCTAACATTTTGGACATACTCATTTGCCAGCTAAGAGTCATGTGACCAAGAAATTGTGTCCATCTTACTGTGGATACCTCGGATTAAGATGGCCGTACCCACTAGGTCACATGACTCTTAGTTGGCAAATGGGTGTGACCAAAATATCAGGACCGATGCCTGTCTTTCTCATCTGCCACGAGTGACAGCCGACTGCACATTCTTCAAGCGCAGGCCCCTTTTGCATGCGGCCTAGAAAAAAGGTATGCAAGAAACATGTTTTAGCTATCCTTAATCACTTCAAAGCATAAAGATGCAGCTGAAATATCAAAGTATCTTTAAAAATTCCCCCCCCCCGTTAACCCCCGTCCCATTGAAATACATTACTGAAATCCAAAGCTGAGACACAGAAGGGGGACCTATCGCAGAAAGTCTAGACTCGTCAAAATGATCTGTGCTCTCACACTACTATAGAGAAGAAAATTTTAGAAAACAGCAGGAATTTTTTTGCCAGCCCAAAGTATAAAAAACAAATTAAATGAAACCACTGTAATTTGATTATTTCACACGGATAAATATCATCGAAACATTTTACTAGAATCCATAATTTAAGAAGATACTTTTCTCTGGTCGTCATAATCTTATGAAAATTACGCAGTGGGTATACGTCAAACTAGTCGAACGAGCTAGAAAATCAAATACTTTATTCGACGAATTGAAGAAACTAATTTTTCACAAGGAAAAATACAGAATTTAGTAATGTATCCAACCACAAAACATTAACTATCACAACAGTAACACTATTCCAATCGCAATAGCTCAGCTTCCTATATCTGCAGTCTATCACATTTCGCTGCAACGAGATAGGCTCTCTAGTTACAGATTTCCAATCTGGCTGCGACGTCATAAAGTACGTAACATTATATTTCTGGATTTTTCTCGTAACTTTTTAACCTAATTGAGATACAGCCAAAAATGTACTACCTTCGAGAACTATATTTTGGTCGATCAGGTCGCCAAATTTGTCGCCAAGTCTGACGCCAAGTTCAAGGGGCCACATACTCATTTCACTTGCAAGAATGTCTATACAACTCTCTTTTCCGCGACGCACATTAATGTGGATAAACAGCATTGAAATATGTATCTTTAATTAAGCCGTAGACTGCACTGCCTCACACAAATTTGATTTAGACTCAATTATACTTATTCTTTAGACCTCATGTAGCATGAGATGTAGTTAAAAAAAAAGAACGTCTGATCGTTTTTTTCTCATGTTTTCTTTCCGAATTGGGCATTGTGATAAAAGGCTGATGTTAGGGAGGGGCTTTTTCACAGTAATAGCACCATTTCTCAGTCGCCCATTTTCTTAAAGAATACTTTTATATATGTACTTTTTTCTTGTCTTGATTGTAGAAGAAAATTGGTGTGAAGAGTTTCCTTATTGCAAACTCCGAAAGGTGCTTTCAAAAATAAATTCGAATGCGAAAGACTTATGGTAAGAGAAAAGGAAAATTGGATTATTGTCACGTGGTAGAAAAAATTTTAAGATCCAAAGATTGAAATTTATAGGTCAAGAATGGCTGAATTGTCATTTTTATGTATTTAATTTTTTTTCCTTAAGAATATGAATACAAATTTTGATAACGAAGCAATGCAGTTATTTTTCTCAATTTTCGATCTCGGTGAATTACTAAAGGTAACATTTTTTTTATAATATAACTAGGATAATAAAGCAATAAATACTTTGAAAAAATCAGGAAATTGCATTTTAAACAACGTATAATTTTCCCGCAGTTTTTTCAGATTTTTAAACAAATAATTGTGATGCATTTTAAAAATAATTCCTGCTTTCATTGTGGACTCTCTTTTTTTAAATAGCTGTTAAATAAGGATATTCACATTAATTAGAAAACTAAATTATCCAAATGAGATTACGAAAAATATGTATAATTAGCTACGTACTCGTTTGTCGCGCAGAAGAAACCAATGTTTCTTTTACTTGTATAAATGAAATTAATTCCACCGATGCGGGCATCCAGAAAAATGCAAAATTCTTTGACTCGTGAAAAAAATTTTACTTTAGAAATACTAACCGGATATGATATATAGTGCAACTGCAAAATGATGACAGAAAGACTATGTCAGCGTTACTTAGGATCAAAAAGAACGTAAAATGTGTTTTGCAAATAAATCTATTCACTTTCAAAATTCTTTATTTATACAGAATAAAATTTCGTCTTTTCTTTTAAAGTCTAAAATAACGTCAGATGATGTGGATAACTCTTTTATTCCGTCTTCCTGACTGATAGATTTCAAGTTGCGACAATTTGAAAATTCGTAAATGGTGCATATATTTGAATTTTAATAAATGGCTACTCCTCAGTTAATCAGAAATCTGCGAATTTACAGAATTATTTCGTTGCGTGATTTTTACGTCGTAACCTGTTAATCTGAATAGATTTGTTTAATAGAATCGTTTTTAAACTTGAAACATCAAAGTGGCGTACGACTTAAAACTGGGAGCTTGTTTGTAAATATTCCTTTTTTCTTTTTTTTTTTTTTTTTAAATGCACAGTCTCCATGTTTGTGTTACTAAGACGACTCAAACCAGAGACGTAAAGACTAAATAAATTCGATTACTCTGCAGCTAAGTGAATTCAAAATCCCATTTCCCTCTCGAATTCATAGAAAATATGATAATTTATATTAATGACTATGTCATTTTATATCTCGAAACGTGCGTTCTGACGATAAAAACGTTTTTTTTGGGGGGTTTTTTTTTTGTTTTTTTTATGGGTGTTATTTTGGAAAGATCAAATTATTTCAATTTCCAGACACCAATTTCCTGTAGAGTTTTCCAACTTTTGTTTCAAAATTTAAAAACAAATACTGAAAAATGCTAAATCAGAATTGTACTTAATTCTGTATTTTTTTTAACTAAAATAAACGTAACTTCTAACCATCGCGAATATTTTTTAGTAAAGTTCGTAATCAGAAAACTCAAAGAAACATGAAAAAAAAAACATTTTTTGACTAAAAATAAGATGTGTACAGGAGGGGGGTGGAGGAGCACCTTAATTTATCGGGTCGGAAATTTCAGTAATCTACTTCCTCACGATTTATTGTTACTCTAAATACGATGGAAAAGAGTGGACCTTGTCTCCCCCCCCCTTCCCCAGCCATTCTTGAATTCGGTGATTAATCACCGCGGTTCCAGTCTGCTTTAAGTGAAAGACCTTTTCTATGAGTAAGTAGGGGTTTCTTTTTTTATATACGGTTTCCCTGCATGACATCGATTGGCTGTCCAAGAACTTAAACCTATCGCACTCGGAACAAGGCTGCTATCTCGAGGAATACTGGTTTAAAGTCGGATCCTTGTAGTGGATGATGAATGTCGCAAGATCGAATGAGTTTTAGAACGATTTTTTTTGAAGAAGCAATCAGGCTGTAAGACAAAATTAATGTTTGTATCTTGCACGGAAATGCGTATTCTACAATTTTCATTTGTTTTTTAACCCTTTCCCAATGCTGAAAAAAGGGCAACCGTTGCCATCGCTCGACTTAACTACCAGCAAGATGGCGGACGATCGAAACGTTCATCGCGTGCCACAGATCTAGAGACTCTTTTTTGACGCAGCTGGCTGTGCCCACAGCCAGCTGCGTCAAAAAAGAGTCTCTAGATCTGTGGCACGCGATGAACGTTTCGATCGTCCGCCATCTTGCTGGTAGTTAAGTCGACCGATGGCAACGGCTGCCCTTTTTTCAGCATTGAGCAATCTATCCAGCTGTTCTCGCATTCTTCCATTTTTCAGCAGATGTCAGTGCTGTTAAAAATAGCCGTGACCATTTTTTTACGGGAAATGGCGTGCTAAAAAAGTAAAGGATTCTCGTGGATCTATGTCATCCCCAATTATTTTTATAGAAGTCAAATCTATTCTTCGTGACTGGCAACAGTCAAAACGTCAGAGTTGGGTGTTTCCAGAGCGGGAACACTGCGCGTTAAAGGGTTAAACATAACCTGAGCTGTGGATCATGCTGTAAGATAATCGCATTGCGATATCGGTTGTATACTGCCGCCGTCCTGCTACTAGATTTCGTACGTGCCAATCAATCATCAGCGGTTGTGACTTTAAACTCTGGGTGTTTGCCTCACAGTTGTGGTACAGAAATTAAAATTAACTAATTGCATAAGGGGCTCGAAAAAAATTCAGTGTGATTCTTAAGTTGCACTACACACAAGTGAAAAAACGTTGCGTTTCTTGAAGCATTCAAAATAGAATTCTTATACAATAGATCGCCGATCATCCGTACGGCAATTAACCGGAATATCCAATTAATCGGATCGATCTAGGAACATTTTTTTCCTGGTCTTCTCCTCCCACTCCAACCAAAAAATCCCACAAAAATCAGTTTTTATCTTTAGATTCTCTGGAGACGGTCGAAATCGCTCCTTTTGTCCCCCGCCCCCTCCACTCCCTTTTTTCCGCCCAGTTTCAGTTATTTATATGTCTATGGTTTCAGTGAGGGGGGGGGAGAAGAGACAGAGCTGAATGAAAGGGTTAGGATTTTTCATTTCCCAAGAACTGGAGAGGGTAGGAATGCGTTTCCTGATTCATTTTCTTTTGACTGGCTTCTTCGCCGAATTAGCCCACGGATTCGAGTAGGCGATTACGTGCATCGCCGATAAGTGTGAAGGAAAGTTACCTAAAGAACACTGACTTGGCCGTTTTATAAGTTGTCCAGTTATCCGGATTTTTCCTTAACCGGATCTCGCCTCACTCCCGACCGATCCGGATAATCGGCGCTCTACTGTACGTAGAACTGCAAGACAAAATTTTTCGAAGAGTCGCGCATATCTTGCAAAGTTTTCGATTTTTAGGAATGTTCTCTAATAGTTTCGTAAATGATGCAGGTTTGTCATTTGTTTTAGTGTATAGTATGCTTTTTAAAGAAACATTCCAAAAATTTTGAAGTGGTTGACGGAATATTTTTTTTATGTATGAAAACCACATGGCTTTTTTTTAAAATACAGCGTTAAATAAACGCGTTTCATAAAGCTCAAATTTGTAAAAGTTGTCATCTGCGCAGACCGGAAGCAAGGAATTACTTTGCTTTTGTGCGATGTTCGTTCAAGGTATAAGTCAAACGAAGATATTCCATTTTAAAATGTGAGAAAGGGAAGGAGGCAAAGAAAAGACATTTTAGTGATACAAAAGAATTCATTTAAAAAAACATATATGTAAACTAAAATGTCCTAGCGAATATATTTTTCTTATTTTACAAAGTGAATCTATATGTTTTTACTGTGGTACTTAAAATTTCCTGATTTTTTAAGTTTTGATAGTATTCTTCATGTGAAATCCTCAAAATATAATCACTATAAAAACATCTTTCTTGTTATACTTTTTTCTATTGAATATCGAAAATTTTCTTTGTGTAAACATAAAAAAGATTATAGTATATACACACATAAACTTACCTATTTGTGAAAGACCCACGAGAAATAAAAATGTACTTACCTAAAAGAGAAAAGATAACATAAATATTATATTCTAGAAAATTAAACACATTTAGTTCACAAAATAATTAATATGGACTATACAACAATTATTCTGCTACAATAATTTTGTTGAATATGGAATATTTAAATTTTTTTAATTGTCGTTTTATTTCATTATGCATATTGATAATCATAAACTAAGCGATAATCTTATATTTTAAAAATATTATATTGCTTTTAAAAAACAGTTCAATAACATCCAACTCAAACAGTGAATATTCTATCCAATTAAGCATTTTGAACGAATAAAATATATAGTAAGTAATTTTTAAATATTTAAATTTATTCATTTTTGTGAAGCAGATGTTACTACATATAAGAAATGTTTGATGAACCATAACAGTTTACGGTTATAAATAATTGGAAAGAAAAATATTTAAAAAACTCGACTTTCCGAACACTTTCTCTTTACCAAACATTTAAATAAATTTGATTCAACTCAACTGGACGTAGTTTTTTTCAGACGTTAGTGCACTTTAATTAAGGTTGTGATGAGTGTATATTAAATATATAGGCCGCAATGTATTTTTTTTTTTGTAGCTCTGTAAAACATGTATGCCCTCCAAACACCAAAATCTTACACAATATGTGAGACTCTGGCCTGTAATATGCTTACCTAATTTGAGTTTAATCGAATGCACCGTACTGACGGTAGTGCACTTTCAAGAATTTTCGGATGTAGGACAAAATGTAAAGAAATTCTTTTGGTAGTCTATAAAAAAACTATTAACCGTACTCATCAAAATCAATAACGGTCTTGCTAGTGTGATATATAATATATATTCTAAAACCGAGCTTACAATCAAATTTACCGTTTAAGAGCTATCGTATACATTCACACACATGCACACACGCTTACCAAACACACACATATACATACATCTTTTAAAAATAACATAAATGAATTCAGAAGACCTCAAAACGTGTCAACACACCAAAATTTCAAAGTCGAATTTTTTCATGATTACTATACTTTCTTCACATGGTGCATGTTCGGAAAGTAAAAAGTGAACAGTTTAAATACTTTTCAAATAACTGTGGATAAGAAAGCATGGTAAATGCTCATGAAAAGTAACCGCTGTTTCCCATCTCACAACAGACGTTTCTTTAATGCACAATAGGCGGAACGATATTTAATGTTTCCTTTGAACATTTAGTTACTCCACCCCTTGTCGTGTTCCATTACGATAAAGTCACGTAGAGCTCTTGCTGCCTAACAATTATCTATACGAATAAGGCGCAAATATCCTTTGTTCTATTAATACGATAGGAAATGCCTTCCCTTCTGCAGTTGCAGCAAAAATTTCATTGTGTTCAGCTCAATACCGTTACAATGCTATATTATTTAAGGTATGTAATAGGAAAAGTTTATTCTGTCCATGCAGGTGTCCCAGAAAGCATGTATTCCTTAAATATTGGTCACAGACTTTTCAAATAAATTACGAAGTTACATGAAAAAAAAAGGTTACCGAACTTTATGACATCGAATAAAATTTTTTGAAGCATAAAATTTATACTTTTATACGACCCCTCGTACAAAATAATTCGCAATTACTTCAAATAGTAACCGTTATAAGTAATCTTCAAACTGTAAACTCAAAAAAAAAAAAAAAAAATCACAGCGGAATATTTTTCCAGCAATAGGAGGTAATCTACCGGAACAAGAGCTTCCCCTTGATGTTGAAGGAGCTAGATGCACCGCTTGAGCAGCAGACTTCATACTTTTTGAAGCACCATCTTATTGGACGAAACACTCTTTGAGTCCGAACATGTTTTGAGATGACTCGGGGCCTTCGCAATTAGTAACGGGCCTGCGCGTGTATTTTGATGAGCCATCCAAAGAGGCCTACGGATGCTCGAGTCTTCACGTATACATCAGGCATTTCTTAACCTTCCCAGTGCTTTCAAACGTTATTTAATATAGTTTTAAGTAGTAATTGTGTTACTAATTCAACGAACAATCATACGAACTCATGATTAATTTGTTTGCTATGATACATATTGACATAAAGAAAATAGATGCATATAATTTGAAGGAAAAACAAAGTAGCGCTTACTCTCATGATTCACGATTGCTTATTTTAGTTTCACAAGTGGATATTTAATATACTTTAAAATAACTAAATACACAAATGAGGAAGACATTTGTATAATGAATATTACATGAACGTAGTCGTATTTCCTACGTTATTTTAAACAATTCAAGATTAATCTTTAACAAATGATGTATTAAAGCGCATTTCAGTGTTTTCGGGATATCCTGTATATTGGAGAAAATTGATAAAATACGCTCTATAGCGCGATCCCTGAATTAATCATTCTTTAATAAAGAAATTTCATGTAGTATATATTATTCTTTTGTCGCTTTCTCAATGGAACTTTGGAATTGAGCAAGCATAATGAACGCTTGTACAAAATATTAACTACATTTGAAGTTTCTGTATAAACGGGCAAAAATCAATAATTTATAATTTACTGTATTTCTGCTCTGTACCAGATGTAAGTCTGAATCACATAATCAAGGCATATATAACTGATAAATAACATTTTCAACTGGCAAAATTAAATTGTCTAAATAGTATCACAACGTGATGCTTATTTACAAGAATAAAACTACTCAAGTAAGTAATACGCGATTTCTGATTAAAATAATTTATTTATAAATAACACATGAATAATTATTCACTAAACATGATTTACATACATATTTTTAGAATTTTTAAATACATTATAAAAGTGTTCACGTACCTTTACATTCAGAGCAAAATGCTCGAATTTTAGGATAAATTTTCATGAAAGAAAATGGCGCAAGATTCACAAAACGATTACCTACATCTAAAGTTCTTTAGTACGACAAAAGTATAAAAAATTGTTTTAAAATAATAAAATAATATAACATTTATAATACTTAGAATAAAAAAATAGAACACAGTCACTGGGGGAAAACAGGCCTCAATGATAAACTCATTTTTAGTGATGGCAAATCATACGCAGGCCCGTTGCTAATAACGACGGCCCCGGATGACTCCGAGAGCGCTAGCAACTGGCTTCTCACGCCACTGGTCACAAGCATCCAATTGCAATGGGAATCGTCGGTATTATTGTCCGAGAAAGCGATGCTATAAAAGCCTATTTTGTTGATACATGCTTTGAATGAAAAAATGTTTGAAGTAATTTATAGATTTTATATTACAATAAATAAAGTTTCCTATAGTGTTTAAAAATAATTTTTTGAAATGTTGGTCCGCCTCCGATTACCTAGATCCCCTTGAGTATACGCCACCGCAAACCATTTAACCTCAACCATACTGGATAATGTCTGTCGATCACAAGAATAGCTTCCGCCAACAAGTTTGGTTAGTGGCAATCGCTGTAGCAACTGGACCTGCCCATTTCCAATGGAAGGTTGAGCGTGAGAGGAATTCGCAGAATGAAAGGTAACCTCACACCTCACGTCATTTTTCTTCTCGGTTCTCCCCTGTCGAAAATGGGGTGAGACTTGTTTCCATGGCAACTGTTGGCATAGACTCCTTGGCGAAAGCTATTCTTGTGATCAACAGACTGTATACTGCCCAGTGTTGAAAAAGCTTAGCCACTGCCATCGCTTGATTTAACTACCAACAAGACGGAGGTCGATCGAATTGCCAATCGCGTGTCACAGAGCTAGAGAACATTTTTTAACACAACTCAATTCGACACATCCATTCGATCGACTGCCAATGTTGTTAGCAGTTCAACTGAGCGATGGCAACGACTGCACTTTTCCAGCGTTGGGGCCATTTCACCATTATTTTCTATTTTTTCAACTAGCAGAGCACTGGAATTAGATGGGGTCACGGAACGATCACCATTGAGTTAAAGGGTTAAGGTAATCGATGAAAAAATAATTTATTTAGCATTAAGTGTAAATTATCTAATCTTTTTTATTTTCTTTTTCTCTTAACTGTATATTTTAATGCGAATAACTTAGAAATAATGTATGTGACATGTAACAAAGAATATAACAAAAGTGTTTTAAATTACCTGATTTTTTATACGCGCGTAGGATTATTATTCATGTGTGCTCGTATGAAAGGTAGTAATTGTATATCTTTAAAAAGTAATTGGAACACCAATTACAATAATTTGACTAAATTTTGCAATGATTCGATTGAGCGTAAATTAAGTATGCATAAGTCACAGTCACATGACCTACATATATTTTGGTGTGTGTAGAACTAATAGTTTCTTTAAGGGTTCCAAATAGAAAATCTTACACATTACGGCCTATGGACGAAAATCACTTAAGTGCATTAGTGAGAAAATTATTCATTCGAATAATCTTAAATTCGGTATCTATATAATAGATCACCATCATTCAATCTGTACAGATTGTGTTGTGCGTAGGATTTGTAGTTTTTTGTACAGGACTACAAAAATGTGTTCTTATCCATTACGGCCTATAAACACAAACTATTTGAAGTGCGCTAGTGTCTATATCGTGCATGCAATTGAGTTCCAATTACGTAAGGTCATTGACTTGCATATTGTATAAATTTTGTCGTGTGTAGAACTTACACTTTTTACAGGGCTAAAAAAAGCATTATTATACATTTCAGCCTGTTGAATCACCTTATTGGAATTGTTTGAATATATAATATGGTGTTTGCTAAATTATTCATCGATTCAAATTCATTTAAAAGCTTGGTAACGATCAAGTGTTTGGAAAGTCTAGTGGAATCCCTCCATATTTTTTATATTTAGAAACTTGATTTGAAAACAAATATTTGTAAAATCATATCAAAAGTTCTGAAAATGTGAACAATATTTATAGGTTTTTCAGGAAATTTCTAAAAGAGAATAAAACTTTGACGTATGAAAGTGAAGAATGCAAACCAATATGTTACACAGAACTCGAGTAAGCTCGTTTCATTTACAGAAAGTAAAAAGATTTTTAAGAATTCTTCTAAAAATTAAAACCATCATTTAATTTGTTTGTGATTGTTGCTAGGATACATTAGAGATACAAAATTTAAACTCATTATAAGGATGGAAGATTTCAGAAAAATTAATTACAAGATTTTAACCAGACATACAGTGTAAAACAGAAACAAACGTCAATTAAAAAAAATTTAAACTTCATATTTAAAATTTGTCATACAGTGGCTTAGTCGTTAAGCTCCGTTCCCGCAAAAACGCGGAAAGGGAAGCAACACCGACTTTGCCAGTGCATGGGAGGGTGAACTCCTCCTTCGGCTGGACTGATGTGGAACCGTACACGCTGATGGGAGCTGGTGCATAGTGTCCATGTTCAAACGATACTTCTGGGGGTGTCGATTTCAGGTGCTAGGTCTCACATCTGGAATGGGTTCAAAATTAGGATACCACTCATAAGAGGTAACGTTGGTCTGCCTAATAGGCGGCCCCATAATGAAATGACCAACATATGCAGCTCTCGTAGTGGTCAAGCCTCCAGTAGGCCATTAGAAAGAAAAAAAAATGATTCGTTTATGCACTGTTAACTTTGCGCTGTTGATTTATGCATTGTTAAGATGCATTAGTATGTAAAATTTTAACACAATTGCAGTTTGAAAAATTAACGAAAAATCACTACAGCATCTGATCCAGCACATGCAGCGACAGCTAAGTTAAAAGCGTCTACAAGCAGTAGAAAACTTTAAAACTAATACGGCAAACATAGCAAAAGAAAACCCTTGCAACAGTGTATAACACTTACAATACTTACAATAGCGTAACATAACCGTAGTGTAACGTAACACCTACAATAGTGTAACATAAACGTAGTGTAACGTAACACTTACAATAGTGTAACATAACCGTAGTGTAACGTAACACTTACAATAGTGTAACATAACCGTAGTGTAACGTAACACTTACAATAGTGTAACATAACCGTAGTGTAACGTAACACTTACAATAGTGTAACATAACCGTAGTGTAACGTAACACTTACAATAGTGTAACATAACCGTAGTGTAACGTAACACTTACAATAGTGTAACATAAATGCAGTAAATGGAAATACTTTTTATGAAATTGTTTCATACTTATTTACTAATACCGTTTCACCTTTTTTTTTTAAAGATACATTAATTGTAAAATTTTTAAAGCATTTCTGATGGAATACAAGATTTATATCTTTCGATATAGAATAGGCTATACACGAGCAAATTCCACACCGTGGAAAAGTAAAAACAAAACTTGGTCTGAATGAAGTGTGGGGAAGGGGGGGGGGGTGATAAAATCTATGGTTTAATATTTGCCATCCCTGACTTTCCAGGTCCAAAATACCCGTTAGGCAATGCCCAGTTCCTTTTCCAAAACTCCTTTGCTTCCAGAGGGGAGGAGGTGTGCGCAAAAAAGAATACATCCTCGCCATTTCTTTTTCTTTCCTTGAAGACTATTTTGAAAGCAATGTTTAAAACTTTTTTTTTTCAAAAAGATGACTTGAAGCCAGTTTCCCTCGAGATTTGAAGAGTAAACACTCCTAAAGTAGGAATAAATGAAGGGAAGGCTTGGCAGTATTTTTCCCTTATGTTTTTCCCTGTCGAGGGACGCGAAAGTTTGGGGTGATTTCCTGTGGGAGACCGCATTTTTTAGGTATAATGGAACTGGACTGCAGCTTCTTTTTCAAAAATTTTGTTTCTAAAATTCAGGGGGAGAAAAAAAAACAACGGAATGCTACACGGTGTGTTTGGGGTCTCGTACTGAAATGATGTCTGTAACAAAAGTTGTGCTGTGTGTACATATTTACACGAGCGTTTCTCTGAGTGCGAGAAGCATTGAGGGTAATTTAGCGTTATCTAGACGACTTCCGCTTTGATGTTGTTAATGCTTTCGTTTAATTTTTACTTTCCGAACATGTACCATGTAAGGAAAGTATTGTAATCATGAAAAAATTCAACTTCGAGATTTTGGTGTTTTTACACGTTTTGAGGGCTTCTGAATCCATTTATGCTATTTTTACGAGATGTATGTGTGTGTGTGTGTGTGTGTGTGTGTGTGTGTGTGTGTGTGTGTGTGTGTGTGTGTGTGTGTGTGTGTGTGAGTGAACACGATAGCTCCTGAACGGAGCATTCGATTGAACTCAAATTGGATATATATGTCATAAACCACCGTCGCAAGACCGGTATTGATTTCGGTGTGTATAGGATTTATAATTTTTCTACAGGGCTACGACAAAGATTTCTCCTACATTATGGCCTATGGGGGGAAATTCTTGAAAGTGCGCTAGCGTTTTGCGCTCAAATTGGGTATATATGTTATAAACCACCGTTGCAAGACCGGCATTGATTTTGGTGTCTATAGGACTTATAGTTCTCCTACAGGGCTACGATAAAGATTTCTTTTACATTCTGGCCTATGGGGGGAAATTCTTGAAAGTGCACTAGTGTTTAAACGGTACCTTCGATTGAGCTGAAATTGGGTATATATGTTATAAATCACCATCTTAAGACCGGTATTGATTTTGGTGTGTATAAGACTATAGTTTTTCTACAAGGCTACGACAAAAATTTCTTTTAAATTATGGCATAATGGCATATGGGGAGAAATTCTTGAAAGTGCGCAAGCGTTTAAACGGTGCATTCGATTGAGTTTCAATTTGGTATATATGTTTGAATTATTCATCGATTAAAATTTATTTAAATGCTTGGTAATGATCTTAATCGTAAGTGTTCGGAAAGTCGAGTGGAGTCACTCCAGGTTTTTTTTAAAGCAATTTCTCCCGAAATATTTTGCGTGTATTAAGTTTATTTCTTCATATCCATATTTATTCGTTTTATATTGCCCATCTGTCTGTGGATAATCTTCGTAGTTACAATTTGCCGTTGTCATCTAGTGCGTTACCAGATATCTGTCTATTATGTAACAAGTTAAGCATTAACCCCCCTCTAGCATTAGCTGGAAAAAGCAAACTCATGGCAAAGTTAACTCGATAACGGG
Organism: Cheiracanthium punctorium; assembly: GCA_038373885.1. Taxonomy (NCBI): domain Eukaryota; kingdom Metazoa; phylum Arthropoda; class Arachnida; order Araneae; family Cheiracanthiidae; genus Cheiracanthium; species Cheiracanthium punctorium. The sequence continues at coordinate 1,076,092 of JAWZYV010011930.1, read as the reverse complement.
GACCCCGTTATTGTATGACATAAAGAGATGTTTTAATAAGTCACACAAGCATAGTTGCTGTGGTGGTTAATAGGTTCGGCAATGGGAAGTCTCTCTTGTATATCTATGCACTAAGAAATACTTGCGTACTTTCTCTGTACAGCTTTGAAAAATTGAGAGGTTTGTTTGTGTCACGCAAACGTAGTTGTTGTTCGGCGATGAGGCAGTTCTAATCTCAATTGCATTTTAAAAGTGAACTTCTGAAAATGAAGATCCTGAATCCATGTCCTTGGTCCATGGTTTAAAAAAAAAAAAAAAAGAATGCAATACTCATAATTTTTACTGGTCTCGTTTAAAAGGGCAGTCTTCAGTCTTGGTAATCTCAAAGAGCTATTCCCAGTAGGTGAAATCTTAAAAATTACTAAATTATTTTGTTCGTGACGTAAATTTCACTTTGAAGCCTGATTAACCTAGTTGGATTCCAAATAAATTTTGAAAATCGTGACTTCAAAATGACGAAAATCTCACTTACGATATCTCATTTTTTTCTCTATCGAATGTTTGAGAAAGGTGAAAAATACGAAAAATCGCTTAAAAATCAAGGAACTGTAGAATTTTCAGATCATTAAATTATCGCAGATTTTCTTCTATATTTTTTACATAATTATGCAAAATTTCAAGCCGATCGGAGTGGATTTTATTACGTTTTTTGAGCATTCATTGTTTTGGATCAATGGGAATAAACTCTTTGTTTTGGAGTGGTGCAACCCATAATTTTTCGACGTAGGCTTTTATTTACAAGGTAATATATCAAAGTATGGATTCAAAATTTCATTTTCGCACTCTGTCTAAACCGCATATTTCTATCAAGTTGAATTCGTGAAAATTCTATGGCCGTTTCGTCTGAGATCTTGCAAATGGTATTCTCATCTTGCAAAATTGTTTCTTTAATTTTTTTTTCAATGTTTAAACTGTTAATCTTTTGTTCAGTTTTCTCTGAATCCTCATTGCACTTCCCGCTCTACAAGGAAATAGTGACATGTGCACTGTTAATAAAAGTAGTCAAACATTCACCGTACAATGGAGCTGAATTAACTGCAACCTTTCAATAGAAAAACGTTGAAAAATGATATGGTTCTTCGATAAGTTTAAGCATCAAATTATGGTTCAGCGTTTATCCATAGAAAGGGTGTACCTAATTTACTGTAAATTAGCTACAACCTTTCTATGGAAAAACGGTGAACAATGATTTTGTGATTAAGCTGATCAAAGAACCAAACCATGGTTTAACGTTTCTCCATTGAAAGGTTGCAGCTAATTCAGCTCTATCGTATGGTGAAATGTTGAACTGTACATCTATTAACAGTGTGTCTAATACACTATCCTGTAAATAGTTGCAAATTTCACGCCCACGTAAATAGGAAAGAGTTATAAAATACAGACAAAAGGCAAAAGCAGACACCTTTTAACTAGCAGCAAGCACTGCCCATTGAAGTAGATCATCTGAGAAAGAGGAATTGCTCCAAGTGAGTCTTTATCAAGTAGCATTTCAATAAATTGCTTGTCAAGTGGGCCAGCTGAATCATCGTTGACTCTCAGATCGGCTTGGAAACGGGGAGTGAAAAAAAGTTTACATTTAGAAAACAAAAGATTTTTTTAATGCTTCACAAAATGAGGAAGTTCTGTATGTAAGAGAAGGCTTCCTTGTACAATTTGACTTTTTACTAAATTCATTTTAACAAAGTACCTCCCAAAGACCTATGATCACTGTGATACCTATCTCACTGAAGGAGACTTTTCACTAATGCGTGTTTTCAATGATGAGAGCAAAAAGTTAGACTCATTGGTAAGTTAAGCTTCCTAACAGCCTTTCCTATGCTTCATGTTCAAATGCACAACCCTTTGAACTGCGCTGTACTTGTGCGGAACATTCAAAATCCTATTTTGTTATCCGACATTGCTGAGTGCAGAGGGTAATCTCCGCTACAATGTTGAAACGGGGGGAGGTGAAACATAGGTTAAATTCTCTACCTACCTATCTATCTATCTACACTGGTGGAAATGATAGTTTTTTTGGAAAAATTATTGAACTGTGCATTCAAGTTCGTTAAAATTTCATATGCTGCATACTTTCTTATTATAGCAAAATACTTTTGCAAAGAAATTTCCGCATATATTCATAAACAAGAAAAAATTGTTTGTTTTTCTAACTGAATAACATGGAAATTGTTTTATGAAAATGTAGCTGTTCTTGCTCATTAGTTATTAATGACGCGTCCGACCAAAAGATGAAGCCTGTATATAATGCACAGAAGGTGTACAAAATGTTATTCAGTCGAAAGAAAGCAGTTTGAGTCCCATTTAGTCAGGATGATAAACGACCAGTGTTGTCTGAGATTGAAAGAGGCAAAATCGATGCTTATCTAAAATGAGGTCCTGAAATTAGTAAATTACATAAAAGATCAGTTGATGTAACACATAATTATGAGAGCGATCCTGTGAATTACAGCAAAAACTTTAATAAAGTGGGATATTCACGCTTGACTGAAAGGGGTAGAGAAGAAGGATTCTTCAGAGTGCGTCGCAAAATGGCTACAGTTCAAAGCAAATTTGTACTGATTTATGCTTTACCGTCACTTCTAGAAGAGCTACACAAATTTTAAGCTCTTCACAGCACTTGAGATTGGAAAGGTGAAAGTTGCTCCAAAGTTGACATATCGTCACGAGCAATTGCGTTTGCAATATTGTGATAAATTTATGGAAGTGGGTCAGAAATAAAAGAGCGTAATATTTTGTGACAAGAAAAAATTTAACTTAGATGGTCCCGATGGTTTAAGGTACTATTGGAGGGATCTCAGGAAAGAACCATAATCTATCTTCAGTAGAAACTTTGGTAGTGGAGGTTTGATGGTTTGCCCAGCAATTGCTTATAATGGAAGAAGTGAAATTGTCTTTTTAGAAGGTCGTTAAAACTCATTAGAGCACAGTTTAACCTTAGAAAATTACCTCTTAATATTTGAATGGTAAAATGATGCCTTTAGTGTCATCTTCATACAGGATGCGTATTCATGCTTCAAAGGATAAGAAATACTGGTTTGAAGAGTAAAATTTTGCTCTATTAGATCCTCCTCTCAATAGTCTCGATCTTATCCGCATAGAAACTGTTTGGGTGGAGCTTGTTCGAATGGTTTGTGGAAATGGACAACAATATACGTGGATTACAGAACCGAAAGCTTCATTAAGTCATTATTTGATCAGAAATGTATTCAAAACATCATTTTATCCATGAAGGATAGAATTAAAGAAACTCTGGTGAAGAAAGGGGCCTTTACAAAATATTAGTTAATTTCATTTATAGATTTCATAAATCAGTTTCAAATTTAAAGTTCAAAATGTTGAATATTTTTTTTATTTATTAATTTGAATGATTTTTGTTGTTTAAATTATTGGTTATGCGTAGCATGCATAACGAACGAATTATGAAACATTTTCAATTAACACAAAAAGTTTTTTTGAAAAAGCTATGATTTCAAAAATCAATTTCCACCACTATATCAGTGGCGCGGACAAGGGGGGAATAGGGGGGTCACATCTCACCATGAAAACTTTTTTTTTTTTTGCCCTATAAAATGAATATTAGACTCCATTCCGTTCCAATTAGACTTCATTCCTTTCAACAAGTGTTAACTCATTTTTCATCGATGCACACAGGTAAAAGATCAACTACGCAAAAGAACTAGCATTTCCTTAAAATGATTTGTACTGCGGAATTTTCAATTTCAGAACGGTATGAGAGAACTATTGAATTATCAATAAATATGTAAACTAATATATGCATATGATCATGACACTCTGTTAAATATTGCTAAATAAAACAGCTCAATGCTTTAAAAAACTGCGATTACTCCGTGCTAAAATAAATTTCAAACTTTTCCGTTTACTTCCCGTATTTACACTCAGGATTTGGTTTCTTGACATAGAGTAGTATCAGAAACTTTGATATATACGTAAAAATTTTAGACCGAGAGAATTTCGGACTAGCTAAACATTTAGAAATCTGGGATATTTAAGGGAATAGAAACTGAATTCAATTCATCGCGTACTGGAAATTCAATGCATTTATTTTGATTTATATTTACTTTCTCCGTGATGGAATGAAAATAAATAGAAAATATTTTTATCTGTATGCTTAAGTATTTGGATGTGTAGTCTTACTACTTCGTAGATTAATTTATTTTATCTTGGTGACTAACAACTAGCTATTTTGTGGGTTGTTATACGTTTTTTAATGTTTAATGTAAAGATATCTTTTTTAAACAACTAAATATGAGAGTTTTAACAATGACATTAATCATTGTAATCGTTTCTGCGACTTTTCACGTTCTCCCAAATTCTCACACTTCGAATCGTTCATCTCAAATTTTCACAAATGCAATCGTTTCTGCTGCATACTTTTAGGGGAGGTAGTACACATAATACGCAATCGGAATCACATAGTAATATGGGGTCAAAAATGCCGATTTCACTTACCTATTAATAATTACTTTAAAAAAAAGTGTTTAAGTAACAGTCTAATTTCTTGACCAAGTTCCATAAATAATGGGCTTGTCTACGAAAATTTCGTCAGTGAAATGAAACGGGATTTTTAACCCATTTATGCCTAGTGTCCCTTTTTTGGGACGGCATTTTCGCTATTAGTCGAAAACGTTATTTATTTTTCCTAGCCTTTATTCATGAGTATTGAGCCTCAACTCTACAAAATATTTTAACATGACCCAATAGGATGTTAATATTTCGATTTTTATGCATAATGATTATAAAAGAAATCATCCCTTGTTCAAGAAGTTGACATCAGAAATTTATCTATTATTTCTGTTATCAGTAAAAATCGAAGAAAGTCGCAAAAATATCCAGGCACAAATGGGTTAAACTATCAGTTTGCCTTGAGTGTCTTTTGTGCAAGACACATTAGTTTTTGACGAATCGTGGTCGGAAAAAAAATCACTACTTTTTCAGAATTTATTTCAAAAGGATCATTATCAACTATACAAAGACGACGTTTCCGAAGTGCCCTACTTCCACTAGATGTGTGTCGCAAAATTTATGGGAAGCCCTGTATATTGGTATAACTCTAATCACAACTACTTTATACTTCAAAATATACGAACTTCTGAGATCTGGCATGCTGAGGCTATAAATATTAAAAAACAGTGGTTTTAATCGTAAAGTATGTGTTTTTCTATATATAGGTACTTCGATGGTTAAATCCATTAAAAAAAACAGCTTTACTGTGTAAAAAACGTAAACTTTCCTCCATTTCTTTTAATGCTTGAATTTTTCATTGCTACACAAAAATCACCAGATGCTTTAAGCTAACACTCAATTTGATTTTTTGTAAACTATCGTTTTGATTATGGAAATTTTATACACTATGTTATCTACAAATATTAGGTTACCAGAAAGTAATGTTTTTTGCATAAAATTCAAACAAATAAATTTTCAACAAGTATTGAATTTCAAACAAGCTGTGCCAAAGCAAAGGACTCACATTTATTAAATTTTAAATCGAAAATTTTATTTATAAACCTTTTTTTTTTTCCAAGAGCAATTGCCAACCTCTCCCTTTTTTCACGTCTACCCTTCCTGGAGGATTCTATTCGAAATGTTCTGAAATCTAGTTTTCGGTATTCGAGAGTGTTATATTTTACAGCAAGAATTTTGGGGATACCTCTTTTCTTCTTTAAGAACACGCAGGGTATATGAAAATAGCATATTGACCCCCCTCCATCCCCCATAAGTTACGAATTTCGGAAACTGCTCTCCAATCTAGTACCTACGCTAAATAACTCACATACGTGCCAAATTTCGTATGATTAGCTCGAGTAGTTTTTCCCTGGCAAAATATTGACATAAGAAAAACCATATTATTACTTTCCGGTGTACCTAATATTATGATGTGGATTTTCCAAAACTTGTTATTGTGGCGTCCTAAATAAAGAGATGGAGCCCTTTATTAGACACACAAAGCACTTTATTAGACGGCACATACAAACACATAGAATTTGAGTCGGAAATTTCACAATCAGATGGCGGGTTCAGGCAAAATCTGGCCATCACCGGCCTAACACCAGAGGAAAGTTACCTCTGCACTGGTCACTGTCTGAAACCGATCTCATCTCTCTCTTGAGCCGCTACATCTCGACTCTGGGCTGGAATCTCGAGTCGATGTCGATCCCGTGGATGCTTGAAGTAAGTGTTCGAAAGTTGTGAGATTCCTCCTGTCGCTATAGCGTCAAGTTCTGGCGAGTCCTTGAAACACTCAGGGATTTATTCGCTCTAAAGTGTCAGAACTGCACATTATCAAAGATCTATAGCTTCTTGTCGAATATTTTACGATACCGGCTAGATCAAAGGATATCGGAGAGATTCAAGTATTGAGGGGTAAGAAAAGGGACAGGGCCGGCCCTAACAGTTTTGCCGCCCCGGACAAAAATATAAAATGCCGCCCCCCCCCCCTCCCACAGTAAAATTACTATTAAAAGAAATAAATTGTTTACAGATTCTGTTTTCATGCCAATAAAACTGGAATAGCTCTTTAAACATAACACAGCATAAGAAAGAACCATATTTATTAAAAACCACACATTAAGCTAAAAACCAAAAGAAAGAGAGAAAAATCAAGAGTTCTTTTTCTGGCTTTTAATTTCGCAAAATTCCTGACTTTTTCTCTTAAATCAATTTTTCAACTAATTCATGTTCGATAGCCAATGTAGTTAAATTATTTAACGTATCTGGAAGAGTTGTGGAACAAAAGAAATTTTTAGTTAACTTTAATTTTGAGAAACTCTTCTCTGCACTTGCCACAATTGTCGGCAAAGAAAGCAAAATTCTCGAAGCAGAAGTGCGTGTAAAATCTAGAGTTGAAATTAGCTTAAAAATTTCAATTGGGCTTTCTTTTTTGCCTAATAAGGTAGTAACTGACACTAGTTCATTTACTAGATCAAGAGCGTTTATATTCCCTGATTCTCCATCGGTCAGCATTAACTCTAATTGTTTACACTTTACACAGCGTTAATACTGTTACACTGTGTTACAATGTTTAATTAGCACTTTTTAGGAGTATCTTTTAACTCATATATGCCGTGCAAAAATTTAAAATAATTACATTGGGTACTTATTAAATTAAATCTGCATTCTAAGGCAATCGCTTTATTTACTGTAAAAAATAAAACTATCTTGAATTTTAATTTAGGATCCTTTGGCAGATCATCTCGTGCTTCGCAATCAAAATTAATATGTTACGTTTCTGCGTAAACTCAGTGTTAGCCAGAATACTATCTCGTCGGTCAGTTCTCTTGCATAACAGAACATTTCATTTAAAATCACATCCAATCGAAGCTCCTTTGAAAAAAAATCTTTACAGTTTCATAAGAGTTCTAGAGCAGGTGGTAAATCGTTGTCTTTTGACTGCAATAGCTTTATTAACCCTACAATGCATGATTTTTTAAAATGGGCTGAAAATAAAATCGCAACTTCATTTAGATTTACTTATGATAGGAAAAATATTTGCTAAAAAATTCAGCATGTATTTTCTCAGAAAAATCATAAAAAATATTCAGATACGAAGCTCCACCCTACAGCTCTCGTAAAACCGAAGAAAGTAATATAGCCCAATTTTACTTTATTTAGTCCAATATTACCATGTTTTAATAGTTTTGTGTTTATTTTCATTTAGCAATAAAAATTAGAAGCAATTAAAAATTCAGCTAAAGTTTGTTCAGTGAACTGGATGCACTTGTTATAAATCCATGCTTGATTTCTCAAAAAATAATGCTGGCATACATTTTAAAAACTAAAATTTATTTCCATAAGATCTTACATTTATTTTAAATGCATATTTTAAACAAAAACTACAACATTTTCTTTTTATTACAAAAAAATAAATAAATAAATAAATAAATGAGAGTTTAGCCAATTGGCTACAGTATGCACTGTAGGGTTAATGGATTCACGGAATTGAAGATTTTATACCAAATAATAATAGAACGTAGGAACATGAACTGTTTGAGAGAATTAAATAATCCTGAAGCCAAATCACAAACAAAAACTTAAAATTCTTTCATCAATTTTAACGGTAGCCTCATTGGAATTAGATTTGTCAATAACTTTATACCTTACCAAGAATGCGATTTGTACGATTTTTTTGGCATCAGGAATGCAATCTAGAAATATGGGATAGTATTTGGATTGTTGAACTTCATTAACAAAGTGTAATTTGAATCCAACTGGAAACCTTGTGAAAATCTATGCAAAATGAGTAAATATTTGTCTGCACATCACATATAAACAACTGAAGCGAATGAAATTTATTTTATAGCCACACCAAAAGAGGCAACTTAATTTAAACTGCAGGTGCTAAAATATTTCTAATTCGTTAAAAAGTTTTGAGATTTAAAACTGTTGTTTGAAAACTGTGTGTAAACGTATGTTAGCCCTTTGTTAAAAAATGGCTCAATGGAATAGAATGAAACTGGAATTATATTGAATGGTAAGTTAATTGAAACAATAGATACCAAAATTGTTTTAAATAATTCATAGACTTTGATTTAGATTTTGTAAAAATCGCTTAAAAAGTTTGTTCTGGCATCCATCAAAAACGGATTAAGAGAACAGAATGAAATTTGGTCATGTGATAGGTAACAAAGCATTATCGAAATTTTTAAAAGATTTGAATAAATTGAAAGGGTTTGTAAAAGTTGCATTGCATTTTTCTATTATTTTGTTATGAGTAGAAATCGAAGAAAGTCGCAAAATATCCAGGCACAAATGGGTTAAACTATCAGTTGCCTTGAGTGTCTTTGTGCAAGACACATTAGTTTTGACGAATCGTGGTCGGAAAAAAAAATTCACTATTTTTTCAGAATTTGTTTCAAAGGATCATTATCAACTATACAAAGACGACGTTTCCGACGTGCCCTACTTCACTAGATGTGTGTCGCAAAATTTATGGAAGCCTGTATATTGGTATAACTCCAATCACAACTACTTTATACCTCAAAATATACGAACTTCTGAGATCTGGCATGCTGAGGCTATAATATTAAAAAACAGTGGTTTTAATCGTAAAGTATGTGTTTTTCTATATATAGGTACTTCGATGGTTAAATCCATTAAAAAAAAAAACAGCTTTACTGTGTAAAAAACGTAACTTTACTACATTTCTTTTAATGCTTGAATTTTTCATTGCTACATAAAAATCACCAGAAGCTAACACTCAATTTGATTTTCTGTAAACTATCGTTTTGATTATGGAAATTTTATACACTATGTTATCTACAAATATTAGGTTACCGGAAAGTAATGTTTTTTGCATAAAATTCAAACAAATCAATTTTCAACAAGTATTGAATTGCAAACAAGCTGTGCCAAAGCAAAGGACTCACATTTATTAAATTTTAAATCGAAAATTTTATTTATAAAACTTTTTTTTTTCTCCAAGAGCAATTGCCAACCTCTCCCTTTTTTCACGTCTACCCTTCCTGGGGGATTCTATTCGAAATGTTCTGAAATCTAGTTTTCGGTATTCGAGAGTGTTATATTTTACAGCAAGAATTTTGGGATACCTCTTTTCTTAAGAACACGCAGGTATATGAAATAGCATATTGACCCCTCTCTATCCTCATAAGTTACGATTTCGGAACTGCTCTCTAATCTAGTACCTACGCTAAATAACTCACATACGTGCCAAATTTCGTATGATTAGCTCGAGTAGTTTTTCCCTGGCAAAATATTGACATAAGAAAAACCATATTACTTTCCGGTGTACCTAATATTATGATGTGGATTTTCCAAAACTTGTTATTGTGGCGTCCTAAATAAAGAAATGGAGCCCTTTTGCTCACACAAAGCACTTTATTAGACGGCACATACAAACACATAAAATTTGAGTCGGAAATTTCACAATCAGATGTCGTGTTCAGGCAAAATCTGGCCATCACCGGCCTAACGCCAGAGGAAAGTTACCTCTGCACTGGTCACTGTCTGAAACCGACCTCATCTCTCTCTTGAGCCGCTCATCTCGACTCTGGGCTGGAATCTCGAGTCGATGTCGATCACGTGGATGCTTGAAGTAAGTGTTCGAAAGTTGTGAGATTCCTCCTGTCGCCATAGCGTCTAGTTCTGGCGAGTCCTTGAAACACTCGGGGATTTATTCGTTCTAAAGTGTCAGAACTGCACATTATCAAAGATCTATAGCTTCTTGTCGAAGATTTTACGATACCGGCCAGATCAAAGGATATCGGAGAGATTCAAGTATTGAGGGATAAGAAAAAAGAGAATCACAGATATATATATATCTGTAAGTACTAACTGATCGTAATTATTCGAACAACGCCATACTACGTAGAAATTTGATAAATAAGCACAAAAATTCTTCTTATCCTTTGTAAAAAAGGTTTTAATGTAAATAATATGTTACTTTTTTTGATAGAATCGCCCTGTTATCGCTTTACAAGAAATTTGAAAAGCGTGAATGATTTTGGCTTGTCAGTTTGCCTCTCCGTTCAACCATTCTATAGCCACCGTAAACATTGTCATGCAATTTATACATGTTATTTAGGATATTAGATAATGTCCCTTATTGAAAATGTTGTACGTAGTATTTTTAACACATTCCAACAAGTTTGGAAAATATTTGATTATTCCACACAAAACAAAATTGATATATGTTATTGAGAATTACAAAAATAAAGCTCTCCATCAAACCAGTCTCTGCATCCTATACAGTTCTTCTGGAGGAGCATTCAAAAGAATTCCAATACATTGCGGTCTATGGCGACATTCATTCATTTCAAGCATAATTCAATAAGTGCTTAAATGATCATACCTGTTTACTTTGCAGTTAAAGGATGCAAGTAGAATTTAAAGTTCTTCAACGGGATTTCGCAAAATTACATTATTAGTGATATAGAGCTGTTTTGATGTTATCCCTTATTCGACTAAAGGAAAGTATTTTATAATTCCCACATTTGGCAGGATTTATTTATTTATTTTTTTTAACAGGAGTGCACACACAGACACACATACATAAAAAAGCTTTTCTTCTATTGGGAAGAATGTTTGAAGGGGTTTTCTGAAGGCATCGATGCATTTCAAGCAAAATAACATTTGGATATGTTATTAAATTTCAATGCAAAAAGCTTTACGTTGAAGAAGGTAGAAGTATTCTTTTATATAGGGGCCAAGCAAAATAAAAACTGAAAATAAAAAATAAGAAAAATCTTAGATAGCGCTGTTACAAGAGTGGCTGGTTGAAAGAAAAAAATAATAAGGAGCATTAGTTAACTAATCAGAAAGGGCAAGAATAACAGTAGAAAAGTTTAAATAATTAAAGTTTGTAACAAAAAACGAAAAAACTCCATTTAAGAAAGCAAAATATGTAATTTGATACACACATGCTGCAACATTTTTACTGATAAGTTTACAAAATAATGGGACTCATCTTTATAGACTTAGCGAAATATAATTTAACTAAGGAAAGAAGATTAAATGATAACTGCTTCAAGACACTTTACAATTTAAAACTCATAATTTACCTTCCTCTTGAAATGCTGGGGAAGGGGGAATCTCCTTTGCGGGTTGCCGACAGCCAAGGGCTGTTTACAACTTACGAAAGTGAAAACCTAACGGGAGGATTTTATGAGAAATTGCTGAGCGCATTCGAACCGAAGTGAAGGAAACCCAGAAAAATTATGTTACGCATGTTTCATTCAGCATGCATAAAATTACATACGGGAAATACTTTAATTATTAAATATGTAACCAAGCATCACATAGCGCATGCGTTTTAGGTTCTTTTCCAGCCATATCTCTTCATTAAGTAAACTGATTTTTTAACCCTTTAACGCGCAGTGTTCCCGCTCTGGGAACACCAAACTCGGACGTTTTGACTGTTGCCAGTCACGAAGAATAGATTTGATTTCTATAAAAATAGTTGCGGATGACATATCTCCACGAGAATAATTTACTTTTTAGCACGTCATTTCCCGTAAAAAAATTGCCACCATTATTTTTAACAGCACTGACATCTGCTGAAAAATGGAAGAATGCGAGATCAGCCGGATAGATTGCCCAATGCTGAAAAAAGCGAAGCCGTTGCCATCGCTCGACTTAACTACCAGCAAGATGTCGGACGATCGAAACGTTCATCGCGTGCAACAGATCTAGAGACCCTTTTTTGACGCAGCTGGCTGTGCTCGGCTGGGTCTCTAGATCTGTGGCAAGCGATGAACGTTTCGATCGTCCGCCATCTTGCTGGTAGTTAAGTCGAGCGATGGCAACGACTGCCCTTTTTTCAGCATTGGGAAAGGGTTGCGCCTCAAAGGGTTAAGGGTAAGTATTGTGACATTCAGCGTTCAGTTTGCTCTCCCCTCTTTCCACTGACTTACCCCGTTCCAGACCTTTAAGCTAGTTAAGTCGCGGCATAAATGGGGGTAAATCCGCTCCCGGCATGTAACAGTTCCTATTAAAACAGATTATCCACTATTATGGCTGCCCTACTCAATAATGGAGGCCTACTTATTGACTAGCGCTGCTAATCAATTAGGAGTCCCGTTGATTTATTGAATCAGCAAAGGAGTTCTGTCGATTTTACGCACTTCCTGAATTTTATAAATTAATCCTGGGAGCATCGGCCGATCATTTACAGCTAATGCTCTCCCGGTGTACTTTTTTTTTTTCCTTTTTACTTCGTAGTTGCCATTAGAATTATGGAAAATTTTGCTGAAAATTATGTTACATCAGGCAGATGATTAAGTACGGGTGGTTCTGACATTTTAATAGAGGGGGTTGTTATTGACTCGGCAATTGGGCGAAAAAATTAACTGTGAAATGGTAGCTTCTAGGAGGTACTTTTAAATAAAATACCAAGTTTGAAGCTACGCTGATTTAATTTAGGATTCGCGTACTGGAGTAAATGGGAAACCGAAATTTCACTCAAGACTCTTTCTAATAAAGTTTATATCACACATTAAAATCAATATTTTTTTTAATAAGAATGGTTGCGTGAGTGAGAAAAATTTTAATCATGGACCAAAACTCACAGATAGGTATTTTATCAAGATAATTTTTAAAAATGGTCTCAACAAGAGGTACTTAACCTGCTAGGAAACTCCTGGTGTTCTATCAGCGTTACTATCTGATTTGCACATGTAAAAATAAATTTTTTGGCGGCAGAATAATTTTTGTTTGTATTGACGAAAATACTTTTCATTTTTGTCCACTTCTAACAAATAACTTCATGTTCTATTTTTAGCATTACAATTACCGTACAACAGCACCCATTGCTGCCCCTCAATTTGTTAACGTCAACAATTCAACTGAAGTCATTTCTATACTTCTTATTCGTGAAATGAAAACACACAAATATGAAACACTTAACTCATACTCAAAATTTTAATGCTATTCCATTTATTATGTGTGCAAGAACATTGCTAGAGAGAAGAGAAGTGAAGTGGTCTGATATTAAAAAAATATATCTGCAGACATATAGACTAAGATGTGATGATAGCTATCTGGTGGTTTTGTGTGTGTGTGTGTTTCTGTAACGTATGCCGTAAAGAAATAAAGTACGCTACTCTTGGCGACATTTGGCGCGATTTTATTAATTCGTCGGGCAATCTTTTCTTCCCTGCAATAGTATTACTCAAAAGCCTAGTATTAGTCAATTACAATTCTATTTATCAAATAACTGGAAACCTTTGGAAAGCACTAGTATGAGAGAGTCGCAGAATGTTCGAGTAACGTCGGCGGAAGTTATAAAAGAGCGGAGTCGCTCTAGAGAATTTCAGTAGTTGTAAGTGAATGTTCGTTGATTTAATTGCATTAGTAAGGCTCTGTATTGTGCGCTTTTGTAAGCGATCGTTCACTTATTTTTGAAAGCTGTTTGTGCACCAAGTGCAATATCATTGGGCTCGGACATCCAGAAATTATATTATTTACGTTTTAACTCTATGTTTGCACGGTTGTTTGAGTTTCACAAAATACTCAACATGACGCCAAGAGAATTCTGACTAGGCTATGCAGAACAGAATTAATCCACAAATTTCTGAAAAAAATGTTTATGATGAAAATAAATATATAAATAAATAAAATATCAAGACTAAAAGATTGCAATCAGTCTGCAACATAAAATTTATTGAAATTCCGTGGTGAATGAAATTAAAAATATAAGATAATGAAGTAATGATGCAAATCACATAAATAGTAACAGGCATATTTCGGATAAAATACAAAGCCGGGTACTGGTAGGCAGCTGTTTCAGGCTCAACATGTAGTCCTTTCGCTAAAACATAAAAACTGATAAAAGCAGCAATCACTTACTATCGTTTTTTTTTTCTATATTTCATGCCTTGCATTTTATACAGGCTTTTACATTAAGACTGGTTCAGTACAAAAAGTCTTACACGTAGTACTAACTATATAAATCTAATGCAGCGGATACAGCTAGATGAGTGACTTAGCTGTAGATCACAACCCGTAGCGGTACCAAGGCTGTAGCGGGAAAATAATTTCGTGGGGGGATATGTGGCGCAATTTTTTTTTTTTTTTTGCTTATAATTGAACTCCAGAATCAAACCAAATAAAAAAAACTACATTGACTACTTCGGAAGGCGATCAAACCCCCATGATCCCCCCCACCATACAACACAAGATTTTTCATTTAGATATCAGACAGTTTGAAATCCATTCAAATAGCAATCAAATATTTCTGAGAGAATTCCATCCCCAAAACTCCATACTGTCAGCGAGTTTAAATAGTTCGAGTAACATTTAACATTTTTATAGCATGATTGTTATATCTTCTTATGTTAAACAATTTACTGAATTATTATTTTTAATTATATATTTATTTATTTATTGCAAGATTCATATATTTCTTCATCTGAAAATTTTTGCTTCGTATGGGAAATGGGAAAAATCATAGCAGAATTGGATTTGAGGTTAAAATGCGTCCTTAAAAAAGGGATACCCGTGCTAGAATCTCCAAAGCTCATCGATGAATTTTCAAATCTAAAAAGAATACATTGCTAAATATTTTAAATATCAGTGTTAATAAAAGGTAAAATTAAAAAATTCTATAAGCCTATATGAAGATATTTCCTTCAGAAAGAAAATATAAACTAATCCTAAAAGGAAAGATTAGCCTGTAGTTGCACCGGATTGCTTATGAACAAAACCTAGATATGAAAAACATAAACATGATTATACGGAGTGATCCATAACTATAGGTACAAAATTTTAGGGGAGATAGTGCACATAATAAGAAATAAGAATCACTTAGGAACGTGGAGTCAAAAACGTCATTTTCACTTACCTGGTAATGACCCCTTTGAGAAAAGTGTTGTAGTGTTCGTCCAATTTCTTAACCAAGTTTCATAAACAATGTGCTTGTATCTAAAAATTCTATCCATGAAATAAAATAGAATTTTTAAACTATCCATTTTAGTCACGTGTTTCCTGAGAAGAATACTTCAGTTTTTGACGAACGGTGGTCGGAAAGTTCACTATTACTTCAGTACTTATTCCAAGGTGATTTTTTAATAGCTACATGAAAATACTTTTCGGACCACGCATTACTATGTTATTGTTATTTCTTATAATGTGCTCTGCCTCCGTTTAAATTTTATATCATTGTTATGGGACACTCTGTATATGATTAAGTACAAGAAAGCTAATAATAGAACTTCAGAACGTTTCTTAAACAAATATTTTGAATAAGTGATGAAAAGGTAAAAGTAGGCAAATAAGAAAGAAAAACAAAGAGCAAGAGAAAAAATTTTTTAAGGTATGAAATGAATTATAGTTTTAAAGAAAGACGTACTGCTAAAAAAACACAATAACAAGAAAACCTGCAAGTTAAATGACGAAATGTAATGGGAAATCTTTTACAGAAATGACTTTGAAAATTTGTATTTAATGATTCAAGGAAACGCTTAGAGAAAGGTAAAGTATGATTAATTTCGAGACTGATAATAATCGTCCAGTGCAAGAGCGAAAAAAAAGTGGAATCAAAACGCTACTTATCTACACTAAAGCGTGTTTAAGACAAATTGATGCTCGTACAGCTTTGTTCTGATGTTTTTTTTTTTCCAAATGTATGCTTCTTGGAATAAAAGAAAATTAAACAGTAAAAGTTTCCAAGGCAAAATGCATTCTGGGAGAAGTGAAACGCAATACAATATTCTGCCGAGTTTAAAAGAATTTCGAAAGTATCTTGCCTTGGAAATGCAAAACTATTCAGATTTCTCGTTCGCTGTGGAAACACGAGAAAACCGCGCTGTGGGGAAAAAAGTGCAACGACCTGTCGACATACTAAAAGCGCAGGGAAAGCGTTTTGAAAGGTTTCTTATGTTAATATACTCTTAGGAGTAGTTTTTTTTTTTTTTAAAAGGAAAAAGTACAGTATGTCCGGAATTAATCGACTCTATTTTAAAGCTGTCTAAAAGCCAAACTATTGTTTAGAAAGTTATGAAAGTTTGTGTAGGACATGATGAAGGTATGGGAATTTGTTGTTGTTGTTGTTGTTGTGAACATGTATATCCGCTTTGTGTGCTTGGCTCGAACTCCGCTTATAAATCCTCGTCAGAAGGATAACATAAAGGGGGGTTGCCCTCCGTGAGGGTCTTTCTATGGGGTCATAACCCATATTTACTCTAAGTTACTCTAAGTTACCATATTTACTCTAAGCCCAGAACTCCAGACCATTAAATTGACCGCAGCGTGACACTCAGCTTTGGTGGAGATATTTTGTGGGGTTTTTTAATCAATTCGTACTGTATTGCAGTTCCAAAAGCAAAGATAATTTTACAACGATTTTTTTTGTAAACCATCTCAGCAATGTATACATTTCAGCTAAACAGTCGACGTTTTCTGTTATCCTGTTGTTACCCTGTAAATGACGTATTCCTCTAGAATGGCGACGTTTTATTTATGTTTATTTAAATAAAATTGAAATAACGCTAAAACTGTCAAAGAAAATATATAAAACACTCCAAAATATTTTAGAGAATACGGAGGTATAAACGTATTTCTAGAACACCACCACATTCTTAGCATTTTAGAACGAAGTATGAGGCTATAAAAATTGTAATTTTCTTTAAATTATCATTAAAATAATTGATTTTTTTCTTTCTCATGGCCGGGTCAGCGGCCTACTTGAGGTTTGACCTCAACGATGGTCACAGATGTTGGCCATTTCAATATGGGGTACCGATTAGACAAATCAACGTTGCCCCTATGAGTCCTAATTTTGAACCAATTACAGTTGAGAGACCTAGCACCTGAAATTAGCGCCACTTTGCGTGAAAAAAAGAGCAAATTTAACGATAGAAATGACTAATTTGAAGTGTACAAACAATTTTAACAGTTATTCAATAATTTTTGAGCATGTATTAACTAATTTGGGTTATTTTTTGAGCTTATTCTACCATGCAAAGCGCCACCGAGCAGACTTTTTTGAACTAAACTTTTTAAAAAATTCCTTCAAGGCATCTCGTGTACAGTTCATATGATGAATTGGGTGACAATCTGCTAACTTGTTTCAGCTACAGTATACGGGAAGTCTGATTATAACTAGCCTGTATATTACTGCATTTAAAACCTTTTCGCATTTGAAACTTTATGGCTAAGAAACATCGGCACAAATTACAGCTCACAGTATATTTTTATTTTTTCTATTAAAAAAAATACTCATCACTCAGCAAAAAAGCTTCACTTTAAAAAAACCTCAATGAAACAAAAATTATGTCAAATTTAAAATCCCATGTGGATTTAAATGCTGCGATATCTGACGTTTTCTTATCAAAAATTAGCTTCGCCACTGCATTTATCTGAGAAGAAAATGTTCGGATGAAATTCCCTCTAGGGAAAAACAACTTACATCCGAGAAAATTTTCCCCTATTCCCACGAGTGTTGTATTCTTGGTGTGTACGGACTGCCAATACTAATTTTAAGCCTCATGCAACAACCGCCAGCCTGAAATATATTTGAGTTTACATTTGTTGACAGAAATGAAATGAAACATTAAATGTTAAAGGAGAGAAGGTGGAGTTTATTTTACGAAACTCAAATCAGATTTTATACAAATGGTTAAAGTTTTTCGTCTCGTTTTCAGCACTTTTTTCTTTTTCCTATTTTATGACATAACTTAATATTGATTATATTTATGAAGCACGCTACTGAATTTCTGAGACAGAAGTGGGTAATTTAAACATGCATTTAAAAAATACGATTGGATATAAATGTAACATTGAAATTTTACAGGGTAATCAATTTAAAAGATTACGCGTTGGTTTTTCTAAATACCCTTAAATCTTAAGGATGTGGCAACTATTTGAAAACTGAAATATAATTGAACAGATAATTTCCAACATTGTGTTGGATTGTTATAACTTTATTTAAGGGGTAAAAGGGGGCTTAAGGGGACGCACAATCTTACTTAATTCTGTGATAATTTTTGTTTTGAAAAACATAATTTAATTCAAATTTTTTACATTGTCATTCTTTACACCATAATTTGAAAAGGTTCGTGCGCATTTTTCCGGAAAATTCCTGCAAACGACGATGAATTGAAACAAATCATAACTGAAGAAATTTCGTCAATAACATCAGCAATGTTGCGAAGTGTGACAAAAAACTTGGTTCGACGTGTTCATGTTCGCATTCAAAATGGTGTCTAACATTTTTAACATTTGCTGAAAGGAATGATAATGTAAAAAAAAAATTGAATTAAATTATGTTTTTCAAAAATAAAATTATCACAGGATTAACGATCATTGTGCGTCTCCATTTCTGTGTTACGTCACAAATAAAATTATAACTGTCCAACAGTATTGGAAATCGTATCTCACACTTAAAGAAGGTTCAATTATACTTCAGTGTTTGAAAAGTATCCACATCCATCAGATTTAAGAGTAATAACAAACACCAACGGGCACTGTTTTAAATTCATCAACCCCTATCTGTATTTTACTAATGTAATGCGTGAAATTGTTAAAATTTAAAATTCGCATATTTCCATGCAGAAAATATTTATTTTGTAGTAAAGTTTTCTCGTGATCAAAAACATGATTGAGTATCACATTTATTATTTTTTTTATAAAATTGTCTATACCACTTTTTCTATTTAGTTGCTACTTTATAGTAACACAGTAATACCAATTTATAGATTTCAACTAATTAATTCAGTTAATTAATTTGTTACAAATATTTATCGTCTAAATTTTTAGCCGCACAAATAGCTTGTCTTCTTTATGTAATTTTTTATTTTCAATCATGAAACAATTTCATTCCATAGATTTCTATCTTAATTTTGATAAATACAAATATTTATTTCCTTGATTTTAGCTGCTTAGAGTTTAACTACACTTGTACACACATTCCATCGACTTAATAATTATTTCATCTGTTAATTCAAAATCTGATTCATTTGCATCAATATAAAGTCTAATCTCATAATCTTCGAGTCCCTGGAACGTCTTACTTATTTTCATGTACTTAAGTTTCCGATATATTCTATTACTCGTTGCGAAAGATCTCGAAATTCTGAGAGTTTTGACGAATTTCGCACTAAATCTACATCGTAGGCATTAGCGTTTTCCGTTTGGCTAAACAAGTCTTCACCCCTGAAATTAACAGTAGGCAAAAGGATTAACCAGTATACGGCTGGATTTATAACTGAACTGCGGAGGTTGGTTGCGAAAGTTCATAATCGCCTCCACATTTAAGTAATCTCTCTTCAATACTCGTTATTAGTTACGAATGTTTCATAGTATACGTTAAACTACACATTCTAGATTCATAAAACTGATTAAATGCGCTTACTTTGTGGGTGCTTTACGAGTTGTTATATCTAGCAAATCGCGACAAAAGTTTAGTAACAAACCGATGCGAATTAACGCAGATTTAGACATGTTTTTCCCGGATAAAAGTATATAAGTTTTTTTTTTTTAATCGTAACACTTTCAGGTTTGGTGGTTTTGGTACTTTTCATTGTTTAAAAAACATTTGGAAGAGAGCTGTTCTTATTCATAATAAAGGAACGGTTTAAATGATCTAAGAATTAATATTTAATGAAAAATTATTGGAAAAAGCATGTAGAAAAAATGTTTTGTTGAATTGAACGAAAGTTTTTTGATTGAACAAAAGTTTGTTGATTGAACAAAAATTTGGTTAGCGTTATTTCAACCGAATAATTTTGTTGGTTTTAACAATTTTTTTAATTAACAAAATATTTCTTTGAACTAAAAATAGTTTTGTTGACTCAGCAAAAATATTTCTTTGGAATAGAGACAACCAAAAATATTGTTTTGGAGCAACAAAAATTTTTTTCAATGCTTATTTTAAATTTTAAAAAAATGTTCCACATAACAAAACTTTCCTTTAAACATAAAATTTTACTGACTTGCCAATAAAAGCTTACCCAAGTGTTGTACAAATACCCGAAAATAGATTTTGTTTGTAAATTATTTAGTAAAGTTTGTTAAAACACAACGAATATGGCTACCGAATGCTCAAACTGCTAATTCTAGCTAGTTTCATAAACTTAATTGTGCTTTGTGTTGGTATTTATGTACATTTTTTTAACTAAAAGAGTCGTACATAGTACTTGAAACGACGGCAAACGTAGAGTCGGTAATTTTGCAGCTGGAGTTAAAATATGAACAAAAATTAAATATGATGCCATGTTTAGGAAATGCAGGCCGTACCAAAAAGAAGTAACTAGATATACAGAATATTCTTTTAACCATTTCGTGAAGAGTTACCTTATTTAGAAATTCATTTCAAGTTTTACCATGAGATAAAAAATTCTTTTCACAGTGCAATAATTAAAATACTTCGATCTTATGCCAACTTATAAATTTTTATTGTTGCCTACGTAAATTTTCACGGACAAGAACAGTTACCCTAAAAATTTACATCCGGATCTATAAATTTCATGTATGGATGTATAAACTTCTACAGGCCGTTTTTAAAAAGAAACGAAAATTAAAGTCGACAGTTTTTTACCTTTAGGTTGGCGCATTTGGCGCTTTTAATGGTGTCCATGACAATCCTACAAGTCTATTTTTTCCCTTCAAATAGAAAATGTATTTATTCTTGAAAGTGCTAAAAGCCTTCAAGGACGGCTTCGTCCCTACACAACAGAACTGAAGATCAATCTCTAAAAAAGTATCCTTTGTTTGTCTCAGTATAAAGAAAAGAGTAATGGGAACTCTAATTCGTGATTATTTATTTTACACTTACAAATCAATCTGCCGGTGCTATTAGTCCATTGCGAGAATAAATCCAATGTGTATTTGTAAACGAGCCATATCCACCTAATTCAAAATATCATGATTATTTTACTTAACCCTTTGAAACGCAATCATTTCCCCATGTCGAAAAGGGCATGACACGTCTTAACTACCTGGCTACCTGGCCACACTTAGACATTGTGCCAAGAATGTTCTTTAACATTGTGGCACGCACTAGACGATTCGATCGAACGCCATCTTGCTGGTAGTTAAATCTTTCGATGGCAACGTCTTCACTTTTCCGACATTGGGCAGTCTATCTAGATCTCCTTCTTGGGTATTTAATTAAAATCAAATTTATTCTTCGTTTATCAAAACAGCCAAACTGTCGGAGTTATGTCCTCACAGAAAGGACATCAAGCGGTAAAGGGTTGATCGGACATATTGTTCTCTTGGTCATTTAATTTCATCTATTTCAAGAAAAAACTGTAGTGCAACCATTGGGCAAAGAAATAACATATACTTTTAAAAATATCGAGCTGAATAAGCTCGATTTTCTTAAATACTTCGCTTGTTATGTTCGCGCTATAACACTAATTGACAAAACACTATACCGCTACGATTTTTTCCGGATCAAAAGTTTAATTTAGTAATCAAATATTAACGTTCTACGTGTTAAATAATCAAACTTTGTTGCATGTACAGTAGACCCTCCCTATACTAGATGTTCTTATCAGGTGGATTGGAATAACACGGTGAAATAAAATTGCGACCATGTTCGTATAACACGCTAGCCAGGGCCCGATTAACCTCTGAAGTGAGGAGAAGCTCAGTCTCATTTCGGCCCCCCCATCACCTTTTTGTTTGGGAAAGGTAGTTTTAATGATTTTCTTTCATAAAAATATTTTATTCATAAAAAAGAAATTCCATTTATTTAATTAGTTCTAATGATTGCCTTTGAAAAAAGCATTTTATTCATTAATTTGAAAATTTCCTCTGAAAAAAATATTTTATTCAATAATCTTCATAATAGTTTAGTTCATTGTAACGAAATTTTACAGTATTTTTTAAATTACTTTAAACATTAACAAATAACTAAAAACATTTCATTACCTTACTGGAACATTAAACTTGATTAATTTAGCCCTATTTTTCATTAGGCATGGCTTTTTTCAGGAATTTTTTGTTTGTTTTGATGACATCATAAAAATCACAACACAGAAGTTGAGAATTAATTTTGACATTTAGAAGATGTTTAACCATGGCCGCCGGCAGCATAGGGTAAGGGAGGGGGCAATGCTCCCCCCTGTATTTTTGTATACAGTGTTTTCCCTTGCTTTTTTGCTCTTTCCAACATGGTAACCATACGTTTAAGTAGTCTTTGCCACCCCCCCTGGGAAATATTTTGCCGGCGGCCATGTGTTTAACATTACATATTAAAAGTCTACCCCTTTCTGCCAGCCAAATATTCCCCATAACAGAAAAGAACTCTCAACCACAGTAGATGTCCCAGGCAAAGACATCGCAAACAACCAATTTAGAAATGTTGCGACATGAAGTATCAATACTTCTGAAAAGCACCACTTCTCTTCATTAAAAATGTTTACAATAACTTAAAAGATCATTTAAAAACAAAATTTTGAATTTTTATCGCAGTTTTTCAGTTATTTTCAGCCCCCCCCCCTTCAAATTCTGAGGGGAAGCTCAAGCTTCACGAGCCTTTTCAGTAATCAGGCCCTGACGCTAACAAAGGCTCGTAAAACGCGGTGAAAGAAAGAAATGTTTCTACGCTTCCTGTTAACACGCTGCCTACAATGCTGATGCTGTGTTCGTGTGTTTATAAAATCTAAGTGACTCTTGCAACATGTATTCAGATTCCTATGACACGGAAAGCATCTACAGTGTTACAGTGGGGTCTACTGTAAATTCATTAGAGATCGAGTTGTGAATGTTTGAAGTTCTCATTGGATAACATTAGTGCATGGCAATTTTTTGCCATATACAGGAGATTCTTGCCAAATCTAGGAGATTTCTTGCCCAAATATAGCCAATCTGGGTTGATAAATTTGGAGACTAATTTTTGGCACCTAAATTTAGTTATACTTCGCTAGGTCTTCAAGTTTGGCGATGTTTGGGGCGATGCATGTCTTCGTCTGCGAATCAAGTCGTAAGATTAACTAAACTATATCGATTAAATTCAGCCATATTGGAAAGATTAAACAATTAAATGGCGAAAGTTGAGTTACGTTCACGTTGTTCAATTTTTTGTTCACCTTTTCAGCTGTCCTATTAGTTAAGATATATCCTCTTGGTTAGATACATCTGTATGCGTGTGTATTATCCAGAACAAGTCCTTTCATGTGTCTTTTTCTAAATAATATGCGTAAGCAAGATCAAAAACAGCAATAAAGTCTCATCAGAGGGAAATGACTCTGTAAATTAGTTTAAAATAATGTTCTTCGTAGGGGTTTTCAAGTGAAATGTAACTGTTTAATCTAACGAAGTATCTACCATCCAAGCCCCTAGCCAGAAACACAATTTTACATTAATTTTCTGATCCATTTACGCTTGTACAATGAGCTATTATTACATGCATTCCTCCAACCAACTTTTGAATTTTTAACTGAAATATACTATTATACGTATATAAATATAAATATATATATTTGTATGTATTTCACGTTTAAATCTCTCACTCAAACCATTTCACTACAAAGAAGATTCTTCTGGAGAGACATGTCTAGAAGTAAATTCTATAGCAAGTGCAGCTTTTTTTTAAAATCCCTATTTTAAATGAATTTTTGGAACTGAATTCACAACATAAAACGTATTATTGAAAAGGTATTAAAATGAGGGCAGATCCAACAAATTCACTCGATATACATCATAAAGGCAACTGGAGCATTACGGCTATAAAAGTATAATAACAAGCCGATTCAGAAAGAATATTGAAAAATTTAACCTTTCATAAAATATTCCAGATAAATATTACTTTAAACTTCGGTGAACTTTTAAAATTTATATTTAAAATTTATATTTTTTAGTCAAATAATAATAGCATTTAAATTTCTTATTTTAAGTATATAGTTTCACAGTATTCAAATATACAAAAAATATATATTTCATTAATTATTCGATTGTGAACTTAAGATTTCTTTATCAAAAATGGCTTAATCTACTATTGTCTAAATATTCTTTTAAAAAAGCTCGTTTAAGAATTCCCATTTTTAAGCCATTATCCGGTATTTTAATGCTCCAGAACACATCAGAGAGGATATTTTTTCACATCCAAGCAAATAAACGAAATTATAATTTAACTTTTTTTTTACAGCTGAATTTTATTTTCTTACAAAAAAAGGCCAATCCGCAAATAATAATTACTGCTTAATGGGTATTAAGACCACACACAAAATGATATATTTATGTTTAAAGGGAGGGAAAACTTAAGGAGGCATAAAAAATTTTATTTGGCTTTGATACGTTTTTTTATGCTACTTTTGTCGTTTAACTTTTTTTCCTTTTTTTCATCAGCTTTTTTTAAAGACAAAAGTCCAAGAATAAAATCGTTTAATGAGATGAAAAAAAACGTAATGTAATACTGAAAGGAGTTATTTTTTATCGCACTTTTTCTCAATTATTTAATAGTCCTTGATTGTTCAGGAAATAAGAAATCCATAAAATATTTTTACGGATAAATCTGAAAGGTTTGTTTGAGTTTTCAAAAAACTGAGCAGTTTATTAGATTTCTTAATTGGTTTAAAAATTTATGAGTCATTAATGTGTATTTACATATTCCTTGCTGTTATATGAAACTATGAACTGGTTTCCTTGCAGATCTTAATTTAAATTAATTTATTTCTCCGTATGTAAAAAAAACGTTAGTTTAATATTAGCTTGCACCTAGTTAGCTAGAAATTTTATTTTTACATCTAGATTGGCGATTAGCATACAACCGACGCCATGAGTAGACGCACATCGAAAATTTAAAAGTATTTTTTAATGCCGAAACATTTAAAAAATACAAGCAGTTGCTTTCTGTCCAGTTGGATTACGGCCCAAAGTTGGCTGCTCAAGGTCCTGGATTACACAAAATAGGTAAAAGAGTACGAATCCAACCGATACTAAGTCCGCGTGGTGATAGGTAACGAAGTTTTTTATTTGAATTCAAACGCACAACTTTCGCAAAACTCATGCTGATAGATCATGTACAGACTCCTTGTAAAAATCCCTTTCTTCTGATCCAAAGTAAATTTTCGAGGTGTTTTTTGAGCTGCCACATTAGATACAATAAAATTCAGTTCCATATATTGTGGTATTAGTCGAAAAAGAGATAAGACTATCGTTTAAAAGTGTTTCCACTAGTTTTTATCGTTATTTTATAGTTATTAGCGTAATCGCGTGTTTGTATCAAATTGATAGGTTGTGGTTGAATCAGGTTGATACGGCTTATCAACCTGCATTTTTGCACGCTTCCATTTAACTCGCACTGTATGTTTGGGTCAAATGGTGCAATCAGTTTTTCGCTAACTCCTTTATCTCATTGAGCAGAAATTTTACATAGGGTACGGTGAAGTAAAATGAATACAAAAACAATCATTTTCGTATTCATGGGCTGTTTTTTTGTTTCTATATTTTCTTAAAACGAAGTTTTGCGCATTACTTATAGAATATTTCAGCATCAGATTATGGCATGTGATACTAAAATATTTGTTACTCTATCAGTGTGCTTCTATCAGTATCTTCTCCTTCTATTTAGCTATGTTAAGGTTCGAAAATTAATCTCCTGCTTGCCAAATATTTTCAGAAAGATTAGCATGGAAAAAATAGCATTTCTCACGAAAGAAAGTTACTTATTATTCGCTCCGATTTAGCTCAATCGTTATGAGCACTTTGGAATTTCAGCTAATTCTTAAACAGAACAAATTTTGCTTTAGAAACCAATGATAAAGAGTTAATGCCTTTATAAGAAGGAAATATGTAAAAACCAGTGAGTGGTTTTATTGTTCTAATAACAAATGAAACGAAACTCTCTTCATTAAAACTTGCATGATAAAACTCAAGACTTTGAAACTTGTTTCGAGTCACACTAATTTATCAAAAACCTCAAGTAACAACAGCATTCTATTTGAGGCTTGATAATTATATTAATCTGTCTGGGTAAGTAATTGTAAAATCAATATGCTTATTGATACTTGAAAAATAAAATACACGAAAAGGTTCATCTAAGTGTTAAATTCCCTTTATAGGTTGCGTGCGAAGTTTTCGTGCACTGGATTTTTAGAAATCAAAAGTCGGTAAAGGTATGGTTCTAATACTTCAGGAGGTGGACTTCGCTACGCCCATCAAGGTCGCATTTCACTGCAGGTATTTTATTTTCTAAAGAAAGTAAAACGAAAGAGATTTTGGTCATTATGGTGAGAATTCATTTTGGTGCATTACTACTGCATCACGCACATAACAGATCTTTTACTTAAAAATTTCTTCCGAAACATGTTGCTTTGCAAGATATGCAGTTGCTGTCACGATACATTGCTATAGAGTTAAGAATATAGTTTTGTTTCCACCTATGGTGTGGTAAAGAAAAGGTGGCGGGCTACTGCGAGACAAGGCCATCTAGATACAAATCCTCTTCTTGTATCTCCTAGCGGCAGAATGATGCAAATGTAATGTAAAACAAGGAAAATAAACCACGCTGAAATGATTACTCCCTTAAAGAGAAACCATGTTCACATCGATATAGAATAACTGGATGCGCTGTCCATTGATGAAAAAGTGCAGCTGTTACCATAGCTCGATTGAACTGCCAGCACCATGACAGTCGATCGAATCGCCAAACGCGAGCTAAAAAACTTCTTTTCACACAGCTGACTGTGCGGCCGCACAGTCAGATATATGAAAATATATTTGGCTATGAATATATGAAAATATATAGGAATATAAGAGATATACTAGGCTAAAAAATCAAATATATGAATGAAATCAATAAATGAATTCAAGCTGATTCTTCATGAATCCGAAGGAAAATTGGCTAATTGGTCATGAATCCAAAGGAAACTGTTTGAGAATTTTGGGACCGACAATCAAAATGCAAGAATTTTATGGGTCATTTGTGACAAATAGTCATAAAATATTATTCATGAATTATTCTCTACATTGCCAATGTAGTTTTAAGAAAACTGTCGGGTTATTCGATAACTTTTTAGTCAAATGTAATGGAATGCACAACTTGGTTCTTTACGGGATCTCAAAACTTTTTACTACGATAGTCCTGCAAGACTTGGCGTACTTTTTTACAGGAAGGAATGTGGGGGATATCGTCAATTATTAATGGGATATCATCAATTTTTGTAGGTAAATTTTCTTTTCTTCTTTTGTGATTCTATTCATTGCACGATGGCTGCAGATTTTCGTATAGTCCAATCTCCATGTTTGTTCTTTTTCTGGCTTTCAGCTTATGGGTGTTAGACAAATATGGACGCTAGATGTGTCTCAGCCTGTTGTACTCAGCTACAGCACGCTCTTGATCTTTAATACTGCTGAAGTCTAAATTAATTACGTGCAATTCGTTTAAAATTGCCACTCTTTACAATGCAACATATGTCTGACCTCAAGCGAAAACAGAAGTATCATTATCTACAAAGGCAATCTTTGGACTTGGACCTTGGACTGGGTGCATAGACATACCGCAGGGAATACATACTGGATTTTGTTCGAGATGGACATATGCCCTGCTGATTTAAAATTTTGACTTGGCTGAGCTTGTGAAGATGTCCGTTACTGAATTTAATTTGTATGTTTTTACTTCATTCTCATCTTCAGGGGAAATTTTCACTTCTTGAACAATGCCAATACAACCGTTTATTAAACCTAGACTCACATAGACATTTCTTCGTAATTCCATTTCTGCGCCAATATTATCATTATGATTTCGTCCAGTTCAGCTGTCATAGAAGCATCATCGTCGTATATTTGTTGATGTGCGCTCGGGTTGCATCAAAAGATACTCGGGGCAGTCTATGCTATCTGTTATCTGCAAGGTCTATTGCTAGATAGACCTTGCAGATAACATATATATCAATATACAAGAATATAGTTTACAAGAATACAATATACAAGAATATAGTTTTGTTTCCTTAAGGCGGAAGAGCCTTAAGGATTCCAGTACTCAATTAGCAGCATATATCTGTTTGTAGGCAATAGACATGTGTACTGCGTGACCCGCAATGCATTGCCATTTCAAATAAAGAAATCTGGAACAGCTTGGGTATCATATAGTGGGGTAATTAATGCTTGCAAGTATTTTATCTCACCAACTGCAGGAAATACCCTATCTTATACAAGGAACTGCAAAATGTAATAAAACACAGTGAGCTGATCATATTAAAGAACTTTATAATATAACTTTATCAATAATAATGTTATTTACCACAACATACAATTTAAAAGGAAAACCGCCACATTGTATTAATCACGGTATTCATAAACTCATGATGGGTACGACAAGCAAAAAAAGTGGAAATGCAAAAGTGTTACATCATTTTAATGTCACGAGGATTAAATTGTACAGAATTTCACGCAATTTTAAACACGGCATCAAAATAACGTCGATAACTGATAAAATAATTTTTTAATAAACTGCATTTATCTGTCTATGTAGATCTTTCCAATGTGTAAAGTTACATTCCCCAATGGTATCTTCTATATAAGATCATTACGGATTCGTCATTGTGGAATTCAGTTTCTCGCCTCTCCCTATACGTCATGGAGTGTTTCAGGATTTAGGGAATATGTATATAAAGGAACGTAATAGTTAGTCTCGTGCTGATATATTTATTGCCTGTTTTCGCCTTTTTAATCACAGCAAATTCGGATAATCGAAATGAGTCTGGATTTTTTCTTGTTATTTTACTTGTTAGACAGTTTACTAGTTAGCCAATTTTTACTTGGTAGGCAATTAGGTTACGATTTTTGCTTTTGCATTTCTAAAGTTGCATTGTTCGCTGGGTCCGAAAGAAATATCTTACTTTAACCCTTTAACGCGCAGTGATCCCGCTCTGGGATCACCCAACTCTGACGTTTTGACTGTTGCCAGTCACGAAGAATAGATTGGATTTCTATAGAAATAGTTGCGGGTGATATAGCTCCACGAGAATTCTTTACTTTTTAGCACGTCCTTTCCCGTCAAAAAATGGTCACGATTCTTTTTAACAGCACTGACATCTGCTGAAAAATGGAAGAACGCGAGAACAGCTGGATAGATGGCCCCATGCTGAAAAAACGGCAGCCGTTGGCATCGCTTGACATAACTACCAGCAAGAGGGCATACGATCGAAACGTTCATCGCGTGCCACCGATCGAGAGGCCCTTTTTTGGCGCAGCTGGAGGTGCCGCACAGTCAGCTGTCGTCAAAAAAGGGGTCTCTAGATCTGTGGCACGCGATGAACGTTTCGATCGTCCGCCCTCTGGCGGGTCGTTCAGTCGAGCGATGGCCACGGCTGCCCTTTTTTCAGCATTGGGAAAGGGTTGCGCCTCAAAGGGTTAAGCGGTGAATAATGCTCATTGAAGGAATAGAAATAAAAATTAATTTCTGTCTGCTTTATTTCGTTAATGTTACTCGGATTTAAAATATTTGTAACTCGTACCTCTTTCATTGTTAACAAACTTATAATGCTGTTATACAGTATTTTCATTCCGAAGCACACGTAAAACTACCCAACGGAATACACTGAAAAAAAAATGCCACTGACATCTAGTAATGGGGGGAACTAGAATTTATAAGTCTATGTACACCCTGTAAATACTAGAACGAGACATTTCTGAACCCACTTATCCAATTTTTAGATCTGGTTCTAAAGATCCTATAATCAGGTTCTTGTACTCGAATGAAAATATTCGTCATTCGCTACGTACGCTTGCGGGTAGACTCACAAACACTCAACATAGCTCTCCAAAAAGCGAACGATCCTTTCTCGTTGCACAAACTAGTCATTCTGTGATTAGCCAGAATACTACGGACTAGAAATTCTTGACTATTTCATCTATAACAGTTGTGTGTATTACCTACACGCATCCGTCTATGATCTGTTTTTCTAGTTTTGGGACGCAGAAAACAGCCATATATTCGTTCTAGATGAGAGGTATTTTTTTTTCCGTGTACTTTCTTTTAGAACAAATGTCTGAGACCAGGGAGCGACGCCGTAGTTTATATTCATGGAAAAACTGCATGCGGTCCGAAAAAGCAAAAATAGCTTTCATTTTCTGCATTTCCGCGGGCTGATTCGCACGGGCGCATTATGGAATATTGTATAATGGCGTGAGTAGTCACAATTATTCCGAGAAGAGGAGGAAGAGGTCGCGTCTTTTGTTCTTGGGGGGGGGGGGATCACATCTTTTTCAGGGGGTGGGGTGGAGGAGAGAATTCTGGAATATTTTCTAGAAAGTGAGTTGTTGGAGACTCTGCTAGCTCACTCCGAACGAAAACTTTTTGCTCGGGAGTTTCAAGGTGGGATGAGCATGAAAATTTTTCTTTCTAGATAAATAAAGATTTTAGTTTTCGATATAATGTACAAAATGAGTTAGTTATACAGTTCAACAAATATGTGACTATGTGGATATTCGATTTATTACTTCGTGCCTGCCCTTTCTTTGCACTATGCGAAGATATTTATTTATTTATTTTATTTTTAGCATAAAAAGTCAAAAGTAGACATAAAAAGTCAAAAGCTAATTTAAAAGTAACAAGCTTTAGAAAGTTTAATTAATTATGATAATGTCAAAAGAGTTCTCGTAGGGTGAAAAGGTAATTGATAATGTAAGTAACATTTCTGGACTGGATATTTATGGCCTGCACGTGAAATAAGTTAATTTTATTTTAAGACAAAAATAAATTCATCGTGTTTTACACTGTTAATAAAGGTAGTTAACATTTTACCACAAAATGGTGCTGAATGGGTGCAACCTATCCGCGGAGAAACGTTGAACCATGATTTGGTATTTTAACTGATCAGTGGAACCAAATCATGGTGAAACGTTTCTCCATAGAAAACGTTACCGATAGTACCGATACCGTTATTTTGTGTAGGAAAGGCGGATAAATGTTCATTGTTGAAAAATGAAAAACTGTATTGTGAGGACTGTGAAGGGGAACGCCATCATAAGTTAACCTTTGTTGGGGCGGCTACAATGTTAAAAGGTTGGGAACCGC
Organism: Cheiracanthium punctorium; assembly: GCA_038373885.1. Classification (NCBI taxonomy): domain Eukaryota; kingdom Metazoa; phylum Arthropoda; class Arachnida; order Araneae; family Cheiracanthiidae; genus Cheiracanthium; species Cheiracanthium punctorium. Next base: position 1,044,615 of record JAWZYV010011930.1, on the reverse strand, counting down.
TGTTCTAGAGGAGCCTCCAAGCTGACGTTGATATCTTTAAAGCAGTGCAGTTCATTTAAACTATAAGTCTACAGCTGTAAAATAGAATAACAATAATAATGACAACTCGTTAAATTGCAATTTGGCTTTTGATTTTACGGGGTTAAACGTAACAAAATTCTCCTTAGAAGAGCTGGTTGAGTAACAAAGTCTACGGCTGTTTAGTTTTAACTCCCAAATATGCAATTTTTAAAAAGTACATAAGAAATCCCAGAAAAAAGTTCCTTGATCACGCCAAAATTATTCTCAAAGTTTGTGTTACAGTCGTCAGAAAAAAACGTCCTATTTAATAAAATTCCCTTTTCCCAAATGGGAAAAGTACCACGAAGTGGCATTCTTTCAAAATGGCAAAGTAAATGTGGAAATCCGCTTCTGCGAAAAGCTCACTTTCTGTCTAAGTGAAATGCTGTAGAGAAGTCAGACATTATCTCAGACTAGAAAAAAAAAGAGACAGAGAAATAGGGGATCTTATCTGTATTAAAAATATAATTATAATTTATCAAGACATGTCTTGGAATACAAGTTCGGTATGCTGTTGGAAAACTTGCCCCTTCGCCATACTGGAGCTTTGACACTACGCCGGCGAGTAGTGGTGTTATGTTTTTTGTAAAACATTCTCAGTTACGCGAAGAAAAAAACCTCTTTATAGAACATGCAACGTCAAACAGTAAGTTTAAAAGAAATACTTTTATTTTTAATTTTTTTATAAAGATCTGGAAGTTTATTCACATAGGAGAAAATTATGAAAACAGATCTTCCGATGATGTGACGGCAGCTACTGAACTAAACCTTTCGTAGATGATGTGTCCTGTGTTGATACTTCAGACAGTTTGTCCCGTTACGTGATTTAGCGGTTCATTTCAAAACTAAAGCGAGTTGTTAAATGTTAACACTTAAACATCGAAAATGTCCTCCTTAAACGTGCGTCCTGATTGATAAGTACCTCTTATGTGATTTACTTTACAAAGTTTTAAATATTTCAAATTATAAATGTTGCTTCCTTTTCAATGATGAAGTTTTTCTAGTGTAGTGGAATTAAACAAAGAAAATTAACTAACCCTTCAACACATTTTTAGAAGTTAGTATTAACTTTGTATGAAAACTTCCACCCCAAGTTGGATGGTGGTTAGCTCGCTACTTTGCTTATGGGTCCGGGTTCCTGTTTAAGCTCCGTTATTAAACTGTCTGTCCTAAGGAGGTAATCTGGCCAACAACCAGGTGCTCCCATAATAAAATAGCCTGCACTTCTGGCCTTAATAGTGGCCGTGTCTGCATGGTAAGTGCCCGTCATTGGAAAAAGATAAATGGCGTATGAAAACCAGACTTACGATTCTGCGATGGCATGGGATTCTGAATCATCACAGTTCCTTTTAACGAATTTTAATAATCTGACAGACATATTTTAAATGCCCTGCATATTAACAAAAACTTGTGTTAGAATGTAAAATTAGTTAAACTTTGCATAATGGCACACATAAAATGGTACTTATCAACAAGATGGTCATTCTGGAAGATACAAAAGGTCCGCTCTTCATCATTTGTAGAAAGTCTGACCATTTACGCGGAAAAAACTGTTTGACTTGTGTGGAAGTTTTTATCAATATGCCCTATACATTGTTACAATTATCATTAAAATAATCATTAATTCAAAACCATTTCGAATAAAAGTAAACTGCTTGTACAATGATCGCAACTCGTTTTCCAATAAGAATCATACCAGAAAATTTAATAACAGCATTAATGCATTGATACCCGGCGTGCAAACAAACACACACACACACATACAAAAGAAAAAAAATACTCTCAATACAAAGCATGCTTGCACTCTAATGAAACAATTCCCGTTTGTATGGGATGTATTAAATAGACGAGCGTTCATTAATATTTATTTATGCTAAAATAACGAAGAAAAGCCAGATGATTTTTTTTATGCCGTATGAAACTGTATTTTGCCATGAATCGGCTGATGGGAAATTTCTGTTCCTCTTCAGTTAGCTCCAGTCGGGAAAAAAGGAGGAGAATTCATTAACAGGGAAAAAAAATGGCGTATAGACGAACGAGATTTAAACTGCACAAGAGAAAGGCGGGGGGAAAAAACATTCATTTTTAAGAGCAGAAGTCACGCGAGGTGTCGAATCAAAAAAAAAAAGTTATAGAACGTAAGGAAAGGCATAACAATTCATACAAGGAAACATTGAAAATTTCGTCTCGAAATAGCTAACAGTCTGATAAAAAATTTAAATGCTAATTGTTCGTTAAAATGCTTTTATTTTTACAATGAATAAGGAATATTGCTGCAGTAATGCTAATAACGGGTTTCATGTCATTGCTTTCGCTAAGTAAAAACGTGCATTGTAAGTAAATGTAAACTAACGGTAATATAGTTTATTCATTATTTATTTATTTGAAAATGACGTAGCATTTGAAAATTATCTAGGTACTGAAAAAATGAAAGTTCTAGAACAGTTTTCGTGAAGTAACGAAACAAACGATAATTTGTATTATGTACTACATGGCTAAAAGATGATAGTAGTCGCCATATTTCACATACATAAAATTTGGCTTAGAAGAAAGTTCTTTGAATTTCGAATTTTTTTTTAAATATCTGTATATTTATTTTTAAATAACTTCTCATAGCTATTACCAAAAATTGTTTTCATTGAATAAGGCCTGTGTGTAAAGTTTGTGCTAGTAAGTTCGAAAACAGTCTTTAACGTTTATCATGTAAATTAAAAGAAAACAATTTTCACTATTATTGAAACTTGTTATGTTCATAACTATAGCAAGAACAATAGAATAAACACAATTTTAAAAAAATAAGATTTAATCTAATATTAAAGAATCTTGATAATTTGGATTTTTTTCAACCAATTTATTAGAGATTTCTTAATCATTCATTTTTAATTTTTTAAAAAGATACAACCCATTAAGGATGACTATTAAATACTTTTCGAAATTAACTTTTTACTTTATGACATCATTATTTTGGTCAATCAAAGTAAGTAATGAGATTTTTGAATTTTTGTAACATTATTTTTGCATGTCTAACCGACCACCGTTTATTATTGCCGAGAAGACTCGAGTTAGGAAAGTTTAATACTAAGTTTTCTTGACAGTGGACGTAATTTTGTCTTCTGCAGCTGAATAGAATTCGCCTGTTATTTTATGTTTTCGCTAGTCCATCGAGTTTACACTCTATTAGTCTTTCAAGATTGTCTCTATTAGTCTTAAATACAAAAAATAGCCAGTTGTCAATTCAAAAAAGTATCTCATTTTTTTCCTAGCTCTAACTGTTTCATGCAGGTACTGGTCAACATGCATGGTTGACTATCAAAAGTCTAGGAAATGTTATTTTCGACAGTATTTTTACAAGAAGTTACTCTAGGAAGTACACTTGTTTACTAGCAAGTTGAAATGAAATTTCTTCCAGATCTCTTGAACTTTAATTTATCTTCTTCTGTAAAGTTCTAGTAAACCATTAAACTTCTCAACTAAGACAGTATTTTTACAAAAAGTTACTCTAGGAAGTACACTTGTTTACTAGCAAGCTGAAATGAAATTTCTTCCAGATCTCTTGAACTTTAATTTATCTTCTTCAGTAAAGTTCTAGTAAACCATTAAACTTCTCAACTAAGACAGTATTTTTACAAGAAGTTACTCTAGGAAATACACTTATTTACTAGCAAGTTGAAATGAAATTTCTTCCAGATCTCTTGAACTTTAATTTACCTTCTTCAGTAAAGTTCTAGTAAACCATTAAACTTCTCAACTAAGACAGTATTTGAACTTTAATTTACCTTCAATAAAGTTCTATTATAAAATACGTTTGCTGGATCTTTAAAAACATTTGATTTACACAATAAATCCAATCTTGCTAAATGAAAACATAACAATGACGCGTGAAGAAAGTGCAGCATTTAAATGTACTAACAAAACAATTTATGCTTCTGGCTGGTGCTTTAAATACTTGACCAATCATTAATATTTAGATGTGATAAAATAATGAAGAAAATTGTAAAGTTCTAGTAAACCATTAAACTTCTCAACTAAGAACCATAATTTTTGGAATGAAGATTTTGCAGAATGTGTGTACATAGAAATATCAGGTTGTAACGAAAGTTTTCCGCCAAATCTGCTTGAAAAACTCCTTAGATAACTGTCGAGTGGTTAATTACTCATCTTCTTTCACAAGTTCTCGCAGACTGGCCTCATCAACATCAATAGACCCGCCAGAGCCCTCTGCTTCTTGAATGTCACAGTCCTTGTGTTTGAACTTGTAAACTTGTCCTTGTGTTTGAACCTTGTGTTGTGTACCAAACCTGCACAGTGTCACATGATACAACAATAGTACCTTCAGCTGTACACATAATTCGTTGATATTTTGTAGCTGACTTTTTGCAGCAGAACTGTAAGTAAATGATGGTTCTAATCCGCTAGAGTGATAGTTCCATTTGAGACACTTTCTACTTAATGATAACTCTTTTTTTTGCAGATTTCACAGCACAGTGTTATAGAGTAAGTCTCTTTCATTCAAATGCCGAAAATCGATTGACAAAATAGGAGCAAATACGCCAACGCGAACTGTATGCTGACGATGTTTGTGGTGGCGGAAAACTTTCGTTACAACCTAATATTTCCTGAATTAAAGGAAAGGAAAGGGGATGGTCATATAAGACTTGAAATGTCAAAGACAGGCAAACTAATTTTAAAAAATCTTCCAACAAGCTGCAATAAAATACTATTTAAGTAGTTCTCTATTTCTAGACTTCTATACATGATCTTAGAGCAGCTCGCCCATTTCCGTTTACAGCTAGATGGATATCTGCTAGCCATGAATACGGGTAGCGATGCATAGAGTAACGAAATTGTCATTAGTGAATGCTGCCTTATCCCCATACGCGATATTATCAGTCTAGCAAAACAGTGCTCTCTACAACCGGAAGATGAAATTGTACCCAACAGTGTCCTCTTTATATTCGAATTTCGGGTATGGTAGAAAATTTTCATTAGGGTTCACTGTTTTAACAATTCGAACATATATTTTTCGAGTAACCGTTTGTTCATTTTCTATTATTTAATTTTGTGGGTATTGTTTTCAATGTCTGTTGAGGAAACAATAATGCCGAACTAAATTAATGTTAATCAAAGTTATCGAAATATATTACGAAAAAATAGGTATGCTGGATCTTTAAAAACATTTGATTTACGCAATAAATCCAATCTTGCTAAATGAAAACATAACAATGACGCGTGAAGAAAGTGCAGTATTTTAATGTGCTAACAAAACAATTTATGCTTTTGGCTAATGCTTTAAATACTTGACCAATCATTAATATTTATATGTGATAAAATAATGAAGAAAATTGTAATTTCCTTTCATGTATTTTAAAACTGTATTTTAGCATAAATAAACTAATGAAGTATTTTGTTTCCTTTTAGCTTCTGCCAAAATAAATGGCTATTTCCTCAAAGTAAAACGAAAATGCATAGACAGAATATGAACTGTAAAGAAAGAGAAAAGAGAAATAATTTCTTTAAAACGTGCTGGTGTCACGCGAGATCTCTAAATGAATAAACAGTCATTCTGAAAGAAGAGAAAGAATAAGCTTCGGGGAAACTAAAACCTTTGTGGCGAAAATTACGAAATAACGTTTTAAAAGCTAATTATATGATAGTAAACATTGATTTAATTACTTGCTTCGATTACATTTTCTTTAATTCTTGCATTTAATTGAATTTAATTTTTTCTGAAACTTGCAACGAATTTGAAAGTACATTTGGAAGATCACTCAACTGAAGCAGAAATACACTACTGTACTGTACATATACTGTACATAATAATACATATACTGTATAAAAAGTCTTGCGCAAAGAGACGGAACATTTTCAATTGAAGACAGTGAATAAAATTTATTAAATGAAGGTCATATTCAACAAACCCGAAATATGAGGGTTACTGGGAAATACTTCCATATAAGGTAAAATTTTGCTTAATAAAAGATTCCCTTAAGGAAGGTTTCACTGTAATTATAAGGGACGTGATTACTGCTTTAAGTAATTTAGGGATCACTTTTGCGCCAATCTTTAAACTTTTTCAATTGTTCCAAGAGCGCGCTCACTATACAAAATTAATTCAACCACAGATATTTCATGGGAATTAACTTATCATTGGGGTTTTCGGTTATGCAACGGGACGTAATGTGCTCTACCGTTATTAATAAGCATGTTGTTTTTAAACTTTTATTCTTTGATACTGATGAAATGCACAGCATGATCGGAAAATATGCGACAAAAAGTTTTAAACAGTAGTAGAGGAGTCCAGGACGATACATGTGTTAAAAGTCACTTTACAAACGGTGCTGAAGCGTCAACTAACATTCCTTGTAAAGTTTTGCAACGAATAATTATACTATTCTAAAACTACATTAACCAAATTTAAATACAATTTATATTAATTAAGCTTTAGCCAAGCGTAATTCGGAAAATTCACTTGTACTACTATTTACAGTTTTGCAAGACATTTTTAGAGCACTCTGCATTTAGTCAAATTATCTACGAATGTAAAGGAACTTTCAAACAAGTTTCGAGCAGAATTAATGACCGAGCTAAATATTATTTTCGAACCCCGATTTTTTTTATAATCCTTAACCCTTTGAGGCGCAACCCTTTCCCAATGCTGAAAACCCTTTCCCAATGCCATCGCTCGACTTAACTACCAGCAAGCTGGCTGTGTCGCACAGCCAGCTGCGTCAAAAAAGGGTCTCTAGATCTGTAGCACGCGATGAACGTTTCGATCGTCACCCATCTTGGTGGTAGTTAAGTAGTGCGATGGCAACGGCTGCCCTTTTTTCAGCATTGGGCAATCTATCCAGCTGTTCTCGCATTCCTCCATTTTTCAGCAGATGTCAGTGCTGTTTAAAAATAATCGTGACAATTTTTTACGGGAAATGACGTGCTAAAAAGTAAAGGATTCTTGCGGAGCTATGTCACTCGCAACTATTTTTATAGAAATCAAATCTATTCTTCGTGACTGGCAACAGTCAAAACGTCAGAGTTTGGTGATCCCAGAGCGGGAACACTGCGCGTTAAAGGGTTATTGTGACTTTTATATCTTAAAGTAAGTTATGGAAGCATTTAATAAGTGCAAAAACGTAGCAAGGTGAAGAAGGTAATAAATAGGGTATAAAAATTAAGATAACAGACCGGTTTCGGATTGTTTGACAATGCTATAGAATGTCGTCGAGAACTCATCGCCAGTGTTAGAATGAGAATAGCAATATTTTTTCCATTGCAAGCATGAAATTGCGGCTACATGGTAAACCTTTCATATGCCGTTAAACTACTTTGAAGCTTTAATTGCAGAAAAAAAAAATTGAAAGGCGCAGATCTCTGTTCATGTAAAATACTGAATTATCTTGTACCTCATGAAAGAATATAAAATTGGAAAATAAAATATATGTGCGTATTTATCACCAGACTTGTTATAAAAGCTAATTTCCGAAAATAAGACGATAAGAATTTTAGAAATTTGTGACGCCAAAAAAGCTTAGTCATTTTAAGCTTTATACTTTTGGTAGAAACCCTTTTTGTTTAATTCGTATGCGACAAACATGTCCTTTTGATGGTAAGACACATGACACACTGAATTAATCTATACTGCACAATCAGCAAAACGTTTCGCCTGAAACTAATTATGGAGAATTTTTAATAACGTTCAAACATGGACGCTCCTTATACGCGTGTAAAATAAAAGCTAAGGCAGGCCATTAAACGGGGAACTAGCTACTTTCCGACGCACTAATGAAACAATTTCTATGTCTTTACCTCATGCATTAAATGAATACACATTCATCAATATTTATTTATGCTAAAATTAAGGGGAGAAACACGGTGATTTTTTTTTTTTACGTCTTATGAAACTGTTTTGCTATGAATCAGCTGATGAAAATTTCAGTTTTCATTTACTTATTTAGTTTGAGGGGAAGGAGTGAAGAATTCATTAGCGGAAAAAAAAATGTATGAACGTCTATGACAAAGCAATGAAACAGTGAATGAAAGACCATTCCTTTTAAACGTTAAAGTCACGCTAGGAAATGGATGAAAAATATTACAAAGTAGTAAAAGGGAAAACACAGGCTTTGAACATAATAAATTTATTTTTAAATTAGCGGAGAGAAGCTTGAATGCAAAAAATTTTGCATTGCAAAATTTTTAAAGCAATTGATGAATTTGTTGATATGTAAAGGTTATAGGCACCATTTGAACTGAAGCTGAAGCCTGCTCAATTTGAAGAAATATAAAATTAATACAAAAAAATTTAACTGCTTATTTTAACTCTTTGTATTCAAACAGGTTAATGGAAATTAATAAATGCTATGAATTTAATTTGGATTAGGCTTCTACACTAAGCCATAGTAATAATATTTATTTTTTCACTATTTTTACTCAAACGCTATACTAATTTAACCCTTTCAGACTCTGCGTACGACTGAGGACACAAAAAATTACCTAAACTGACCTACTCGATGGATAGATTTATCCAGGTACACTATAAAATTCCTCAAAAATTTAATAATCAGGATTATTTAGGATTATTAAATTTTTAATTTTTTAAAATATTTTATTTTTTATTCTTAATTTTATTTTTTAAATTACAAATTTAATCTCTATCACCAAAAGAAAAATTATTTAATTAAAAGAGAAATTATTTAATTAGGTCCGATACGGTTAATGTTTGACTAATTAAATATTTCTTACCGATTTCTTTAACTAGTTCATTTAAAATACTTTGCATAAAATTTCATTGAAACTAAATACGGATACTCAGATAAAATTAAAATCGGCGTAAAGTTCAGCAAAACATGCTTAAAACTAAGTACACGTCTGAAAACATTCGTTGTTTTCCTCTCGTAGCAGGTTTCTACGGTTATTTACCACAATTTAATGCACAATTACTTGGGTCCAGAACGATACAAGAATTTGCATTCCATGTATTACATGTTCAACGTAACTTATGCTCTAAAAGATGGCAGATATGTTAAAAAATGGAAGCATAACTATAAAATATTGTAATTGTAATCTATACTAATATGAAGATGTAAAATTTGTTTGTCTGTATGTAGGGTGTAATCCGTAGAGTAGAACTACTGAACCGATTCAAAAAAAAATTTCACTGATATACAGTACACTATCGCTGAGCAATGAAGGCTATAATTCATTATGAGAAAAAAACTACTACTTTTAAAAGACAAATCTAGTTCTCATATATTCACTTATCTCGAGTTGGATCTCCCTAAATCAATGCACTTTACCACCAGAATGCAATAGAAGTATGTAGTATATATACATAGAAGGCTTGATGTGATGTTCTAATAATTTTCCTCGCTAAATTTTCCGTTAACGTTTCCATTCAAAAATTCATCTCATCTGGAGGTTTGGCCAGTTTTTTTAAATGCAACGTTACACGTTAGAGCTCCTTAAAAAATTTTCGGGCCGAGGCAGACCCTCCCCCTCATCGTAAACAGATGAGTTTCAGAGAGATAATGAACTCATGAGATTATTTTTATTGTTAGTATTTTGACCTATTTGGAATTTTCAATCTTAATTATTCGAAAGTTTCTTTGATTGCCCAAAAACATTTTCATTAATTTGAATTTCATATTTCAAATTTTGGTGAATTTTTAGTCACCTTCAAAATTTTAATTTTATCTTATGTATCATTTAGTTTCACCGAAATTTTATACAAAGTATTTTAAATAAGTTAGTTATCTTAAGAAATCAATGAAAAATAATTAAGTAGTGAAACATTAACCCTTTCAGACCTAATTAAATCATTTCTCTTTGAATTAAATAATTTTTCTTTTGATGATAGATTATTATTTAGTTTTTTTGTTAATTTCGCAATTACAGTTTTAATATCGATACATTGTTGCATCCAATCAGTTATGAGTTCAGCCCATTTGAAAATTGTGCCAAGTACTGATTCACGTTTCGTTCCTCTTTTAAAAAGAACAGTAAAATATATATATATGTATAGTCCTTACTATTTTTAATTAGAAAAGAGCACTTTAAAGAAAAGCAGCATTGTGGAGGAAACATGCGTTATGCAATATATTTAAAATTGCGTTACACATGTTGCTTTGGAAAGCGAATATGATTCAGTAATGCGCATAGAACCAAAATTGGGATGACCAAAAAGGAATACACCAAAATTAGATTAGTTTAAAACGAGATTCATCAAGATTGTGAACCAACTGGTCCGAGATAATAAGCTATTGGATTGTTCGGAAAGTCATTTCGTTTTTTAAAAACACGAGGAACCCATATGTCGAGCTTTGAGGCGTTTCGAATGATCAGGAAGGGTCAAATTCGATATGTTTAATCTCACAAGTTGTTATTCGCCGGTTTTCATCAATGAAAGCCTTATTTGCTTTCTTTCTATCATCTTCAATGGATCTTCCAGAACATGGTGCGTTCTTCGGATCAAAATTTTGTAAACCAGTTTTGGCACTGGAGTTCTCTGAATACATCTTCTTACACACCGGTAATTTCTTTCTTCCTTAAGAGCAGTATTTTTACCTTTCCGATAGAGAAAAAGCAAAATATGTCGAAAATGCCGCTTTTCAGTTTCCATATTTGAAGGTGTACCAACCAAAAACTACTGCCCAGAATCGATCGAACTTTTTTTGCAAGCAAGCGTGCTATATTAGCTGTCAAAATAAGCAATTATTCTCATATTTTGAAGAATTCTCAAAATGTTAAATTTGCATTAATTTAAATTTAATCTTTTAAACGCCAAGTCGCGCAGTGCCCTAGCCGGTAAGTTCTGTTCCCATAGGAACACGGAAAGTGTAGCGCACTGGCTTTCTCAGTACGTTAGAGGGTGAAAACCTCTCTCGTCTGGACTGCTGTGGAACCACGTACACTAAAAGGAGCGGGTGCACATAAAATCTGCCGTGGCTCCAATATCCTCCACGTTCAAACGATACCTCTGGGGGTGTCAATCCAGGTTGTACGGTCTCTCTTCTGGAACTGGTTCAAAAGTAGGAGACCACACAATGAAATTAGGGATGACGCGAGACGGGAAATTGGCGTCTCGCGTCTCGCAAAATCCCTATATCGTAATGTTAAAAATGTTTGTCTCGTCTTTCAAGAAAGCTGTAAATATCTGTCTCGTCTCGCAAAAAAACGTCTCGCCTCCATCCCTAAATGAAATGATCAACATTTGCATCCCTTGTAGTGGTCAATCCTATATATAATAGGCCTCTGACTCTGCCATTAGAAAGAAAAAAAAATCTTCAAACGTTACTTAACGATAATCAAATGTGGTATTTTCAATTTCTTTCTTGATTAAAATTTAGTCATTCGAGTAGTCCATGAATAATTATTAAAAAAGGTAAAGCATTTAACAGCTCAAAACTACTGCACTGTTTTTGAGGAGCCGAGCATCAAACCAATTTTTGTACCGAGGAAACATAACCACATTTTTAATCGAACAACAATGGAAGAAAACTTCGACAACCTTCATACGAAACAAATTAAACTGCAAAAACTTTCATTTTTTTCCTCTCTCTCTCTCTCATTCAAAATCAGATTTTTTCCTCTTTCTCCTCGCTCTTTTTCAGCCATCAGAAATGAAATCAAATAATTTCGGGACGCTTTATCTCGCTAAATAATTTCTTGATATTGATTTATTGGCTGACTCTTCTTTCTGAGCAAAAATTAATAACGTTCATATTTTCAGTGCGGGAATGAGGAAAAAGAATATTCCTTCTGTAAAAACATTTTATAGCTCTGCGACTAAAATCAACAGATCCTATTTTATACTAGAACGATGGATACAAATGTTTTTCTTTTTTCTTTTTTTGTAAATTTTATTGCTCCTGCTTGCATTGATTTTATTTCTATTATTCAAAGTAAATCCCATATGAATGGCCATGTAAAAACAATGTAAACTAAATTTTGTTTTGTTTGTGTGCGTCTAGTTAAGATTTGTTTTTCAGAGCTAAAAACGTTTTTCTCTGGCATATATTTTTCGATTATTCAAAAGCTATCGGGAGAAAAAATTCTGAGAAAATAATTTTTGTTGACCATGTTTAACAAGGTTGACCAGAGTTGGGAATACTTTCCTTTTGAAGTAACACAATTTTAAACCAGGATTCTGGAAAACAAAAGTACAAAATATCCAAATCCCATAGGTAATCCCTGTGTATAAACTTATGCTACCTAACACGCCACAAATCTCACATTCATAAAATTTACAAGTTGTATTCAGTAATTTCTAAACAACTCGTCACCCTCAAACCTGTAAGTAAATTACTCTATTAAAAAGAATAATTTGCTGGAGTCGACTGTTAAATAATGTAGTGTGATAAAACAGACTACTTTTTGAGATTAGTTAAAAATAAATAACCTTAATAACCCTTTAAGGCGCAACTCTATCCCAATGATGAAAAAGGGCAGCCGTTGCCATCGCTCGACTTAACTACCAGCAAGATGGCGGACGATCGAAACGTTCATCGCGTGCCACAGATCTAGAGATCCTTTTATGACGCAGCTGGCTGTGCGCGCGCATAGCGCTGGGTCTCTAGATCTGTGGCACGCGATGAACGTTTCGATCGTCCGCCATCTTGCTGGTAGTTAAGTCGAGCGATGGTAACGACTGCCCTTTTTACAGCATTGGGCAATCTATCCAGCTGTTCTCGCATTCTTCCGTTTTTCAGCAGATGTCAGTGCTGTTAAAAAGAATCGTGACCATTTTTTTTACGGGAAATGACGTGCTAAAAAGTAAAGGATTCTCGTGGAGCTATGTCCGCCGCAACTATTTTTATAGAAATCAAACCTATTCTTCGTGACTGGCAACAGTCAAAACGTCAGAGTTTGGTGTTCCCAGAGCGGGAACACTGCGCGTTAAAGGGTTAAGACAAGGCAGGCGTTCTAGTAAGTAGCATCATGCAAAAAAGTATTGAGCAGCTTAGCAAACAGTTGTAGAAGCATTATAATGTATGACACTTAAAAAGTAAAATATTCAAGTAAAAAACATTTTGGAATATCCTTAGAAAAAAGTGTTTTTATATCGGCACTTGTTTTTCTTATATCGGCACTTGTTATTATTAAGCTTTCTATCATTTATGGATTTTTAGCGCATTACCATAAGCAACTCTCACTTTATGTATCACATTTGCATATAACAATTTTAAATCTCAATAATAAAACACCTTTAAAACTATTAATAGTGTTTAAATTAACACAGTTTGGATAACTTTACGTTGCACTCGTAATGTTTACTTTTTATTCTTTGTTACATATTTCAACATATTTGAAAATTTCAAATTAAATAAAAGAACTTATGCATATAAATTTAGTTATAATGTACAGAGAAGGCAAAGTACGAAAAAAACAAAATATTAAACAAATAGAAAAATGTTTGTAATATATATTTGCTAATGAGGTTTTATTAAAGTACAACGCATTTCAAATTAAAAACAACTTATTTACTTAGTATTATCTTTCGAATTTTCCACGAATCCGATGGTAAAAAGGAAAATGAAAACAGGAAACTTTTTAATCCCGATTTATTTTGCGACGATCCAGGAATTTTCCTATCCCCGCATCAAAATATATAGAGCTAAACATTTCCTTCTATTCTTAAATTTAAATTCGAATAAGTGTATTTTATTCAAAAGTGTTTTTATCTAATAGAAATGCTGAAAAGGATAAAAAGATTATTTTTGTCAAAAATAATCCATGAAGATCTTTCAGCTGTCTTTTTCTCCAGCTACTTACTTTTATTTCATTACAAGTATCTCAAAAAAGAGCTACATTTTATGCATATAAAAAAGCTTTCAAGGGAAAAAAAGTAAAATAAAATAAGAAATTTAAAGACTGGTCTGATATGGATTTTGACGAAGTTATTCTACTTTTATTTATTTTTTATTTTATTTTTTTACTTTTTGCACGCAAAAAATCAAAAACCGTTATAAAAGCCTGAAATAGTTTTCATATTTATATATTTTATTCGGGTGCTTGGTTCTTAATAAAAGTTTTCTATTTTTTCAGCCAACTTCTTTATAAAGGAGTGAATTTCCTAGCTGATTTACAGTAAAAGGTTTTTTTTCACTTCTGAAGTATTTGAAAAATATGCATACATCGCACCATTTAATTATAGAATTCAAAAACAAAATGATTCCTGGAATTTAAGCTTTCATTCGCACTTTACTAAAATTAAACATGTTTATTTGTTTAAAGAAAAAAGTTGTTTTTTGATTGGTGTATCAAAACCTATAAAAACTTTTTATAATCCAATATGACTTTTTAATGTTATGTGGGCTTCCTTGTAAAATAAATTATATAAACTTTTATACGCTTCATTCAATCGTATTTAATTCGAAACTCAAGTATGACACTTTAATAAAATTAAAGTCTGGTCATTCTTTCCCAAATATAAGAGATATCACAAAGCTCGGTTCAGTTTTGAAAACTTTTCTTTGGCGCCAAATTCTACAATATTTCGCCAAAACTCACTAAGCTTGTGGACATTTTGCGCATGGCCTAAAGAATGTTTGACCATAGACCCTTTAATGTATTAAAGATGTCCATTTTGGGTGACCCTGTAAATAAACTACCCAGTTGATTCCAATCAAAAAAGAAGGATGCATAATTGCGCGTTAGAACTGTCCCAAACGCAAAATTTCAACATTCTACAGGAAAATCGCTTTCAAGTTATGAAATGTATTTACGTACAGCATGTGTAAAAATTTTAAGACCAGGTAAAGTTTCCTTACTGTTTTTAAATGTAAGAAATCATTTGCTTCAAAGTACTACTAGAATGTCTATCGCTAACTTAAGAAGACAATTACGATAGACAATTTTTAATAAATGATTGTAACAATTAAAATTTAAGTGGAAATGAAAAACAGCTTAATTTTACCGTGTAAAAGCTTTAAGGCCAACAGCAAAATTTTACAATATTTTTGTATAAATTTATGTAAAACTCCCGAAATAATTGTATACGTATAACCGTATGAGTACAACCATAAGTATCAGATAAAGGTAATAAGTATCAGATAAAGGTAATTAGTGTGTGTTTCTAATAGTTATAGCAATGCCGATAGAGAGGGGGGGGGGGTTAAAACAGTACCTGCTAATATTACACATGTGAACGCGTTTAATTGCCTTTTCCAACAATGGGATCATTATTTAACTTTTATCAACTCATAGTTAGTCCCCTAAAGTAAAGATTTTTTCTCCTGAAAACCGACACCAACACAGTAGATAAAATGGTGTAAGTCATTACATTCAACATTAATTTTCTCGCTAACTGTTCCATTTAATGGAACTCTTTTTATTAATATTTTTTAGACAAAGAGCAACATTTTTCTAAATATAAGTGATACGAAGAGAGTGTCCGCATAAAAATTAAATTTCGCATTTTAATATGTATACAGCACCTAGTAAAAAAAAACTTGCCATATCTGAAATCTACTCTTTATTTGACAAACTTTTCGAATTGAAAGCATAATTTTATCACTTAGGTTTAAAAAATAATCGCTTTAACATTTATTTTGAAACACCCGGTATATGTATCGCTCACTTGCTGCAATAACGTCATAATTCAAAAATTATTATTTTACAGGGAAAGCGTTTGAAGTCACGTGAAAATGAAAACACGTATATTCGCCCAAACTGATACTACTCCCATTTAATGGATGAGTTTTAAAAGTTCAGAAATGAAACTCTATCACTTTAAAAAGTTCACGTCATTGCAATTGTCCATATGGTATCCACAGGCCCATCGAGAGACAAACTCGGGCCCGGGGGGGGGGGGGGGGGGGGGGGTAGATATCTGACGGGCCCTCCCCCCTACCATAAAAAGCTTCAATGAAATGTTTCATTGGCAATAAGATAATTTTAAAAGTTTACTGTGAGAAATTAAGCCTATTCATGAAGCACTGACGAAATAAACATACTGTATAACTAATAATTATTAAAAAAATAAATAAATAATCACTGTGATAATAAGAAGTGTAAAAGGGTAAGTAAACTCACCGCAAACAACTGAAAAATCCACATTCCGAGAGCAATTCTGAACAATTTTATTCCAAGAACATTTTGGGGATGAATGAATTTTCCCGCGCTTGGAAATTATCAAGTTTGCACCTGCCGGCCTGGAGTTCATGGTGATTCCCCGTGTATGAGAGCACAAAGGTTGGTGCGTTTGCCTCCCTCCCCAACCCCCAAAAAAATAAAAGAGCGTACATGACGTCAGCAATCCAGTTTCGTTAAGGACCTCGTCTCGTCTTTACTTATTCCAGTCGGTGTTGGTTTTCGTGGATTATATTTCTGTCTATACAGAATTTTTTTTGAAAGTTTATCCCGGGCCGGGTGGAATCCCCCTCTCCCCCTCCCCTCTCGACAGGCCTGGGTATCCATTCAAAAATCATAATTTTGTAGTTCTGACGCTGTTGAAGCAAATGGGAACGATAAGTGTAAACGAAAAAAGTGTGTTTTCCAAAATAATCTAATTGAACCGAATCCATCCCCCCCCCCAATTATGGGGAAAATGAACAAATAAAACTACGTGACCTCATACACCGCAATCACGCAAAAACTTAATGAACAATTCGAAATTTGCTGTTCACGCACTTGCGTGAACGATACATCAAAACTCTCCTCTTCCGCTATGATGAATTCACTGTCAAATCAGACCTCACCAAAACATCTCAGATGTTGGGGAACGAGGCTGTTTTATAAACGACTCTTCCCGAACACCACTCGACTCCCAGCATGCACTGCGGGGATGTGTAATGCCGGGGGGAGCATCACGAGAACAATCTGTTTCCGAAAAAAAGTTGCAGACAATCATTTTTAAGAAAATCGCTTTTGTTTTAATCCCGAACAATTCGCGAAATTTATTCAGGGCATTACTCTCCCCACCGAGGGCGATTTAGAAGCTCCTCCCATTTTATTACTATTTTTTTTTCAGTCCTCTCCCCATGCCTAGTGCACCTCTTCCCCTCCCAAAAATAGTTTTCTGTAAATAATTTTTCAACATAGCCTTTTTTTGTTTTTGTTTTTGGTATGTATATGCATGCGTTGCTGTTACTGCTTAAGTGTATCGCATAGTGTCTTTTTTTTTTTCTCTCTTGTTGTTGTTGTTTATTTTTCCATCTTTCCGATGATGTATTTGGAATCGTAGAAGATAGCGTGTTGATTTTTTTTTTTTTTTTTTTCGTTATAATGAACGCACGTTAGAAAATATTTAAAATATTTTCTTATAAAATGCTTAAATAAAGAACTTGAACCTTGAAAAATTATGAAAAATAAATAAATAAAATGCTTAGTTTTTGTTCGATGGTACAATTTACGATTTTGAATAAATAATTCATTAATTTAAATAGAACAAGCTACGTTTAATCATGCATTCCACAAACAATGCTAAGTAGTTTACAAGAAATCAGACAAAAATAGTGAAAAAATCCTTCATTATATATCGATCATTTCTATTTTTTCTAAACTTTTTCATTATCTAGCAAGAGCATTGAAGTATATGCGAGTCAAAAATAGGAATTTTACTCAAATAAAATTTCTACAAAAATAAATAAAAAGTAAAAAAATAAAGAAATGAAACAAAACAAAAAAAATACTGAATAACACATGTGTACATACTTTTTCAATGTATTCTCCGCACGAGTTGAAATATTTGTATTGAATCCAAGCACCACTCATTTTGAAGTTGTTTTCAGTATTAATACGCGTGACTTAAATACTCCCATCTCTAAACTGGATTTAATAAAACGATACGAGTTTTCCTAAATAAACAGACGACGTTAAACTCCAATTTTAGCACCGATTAAAATCATGTTAAAATCATGATAAGTTTCGAAAAATCGTTAGAACGGATTTCGAGAAAAAAGTGGGACACCGAAAAATTTCACAAACTACGTGTCTATATAGAGTGCCGTGATTCGTTGATTGGTGTCGCCTGCGTCACTCGTGGAATTGTCGTTCTGAATGATCACACAACACAGTGAGGTTATCAGCAGAGAGTCTATTTCTCGAGGATTCCACATAAAGCGGGAATTTTGATTACGTCATAGAAGAGAAATATTAGGCTATTATGCATGTTATGCAGAAAAAGCATCTTTACAAGCCCCATTGGGAAAATCGCGTGAAATGACAAAATGTCGTCAAACTTAGCGAATTTTGGCGAAATATCGCCAAATTTGGCGACAAAAATAAGTCCCCAAAAGTGAAGTTACCGAAGGTCTAGGACCAATATTTCTCGAGATTTCTAGAACCGCCATAGAAAAACAATGGGAAACCGAAACCTCCGTATCTCCAGTTCTAATTGACCGATTTTGATGCAACAAAAAGCAAAATTTAACTATCTGACTCGTAGAATACTAATTTTGAACTGATTTAAGCCTCAGAACAGCGGGTTGCCCCGAAAATTCGTAACAATACTTTGCCGAATGTTAGAAAAATGTCATAGTAATGAAGCTAATTTTTTTCTCGAATTTTCCAGACGAACTCCTTCACTGCATATTAACTAGTTGCTGTCAATGACGTTAACAATTAGCCTTAGACGATTATCGTTAAAGATATCGGTGAGCCCATTTTCTAATTGTGAGAAGCCCAAACATACGTTGACGAATTTTAGAAAAATATCTTAATAAATCTAATTTTTTTCTCGAATTTTCCTGACGAACACCTTCGCGACATATTAACTACTTGCTGTCAGTAACGTTGACAATCAGAAAGATCGCTGAATAAATAAATAAATAAGTAGATTAACTTTTCTTTTTTACTTTACATTTGCTTATGATAGATAAACTTCTGAATGTTTTTATTTTTATTCACTTTATTTTATAGACAGGGAAAAACAAAAGCATAGCTTATGCTTATACTTGACCTGTAGTTTAAAAGTGCTTGTTTATAACATCAGTTTCAATCAATTTTCCTCTGCTTTAGAAAACACTTACTAAAGAAATTTAATATACAAAGAAACTCATGCTCAAAACTGAGATTTAAGAAACGAATATAGAAAAGGTATGTTCATAGTTCCATAATACAGTACATGGCATTATTCTAATATAAGAAGAACTGGGTTCAGGCCCGGACTGGGAGGGAGGGACCCGCCCGTCTCAAGAGAAGGTGGGGCCCGGGTTATTGTGCAACTGATAAATAGAATGTGTTAACTTTCGGGGTTTGGGGGAGGTATGGTGTTATTATTAATTAATTATGATTGATAATTAATGCATTAATAGAATTGTGATATATTAATTAATATGCGTCATTCAAATTAATTAATCCCTTGTTAATTCGGGAACCCTCACTCAAAAAATTTTGAGGACTACATTTAAAATGAAGTGTTTTGAAGCCTTCTGTGGCGCAATTGCAGCTGCAAAAATTTTTTTATGTGTCAAACTTCATTCAAGTGCTATCAGTATAGCACTTTTTAAAAAATTGTCTTTCTTTTTTCTGTTTGGGGGCCCGCTCTCAGCAGGAAGGGCCCGCCGAGGGTGGGGGCCCACCCGTCTGCAGACAGTCGGACACACTGGCCAGTCCGGGCCTGGCTGGGTTCAGTTCAGTAAAACACGGTAATTTTAGACCATCGCCTTAAAGTACCCTAATATTCCTAATTTTATTTCTTTCCTCATTTATTTATTTTATTTTCGTTCTTTTAAATCGTCAAAGAAAAAAACCCTTTAAAATGATGTATTTGATTATCCATAAATATGTATTTTTTTTTTAAACTGCACACAGGCATGATCGATTCACTGTCAGACCAAAACTCAACAACAAAAAATATCCGTGGGAAACGAGGATGTTTTGTAAATGGCTCTTCCTCAGTACAACTCGACTCCCGGCATGCACTGCGAGAAAGATTCTGTGGGCATCACAAGAGCAATCTGTTTCCGAAAAAGTTGCAGACAATCACGTTAAGAAAATCGCTTCTGTTTTAATCCCGAACATTCCACTAAATTTATTCAAGGCATTACTCTACCCACCGCAGGCTATTTCTAAGCTCCACCTGCTTTATTCCTTTTTTGCCTGTTTTTCCTTCTTGCCCACGAAACAGTTTTTTTTTCTTTTTTTGTAAACAATTTTTCAACAAAATATCTTTCATATAAATATATACCCAGTCTTGTTCGTTTTAAGTGCATCGTTTAGGATATTTTTTTGTTTTGTTTACTGGCGATGTATATTCTTGTGGTTAAAGAATAATCGTTGATTATTTATATATATTATGTATATATATTATTCTATTATTCTCATGGACGAACATCTTAAAACATTTTTCCTTACAAAAAATTGGGAATAAGTTCCAGTCTAAAATATTAAAATTTATCTTAAACTTATTTATATATATTATGTATACATTTTTATTATGTTATTTTCATAAAAGAATGCATCTTAAAACTGTTTTCCTGACAAGAAACTGGGAATAGTTGCCAGTTTCTAAAACATTAAAATGCAATTTTTTTCAATTAAAGTTCACTTTAAATCATGAAGTTAAACTTAATGCATTTTAACAGTATATGGCACTGATTGTACTACTGTTGTTGTAAAATTAAGATAGCCTAATGATGATACTGAGGAAACTAACAGTTATATGAAAATATATACAGTTGCAAAAACACTTACGCAGCCAGAAAGAATTGAGCCACGACTACGGAACTCATCATATCTATACTGTTTAAGTAATAAACAGGTGATCAAAACACCGGAACAAACACCATTTTAAATATGCGCAGCAAAGGCTGTGACAATAATGAATTATTTTTCTCTTTAGATAAAAAGAACTCGGACAACAAACAATCCAAGCAATTATTTAGAAGGGCACGGATTTCATTCTGGTAGAAGCACATTCACTGCAGGAAAAAAAGACCTTACAGAGACTACACACTACACAAAAAAGCCGAAATTTTCAAAGAGTAAGGACAATTTTATTGCCTTTTAATGGAGTGAGATTAGTCATTTCAAGGCCAGTGGTAGGAGGACCGAATTTTTCATTTGCGATCGAACACAATAGATTCATTCATTCAACAGAAGATGAAAGTGACCTTAACTCCTGGATGATACGTTGAGTAGCCGGCCATAGAAGTGTTCTGCAATTTTATGACTCCAGTGTGCACCAACCTTTGGGTGTCCTAGCTCCTGCTATGGTAGATCCAACTAGAAAGACAGCAACCTCTGAAAGAGTTTGGAGGTATTCAGAGACGACGGAATTTACCTTCGCAACTTATCCTAAGAATGTTCGATTGACAGAAGATCTGAAGACTTGGCAGCCCTTTAAACAAGCTAAAAGCATATAGAAGATGTTTTTGCAGCAATCGAGCAAGCAATTTGTGGTCGCATTCAGTCCCGTTTGAAGACCTATTTTTTCCGGGCAGTAACAACGGCTGCAAAATGTCACCGACGTACCAGCGAGTTGAGAGAATACCTCAAGGGAACTAAAGATGGAAAGGTATTCCAGGTGAACATTCTCCGAAAACAGTTGCGCAATCTGTAACGGCTGTGTACCTCTGTTTAAGGAAACGGGTCTGTTTAAGAAAACGAGTTAAGGTCGAATGGTCGAAAGTACCATTCGACCTAAACTCTGCAGAAGCGTATATATCAACAGTGCCGGATGCAACAGATCACACTGGCCCGAGGAATATGTACCTCTTATGTACCTCCAGGAATATGTAAACGACGACCCACTTAGACTTTATTCTGAGCACATTTACAAGCACACTGTATATGTATGACAGTGACTGGCACTTTGAAATTTCTATGACATTTTAGAGTAAATTCTTCAAAATCTCTCCCATGCAATGCAAAGATAACAAGAAATGGAATAAAGTGTTATACACTACGCGCTTCTCCAAGCTTCTCATGCTATGGGCTGTCCCAAAATGGCCTAAGATTTGAATTAAATAGAAAACACGGGTGTTTTTTCCAATTGTTTATTTTTTAATTGAGAAATGAAGTTGATAGGGCTGTCTGTGGAGCATCGGGCAATGATCCCCATGACTTTGCTGGCACACCCGCACTCTTTTTTCGAATTTTTACTGGACCATTTCGAATAAATGTGGCTGAATTTCGTTGACGCAGCATCGAGTCCACCGCACATCCTCCTTCCATTCACGGGTGGATGTGGTCTTGTTGACACGGACCTTTGACTTCAAATAATCCCACAGAAAGAAATCCAACGGTATTAAATCACGTGATCATTCATCATCAAAATCATCATAAATCAAATTTTCATTATTTTTTAAATGCTGTTCAATAGGGTGTATCACGAAAAAAAATTTTTTTTTGGAAAATCAAACTTTCAAGTTGATAAAAAGTTGTCACTGTCATCACATATCAACCAAAAAAAAAATTTTTTGAAATCGAAAAATATTTAGGTCTCCCGGAATTAACTTGAAATTCAACTTTTTTGACCTAAAATGTGTATTTTTTAAAAAAAATATGTATACATGAATATAAAGTATATTTAAATTTTTTAAGTATAGTTTAGAAAGAAGTTTAGAAAGACAAGAGACTTTTAAAAAATTCATTAGTACCATTAACTATATTAGTCTGCCGGAATCTAATTTTAAAAACTTTGCTATTTTATCAAATATTCAAAAATTTCCAGACGATATTTTACATTGTAAAACTTCTAGCAACAGTGCAAATAAAATGTATGTAATAATATAATAAAATGTATAATAATTTTTTCATTAGTTTATTAGTTTCTCAGTTTCTTTTTTATTCTTGGGGGGGGGGGGTGACATTAGAAATAATTACACATTAGAAAAAAATTTTGGAGGAACAAAAATATATTAAAATTAAAAATCAGAAAGTGTGATCTTTAGATGAAAAAGGTTACAAAAGATATAAACAAACACATAAAGGTTACAAATAAAGAACATTGAATATGTAAAGGTTATTCAAAATAAATCTTGATTTCTCTATATATTTTGATACTTGTAGGCAGCGTATCACAAACGCAAGTAGCTTTTCCAACCTGCAACCTGATCCATTAGAAACCCCAGTGTTTGTGGGCGTACCATCACATCCAAGAGCTTTGATAGTTGTCACATCAATGCAGACATTCCATGTGTTTCATTATTGATGATACAGTGTCTTTCCCAGAACCACTGTCTGCAGTTACATGACCAAGATATATTGAACCTGGTTCTTCAACCAAAGATATGTGTTCTTCTTGTACAGTTTTCCGGACAGATTTACCACGTGCATTTTCTTTGACTATAGTTTCGTCTTTCCGACCATCAAAATAGAGAGAAATTATTTCTGAGGTGCGAGTTGCAATACTTTCACTGTACTTTACTCTGTCATGAAAAACTTTCGATTTTATGAACTTATCAATTACCGCCGTCCTATTTTCTGGTGTCACAACTTTTAAATCCTGTAAAAGAGCACTTGCTAGTTGCGGTCCCGCTCTATTGGAAATTGCTCTGCGATCACATGCTCTGGAAAATGATGGCAGATCTACTGGAAGGACTTGCTTTACTGAAACGCTAGAATTTTCCTTTTTATTTTCTGGTATTTTATTTTTTATAGCTAAAACACTTTCATCACTTGAATCCTGTTGAATGGAATCGCTGTCAGTGTCGCTAACAATGCCTTCATGTCGTAAAGTAGGGATATTTGTTGATTGGAGACTTCAGTTTAACTCGAATTATATGGACTTTTATTTTCTTTTAGCACGTTTCTCGATTTTTTTTTACTCTCTACTGTGTCAATTCCTCCTATAACCATAAGCCTCAGGTTTCGTTGGTCATTCAAGAACTTGTGTTCCAGTTGTGGAACCTTCCTTTGCGCTGGACACAAAAATTTCACTAAATCTCTACATTTGCATGAACAAATATCAAAAAGATTATTTACAATGTCAGATTTTGAACTTTTCAACGGACGTTTTAAAGCTCTTGGCATTTTTTGCGTTACATTCTGGTGACTTTTTCATCTTTTCAAATCTCTCGTGCGATTTTAAAATCATAAAAACAATGTTGCTTACAGATGAAACAGGAATAGAAGTCTTCTTCCATATTTCTTCTAGCTGACGGGCCACTCGCATTGCAACTACCTTTTTCTTTGGTTGATGACATCCTTCAGACTTCAACTGATTTCTTACCCATTCAAAATAACGTAGTACATCAATTTTAGTAAGTAAAACATTGCTATCACTTATATCTAGAGGGTGGCCGACAATTGGAGCGTCAGTAGTTTTCCTTGTTGATGAAGAATGAGTTTTTCTACTCATGATGGTAAAACAACAAAAACAAATTGAACTCAATCACAAATCAAAAACATAAATACTCACTAAATGGACGTTTTATACATAAAAAACGCTAAAAACAAACTGAAAAAGAAAGGAAGAGTGGACGAGGGAGAGAGAAGTAATCATGTGATGGTCTTGCACTTCCCTTATCTCCAAAGTCATGGGGGAGCTACAGTTTTATCACCTTGAAATCTGAGCCCCATATTCGCCTACAAAAATATTCTTGCTATTTTGGAACGCTGTACTGCAGTGTCTGTATTATAAATACAATGATTGAAAATTTGAAAGATTCTTCAACATTTCTTAAATACGGCTAGTTGACAAAAAATAGGAGATTTTCGTTACGATTCCGGGAGATCTAAATGTTCAATTTCAGTCGCAATGCATTTTTTTATTGATAGATTCCATCTGAAATTGGTCATTTTTGCTGTTGAATATTTAATTTTGATTTATACATACTTTATAAAAAAATGTTTAAAAATATCGTTTTGACTAAAAAACTGACAACTTCAATGTCATTCCGGGAGACCCAAATATTTTTCGATTTCAAAAAAAAATTTTTTTGGTAGGTATGTGATGCCAGTAACAACTTTTTATCAACTTGAAAGTTTGATTTTCCAAAAAAAAAATTTTCGCGATACACCCTACTGTTCAACAATGAAAACGCGTTTTTCTTTCGTACAGTGGTGCATTTTTACTAGCCCTAAACTGTCAGCTGTCAAACTGTTTTCCTTTTTTGGTCGGAAATGTTTAAATTAACTAATCTTCTATTTCAAATCTTGCGTCGATTTTGGGACACCCTATACAAATAAATCTATAAATAAGCGACGAATTGACTATTGTCCTTATGAAGCTGCGCTTTAAAAAAATGAAAGGCGAGCGGAAGTAATAAATATGAATAATACCTAATTGAATTCTTACATTTCTGAAAGAGAGCATCTCTGGAGTACGGAGGATTCAAAATTTCCATTATGCTTCACAAGAACCTCCATAAATTAATATTTCATAAGGTACGCATGAGACTTCCATTATTTTGAAAAACAAATAATTTTGAGCAAAAGCACTCTATCGTGCCATGAGCTGTTCATTTTTTTTCTTTTCTTTTCTCGTGTCTTTCTGATATGCCGTTGAAAAATCTACATCCTATGAAATAACAACGGATATTGCGTTTTAGTTATTAACCATCCAATAACATACATTTTAAAAAGTAAACGAAAAATTCACATTTAAAAGAATAAAGCATAAATAATTGTTCGCGCTTTCACATATTCGTGTATATTTTATTTTCGTTTTATTGAGACGTTAATTTATTTTGCATATACATCACGTGTGTGATAAGGAATTTTACTATTAGTGTAAAAAACCGAGAGGAAGTGTTATATCAATTTTGATTTTAAGGTGAAAAGCACAAATAAAACATTTTTTTCAATTTCAAGACACGAAAAGGTGAAAAAAAAGTACAGCCTATTATACCTACCGTCAACGAAACGTACGAGTGTTTATTCAGTAGTACTTATGTACGCAGTTACAAGTTACAACCCCGCAGTTAGTTGAAATTTCGAATTCTTACACTGTGGGTTCTAATGGAATTGTTGATATGGGGACTAACTGGACAGCTGGACGGACAGCAAACTAGTTATTATTTTATTTTAAAAAATCCTGTTTTAGATGTAAATCAAGACTAATGTTGTTGAAAATTAATTAGGCCTAATAAAAATTAATTAGCCTAACAATATGAACTGTGTAAAATTTCAGAGTTTTGTAGACAGTAGCATTTCTTTACAGAACTCATCAACTGAGTTTAATGGTGCAATATCCAAGGGAAGTTTTAAAAAATTAAATATAAGTGACTTTGTTTTAGTTAAATTTGCAAGAAAGTGAAAAGTGTTCCATTACATCGGTATCATTAGTAAAATTAGCACTGATGAAATGCTTGTGAACTACCTGAGGAAAAAAACTTAATATTTTAAATTCATATACCCAGAAAAAGAAGGTAAGCATTGGACTGATATTGCTGAAATAGTGCCGAAATTGTCACTACCTGATATTTACAAACAATACAGTCATCTACAGTTTTGAGGGTTTTTTTTATATATATGACCTTAAATATTACTTCATAAATAAAAAAAATTATGAAAGAGCATTGGTATTAATGTTTTGTTAATTAGATAGTTTCGCATACATAACTTAGATTTAATTTATATATTGATTTAGTATAAATTTTTTTTTATGTTTGTCCCATTAGCCCTGCATATAGGGTTAATGGGACAATGATATAATTTCAGAAATTGACTTTTTTTACTTTTATTAATAGGTCTTTAAAAGCACACTACGCATTTTTTGGTAATCACATGTGCACGCTTTAATTTAGTATAATTTATTTTTAAATATCTGCATATTTCACTAAAATACAGCTTAAAATTAAAAAGTGTTCCATGAGCCCCCGTTCTCCGTTACTATATATGCAAATATACTCCCTTATATACGCAAATGAAGTATACAGGATGAGTCTGAAAAAATGGCCGAAACGTTTTGGGTGATAGAACGCATCTATCGGAGCAATTTCGTCAGTATGGTCGGTAAGCGGTGAGAAATTAAATGGTAGTTTTCCACTGGCACATGTAAAGAATTAACACAAGAATGAGAGATGATATTTAAGAAAACATTGTATTAACAGTAACTGAATGGATGTACATGCTCAAAGAAATTGCTCAAAAGAGCGTTCGCCAACTGTAATACAGGCTTCACACCTACGGGATAGGGACTGACGCACATTTGCGAAGTACTAGGCATTTCCCGAATCTCACTAGCAAAGTGCCTGTGGATGCGAGGACCAACCCTTTCATACCATTTGTAACGCCACCTTTCGACGTGCAAGTTCCATGTTCAGCGACACCTAGCGGCTCGCCGTTAGGTGTCGCTGCTCATACTTTCTATGACGCCATACTGCTCATACTTTCTATGACGACATTTGCTGGTGTAGATGCGCTCTATCACCCCGTAAAGATTTGGCCACTTTTTCAGACTCAAACTGTATAACCGAAATATTCAGCATAGGTTATCTTTCACATGTTTTGCAGCGACTCGGATACACACCGAAACATCTTGCCAGGGGCTTCGTTACGTATTTTAACAGTGTTTTAACGTTCTACACTAGGAGATTCCGGTGACGAGGGAGAACATTTGTTCGAGTAAAAAGTTAATTCAGGCTAACTGTTAAGATCGAATCAGCCAGACGTACGGGATAGATGTCAACTTTATTCTTATAGACTAGCAGATCCTTGCGACGATGAGGAACATGTGTTCAAATAAGCCTTGCGGGTGTTTTTCTTGAGATTATGCGAAAATAGCTCATTTTCTTTAATTGGCCTCTATCAAGACAATCTGAGGCTCCACTAAGATCGAGTGGATAAGACACTGATTGTGGTAGATCATTGTAGTGTGAAAGTCCGGCTGTCGATCTAACGGTCTCGGGGTTTTGAGCGGCTTTCTCCAGATGTAACATGAATACGCGTCTTCCGCCGAAGGCACGCTTTCAGTAGGCAGTTGCCCCTTGTGTAGACTTGCAAGACATTACCAAGACAATCTACACGTTGGTCAATCTACAAGTCCTTTTTAATAGTAATCACCTTAATAATTTTTTTAAAAAACATTTGGTTTAAACCCAAAAATCATCATTTTCATTATAAAATTGTTCTCATTAGATCGATCCTGTAGTGCTCCTAAGTAGATACTAAAGTAATCTAGATTGTTTTATCGTGTTTGTTCCTGTAATGCAAAATTCGGGACTTATTTCGGGATGTGTTCGAGCTTGCTTAAAAAAGAAAAACGGGTAAACAAGCGTTTTGGATTTCTTTACTTTGAGGAAAAAAGCATTTTCGTCAAAACTAATCTTCTTTTTTCTTTCTTTCTTTTGGAGAATGTACCCAGCAGTTACCGCTATAAAAAGACAAGTGATTTAGAATGTTTGTGCCATTTGAACATGAGTAGAATGTTAGTAGAGTTGAGAGTAAAAGGTTAGTGCCGATTGTGCATGAATTTTGCGGTTTCATTGCAGTTTTTCTATGTGTTCGCCAGCTTAAGGATCACTCCACTCTACCGCAACTACGAATTTTATTGGGAAAAATATATCTATATAAAGTGCAACCGAGTTTCTTCTTCCCTCTCTTAAAGAAAATAAAGCTTTGCTAGCATTCATCTTTTGAATTGGAAATTTTTCTCTATTTCACCCACTGAAGAATGAAGGATAGTTCTGTTTTTAAAAGAAGCAATGAATACGCAGGAGGTACGCCCCAAACACTCACCAAGATTTTTATTCTTTAAAAATTGATCCTAGGAATGTACATAAATTACAAAGTTAAGTTTTTTTTTTAAAGTACAGAAATTCCATGGTATCGATTAAAATTTTCAGGAAATTCAATATAAACAAATACAAAATTAAATTGTACGCCCCTCCCCGTGCAAAAAACTTCCCAGTTAGTAAAATGTGTCCCATGCATTAATTAAGTGGTGGACAGAATTTGTGAATTTCATCCGAAGAAATGTTGGATATATGAAAATAAATACATGCTGATTTAAACCATTTTTCAATTTTTGGGATCTCAAAGGGAAAAAATTCACGTCGGATGAAAACGATTCAGAAATCGTACACAAATTATGAAAGAAAATTATGATTGCATAAATGCGTACTTTTTCTGTCATTGGTATTGTATACTCACTAATTTTGTTTGAACCTATCACTGAATAAAATCCTACGTCAGTGTTTTTGGTATACCCTGTATGTGTAGATAATGGGGCAGTTCTTTAAAACTTACTGTTGTAGACTATAAAAAAAGTAAATGAAGAAATATATGAATAAAATGGAAGTTTGACACTCAAACATTTATTGAAAGTTGGACTAAAAGGTATAAAATAACTTTTGAGATGAGTTTCAAACTCAAATTTTTATTACAACACAAAAATCCATTCTTTTTCTCTAATTACTGACGGAGATACTTAAAAGATTTATTTAAATATTACTCTTTTAGTTGTAAAATAATCTATATTTTATGAAAATTCAGACACTTAATTAAGATACCTCGGTAATTTTCCGATAAATACAGTACCATAGGAACTTGCTTAAAAATGAAATCAAACGAAGAGTTTACTTTCAAAAGGTCACTATCGGGTGTCTTAGTAATATGATGAAATATAACCAGAAAAGTTAAATACTATTGTTTACCTACAAAACTTTTAGCGTGATAATTATTCCGAAAAATATAATAAAATAAATTATATAATGACCTTCGAACCATCGAAAGAATTTTGTACTTAAACGTTTTTTCATAGATAATCCAAGACATTCATGGCCATATAAGAAAATAAACAGTTGTTTCTGCTAACTATACAGTTTTTACATTTTTTTTAACTACTGGCAACAAAATGGAAAAAATAGGAGTCCATAAATTTTAAAATAACTTAAAAAATAGTTATGTCTCTGTAACTTATTCGATCTTCCGCAAGAAGCTTAACCTGCAACAAAAGGCACTACATTCAAGAGGAATTAGGTGAGCTTTATCATGCGGCATTCTTAAATACTTCGCTTTGTTCATGCACGTCTAAGAGGAGATCTCACCCCCTCCCCCAGTCACTTTTCTTTCTCAAAATTTCAAAGTTATCTTCGGAAATTTATTCCAGTCATTACTTTTCCACTACTGGTGATGTAGAGCACGCCATCGAGCGGTTATTGAATGCAATTTTTCAACTAGAACACCATCCCATAACTCTATTGTTTTCTTCGCGTGGCTGAGGGAGAATCCAAAAGTAAAATGAAATATGAATCTCTTTTTTTTTTTTTAATCTAGATTTTTGAGTACATCGAGGAATATTTTCATATTTTATGTTGCTGAGTTTTTTCCGATTTTATTTTTAATATATTTAATCTTATTGTTATTTCTGCAAGATATCGAAGATTTTTAAGCTTTTAATTGGATTCAAAAACAAAGAAATTAAGTATCTGTGGTTTTTATATGTGTGCTTGTTTGTTATCAGGTTCAGTGTCGGGAATACATTTACACTGGATCTGAGTGCAAAAATCTGGAATGCTGAAATTTCTCTTTTAAGTTAAATTTAAAGTAATTAATTTACGTCCTATTTAAAAAGCCTTTCCTATGAATTAAGCATTTCTTCTACAAATTTGTATAAATGAGGGAGAAAATGTTTAATTTGAATGCAGACAGCTAAATTATACTACACTAAACAAATTATTGGGTCGCCGTTAATTCATCTCGTTTTGATTAACTCTCTTTGTATGAATCCTAACTAATCGGGTTTAAAATGTGTTCATAAACTCTACAACCATGAAAAATAATTTTCCATTGAAGGCGTTTATTTTGGAAAAGCAGATGCCCTAATCTTGTGATTAAAATATTTTGTTTGCGATATCGGAACAATATTAACATATGTTAATGAATTTCATATTTTTGTATACATATATCTGAATTAAATAAAAGAGTTAAAACTTGTGTAGTTTGCATCTATTCAATTTTTATGAGAAAGCGTAGCATTCAAAACCGTTATGCAAAATAATCCAAAATCAGCTGTCGAATAAATATTTCACATAACAAATCTTACTCAAAATATATTTACGCGTTTTCTTTCATCTGAAATGAGTACGCTCCGTGTTTTTATTCTTAAACAAGTTAATCAGAATTGCAACTTCGCCGATTTTCAGGTGCAATGGCGTTTCGTCATTTAAAAATCGCGAGGAAATATTTGTTCTAATATTTCTTAATAAACAGTCGTTTCATGAGACTTAGAAGTCGTTTTCGCAGTTTTAAAATGATGCAAATTACTCGAATTTTGCAAGAAACTCTCTTAAGAGTAGGGAGGTCTATACAAACAGTGTGAGGAAATGAATTTCCCACCGCTTTACAGAAAATGAATATCAACGCTTTCACGAAGGTAATGGAAACGATTCTGCGAAGCTGTCAAATTAAATTTCATAGAATACGTAAACAAAACCCTTGGGTCCATATTAAGTTATGCAGATTTCGAAACTTTCTTTTTTTTTCCTATTGAAGAAAGGGTATATTCTGAAGATATTAATGCCAGAACAGGCTTTATTTATCATTTATAAAATTTAGAAGGTAAGAAATTTTTCTTAAATCCGAATAGTATTTTAGTAAAAGTAATTTTGATGAATTTATTTATAAAATTTCAGATGACGTACTTTATATATATATTGTTGCAGAACACTCTGCAAGTTTGGGTTCGTCGTTCTAAACCCAAGTCAGTCACGAAGAGGCGCTTGCGCTCTTGGTTGTACATTTTGGCCCCGAAGCGGCCATCGATGGCTAAAACTGATCGCCAAAGGCGGCTAGTAAAAAAATAACTTAACGTCAAAATAATTTAACGTAAATTAAGTCCAGTAGGTAAAAAATAATTTAACGTAATTTAATAAAAAAATAATTTAACGTAATTTAAGTCCAGTAGGTGTAGAAAGTTCTAGAAAAGAGTTCACTTGTCAGGATGGAACACGAACTTTATTGTTTCTAGAACTTCGTCCGAACAATGAGCTGTATAAAATTCACAAGCACAATCAGCCAGTAATGTGCTTTTAACAATCCGCTTAGTACAGAAGCTTACGCAAATGCTTTATTTCTCACAGAAAATAAAACTCATTCACAGGTAAAAATTCAGTGGAAATATGCGAAGGATAATACTAACAGTCCCTCAAGACTCAGCAATGAAGAATTTACACACAGCACTTTAAAGCGAAAGCTTCATAAGCAAGCGAAAGCCGCTCCTGTAGCGTCAATACAAAGCCTTAACCCTTTGAGGCGCAACCCTTTTCCAATGCTGAAAAAAGGGCAGCCGTTGCCATCGCTCGACTTAACTACCAGCAAGATGGCGGACGATCGAAACGTTCATCGCGTGCCACAGATCTAGAGACCCTTTTTTGACGCAGCTGGCTGTGCGCGCGCACAGCCAGCTGCGTCAAAAAAGGGTCTCTAGATCTGTGGCACGCGATGAACGTTTCGATCGTCCGCCATCTTGCTGGTAGTTAAGTCGAGCGATGGCAACGGCTGCCCTTTTTTCAGCATTGGGCAACCAATCCAGCTGCTTTCGCATTCTTCCATTTTCCAGCAGATGCCAATGCTGTTAAAAGTAATCGTGACCATTTTTTTTACGGGAAATGACGTGCTAAAAAGTAAAGGATTCTCATGGAGCTATGTCACCCGCCACTATTTTTATAGAAATCAAATCTATTCTTTGTGACTGGCAACAATCAAAACGTCAGAGTTTGGTGATCCCATAGCGGGATCACTGCGCGTTAAGGGGTTAAGCTTTCACGGACATCTGCTCTTGACGCAAGCAGAAGCAGGACTGAAAAACAACTGCGCAATCAGCTGTAATTTTATAGGTTGCGATGAACCCCGTTGAAGGTTCCAGAGAGAACCATCCGTGGAATGTACTAAAACAGTCTCAATTGTGATTGCGTAGTAGATTAGTAATATTAGGCTATTATGCGTGTTGATGTAGGGAAACTAACTTTGTTTGGTGTGTTTTACAGCAAGAAGTTTATGGATGACTGTTATCTTTGAGATCACGCAGGATATGTGAAAAGAACGTTTTAGCCTCTTGTCCCCCATAAGTTATGAATTTTTAGAAAATGCTCTCCAGTCTAGCATCTACGCTAAAAATCTCACATGCGAGATAAATTTCGTATTATTAGCTCCATTAGTTTTGGCTGGACAAAATACTGACTTACGAGAAAATGACATTATGCTGTCGTTGGACAGCTAAGATTAAAGTTTCTTTAGATCTTGCGTGAATTGTATAGATGAGTACGCTGCTTAACCCATTTATGCCTAGCGTCCCTTTTTTGGGAAGGCATTTTCGCTATCATTCGAAAACGTTATTTATTTTTCCGAGCCTTTATTCGCGAGTATTGAACCTCAATTCCACAAAACATTTTAATATGGCTAAGTGGGATGTTGACATTTCAATTTTTATACATAATGATTTTAAATGAAATCATCCCTTGTTCAAAAAGTTGACATCAGAAATTTATCAATTACTGCTGGTGTTAGCAAAAATCGAAGAAAGTCGCAAAAACATCCAGGCACAAATGGGTTATACACAGTAGCCTACATCGACTCATCCCTCCCGGTGCATCTCATTGATGGCGCACTCCCGGTGCGCCATCAATTTCAGCATGGCGGAACCCGCCCTCTAACTAAAAGCAAAAACTTTTTATAAAGTTCGAAAGATCGCTAAAAAAATTACCCTTTTATTTAACTTGCAGATACTTTAAACTCTAAATATCCAGCGAGGTATCACGCCTTGAAAAAGTAAACAGAGAGGGGAAGACGATTCATTCCTTGATTCTTTGAAAAAAATCACGGAATATAATCTCTCGCGTAGATCGATTAGATGTCGTCATAGAGACGCCATACTCCTTTTGCGTGACAAGCAATGTAAGGACAGTTTTATTTAATATTTAACTGAAAAATTTTGATAGATTTGGGGCAAATTTATTCAGAATGTGTAAAATTTTGTTTGCACAACACTTAAATACCTATTTGTAAGAATTCTTTTTTAGAAATTGGCAACACTCTGAGATGAGAACATAAACATTTATTCCTATAGTTTTTGGAAGTCACGCTTTTTGTTTTTTTCATTGCTCTCACTGGAGTGTTTTTAAATGTTAACGGCGTGACATTTGTGAAATCGTATTTTAAAAGTGTTTTGAGTGTTTAGATTGCTTATTTTGTTTTCTTATAAGCGTTTATTTTGAATTGGTTTAACTGGATGTATTTTGATTTCAACGTTGTTGGATCGTAACTTTAATTTCGATTGCTTTGGGACATTGTCATAAGCGTTTGTTTAATTTTAAATTCGTTGAGCCGGATGGATTTTGATTTTAGCGTTGTTGGATCGTAACTTTTATTTAGATTGTTTTGGAACATTTGTTTTTGTCTTAAATCCATAAGCGTTTGTTTAATTTTGAATTCATTGTTGTGGGAAGTTTTTTTTTTATTTACTTCTTAAAAAGTTGCCATTGACTCTCTTCATTTGAAAAAGCGCAGAGTTTTTAAACGTTAAAGGTGTTTAAATGTAGTGTTTTTGAGAAAAAACTTACTTTAATGGATTGGATTCAGATGTCAGCGTTGTAGAATCATAGCTTTATTTAGGTTAATTTGGTGTCGTTCGTTTTGGTTTTGACGTAAATCTATAATTACTAGCCGGCAAGCCGTCGGCAGACCAGCTGGTCACCGGGTGTAGCTGCTCACCGATACGTGTAAAAGCGTTCCGTTGCATAAGCTGGACGTGAAACGGTCGGACCAGCTGGTTTCCGAAGGCAGACAGCAAATAGATTGCAAATTTTGGTCGCGAAGAGGCCCATGTGCCGGAGGTTGCACAAGCCAGTCACGAAGCGGCGCTTGCGCTCTTGGTTGTACATTTCGGCCCCGAAGCGGCCATCGACGGCTAAAACTGATCGCCAAGGCGGCTAGTAAAAAAATAATTTAACGGTGGCTAGCAGCATAGCAAACAGAAGCGTGACGTCTTAGGCAGAATCAAAAGCGTTAAGTGATTGAAAAAGATCTGAGAACACAGAAAGCCTACTTGGCGATAGAACTGAGCGCTAGAAGGGACGGTCGCCAAATAAATCGCCAGCTTGAAAAAATGAAAAGAAGCCTTAGGCGTTACTGCATGTTTACCAAAATTTAATTGTGTTTCACCAAGAGGTGAAAGTTTAAGACGGCCTTGTAACCAAAGCAATATTATTGAAACCCCGTGAGAACCGGATCAAATAAATGAATTCTCTGACGCCTGCAAAATATATTGTAGAAGTTAAAACCAAAGTAATTTAAGAAACAGTTAAATAGTGTTACGGATGCAGATGGGAATTTAAAAAAAATAGTAATTATAAATGTGTGATAAACTGCGTCACAGACATTATTATCCGGTACACCCAATATTTGTCCAATTTCAGAAATGATAAATTCATTGAAATATTTTCTGTTTAAAATTAAACCAGTGTTTTCTTTTATCTGATATTATGCACTTCATGTTTTTCATTTTACTCAAATTAGCCTAAGAGAGGGTTTGCCAGTAGAGCAACTTTTCACCATTTAAAGTTGCGTGAGAGATATCAGTACAAGTACAGCCTCACAGCTCCAGAAAATAACTGGAATGAATTATTTTGTCGTTTTAAAATGGCGTAAATTGTTTCAATTTGCAAGAAACTCCCCTAAGAGTAGAAAGGGCTAAACATACTAAACGAGAAAATAGATTATTCTGCGCATTTTATGAAATGAATATCAAAAGTTCAGAATTTTCGGAGCTTTCATAAAGTTAATGGAAACAATTTTGCAAAGATGTCAAGTTAAATTTCGTAAAATGTGTAAACAAAACTCCAGAGATAATAAAACTGTGCATATTTCTATGCTCCTACTTTATTTACTCATTTGCCGTTTTTTTAAAGAAATGTATAGTATATTTTTGAAGCTATGAAAATGCATGTAGAAACATTATTTCATTCCCTATTACATTTCTTCTTTGATTCAAAAAGGGTTAAATTTATGAAAAAAATCTGCATTGTATTTAAATAGTGTAAAAAATTTAAAACATGAAAGTCTGAAAACTTAAATTCCTAAAACCTCAAATGTTTAGTAAAATAAAATTTATATCTCTATATATTTCAGAGGTAAGACCTTTCTAAGTCCTTATATATGTTTTAAGTATTTTAATTTGCTTTTGATTTTTTTAATGTTATTTGAAAATAAGAAATATTAAATGCACATTTTTCAACTTTCAAATTTTGGATGAATTATGTGAATTGTGGTCCTCTGAAAGTTAACTCTGACTTATTGAGAATTCTTTTAAATAGCACCAGACAACAGCAAATAAAATATTCATGACATACAGACAATAGCAAATAAAATATTCATGACATACAATATACAGACAAAGTAAAATAAAATATTCATGATAAATTCTCTTTTACAATTAATTCGAGAAGTTTCATAAATTTAAAGATGATAAATTTAAAATTCACACAATTTTGAATGTAATACTTTCACTTAAAATTGTACTTGATTGACTTTATACGAAATATCATTCTAGTATTACAGTCCCTCACCAAATTATTACTAACACTAGAGTTTCTACGCAAGATCTTGGCTGTAACTCGAAAACATCATTGGTTGTGGTACATAAATACAAAAAAATTAGTTAGGTCAGGAACTTCAGAATTTTTAGGATGCTTCTTATAGACCTGTACTATGCACTGTAATAAATAACAAACCTGTGTCCCTTACGAAACAGCCCCACCAAGGGCTGAGAAGTTCTGCTCTCGAAACTGGAAGGCGGGAGTGCGAGGTTCGAACTCCGGTCGCGCCTGACGACCTAGCCGTTAGGAATTTACCGTGGTTTTCTCAGAAACCTTGCGTAAATACGGGGTAGGATCCCTAAGAATGGCTCCCAATTTGGCCCCAATTGGCCATCTGTTAGCAGCTTTTGTAACTATTATTTCAAACTGCTGTATAAAATTCTTACAGCTTTCACAATAAACATACCGTTTACTGCATTCCTTCATCGATCTTTGTTTTCGAGATATTTAATTTTGAAATCAGGGAGTCCTTTTCTGGACACCCGGTATGAAGATAAACATTTTCTGACTTAAACCATGGTTCAGTGGCTCTTGAAAGAGAACCAATATCACTTCTGATATCGCGTTTCAGGGGTCATACAGAAATTGCGGGGGAATTTTTTTTTTTTTTTTTTTGCAATCTAGCATTAATCGTTTACACTCAAATTCGTGTGCACTCACTGACCGTCTTCAAAGATACCTTCTGAAACATTTAATGTTGAAAGACTGAGATTTTAAATATCACCTCAGTAGTGTTTGGGGAACATCTTACTAATTGAGATTTTTTTTTACGAGGGTCGTATAAAAATTTAAAAAGGGTAACTTTTTGAAAATTGACGAGAGGAATTTTTTCTTGGCTTTTTCTCTACATTATTTCGAACATTTTTACAATTTACATTTCCCACTTATCTCTAAGAGATAAAGAATTAAAGCGTATTACCACCTTTATGAGACTCTGTATATACGAGCATGTGCAACTTTTTATCTTTCCCAAAGAAGTTAATCAAATGAAAATACTTTCTATAATCTTTGAGAACAAAAACTTCGGCAATCAGCTTTTCACCATCTAAGCAATGTTTGCGAGAAATTTTTGAAAAACTACACTCAGAATAAATACTTAATGTGTAAATTGCTTCTCTGGAGAACAGCAAGTCTGAGAAAACCTTTTCACGATATCTGTCCATTTACTCCCCCCCCCCCCGTTTTAAATAAGCGACGGGCGGCGCTTTGATTACATTTCCTCTCATTCCGAATTAGGGGAGGCATGCTATATTTTTCACTTTATTTTAAATTAAATGCGAACTTTTGCTAAAACGCTTTGCGTTTCGTCATTTCAGTTTTAAAGGAAAACATTTGTGCAAGACGTCTGGCTGCAATCATAGACACACACACACCGTACGAAAACTGGGCTCAAATGGAAGTTGTTTCAAGAGTGTTTGTGCGGAAATGGTGTGAGTGCGAGTTGTTTCAGTTCAGAAGCACCACACTCTTCTCGGAATAAGAAGGCAAAAATAGAGTAAATCGCTGTACGTTACTAACTTGCTCGTTTTCGAAGATGAATTGTAAAATATATTATGCACTTTACAAGAGGAGAGGAAAAACGTGTTTGATGTATAAACAGTGCTATGTTTTATCTCGACCTTAATTTTATAAACCAACTCTGTTATTCAGTGTTAACGCGAAGACATGCTGATATATGAATGAAATCAACAGCAATTTTTTCAAAGATCTGAGAAATTAGGTTACTAATTCATCGCATATACATTTTATAAACGTGCAGAAGTTTCGCTACACTTCAATTTATTCTGTATATAAGCATAAAAGTTGGATGCAGAGCGTTTTGCAAGTTTTACATTACTTTGATGTCCATATATAATTCAGAATTTAATGCTTATATTTTCTTCACAAAAGCTTCACATAAACTGGATGTTTAAATGAATAAATACTTTCTTAAAACCACTTGGATTGTGAGATAAGAATGTCGTTCCCTCAACTCCGGTTTCCACTGCCACCTTTATTCGATTTTCTTTTAACAGTTCTCTTTCAACTTTAAAACTTTGCATCATTAACTAAGACTTATTCTACCTATTAATTATTAAATATATTCTCATATTAATTAAAACATATTCTATCAGGTTGTAACGAAAGTTTTCCGCCATATCTGCCTGAAGTACTAACTTCTAACTCCTTAGATAACTGTTTTTGAACTTTCGGTACTAAACCTGCACAGTGTCACATGATACAACAATAGTACTTAAAGCTGTACTCATAATTCGTTGATATTCTGTAGCTGACTTTTTGCAACACAACTGGAAGTAAATGATGGTTCTAATCCTCTAGAGTGATAGTTCTATTTGAGACACCTTATACTTAATGATAACTATATTTTTTACAGATTTCACAACACAGTGTTATAAAGTAAACCTCTTTCTTTCAAATGCCAAAAATCGTTTGACAAAATATGAGCAAATACGCCAACGCGAACTGTGTGCTGACGAAGTTTGCGGTGTCGGGAAACTTTCGTTACAACCTAATATATAGAATTTAAGGATTTTTTTCCCATTTTTTATTTTCATCCAGGCTCAGTCTGTTTGCCGTAGCTGGGCGCAGTGGCGGATTATTGAAAGTTTGTCGGGGGGGGGGGGCGGTTAGTTAGAAGATTGACATATACATCCATTTTATGGAAGTAAAATAGGATCTTTTACATTAATTTCTTTTTTCTCGGGGGGGGCGGTGGCCCCCTCCGCCCCCCCCCTTTAATCCGCCTTTGGCTGGGCGTTGTTTTCGAAGACCAATGCGAGAAATAAATGCTGGAGGTAGACAGAGAATCTTGTGTATTGTAATCTTCCCAACTTTATAAAAGACAGCAGGTCACACTTGATCTCAAGAAGATTCCCAAGTTGAACAAACTTTAATTTAGTAGCAAACGTGTCCCTTTTAGTTGCCGGTGCGCATCCTTCTCACGTGAGTTCATTATGCGAATGAAAAAAACTCTCATAAATTTAAGTTTTGTGGCCAGTGATTCAAAATAGCTATTTTAGTGTCTTATTGTGTTCGCTCCTACTGTTGGAAGGACGCGAAAACAGCGATTTTTCTCTCTATACCCATCGTTGCTTCCCGGTTTGAGTCCTTGATTGTTTCTGTTCCGGTCCAGCGTTTACGAGCGCGCACATGCGCGTATGAAATGTAAAATGCTTAAATTTTAGTATGATATTTTCAGACGAGCGGTCATCGTGAATAAAGTGTGACGACCATAGAACAGTTATAAGGGATAGAGAGCGCTTAGGCAACTCAAACTTGAGGCACTTGTTCCATTAGCTGACTTATGGAAAGATCTCACACGCACCATACTTGCGCATCCAATTCGCCTTAGTTTTCTATGGGGCATTTGTGGCCAGCGCGCTCATTTCCGTTGTTATCGTTCTATTTTTTAGAAAAAAAGATACATAGATGCTCTGCATATGGTTACAAACCATGATTTGTGAAAGGTCCTGGAATAACCTTTTTCGCAGATGAGAAGTGGCTTTTCTTCATTTTATGTTTTTAAAACATACTTTTTATAAATGAAGAGTTGTTCATCTACATCCATTAAACCTTGGCGATATTTTTTTTGCCAAGAGGGTTTGTAACATGTGTGTTGACAGTAGATTTGTCTTGTAGTTTACACTTACCAACTCGCCAAATATAAAGATATAGTATAGATATATCTTTATAATATAAAGAAAAGTCTGGCATATCTCTTCATTTTCGTTCCACATGTCGCATGGTTCATCCTTTCCTCACTTTTCCAACGGTTTTTGAATGGCGATGCGCTCTCTAGTACATTTCTACTCTTTGCTTACGATTCATGTACATACGAGATTTTCCTCAAACAGATTCCGTACACGTCAACCACCGAGTAAACTGTTGTACACAATTAATTATACACCAGCAATTGATCTCCTTCCACCTTAAGGGGCAATGCTTCTGTCTATAACAAACATTGCGTCCATCCAAACCTTTGTTTTTAACATTCTGGGAGTCTTAGAGAGTGGATGATCTTTTAAGATTTTTTGAAGTGGCACTATTTCCATCACTTTCCACAGTTTTTGTCGGATGTTCAGTTGTGATAGATGCAATTCCGACATCAGTTTTAGATCCAATAGATCAACGGAAAATATACTTTAATTAAGTTGTGGATTCCAGCAAGATTTTTGCGTTTTACCGGAATAAAATTTTGTTATTAGTGGAACAAAGATAGAAAAACCATTCCTATTATTAAATTGTAGAATATGATAATTTGTGTCTTCAACGTGTGGAATTCTTTGTTTGTTAGAAATCAAGTTATGTTCACAGAAAGAACAAGTTTATGCTGCATGCCTTGGAAGAAAAGGGCTTCGTTTCCATTATCATCATGACACAACGATGACGATTCCTCTTTTACACTCAGAGATTTTTTACTGAATGACTCACTGGATGCTCCGATGAAATACAGGAGATATCGTGAAAAAGAATATTTTTATGTGATACTTTATATGACAATTATAGAACTTATTTGATCAGATATTTAAAGTACCTGATAGTTTAGAAAATGAACAAAAATCTTCCGTTTCTCCTGATGAATGAAAGTTTTAGAATTAAAAGGGAAATATTATAGAAAGATGGATATATTTAAAACAAAGACATTTGATCAAATAAACGTTTAAATAAATTCTTATAATAAATATTATGTTAGTTCATACGGTTAAAAACAATGAGTATGAAAACCGCTAAAAGTTGTAATCAACAAACTATATTAAAAACTCATATTTCGTAGGTTTTAAATTAGGTTTCTTTAGAATTCCGTAAAATATTACATTTGTTAACAACTCGTTAAATATGTTTTGTTGAGCATATAAGTATATCTAATAACCTATGGAAGGTATGAAAGTGCTAAACTTCTCTAATATAAATATGTTTAAATATTTACATTAGAGATTACATTGTGATGCATTGAATATATACATTGAATAGAGAATATATACATTGTGATGCTACAGCTAGCGATACATATTTCAAATGGTATATTAAAATTAATAGTAGCCGTATTGTATTTAGCTGACGTGTATTCTCCCTTTATCCAAATTGTACAGTTTAAAAGTTAGTAAAACTTATAAAAGGACAAATAACAGTTCTTTCCTAAAAATTAGCCCTATTATGAGCTGAAACATACTGCAAAATTTTGTAAAAGTGTGTTATAAGTTTATTCTATGAGCAATCTTTAGCATGTCGGAAAGAAAAGTTTAATGAAAGGCAAAATAAGCTTGCATTTTTGTTCAACTTGCAGATTTGTAAATATAAATAAGCCTCGAAATACAAGTAAAGCCTCAAACTCTACTTCCAATATATTGTAGAATTCAATCATATTATTCGTCAACACTTTCTAATTA
Organism: Cheiracanthium punctorium; assembly: GCA_038373885.1. Classification (NCBI taxonomy): domain Eukaryota; kingdom Metazoa; phylum Arthropoda; class Arachnida; order Araneae; family Cheiracanthiidae; genus Cheiracanthium; species Cheiracanthium punctorium. The sequence goes on along the minus strand of JAWZYV010011930.1, from coordinate 1,002,752 downwards.
AATTTATTTAATAATAATTCATTTTCTCTAAACTCTTCATTCTGCATTTTATCCTCTTAATCCGCACAGTATCAGTTTCCTGGTTATCTAAATTGTAACGAATGTTTCATTTGTTTCGATACTTCTGAAAACTTCATTAAACATGAAAAATCAATGAAGGGAATTATTATATTCCTACCAAAGTTATCATGGATGATGATTAAAACAAGTAAAATTCCATTTGATTACATTAAACAAAAAATTTATTAGAATTTTTAAGACTTGTTAAAAATACAACTGCGATTAAAATATTATGAACACCTTGAAAATATTATGAGAAATAAAATATTATGAATTCACCTTAGTCAAGTCATAGTTCAATAAGATAAGAACAGGGATTTGCAAGGGAAATCTATATTAAAGTACTACGTATTTTTAAATAATTTTTTTTAAACATTCGAATTAATTATAATATACATTTTAAAAAATTACTCAAAAAAAGACGACGCATAACTACCGGGAAGAAAAACAGATGAATATTTATAAACTTAATTTTTTTAAAGTTGACCTCAAACTTAACCTTCTTTACACAAAAGTCATCATGGAAAGAATTTTCATCTATAAATAATTTCTGTACTTGAGTTATTTAACTTTAATTAGAAAGAATATTAATGTGACAATGCTAAACGTGTACAATGGGTTAGTAACTGTCAGCTACAATCGTTTGATAATATTAGTTACAATTTCAACTCTACGCTAGAGTAATTAATGAAAACTTTTTTTTATTATTAAAGTAGCCACGTATTACCTATTCAAATTTCTTTATTTTTCTCAATAACCTTATTTCGAAAACATTGTGATGACGATGTCCCTTATTTATTTTTTTAAATAAATTTTGTGCTTCGCGCAAGCAAAACTTTTGCTGAACTGGACAAAACATTTTTGTTTTAATTTAAATTGTTATTTGATTATTTATTTATTTTTATTTTATTTATTTATTTATTTATTTATTTATTTTGGAGGGGGGGGGGGTAGTCTTGAAATCAAACGTTTAATATCATTACATTGTAGAATAAATCGATAAATACTCTTAAGTTGTTTTTCGTAGACAATCTTTTTTACGTCCTGTACGTTTTATGCTTAATTTTCTCAATTATTATATTTATTATTATACTCAATTATTATTTCAATCTCAATTTTTATTCGCCTTAAAATCTATTTAACATATAATATTGTAAATCACTTTTCTCTCCAACTGAATTTCGTTATCTTTTAACTTAACTTATTCAAAGGTACTGAATATTTAACGTTACGTATGATTGAAAAGGAAACAATTTGACTAAGAAAAGCATTCGAGACTTATGAAAGCAAGTGTAACTATATTAAAAAATACCGAAATGTGTATAATTAGCTGAAAATTATTTGATTAGTGATTCGAATCATTTAAAAGCCAAGACTTTAATAAAATGAAAAAAATAATAATATTAAAATGTTTCTGCACAATTACAAAAGTTTAGGAAAATCGATGATGTTAATAGTAGAGATAATTGCTGATTGTGTCTGAGAAAGTTGAATTTATCTTTAATTTAGTTAAACGAAGAAATTTCCATGGAGAAATAATATGAGAGATAAACTATAAACATCTTATTTCAAAATAGTATGAAACAAATAGAGTAGGTATTCTGTAGAATAGTTATTCTGTGGGTATTCCTATATGCAGAAAAGAAGTTATTTCTCATAATATTGAAACGGTTAATTAATCATGGTGAAGTTAGTTTATCGAATTAACTTTGCTTCGTTAAGTTTACGTAGCCAGTGTTCGTAAAGGTTAGAACATTAACAGCTTAATATAAAATGCTAACTTAGATCTAGTGCAGTAATGGGTTAATATATTTAATTAGTTTGGTGATAAGAACTATGAATATGGATGGTGCTTAAAGGTGTTAAAATTAGTAAATAAATATTTTTAAATGTGAACAATACACATAACCAAAAAAATAGTACAGTATGAACGTTTCCGGGGTATAAAAGAGCCACCCTTCCTCACTTGTTAAAAGCTCCATCATCTACACAAGCAGGAAGGTTCTATTTAAAAGTTAGCACAAGGGAAGTAGCAGTTGTAAGAAAGGAACATTTTTCTTACTTTTTTAAGAAAAAAGGAAGAAATTTATAGTAATTATAGAAAGTTATAGAAAGAGAGAATAACAGTTGAATAAGATTGGGCGAGATGGCATTAGGAAGAACTTTTCAAAGCTGACGAAGGCTGACCTTTTGTACCACTGGAAGAATTCATACTGTAGAGTTTTTACTTGTATGTTCTATTTACAAAGTTCTCTATCAACATTTAACCCTATGTTAAGATAAAGTTTATACTCTGAAAGACAGAAAGAGATCCTTTTGTACTTGTCGAAACGATGGTAGAATTATCATTAATGGATTGTGTCTTAAACAATGAAATAATCATGCGATGGTCCAATAAACGGTCACGTGATTTAAAGATCTCATTTTAAATAATGACATGAATGACTACTATTTTAACAAGTGAAGTTTGCGCCGTCGTTGCCGGGTTATTCTGATTATTTTGTCACCATATCATCAATTACCACTTCTTAATTAGTCGGGAGAACTATTTTCATCCTCGGATGAGATTTCGATTACGAGACGTAGACCAGAAATATAAAAGTGTAAAAGGTGTAATTTCACACTGCGGGTTACGTTTCTGTCCTGGTAATTTTTTTTATTTTTTATAAATGACAGTGAGTCAGGTTTTCACAATCATTTATTGTAAAATTAATATGCATTATTTGTGATGTGAAACTGTTTTTGCTTTAGATTTCTTGGTGTTTAAACAGGTGGTAATTTGCCCGAAATCGAAATAAGGTACGAAGATTATAAATTTTGATGGTGATCTCATCAGAAAAAATTAAATGTTTTACCGACTAATTAAGATGTGTTCTTCCATTTAGTGAAAAATATTTAGGCTAATAGACAGCAGACATTTTACTTTTATGTTTGATTCTATCAGGTAAGTTTGATTCTATCAGGAAGTTTTGATTCTATCAGGTCAGTCTTAAACAATTTTAAATGAATGAAATTTTTCGAACTGAGAGTTTGTGTACCAGAACAATAAAAAATAGGAATAATTCATGTGGCCGTTCGACCGTCTGACCCTCTCGGGAGAGGACAAAAGATGCAAAATTATTTTCACTTCACATCGAGCTTCATCCATTGAGAAGATCCAAAGGGAGGGGCTATGGTGAGAGCGCACTTATACCCAATATTGAGCTCATATTTAACCTGTTCGCTCTCACCCTTTAAAAAAAGGCGCATCGAAGAAGACTCCCCTTCTGCGACCGATGTTGCTTTAGAGAAGGACTCTCTGAACGCTCTCCCCGGCGATTGAGCAAACGCAAATCTGAGCCCCGGCGGAGCATTCAAAGAACCATTCTGGTTAGCAGCGTCGGTCAACGAAAGAGCGCCGTTGGAACTCTTAACCCTTTAACGCGCAGTGTTCCCCAAACTCTGATGTTTTGACAATTGCCAGTCACGAAGAATAGATTTGATTTCTATAAAAAGTAGTTGCGGGTGACATAGCTCCACGAGAACCCATTACTTTTTAGCACGTCCTTTCCCGAAAAAAAAATGGTCGCGATTATTTTTAACAGCACTGACATCTGCTGAAAAATGGAAGAATGCGAGAACAGTACGATAGATTGCCCAATGCTGAAAAAGGGCAGCCGTTGCCATCGCTCGACTGAACTGTGCCGCACAGCCAACTGTCGTCAAAAAAGGGTCTCTATATCTGTGGCACGCGATGAACGTTTCGATCGTCCGCCATCTTGGTAGTAGTTAAGTAGAGCGATGGCAACGGCCGCCCTTTTTTTCAGCATTGAGAAAGGGTTGCACCTCAAAGGGTTAACCCTTTCGCTGCGATGACATAACTCTGACATTTTGGCTGTTTGGATTCACGAAGAATAAATTTGATTTCAATTAAATACCCAAGAAGGGCATCTAGGTAGACTGCCCAGTGTCGAAAAGTGCAGACGTTGCCACCGCACGATTTAACTCTCAGAAAGATGGCGGTCGATCGAATCTCCCAGGGCAAGCGACGCCGCGCAGCCAGCTGTGTCAAAAAAGTTCTTGAGCTCTGTGGCACGCATAGGGCGATTCGATCGACCTCCATCTTTCTGGTAGTTAAATCGTGCGATGGCAACAGTTGCACTTTTTTCGACATAGGGAAATGGTTGTGCGCCAAAGGGTTAAAAACGATGAGGGCCAACAGGTTAGACATGGGTTCAATATTAAACGTGAACAGGTAAACAAAATGACAGAGTGATCCAACAGGCTAGTCCTACTTGTCGCTCCTTTCCTTGAAACTTTTCAGGATCCACCCCCTCTCTCGGCGTTGAATTTAAAAAAAAACCAAAGCAGTACTTACAGTGATAGTAGAGGACTGTTCCAGAGACCAGGGCCAGCACCAGCATGACCGCAGCCAGCACGACCAGTATCACTAGCAGGTGGCTGTGTCTCCACCGCGTCATTCTGGTAGTCATGGGCTCGGACATGTGCTTGACCGGCGGCCAGTTCACTTCGGTTAACGGCATCGGCTGACCGCGTACATCCACCAGGTACTCTCTGTTGTGGTGCGATGGAATTTTGTAAGTGTGTTGGGGCATCATGGTTGAGCTGGAATCAGTTCCGATCTCTTGTCTAATCAAAAAGAGTCCTTCGCATAATAGTGACAGAAATACTCTTCAATATAGCTTCATATTACGAAAATGATCGGAGAAGCTGTAACTGATGCTTTGGTATTTTACTAAATGAAGTGTTCTTAAAGTTGTATTGATTGGTAATTTCAAGCTGATATTCCGAAGTCATTTGAATTCCGTAAGCATCAGTTTTAAAGTGTACTTCCAGTTTAAGTTCTCATGTTTATACTAGATAGCACAGAATTCTGGAAATGATTACCCTTCAAACTTTTGCGGTTTTACAAGTATTCGTTTTATATCTTGTATTCCATATGCCATACGATATTAACTCTCGTCTGACTTTTATTGTCTTAAATTCTGTCGAATGTCCTTTTTGTTTCAATTTATGCTTATTGTGATGAGGAACACTATCACAAAGTACCACGTGCAGTCAGGTTTTTTAGTTACCCGGGCTGCATCTTTACACAGATCTAAGGATCAATTACCTGTCCTTTCTGCTTATTGTTAGTATAACTTAAAATAAATTTCTAAAATATTTAATTAACAGTGCAATGCGTTCTTTGCACTGTCATTATAGGGACATTATACAAAGTGTAATTATTTTTTATTGCTGGTTGTATTGGCAAATCCGCTCTTTATCATTCTCATTAATTTCAAGACAACAATATGTTGAAATGTTTAGTGCTAAGAAACAAGTGGGGAGTCAGTATATTATAAACAGCTAGTACAGTCAATTCTTATTATTGCATTTAATCCTTAATGTGGAAAATAAATACTGTATGGTTTATGATTTGAATAATGGGTAATAAAAATATTCACACATGAAATAAATAAATAATCATAAAATTAGCTTGAATGAAAATTGTTAATTATAAAATTCCAAATGAAATTGTTAGGTTAATTTGATCGCTTATTATATGAATGGATTTCTCTCGAGCAAATCTTAATTAATAAAAACTATTTTATTTTCATAATAATACTTAATAACTAGATAGTTGTAGGGAGAACTGCACTTTTTGCCATACAAATATCGGGATTTCTATACATCTATCAAAATTTTAAATAAAACTCTATTTTAAATATTACAACATTTTCCATGAAAACATTTATTTTTGTGATTACCATTAGAATTCTTTTTCTATTTTAAGAGGAAGGGACATTCCCCACAGATTATACAACCACCTAAATTCATTATTGTATTCAGAGAACACATAAAACTGAAATTAAAGCTCGTCTTATAAATTTTGGCGAAGTATTTAAAATTCTGTTTTATCTACACACATCAAACTCATCGGGTGCGACCAAACTGAACAATTCAAAGCATCTCAACTCGACATCAGCTGTGATAAGTTGCAAGTGTATATGTTCAACGGCAAAAATTAAATATTTAATTCGTGAACACTTTTCATTTTCTCACCCTGGTCATAAAACTGCAACATTATCACTTCTTCGCTGCGCTTTCGAACTCATTAACTATTCTTCCTGCACAGACGTGAAATGAGTTTCGTAACAAGCTTTGCGAAACCATTCATCTTTCATCCTAATCTAAAACTCATTCGCTTAAAAGTCTGAAGCATTTTCGCCGAGTCAAAAACTCATTTATATTGAATGCATTACACGCAGTCATGATATGCGATGGCTTTTGCATCGTTAACACGCTCTCCCCCGGCAAAGGAAGAACCACGGTACCACGTGATCTGTGACGGGCCGCAATCGTGGCGACATGCCGGAACGGCTTACGGTGCCTGGCCGCATGAGCCCCAGCGGGGAGCGTCCGTTCTAGGGGGGTGCCCGGGAGTGGCTTTGGCTCTGCGACGCCCGAACAGCGGGGCGCATTTGAGGCGGCTGTTTCAGGGGCGTCGGAAGAACGGAAGGTAAGACGTGCCGGGAGCGACATCGTACGGCAGTTCCGATAATCTACCTGTGGAGCGACAAGAGTGTGTGGAATAAGATCGGGTGAGTGGAGAGAAGGGGACAGGATAATAAGAGATGGGTTGGGGCTCATTTTTTAAAGCCTGAGGCCGAGCCCACCCCGAGCCCCTGCGATATTATGTAAGTCGGAGCCCGAGTCCGAAATTTCAGCTAATGTATAAATAAAAGTCAATTATTTTATTGATAGAATACCATAAATTTTGCCGTTTGTGCCCATTAAAAACAAATATAATAGCAAACTCTTAATGCACTTTCTAATTCTTTATATTCAAGTTTATCAAATAATAATAATTAGTTTATTTCTCCCATGAATCACTTTTTAAAATCTGTTTACAAGGAGTATGGTCAATAAAGGAGAAATTTCTCACGAGCTCGAGCCCGAACACAATCGGGAATCTCAGTGCCCGAGCACAGTTCGGCCTCGGCTCGGGCTTTCGGGGACGCGCTGAGCCCGTCTCGTCTCTACAAGATAAGCTGCCGTCCCAACTTTTCGAGGGGCGCGGGACTAAAACGGGGTAAGTAAGTGAGAAGATAAATTTTTATGAAATCAGTAAAATAAATATGAAAATTTTGAAGCCATTCCAAACGGTATCTGTGCCCCGAACCATCAATGATTAACCCATTAGCGCCCGGATCATTTCTCCAATTTATGTTGATGTTTGAAGTGATAAATAAATTTCCTTCATTTGTCGGGAATAAAGAACGCGCGCGCATATTTCTTTTTCTAAAAATATTAATAAAACAGAGAAAGATTCGCATTTTAACTTATTATCGCTGCGTTTTTTGTAGGAATAAAATGTATTGTGAGAGGAATTAAAATAGGAAAATAAATGAATGCTTGTGTTATTTTTGCGACTGAAAAATTTTGCGACCGTCTTCAAAAAAGGAAGCTGGGCGTCAATGCGTTGAGTCTGTTCCGTCTTCTTTCCAAACAAACGCATCGGATCTTTACAGACATAATGAAGAATTGAAAATTTTCAGTCTTCACAGTTGTGTATACCGAAATTTCATCAATTAAATTTTTAGGTTCAGTGCTTTAAGTATTTTTTAAGTTAAAATACGACTAAATATCAGTCTCTAGGGCATCTCCATTGAATGTCAAAAATATTTAAGAAATTATCATGTTACCAGACAGTATTGGTCGTTTTCAAATTTCATAAAATCTCAAGCCTGTGGAAAAATGTATTATAGTCAAATTCCTCTCGTAAAAATTGAACACAGAGATTAAATTTATTTTTTAAAAAATCATTATATTAATTTTTCGTAAATGTACACAACACTTTTAAATTTACATTTATTAGTTTTTATTTACAATTATGTACAATATATTTCCAAACTTTGTGTCCTCAATTGTAAACGCGGTGTCTGAAAGGGTAAATGCTTTCAGTTTTTCATTCATTCTCTACATCACTTGAAAACATGTACAGTTTCCTGTCCTGTCGAGATATCAACTAGTGCAGAGTCAGAATATCGTATCTTGATCGAATGTGGAAGAGAAAATAAGAAATCTGTATCACATTCAGCAATCGGTTGCTTTGATTCGCTTGCAAGATTCCTTGGGAAGGCGTCAAGAGTCTTAAGCAGCAGAAAAGAAAGTGTAAACGCTCTTCTAACAACGGCATATGTAAACTGCTCAAAACAATTAAAGGATATTGTAAGTTTTATATAAAATAAAGTTATAAGCGAATTTTTTTTGCCGAAAATGGAAGAAGAGAATCACAAATGCAAATTTTTCTGATTTTCAAACTGTGGAGTATGCTAATTTTGAGTTCGACGTCAAAAACGTCGCTTCAGCGGCAGCGAATGAAATTGGACTTTCAACCGAATAACAGACAATGAAGACAAGGATGATCGACATTCGGTGACTGATTTGTTTCAATGAGTACGATGTCTCAGCGAAGTCATTTAACCGATTCAGAAGCTTGGAGAGTTGTCGGTAGGTTAGAAGGGTGCCAAACTCAAGCCGAAGTAGCGCAAGCCATTGGAGTGTCACAAAGTGTGATTTCCAGGATCTGGAACCGGTTTTTGGCGACTGGAAGTGCAGGCCGAAGACCAGGGCAAGGTCGTAGACGGGCAAAAACGCCCAATGAAGATCGTTATTTAGTGTTAATGGCTCGGAGACACCGGAATATGAACGCTACTCTTCTACAACAACACCTTCGCTCGGCTACTGGCACCACGGTTTCAACTCAGACTGTCCGAAACCGGCTCCAAGGTGTAGGTCTGCATGCTCGCCGACCGATGGTATGTGCTAGACTAACATCAAGGCATCGTCGCGACCGCAGGGAGTGGGCAACAGAGCATGTGAACGGAGGAGAAATGAATGGAGCAATGTTCTTTTTTCTGACGAGTCCCGTTTTTCAGTTCATCCTGATAATAGGCGTATTTTCATCTGGAGGGACCATGGCAGTAGGAATAATCCTGCGTTCGTGCACGAACGTCAGCTTTGGCGGTGGTAGAGTGTTGGTGTATGGTGGTGGCATCTCCATTGACGGGCGCAGAAACCTCTACATCATTCGAGATGGACTTCTGACTGGTCGCCGATATAGGGATGAGATCCTCAGACCTATTGTAGTCCCTTACGATGCAGCAATTGCAGATGACTTCATTTTAATGGACGATAACTGCAGGCCACATCGTGCTAACCTGGTGGAGGATTTCCTTTCGAGGAAGGAATCGTACGAATGGATTGGCCAGCGTGTTCTCCAGAGATGAATCTAATAGAGCACGTTTGGGACGCCCTAGGAAGACGAGTTGCTGGCCTCCAACCACCCCCACAAACTCTCCAAGAACTGTAAAGAGAAAGAGCTCTTCTGGAAGAGTGGAACAGAATACCCCCAACTCGTGATTAATAGCCTCATTGACTCCATGCCTCAAAGGTTTTCAACGTTGCTGGCCGTTCGTGGAAACCATACCCCTACAGAAAATGATTTCCTTTGAAGAAAACGTCCTTTTCTTATTCTTTTTTTCTCATATGCACAAATTGTGTTTTTTTCCTTTTCTTCACAAATGCGCAATAAAATGCATTTTTTCTGCCAAACATGTGCAATTTATTCTCATATAACCTACTACGTCTGTGGACCATGTATCAATCAGCTAAAAAGTTTCCCAGCCACAAGATCCACCTAAAACCGCAATATCCTTTAATTGTTTTAAGCAGTGTATATCTCATTGGAAAAACAGAATACGAAAAAAAGTTTTCTACGGTATACAATATTAAAAGAGCCATTTACGCTAAAGAAGGAACTTAGAGAAAAAGTGTCCTGTCGCCCATTTTTTTTAGTAAGAAAAACGCTCGATTAAACTTAAATTAGGAAAAATCCTTGTCTCTAGTGCCAGCCATTTTTAAAAAACAGTATTTTTACTTTTGAGTTACAGCAATGAAAATTGCTTTTGTGCATTTATTCTGTTTAAATAAAAATTACTTCCAATACCGAAAAAAAAATTCTACATGAAGTTGATTTTTTTTTAATCACAAACGGCCCTACATATAATATCACGATTGCACCTAAGACCAGTTATTTCCGAAACAACCAAAATTGTTGCTAATAGTATAAACAAAGAATTTGTTTGCATTCTTTCCTTCATGCACAATTTCTAAAATCTCCTTGAAGTAGACATGCTATTTAGGCAATGTCTTAAAGAAAGAAATGTTTATTATTCCACATTATAGATTGCAAAATTGACACAAAAAGTAAGTAACAAGCATTGGCATATTTAGCCTCCAACAATTTTTGGTTCAGTAGACGTAATATCTACTCTGCTGGAAACAAAAATTGTATTACTCTGATTCCTTTCTGAGTCATTTCAGACATTTGATGGTTTATTGATCATGTGTAACTTCCAAATACTTCAGCAATGTAAAAATGTTTTCCCGTTTAACTTCTTCAAGCAAGAGTCTCACTTTTCAAGGCTTTTCATGGGCAATTGGAGAATCTACGTTGCTTGGAATGTCTGAAGAGTCCATTATTTCAAATGATTCTTCAGTTGTTTCCTCATCATTTTCTAATACGTATTTTTTCTTCGTTGTCTTCTTAATGCCACATAAGTCTTCTGTTCCAAACATGGATTTGAACTATGACAATCCTTCCCCCTCCCGCCCACACACGCACACTTTCCACATTTTTGTAAGAAGTTAACAACAAAAACAATAATATTTGTACCTAGTGCCATGGCTCTACGTGATGTAGTTGTTTTTGGCGAAATGGCTTTCATACCCAAAGACCTGCAGAAACCTAACCTTGTATTTTAATTTTTACCTTTAATGATCACAAAAATTATCCGTTGTGCCTTAAAACATAAATTTGCACTTACTTTCAAAAAATAAGACTTCAGTTAATTGAAAAATTTAGATTATCAAATAAAGACTTTTTTTCTGTTTAACTATAGCGTCTTGCGTTCATCAAAAATGGTATTATTATTTTAAACTCTAAAGAAAAATGTCATAAAATAAAAATTATTTAAGTAAAGCATGATGGCCCTCGGTACATGATGAACTTAGATACAAAAATTTCCTATATATGCATTTTTAGATATTTTAGTGGGGAAAATATTTACATTTTAACTATGAGAGCTATATATACCCCTCTTCCTCGTATTTTATTTTTCAGACTGACAAAAGATAATAATATCCAGGGATGGATTTCATAAGATAACAAATTTAGAAACAATTCTTCTCTTCAAGCAAAATTAATTTTGATGCAGATTTCCATCCACAATTTACATACTCGTCACAAGATGGCGAACTTCTTACTATTGTCATCCCTCAGAAACTACTAGCGACCTCCTGGTGGACTTTCAGAACCACAGATTAAATGTGCACGTACACCACATGCACACTATGACTTTCAATGGTAGTAGAAAAAACGAAAGAATAACCCCCTCCGATCACTGACCAGATGCCTCAACCGCTGGGCTTCAACAAGATTTCGCGGAATACTTCACAAACATCCCAAAACATTTCACTTCCATATTTGTTTGCACCGTCTCAAAATGATATGTTTTATTTCTTCGGGTTTTCAACTTTGTTTTTGAAATTTCAACAAAATCGAGATCCCCAAAGGTCTGTTCTTTCGTTGTTAGCGACATCATTAAAACCACGACTTATTTTTATACATGAGAAAGGGAAAAAACAGTCCGTGACAATTTTTACGCTACTGTTGCTATTGTTCTTCTGAAAACAAAAGGACTTTTTTTTTTTTACAGAAGAATCCTCAAAGCCTCAAAAAACTGTATTTTCTTCAATAACGAAATGCTGAAAGGAAAATAAAGCGGAAACAAATGGGGGCGTAAAATTTATTATTCCTAACCAAATGGAGAACTTTTTTTATTATTTTCGCCCATCGAAAGTATATCGGAATTAATTGAGAACTTAGGGACGAAAAGAAAAATGATTGGAACAAAAACAGCTTCAGAGTGTTGTTTTTAATCGTGTGTACATGCCAGTTAAAATTTCGCCCACATTAAAATTGCAGATTTTTTAAATTTTATTTTATTTTGTGACAGAAGAAAAGACTTCAGGCCTGGAAAGTCCTTTTTTATAGCTATTTATATACCCAATTACTATAGTTTTCTTTGCTTAAAAAATGTCCGTAGCGTTGACAATTGATAATTAATTAAAATATAAGAAGAAGCAAATATGCAAATTCTCGCATTGAGCAGAGGTGCAAAACATCTGTTTGACAACATCTCCATTGTTTTCTTCGCTTGAGAATGTTTCTTTGTCTGTTTTATTTGGCGTAAAACGTTGTAAAATGCGACCTGAAGGTGACTTTTTAAACTACATTTTTTTTCATGGAAATCTCTTTCCCCTCATTAGTTTCCTGCACATCTAGTAGCATTTTAATCAGTGGTTTTTACTGTATGGAGAAACCTTAATTATGAACACCCTGTACTTAAGAGGTTGAATTTCAAAATGGAATATTGAATAGAGGACACATAATGGAAGTTGTTTTGTTGTTGTTGTGGGATTACAGCCAATTAGTTACACCTAGTCTCTAGGCTCAGGGGTGGGATGCCCTCCATGGGAGTCTTTCTAAGGGACCCTAACTCATATTTAAGCTAAGTTTCGGAGGAAACCACAGAAAACTCCGAACACTTAGAATGGCGGACACGACCTGGTTTTGAAACACGCACCTTCCGTCTACCAGTTCAGAGCGCTATGCGCTCGGACACTGGTGGGGCTATAATGGAAACTCATGTGGTTTCGAAGAATGAGTTACAATAAATAGGGAAGAATGGGGCCAATAATTATATATAGGCCGTTCGTATTGAAAACTTTGGTATTTCCAGTTGCTTAGTTAAAAAAGCATATAACAATCCATTTGTGATATTTTCATACCTATACAAACTAGTCATTGTATACAAGAAAATGCTTTGCGAATGATGTATTTTGAATTATTTTTGTCATAAATAATTAAATTTTTGCATAAATATTGCTAAATTAGTGACGCCTCTACATTTATTAATTAATTCTAATATTTTTAAAGCTAAAGAGAAAACTTTTATTTTCTATCAAAATTTCTTTATTTAGTTTTTAGTTTTTAAATGTTCCTTTGTGGATTGCCTATAAAACTTGCAGTCTTGTTTTATCTTAGAACATAATAAAAATTATTTTATAACCCTCGTTCCGCCAAGACAAAAAAAAAAATGAACGAAAAATAATCTTGAACTTGAGAGAGATTTAAGAGCTTGTAAAAATTACTTATAAGCTAATTAGCCTAGGCAGAGATTAATTCATCTTTTATATCGAGGTTAAAAAAAAGGTTCAAAAGCTTTCATTTTATTATCAAAAGCAGAATAAAATATTAATTTACTAATTATTATAGAAAATAATTGCGCCGTATTTTGATGATGATAAAAAAAAAAAACTGTGAGAAAGGAAGAAGTGTTTAAAGCTCTAAGATAATAAAGTTCTTCCAGTTAAACTTAAAAATGTTTCTACATAAAAATCGTCTTTCTTTGAAAATCATTTTTTTCATTTTTACCGAATCGATTAGTAGGCAGTATTAAAAACTTGGCAGTATTTGACAGCATTCGTATAATTGTGATATTTTCAAATACTATTTATAAACATGGGTCATTCCGTTGTGACTAATGTAACATTTGTAGCGAAAATGAAAGGACTTTTAGTGTTTTATTAATTTAAGTGTGCTCTACCTGAAAAGTGATCGTCATCAAGTTTAAAAAACAAACCAATGAAGGATGTTGAGCACTCGAAAAACATTAATTGGTGTGACTAATTTTTTTTTTTCATGTAAGAATGTAACATTTTAATTACCACAAGTCACGCTAGTCACCGCTCTTAACCCTTTCCAAGGCCATGATAAAAAATACTTACCACTTGATGACTCTTGACTACAGAAATGAATTATCAGTATTGAATTTTCTTATTTTTGATCAGTAATAATCGCTTCATATTTTTCCCATTGGCAGGGTGGTCATAAAAAAAACTTTCCCGATATATGGACCTCTAGCCGTTGCACATAGGCCGATTTTTTTAATTTTTTGGACAAAACCTGTAGGTGGATTTAAACATTTAAAAAGCTAAATAAATCAGGAAAAACATGATGAAAAACATCGATAATAATTGTTTTCAGTCACGTGTTAAATCATCCTCAACACCCAAAAAATTTATACTTTGCCGAGAAGATTTTCAAATTTTTTATCATTATCCTTTGAGTTACAGTCTCCATAATATTTAGTTAATTGCCGGACGATGTATGACGACATTTTCAGAAGATGAACCTAAAAAAAATTCTTTTTAATTAAATAAAATATTTTCGTTATTTTTAATGTTTTTTTAATTATCTAACAATAAGGAGAGTAGAAAATAATAGCAACTACAATTAACAAAGACATTAATTTACGATGAGGAACTTTTACAATCTTATAACGTAGTCTGATTCTAATGAATTTATAAATTTATAGCTCAATACAGTCAATCATTACATGGCATTTAACTCAAAGATTTGTTTTATTTCGGTTTTTGGAAAAAGAAGTAAAGAAAATTACAACATGTATTTTAAATACACCAAATTTATACCCCCAGGCTCCCAATCCATTATAAAAGTTACACCAAACACTTATAAAGCACGAGAACTTTTCTTGTTTAATAACTTCAAATTTAAACAATCATCAGTTGTTATTTACGAGACTGCAAACTTTTCAATAGTGGCTGACCGTTAAAACTTTCGATTCAATACTATGCAGGCTGTCATGGGAATCAATAAACTAATAAGAATCGAAAAAATATGTAGCGTGACTGTCATGGCTAATTTCGTACATTGGAGTTTTGACCGCGAATATTGGAAAATCCGCTTGTGTGCGTCGTTGCGTCGGGGATGAGATTCTTCAGACCTTTGTCTGATTTTCAAACTCTTTCAATGTTTCATAAAAATTCAGTTTTCTCAATTTTTCAAAAATTTTCTGAATTTTTTAATTTTTTATTAAGGCAAAATTGTGTATAAGTTGGCTAGATTTAATATCAGTATGCAATTACAATATTTATTGAACTTGAAATTCTTAAATATTATTGCTCAAATGTTGTTCTCACATTCTTTCAGACTTTTTCCTTTTTTGTCAATCTCATCCCTGTTGCGTTCATCCAATCGAGATGAGAATTCAGATGTATAGTTATTCAGAGGTATGCGCTCGAGATAGGAGTTCTTTAAAACAATAGAGCTCTCACGGTTAAGGTACAGTGAAAATGACTGTTTAAGAGAGGACAGGGAAGTTGTCTTTTATTGGAATTCAGGAGTTTTCAGGTGCCCTACTGTTATGGCGAGATTCAAGTGAAACACAATTCGAACGTTTTCCGCGTCGAACAGCCCAGACAGCACAGCAAACTTGCATCAAACTTGCAGCAAGCTTGATTTATCAAGTCAATAAGCTTGAATTAAGCTTGAAAATTCCAGTCGTGTAAGCTTGATGCAAGCTTGAATCAACTGTTCTAGTTTACACTTGCCCAGCTTGCATTAAGCTTGACATTCAAGCTTGAATCAAGCTTGACATTTCAAACTTAATTTCAATCTTAAAAATTTTTCCAAATACACGGGGCGCCCGCTGGTGAACGCGCCCCACATACTTTATTTTTCCGCGAATTTTCCCCCTTTATCCTGTAATTTTAAGTTATTTTAATCTGTTTCCATCGAGTGTCCGTGGCTAGAATAGAACAAGGGACCTTTCGATTAGTAGCCGAGCGCGTTATCCATTCAGCCACCACAGCCTTGTGCAGCTATGACTAAAGTTTGAAGTGAATTATTAAGCGGTTTTCTGGCCAGATTGATAAGTGGGCGATATGTTATTTGTTTTTTTTTTTCCATGGGATGCATCAAAATTAAAATAATTTTATGTGTGATTTAGAGACTCTACTAATAGGGAAATAAACATAATATAAACTTAAGAGCAACACATGTTTTAAAGCTTTCGCAACACTCATGAGCAATACTGCCGCTGGCCAAAATCGAGACAAACGACTGATTTTGAAATCAATTTCGTAGTATAATTGTATTTTATTTTGAAGAATTTCCATATTTGGAAATATAGAATGGGTTTACTTACTTAACACAAATTTTGTGTTAAATAATCTGAAATCAAAGAAACAGATAGTTAAACGTTTCTTCATAATGCTATATCACAGTTGCTAACATAACATGTATGGAATACAAACACTTTAGTCATTTTTGTAAATATTTCTTATAATAACAAATAATTGAAAAATTTTGCTATTTTTTAACGCTAAAAATTCTCTTTACAAATGTGGTTAGTTATTTTCCTACATATATTGGTATGCTATATCGATATAGAGCATTTCAAAGAATTAAAAATAAGTTTAAATCAATTTATACAAATGTAAATTTGAATTATTTTCATTGTTCATACTTTATAATTAAAAAAAATATTTAACTTCTGAATTTCTTTTTTCCTTTGTAATTTTATTTTAAAATTACAAAAGTGTAAGATGTAAGATTTTTGGGCCCTAAAATCTGTAGGCCCTGGGCAGTTGCCCCGTTTGCCCTGCCGGTAATATGGCATTGGTAATAAAAAACCCATCCCCGTTAAAACACATCTTTTACGAACTTTCAACAAATTTGAGGACGCTAGACAATTAATGTCCATTCTCTTTCACAGATGGCGCCATCACCGCACTTTGCAAGTCAAAATCCAGCTTAAGCCAACCTTGCATTGCCAAGCCAAATCTCAAGCTTGATTAAAGCTTATGTGCCGTCTGGGAGGGGAAACTTCGAAATATATCAATGTTTCTTATTCAACTCAAACAAAACAATGGTGTTTTAATCACGTGAGAGCGCGATAGGTTTCTTCATTGGAAGCATTCTGGGGACTGAACTGGGAACTGAAAAACGTTCGATTCGAACTCGATCGCGCGCGTTTCACTTGAATCTCGCCCTTGGTTTAACATTTCTCCTGCCTATCGGTCAACGCTCTTTCTCTCTGTGTCGACTTTCATTCTTTACAATGATCATCTTTGCAAATGTTTTACGTCGGCCATTTTCGCCACACCTGTATCGTTCGAACGCCATCTATGGTTTTTCAATGCGTTGATCAGCTTTCGCGAGGGGAAAAGGTGGACGTTGCCATTGGAAATTTTAGGAATTTTTTCACTGTAACCGTAACTGTGAGAGCTCTGTTGTTTAAAACGATCTCAAACTCGAGCACATACCTCTGAATAACTATGCCTAAAATCTCATCCCGATTGGTTAAACTCAACGGCAACTAGAGGTCCATATATCGAGGAAGTTCTTTTATGACCACCCTGTCTATAGAAAAAATACGAAGCCATTATTGCAGATCAAAAATAAGAAAATTCGCAGTTGATAATCGATTTCTGTAGCTCACAGACCGCAGGTGGTAAATATTTCATAAACGGGCTTGTTTTGACAACCCCGCAGAAGTTTTTACGCATCCTCCATATAGTCCAGATCCTTCCCTATGCGATTTCTGCCTTTTTATAGTTCTCAATACAAACATTCCTGACTGTCGATTTCTGCTCTACGAGTACGGACGAATAGGTACACGTCTAGGATACAGTTTTGCAGACGGTCGCCTTGCAATTTTTTCATTAAGGTATTGACGTCTTTTCTCATGGTGGGATAAATAAATTCTCAATGTCATGTCTGAAATTGCTATTTTTTTACGGATATATTATAAAATCAGAGAGGCAACTCTTTAATACATTAATTTTTCATCTTTAAATCTCTATTTCTCAATTTGGAAGATAGTTCGCTTTGAAATCTGCATTAAACTTACTGAGCGGCGAAATCACGCAGATATTTATTCGAGACATAAATATTAAATGTTATTTAAAAGTAAATTATGTACATATTAATGTTATGATTACATTAATATATTATAAAATTCGACCATAAAACACGTTTTAGAATTGTAGCCACAACACGTCTGTGTACATTTAATTTTATTCCTTATATGAATTTTTCTGAAAACGTAGCGGCAACACTTAGTACTCATTCATCATTACCAACTCCAGCGGAGTCTTTTAGTGTATAGAAAAGGCTAATAAAAACTGCTTCTGACTCCAAAAAACAAAGTAACTCGTTCTATTCTCGAGAGACCGCAAATTTTATTGGCTAAAAGAAACCGCTCTTTTTGGGTCGGAAAATGTATAAATAAAAAAACGTGTGCGGAAAACTCAATTTAGCAATTAATCACTAAGGGAGATAACATGATGAAGAAGATATTTTTAGCTCGTTTTTAATTTTACTTTTTTACAGTAATGTTATTTCTTTTCTTTTACAGTTTCATCGCTTAACTAGTTACACTTTACTTTTATGAGATTTCTAATTTCGATTCACTGCACGTAAAATACTATTATGCCAGGATACTTTATTCGGGTTTTTTTCCGATTGATATTTCTGTATCCAGTAATTTAAGGTTCTATTTTTGTTTCATTCTTTATTTCAAATCAAATGCAACAGTAAGAAAAGGGTTTGAAAAGCTCTAAATTAAGACATTTAGCCCTTCATGTCACCGTGTCGCAGATCTAGAACATACTAATTAAAGCTATATGAGTTAATCAGAGTGTATTAAAAAATATTGGAATGATTGTTTTTTTTCTTGAATAACTTGAGAATAATATATGCGGAGGTTATAATTAAACCTCCCCTATGAACAGAGCTCTATAACTGAAACGGGTTACCGGATTGTAACCAAAATAGGTATATTGATTATAGATGATATGCTCTCAAGGAATTTCGTGAAAAAAAATTAGTTCAAAAAATACCCACTAGATGGCGTTTTTGCATAAAAAACGGTAAATTGAATTATGGAAATGGCTAATTCGAATATACAAACAATTTTAACATTTATTCAATAGCTTTTGGGCATTTATTCACTCATTTGGGTAACATTTGAGCTGATTTCACCATGCAAAGTGCCATCTGGGGGACATTTTTTTAACTAAACGTTCTAAAAAATTCCCTTAAGAGCACCTCGTGTACAGTCCATATGCCAAATTTGGCAGCAAACTGCTCACCGCTTACAGATTCAGAATGCTGCTTATAGGAGAAGTTTAATTATAACCACCCTGCGTACATTTTAATTCTGAAAAGTTCGTGATATTTTTAATTAATATTGTACCACGAAAGTGTATTTTCTCTTCCAGCACTTGCATTTTGCTTAGTTGGTTATTCCAGGAGTGATCGTGTTTTTTCATAATTAACCGTTGCAAGAAAGAATTATAATGATTCTTTAAAAAGTTCTTCTCTTAAAATGTTCACAAACATTTCAGTAACACTTTGATATATTTTAAGCAATACACAAATAAAAAAAATCTCATGTGTCCAACACATGACTTCCTTGCACGTCTATTAAATCAAAAGTATTTTAAACGCACTTCCTCCAAACTTATTTGTTTGAAAGAGATAAAATATCAATAATAGTAAGGTTTAGCGATTTCTAGCCAAATATTTCGATATCGCCAAGCTGAGTTCAATTTGAAAGATTTCATTCTGACACTTTATTTGGCGATATTTCACCAAAAAGCCAATAAACTTGAGATAGTTTGCGAGATTTTGGGGATAGCCAAAGTAGTCATTGACCACAGACTTTCAATGAATTGAATGCATCCATACACCTCAATGTATTTAAAGTCATTTGGCTCACCCTGTAAATAAATTCTCAGTCGATTGCTGTCAAAAAAGATATTGAAAACAGTTAGATATTACAATAGTTCTAAATACAAAAGTTCAAAAATCTACGGGTTAAAGTTTTAGAGTTATACAAAATACGAAATAATTTTTGGCGCCAAATTTGGCGATATTTCGGCGAAACTCGTCAATGTCGACGACATTTGGCGAGATTTTAAGCATGAACCAAACAATGACAGATTATCGCCAAATTTGGCGATATTTCGCCAAAACTCGCCAAGAACGATGACAAATGGCGATACTTTGGTCATGGACCAAATGACTGACTATCGCCAAATTTGGCGATATTTCGCCAAAACTCGCCAAGGTCGAGGACAGACGGCGAGATTTTGGGCATGTACCAAACAATGACTGTCTACAGTTGTATTGTATTGAAGATGTCCATAGACATTAAAGTACTGAAATTCTTTTCGGTGGTCCTGTAAATAAACTCTCCAGTAGATTGGAACCAAAAATCGAGATGCACAACTAGATGTTACAACATTCTTATATATGAAATTTCATAATAGTTTTTGAGATTTGAGAGTTAAATATGCACACACGTACACCAAAAGTCGCCAAGCTTGGCGACTTTTGGCATAGTTCTTGAGGGAGGCACGTGACCGTGGTCGGACCATTACCTAACTTATGTGGTAGGACGGTATTGTGCTTGAAATGGATGAATGCCCCTAAAATTGCCATTGACCGTAATGTATTGGAAATCTTTTGAGTGTTCCTGTAGCAGAACTATAAATGATAAAGACACTTTTTTTAATGGAGAAATTCATTTTCTAACTCTTTACAGCATATATCACTTCTGAGTCGTTTGAAATAGCCCAATACCTCTAAAAAACGCTTTGATGAATTTCGGCCCATAGAGCGTAATGTATTTCGAATCTTTTGAGCGGTCCTCCAGATAAACTATGCAGTCGAATGGAACCGAAAGAGGAGGTGCACAACTAGATGTTACAACAATCCTAAATATAAAGTTTCAACATTCTACGCCTAATAGTTTTTGAGATATGCGAGTTTAATGAATTTCGGCCCATTGAGCGTAATGTATTTCGAATGTTTTGGGCAGTCCTGTAGATACACTATCCAGTCGAATGGAACCAAAAGGGGAGGTGCACAACTAGATGTTAGAACTATCCTAAATATGAAGTTTCGACATTCTACGCCTAATAGCTTTTGAGTTAGGCGAGTTTAATGAATTTCGGCCCATAGACGCGTAATGTATGTTCCGAATACTTTTGGCCACTGGCGTAGATTCGACTGTAATCTGATAAACTATCCATTCGATTGCCACAAAAGGGGAGGTGCACAACTAGATGTTACAACAATCCAAAATATGAAGTTTCGACATTCTACGACCTAATAGTTTTTGAGATATGCGAATTTAATGAATTTTGGCCCATAGAGCGTAATGTATTTCGAATCTTTTGGGCGGTCCTGTAGATAAACTATCCATTCGATTGCCACCAAAAGGGGAGGTGCACAACTAGATCATAGAACAATCCTAAATATCAAATCTGAACATTCTACGACCAATAGTTTTTGAGATATGCGAATTTAATGAATTTTGGCCCATAGAGCGTAATGTATTTCGAATCTTTTGGGCGGTCCTGTACACAAACTATCCATTCGATTGCAACCAAAAGGGGAGGTGCACAACTAGATCATAGAACAATCCTAAATATCAAATCTCAACATTCTACGACCAGTAATTTTTAAGATATGCGAGTTACATACATACGTACGTACGTACAGACGGCATGGAAAAACTGGCCACAATAAACTCGCCGCTGGTCAAAATGAGTTGCAGACGCGTTAATAGGATCGTGCATACTAGCCCAAGATGACATGCATCGAAAAAATTCTTAAAATTAAATTTAGAGGTAGTCAAAATCGGTTTTTTTGTCGAAATTTGGCCCCCAAAATTTTTCGGGATCACATTACTTCCTTATACTACGTACAAGGAAGTAATAACCGTTTCATTGAACTCTACAACAAACACATTTGGATCAATGAACTTTTACAATTACAAAACTGGAAAAAGAATTAAATTTCAGTATAATCTGTTTTTGCACATTACGGTAAACGATTTTAAAAGTTTCAGTTGTTGAGATATGAAGGGTTGCGGACTCCTTGTTCATTTACGTTAGATTTGTCGAAAAGAGATTGAGATGGACGCTGGGAAAAGACAAAAGATTGTCCCTTCTCGCAAAACAGTTGTTAACGCTTGAAGAGCAACCATTTTCAAATCGAGAAGAACGGGTTACAGGATACACTACACCGGAAGCGGCCAACCTAGTGTTTTTTAAAACCGTATAATGCTCCTGACGTACACCACTGCTGAGCGAAACCCCTGCCGCTATTCGAGAAGGAAACTGGATAGACTGTCCAACGCTGCAAAAGTGTAAGCGTCGCCATCGCTCGATCTAACTACCAGCAGCATGGCGGTCGATCGAATTGCCAGTCGTATGCATGAGGCTAAAGAAATTTTTTGACGTAATGTTGTATGAGCGGTCGCACGCTTCTAAAGACAAAAAAAAAAAAAAAAAGGTAAATGGTTTTATCTGTATTTTACCTAGTGTGAGTTTATATGAAAAATTTTCAATTTATGGGTTAAAGATAGGATCCCATTTTGCTCAATCACCGACCGTTTTCTAGGAAAGCTGCCCAGCTTCCCACTTTAACGGCCATGAACTTTATTTTGGGGAGGAGGGGCGGAACTCTTATTTTAACCGTTAACAAGAACATTTATGACAAAGGGGAAGAGAGATTTTGGGGCGTAGTTTGCCTTTTTAATTTAAAAAGTTGAATAAAATTTAACCTTTTTTTAATTTCTTGTTTTAACTTTTGTTACTTTCTTGAACTTTTACTTGGCTTTTCATTTAGCTTTCCAGCTTTCCAGCCTCATGCCCTTTTTTTTTCAACCAATCACCCAGAATAATAAACATATATAAATATATATATATACAAACTAAGTTGTTCGAGCCTCGTCAGGGGGAGACCCCCCCTCTAATTTTTGAGTTTCATTATTGCCATATTAAAACAGTATTAATTGACTATGTCATTTTATCTCTCATCTTTCGTGTATTTCGCCTGTTAACCCTATGTTGAAATTTTTATGATTGTAACCTATTTATAGAAAAATACATGTGAAGCATATTCTACAGCTTACGAAATATTGTAACAATAGATTAAAGCTGCTGTGAACTAATAGTACTTAAATTTATGTAAAAAAAACATGTGATGCAGACTCTACAGCTTACAAAATATTGTAACAATAGATTAAAGCTGTTGTGAACTGATAGTATTTAAATATAAGTAAAATTAAGTCGCATTTTTGAGACACATTTTTCAATAAAGGGGAGAGAAATAAAATGACATAGTCATTAATATATAGCTACAATTTTGCATAAAAGCGAGTGAGGGGAACCAGAGATTTAATTTCTTGCAAGAGAGTTTTGGAAGATTCACCATATACGGTTGCCTTGCTGAGTAACTCCCACTCTTCACGTTTGCAAATCTCCTGTTTTGGCACATTTTAAGGCTTGTTAGCAAGACAAGCTTAATTTAGCACTATTTAAAGATACGATTCAGATGTTCCATCAATGTCGCATCGTTAAAAAGTTGTCCAACCTAAGGGCCCACGAGAATTCCTTGATTTTATATCTTCCAGCTTAAAACTTAACATTATATTTTTATTTTTCAAGTGTTAGAGGAATCCTTCCTTGAAAATGAAGTTAAAAATTGTGCCAAAAGAGGATACTTACTGTGCGATATACGAAGGGACAGCATTATTTAGAGCGGCAACGTCGTACAATCAATCTTCCAAACTTTCTAGCAAGGAATTGGGGACATGTGCCCAATCACCAGCTTTTAGACAAAAATTCTGCTACATGTTTTTATTATTCGTGGTGTTTGTATGAGAAATACTGTGTTGGTCGGTAAGTTAGAATATTTAGAAAATGAATGAAAATTTTGCGAAAAAATCCAGAAAAAAACGATTGTTTTTATTTTTATTTATTTTTTTTTTTGTTTAATTTGAGGGGACAAATACAACCCAAATCTCCCTGCTTCGTGTAATAAATGTTCTTGTTTTAGAACCTTTCCCCTATGATACTCCTTCAAAGATATTCAACGGTTAAAATAATCCTTTACCCAACCCTCCAAATCAAACTCATGGCCATAAAATTGCTGAAAAGTGAAAAATGGGGAAGGGGGGAGGGTCTGTTTCTGCAAAATGGTGGTTGGTGGAGCGAAATCGGGGTCTTTGGTGGATTCCGAAGGACATTTTACAAACGAATCAGCCAAACTGGTATCAGTTAAAGAAAAGGATGATTTTTTTCTTTTCAGAGCTGTGCAACTGACTGAATAAATTATTGACTTGTATGAGTAGTGAATAATTTTAATTTGTCGAATGTTTATCGTAAGTTCTTCGATAAATCTGAATTTTTATTTATTTGGATAAACCTGATATTTTAACACATTAAATATGGTAATAGTTTAACTTAATACTACTTCTGAGCTATTATAAAATGAATGCAGGTTGATTCAAAAATAATGTGACCAAATTCGGAGCAACATAAATTTTTATTGAATTAAGATATTTACAAGAAATTTTCAATGTGGTTTCCTTTAGCGTAGTTCACTTTACGTAAACGTTTAGGTCAAGCCAAAAGAACTTTTCCGACCATTTTGGGGGCTATTTTTTCAACTTTCTCTTTGATTGCTTTTTTAAGCCCTTGGAGTGTTCTTACTTTACGGCTATTTAATTTATTTTTTGAGTATCCTCATAAAAAATAATTCCAAGGAGCACAATCTGGGAATGGTCTCAGGAGGAAGAAAATTATTTTTTTTTATCTTTCAGCCGTTATTTAGTTGATTTTGCAGTATGGCTTAGTGCAGAATCTTCGCGAAAAACGAAGTTGCCTTGAGGCTAGAGAAGTTTACTGTCTTTGACCATACACTTCAAATCTTTATTCTGAGACTATTTAGCAACAATTTTATCCTTTTTTTCTACAAAAATGGTAAGCCTTGAGAAGTCATTTCCATCCATGCCATAACACTTGGCGACCAACTTGCCTTTTGCAAAATAGCTGCGTCTTTGCGACGCTGTCCGCGACAAATATTTTGTATCTTCGTTTTGGCAGTTGTGGTTGACAGATGAAACAATGCTTCATCCGAAGTTATCCATGTTTTGTATCTACATTTGCGTAAAATTAAATACATAGGCCAACAACGTTTGCTTCGTTTTCCTACAGGTCTTTTCAGACATTTGATAGCAGACTGGTTTCTTCACTTTTTTATAGCCAATAGACAAATTACCGAATGCGATGCCTGTAGTTTCTTTTCTATAGTTTTTTGAAGCAGAGGATTTTCTACAGTGATGTCTTTTCAGTTTCTTTTTTTCTTTTTCACCAAGGATTTCCTTTCTTCCACATTTTATCCCTAGAGCTTTTAATTGCCAGCCAAATTTTATTTCTTTTCGAAGTTTAGATAGTAATCTATTAGAAGAATGTATTTTCTTATATTTAAATTCTTTATTTATAACAGAATTTGAGTAACCATCCTTTAAAAGCTTTAAAATTTCGTTTCGGCTTTGAGGATCTAATTTCAGTCATAATTTACTTCCACAAATAAAAATAGTTTGGTAGATTAAACATTTTCATTTTTAAAATAAACCTGTTGGTAAAGCGATTAAAATTTACCATAAATAGTTATATAGTTTTAAAATTGGTCATACTAATTTTGAATCAACCATTTAAATACTTCCCCTTTAAATACTTTTGATCATCTATGGTATTTTTCCTTTTTTTTTTAAATTTTAATGTATATTTAACGCTTTTGTAAAATCATCAGCTTTTACGATTTTACTTCAAATCATAACGATGTAACATTAGAATTTCATAAAAGTGAATACGAAAATGTGTAAATAAATAAAAATAAAAAAATCTTGAAAAATTATCTTTTATTTCCAAAGTAAGATACTACAAGTTTTTAAAGGAAAGAAAATCATTCAACCTAATTTTATAGTATGTCAAAATTATGCAAGTTTTATTTCAATATTTATTTATTTTATTTTAAAGAATATTTTTCTGATAAGTTTGCAGTGAATTTTTAGAAGGATTTAATCACCTCGAAAATTTATGTTGAAAAGATCGAAAACATTAAATTGTAAAATGGGGAGCACTCATACTAAAATTTGAACATGATTATTTTAAGATAACAGGAGCCTTTTCAAGATGTGTAATAAGCAATAAAAATTTGCTCTTTTCTTTTCTCCTTTTTAGTTTAAAATAACGACTTTTGATCTTTAGAATGATTTTGAATTGTAATTTAAAAAACTACAGAAATTCGCTTTGTTTACTCTCTTTTGACACAAAAAGCTGTTTTATTTGAGATTTGTAACGAAATAGCATTTTTATTTATAAACATTGATTTTTTTTTTTTTTTTTTTTTACGAAAAATAAATTTCTTAGGGGCGGAAGAACGGTTTTATCAAGTGAGGACGAAACATATATTAGCAGAATTTTTTTTTAAGTTTTCAATTTTTTTTAAATTTTTAACCTTCTTTAAATAACGGTAAAATTATAATTTTATCGTGTTTGAATCTAATTATAAATTATAATTTTAACGTATTCAAAAAAAATTCTTTAAGTTATATTAAGGGAGCACAGATGCGATTCTAAAGTTCTTTCAAACTGAACGAGTGCATGTCAACAGTTTTAACAAACTTGGTAATTGATCATTTGTTCCCTTTTGGTAAGAGAAATATTAAAATGTGCAATGTAACGAATATGAACGTTTCAGTGTAACGAATATGAACGTTTCAGTGTAACGAATATGAACGTTTCAGTGTAACGAATATGTGTGATTCGGTGGTTTACAAACACGCGAGACTTGTTTTGTTTCTAGTGATTATCGACACGAACGTGATTTTAAAAATCATCTTATATCAAAATTTTGATTCTTATTCGGTATTTTTTCGTTCCGTTGTACCTTTTTGTTTTATAGATTATCACGTTATTTTATTAGAGAAATAATCGGGTTGAGAAGAAATAAATTAATTTTTTAGAAACTGTGTTGGATATTTAAATTGCAAAATTAGTGAAACCTTGATAAGTTTTTGAAGAACATCCGTAATCTGTATAAAACCCGTTAAAACGAGAGAAAAAACTTCTACCTTGTTTATCCACTATTTCACTCAAATGTAATATCTAACATAATTTTGTGACGACAATCCTTTGTATTTAATCCATTTTTTGGCTAGAAAAGTGAAGTACATGTACATTCGAATTTGCATTTTATAAAAGGGAAAATTGTTTATCATGAAATTCCCTTTAGCATGGAATAAATTCCAGATCATCCAATAGCATGACAACAGCTTTGAATAATTTTTCATGGTAGTCACTTGCGTTGCTAACTTTAGGGAAAATGAAGATTTTTTTTTTTTTTTCCGCAGGAAAAATTTCTATTATGCGCGTTATTTGATATATGATGGTTAGAGTACAGTGATCTCTCACTTATAAGCGCGTTTTTCAATAATGCCCGTTTTTTCCGCCGTCCCGGCCGGGAACATAGAGGAGAACAACAATAATTCTCATTCATTTATGTGCTGTACCGTAAAAGCGCCTCTCACTTACGTGCATCGGAAAGGAAATGTTCTCAGTTCAAAAAGTAGATTTTCAATTAGGCGAATGTTTTGCTAATCGCAAGGATTTTACCCTTTACATCAATTTTCGATTTTAAATTATTCTGTGAGAAAATAGTAATAGGAGTGCAACGAAATTTTCGTATGTAAACCTTTCCATTTATTTTATTTTTATTTATTTATTTATTGTGTGTGTGTGGTGTGTGGGTGTGTGTGTGTGTGTGTGTGGGTGTGTGAGTGTGTGTGTGGGTGCGTGTGTGTGGTGTGTGGGAGTGTGTGGTGCGTGCGTGCGTGCGTGCGTGTGGCGTGTGTTTCTCAGAAGTAGTATAATTCATTTATAAAAAATTCATTGCATTTTAAAATTTATTTCATTTATATTTCTCAGTGTATACATAGTATACAGAGAATGAATTAACAATATGATGTAGTTTCATGTAGTGATATTTCACTTTTAAGCTCTTTTTTGAGTTTTTCTTTTATGAACGTTTTTCTCGCTGTCCCTTGTGCTCGCGGATAAGTAAAGATCACCGTATTACATACAGATTACGAATATGTAATACGGTTATGTATTGATAGTAAAAATATCAAATGCATTTGAAGCTTTTAAACTCTGGATATTAATGGTAAAACTTGTCAAATAAAACTAGAACCGTAGTCGAAAATAGGCCTTTATGATTACTTGTATATGTTTTTGCATTCTGTTTCCTTACATTAGAAAATATTTCATTTCTAAATGTTAATAAACACTAAAAAAATGTCCTCAGAGTAGCTTTCTATTATTTATTTTATAAAGAAATAAATTGGTTTAAATAAAATTTCCTTGGGGAAAAATTGAGCACCTACCTAGTTAAATCAAAGTTAGATTACAATCAATGGAAAATCTAATAACAAAAACTCAAAATTAAAAAGAAAGAATGCATACATACATTATAAAGCCCTTTAGTTTACATATGTTGAAGCTGTGCGTTTTATGTTGTTACTTTCAATTAGAAAGTTGTGTTTAAATAAAACTTCGCTCTTATAAAAATTTACAAAATTTAATACAAACAGATTTTGCTTCTATTCTTGGCAAACTATTGTGTATTGGCATAGCTATCAAAATTTCAAAAAATAAAATTATCAAAGCATGTAAATAATTTCAAAAGGAAAATTTTTTAGACCTTTTCCTAATTACTCACTTTTGTAATCCTCAATTTCAAATTTTAGTCCACAAATGTTCTTATTTAAAAAAAAAAAACGTGAGTAAATAACACATTTAATACTTCGCGAAGTAAATGTATTATTAAAATATATTTTGATAGAAGGAAAGAAACTAATTTCGAAAGGTTAAAGAGTGGTACATAAAAATAAATGTGTTGAGAAACGCAGTGTAAGGATTAGTGTTTAAACGTAAACACAGTAAAACTAAAATGAATGAATTAAAAGAGGTAAAATGACATTTTCTAAAATTAAAATAGAATTCCTTTTTTATATAGAAAACCATTAGCTTAAATTAGGCCGTTTTATTCATTGGCGTCTTCCTCTTTAATATATCCCCGGATGTAATTATTTCTGTTGAATAGGAAATGAAAAACATTTAAATGATTTTTCGGATTTTTACTGTCAATGAAAATGTGTAATCTAGTTAATATTTTTCCAATTTACAAACTTTTGATACATTTTATTTGTATCGAAATTTATGTTATAGGAGTGAAATTTCGAGAAAGCATTCGACTAAAGATTGTATCTAGAAACAATGTGAAAGAAATTTCATGTAAAAAATATCGTGAGGCATTAATTTAAAATGTGTTGTTTCTTGCACATCGCCAGGCTCAACATTTTAAGTCATTATTAAAAGAATACTCTTACTAAACTACAGTCAGTGTTTCAGTAACACAATAAACCATGCTTTGTAAGTATAAGCCATTCTGAAAACGTGCTTGTGTTACAAATTAACAAAGAGTAGAGTAATAAAAATGAGTTTTGACATGAGAAGCAATAAAAAATCAAATAGATTGTTATAAGCCAATTTATACAAATGCGTAAGATATAAATAATACTCCGAGTACAAAATATAAATGCAAGTAGGTAACATAATACTGTAAATATAATTAACTTGCATTTTACTTTTGAAAAAAAATCGAGGCTATTGCGACAGGAACAAAAGACAAGACGACGGAGAGTTCAATTGTATAAAACGCGATTTTGAAGTTTAGAAAAATGATATTTCGATCTAACTATACATAAAATACCACAAAATATAAAAAATTAACATAAATATTCACTGTGAGCATGTTAAATAAATTCTATCTTGTATGAAAGATTCACTGTACAAAGGGGGTACTTAGAAATTAACAAAATGTGCTCATTTCTGAGTACTTCGTCATTTTTTAACAGCTCCGAGTGATTTACGCTTATATTCAAGCAGCACACGTTATCATTCTTTTAACTCTTTACTGCACGATGGCCTCGCCGTGAGGACAAAGCACAGACGTTTTGACAGTGATTCAAGAACAATAAATTTGATTTTAATAATGTTACGAATTTTCGGGGCAACCCGCTGTTCTAGGGCATAAAATCGTCCAAAATTCGTGTTCTACGCATCAAATAGCTAAATTTTGCCTTTTGTTGCATCAAAATCGGTCAACTAGAACCGGAGATGCGGATGTTTCGGTTTCCCGATTCATTTGTATGCAGTTTCCAGAAATCTCGAGAAATATTGGTCATAGGCCTTCGGTAACTTCACTTTTGGGGACTTATTTTTGGCGCTAAATTTGGCTTTGTTTTGCCAAACGTCGCCATTTGGCGCGACTTTCCCAATGGGGCTTTTAAAGTTGGTTTTTCTGCATCAAATAATAGATTCAGCTGTACTTCCATGAGGTAATCAAAATTCCCTCTTTATGTGGAATCTTTGAGAAATAGATTCTTCTGGAAGCTCCTTGTAGCTTCTGCCTAGCGCGCTGCCCCGATAGAGTCAGTGGGAATCGAGCTCTCTTTGAGTGAGTTTGCTGTGTTACCCTTTGTATTGACGCTACAGGAGTGGTGTTACCGCTTGCTTTTCGAAGCTGATTTTTGAGTGCTGTGCATCAATTCTTCATTGCTGTGTCTTAAGGGATGGTGTACGATATCCCTTGCATATTTCCACTGAATTTTGCCTGTGGGAGTGTTTTATTTTGTGTGAGAAATGCAGCATTTGTGAGATCTTCTGATCTAAGCGGACAGTTAAAAGCACATTACTGTCTGATTGTGCTTGTGAATCTTGTACAGCCGATTGTTCGAAGGAATTCTAGAAGCAATAAAGTCTGTGTTCCATCCTGACAAGTGGACTCTTTACAAGAACTTTCTACACCAACTGGACTTTAGAACGACGAATCCAGGAAACAAGCAGAGTTTTCTGCAACAATAAAATACTGAAAGAGGACATACTTACACGACAATCCTTTTCTATTGGGCACACAATTTCCCTTAAAAATGATCGATTATTTCCATAATGGACGTCAGAATTACTTTTTTCAGTACCAGCATCTTCTACAAAAAACTAGACAGACTGCCCAATGCCGATAAAAGTGCAGCCGTTGCCACTGCTCTACTTAAAAAACAGCAATATGTCAATAACGAATGTCCATAACGAATCACAGCCGGCTGTGTCAAAAATGTCCTTTAGCTCTGTGGCACGCGATGGGCGATTTCGATCGACTGCCATATTCCTGGTAGTTAACTCGGGCGATGGCAACGGCTGCGCTTTTTTCGGCATCGGGAAATGGGTATGCTTCAAAGCGTTAAATTGCATTTATACATCAGCACGTTATGCACTCCTTCATTATGCAAAAGATCTTAAAAAGGACAAGTGCATTAAAGAACGGATTTTTAGTTGATTTTTTTAACAGTGTTTGATTAATGGGCAAGAATTCCCTGTCTTCATTCCTTTTTGAGGTGAATTTTTGTGTTTTTTTGTGTAATGGCAAGATTGAGCAAGGGGGAAGCTGCCTACAGAAGGAGGATGCTTTGGGCAGAGGACATTTTTAAGGAGTTATAACGTATATTCAAATTACATCTGGAGTAAACCGCCCAAAATTTCAGACCGTTAGATCGACAGCCGCCCAGTAGGCCTGGACGCGGTACCTTCACACTTTAGCCGTCCACCATTTTCAGTGTTTAAGTGCACATAAAGATAGTGCGCTTATTCAATTAGGTGCTAATTGTAGGGTGACTACAGTGAAGTAGAAATA
The DNA here is from genome assembly GCA_038373885.1 of Cheiracanthium punctorium. NCBI lineage: Eukaryota > Metazoa > Arthropoda > Arachnida > Araneae > Cheiracanthiidae > Cheiracanthium > Cheiracanthium punctorium. Next base: position 971,101 of record JAWZYV010011930.1, on the reverse strand, counting down.
GTAAAAATTTGAAAAGAAAAAATTTTGTTCTAAGATGCATAATTAATCGTCAAGTGTAAATATCCCTCTAAGAAACAAATTTAGTTAAAAATCTTATTTTGCTTTAGAAGAGATTTTTTCTTTCTCCAGGTGACTGAAGACAAAGAAGTCTATCCACAGATGGTAAAAACTAGATAAAGCAGGCAAAAAATTTGAAATCTAATATTAATATTAATTTATAATAAAAATGAATTTTACATGCTGCATCTTGCAGCCTAAGAACTAGTGTGAAATGACATGCGGCATCTATTGAAAAAGAAAAAGAAACAGATGATAATAGTGACCATGATAGTAGCTACTGTGAAATAAGTGAAAAAGATAACCAAGAATTTTGTGCCAAAGTAATACTCATTAAAAATCTTCTATTACATGATTTATAATTCAATTTCATAGTTTTTATATTGTTTTTATTTTGAAATTTTCAGTGCTTCTTCCAGTTTTTAAATCATAATTTTTTACTTGTGCTTTAAAATCCATAATTATGCTATCATTTTTATCAAAAAGAAATCTGTAAATGATGGTTTGCATAGAAAACTATAATGTAATAATTATGTTGTCCTTGTGAAGGTATTTAAGACGCATTTTGTATATTTTTAGTAAACTAATTAACAGGTACAAACACTTATGGACTCATGCAGAGCATTTTTTGGAAGAAAAAAAAAATTAGATAAATCAGTCTGACAGTTTCGCCTGAATTTGGTACATTATTATACTTTCTAGAAAGCCATTAGCCTCGTAAAATAAAAGTTTTACATTCTTACATATAGTAATATGTTAATGGTTTTTTAGATTTTGAGTCTTTTGTAAAAAATATTTTAATGAAACCATGTAACTAAATTGTTTCTAGACGCTAATATTACTTTGTTTACTTGCTTTAGATCGCATAAATCTCAAATCGCAAGTGTAAATTTAAAATTTGTGGCTTGGAAATAAATATTCGTACACGTTTTCAAAGTTTGGAGTGATAAAGTGTTACAATGACTGGTTGTAAGAAATTAATTTTCCGTGCCCAGATTACAGATGATGAACACTGTGCAAGGTTATTGTGCAGGGCCTTTCAACAGCAGTAATAAGTCAAAGTCAGTCGAGCTCATTTCAGAATGGTAAGGTGTATAAATTAAGACGTTGCAACCTTGTTGAAGCAGCTAGATCACTACAGAATATACAGTCTGCGGCCGAGCATTGTCATGGTGAACAAGCAAACTCCAATGCAGTTTACATTTTTAACTCGTGATTTTTAAAAAACCCTATAAAGCTTTTACTTAAAAAAATAACTACTTGGTCTTTGAACTTCGAATTATAGCTGACATAAATTCCCCGCTTAATGAATTCACCACACCACCCCAGCAAACACACTACTGCCCGCAAAATGACGGCAAGGTACCCGTCGTGCTGGCAAAGTGCCGTATGCCGGGAGCACAGTACATTGCCGTCAGTTTAAAGTCACTGGAATACCAATGCCTGAAAAATGCATATGCGCCAGTACATTGCCAATAATGGCGAAATGCCTGTCGCGCCCATGTGTCTAAAACATGCACAGCATAGTTAACGGCGTGGTACTGTTTAAAATGTACCGGGCCAGCACTTTTTAGAGGTAATGGGCCAGTAAATATTTCGTAGTGTTAGCATAAAATTTCGTTATTTCATTTAAATAAATGGGACCTGTATCCGATGTCGGACCGAGGCCGCACGTTGGCTTAATCAAACTCTGATTGGCGTTCATATTATTATTAGCGTTTTTAGCTTACAAATTATATGTGATGTATTAAATATGTGATAAAGATCACATATTTAATAATAGTTTTCATTTGTGTTTACTTTCTTAAATTTAATACATTTTAAATCAAGCATTTTAACTTTAATTCTCTTCCCATTTTTAACTAATCTGTCTTTCAAAATTTTGTATTACGCCTTTTCCCGCTTTTTTAATTTCAATTAACTGCCTATTTATCCGGATTTAATGCTTAAATTATTTTATCGCATTTTGTTCCATGTCAATAATAAGTCCGTTGCATTTCTTTAGCTTTCCTAGCTGTTAATAAACATATGTTTCTCATGCAGAACATCTACGTTTTAGTATTAATATACATCTTCGCTTAACGTCTTTCTATACCCGTACATCACTTTATTCCTTTTATTACCAAATACGGACATGGCCTCATATCAGTTAAAATACAGCTGAAATAATTTCCTATCACACGGGTTTACAGTAATTTTGGCTGCCTTCATCCTCAATAATTTCGCGCCCGGCGCTTTCTTATGTCTTCCGATTCTCTCTGTTGACTAGGAATATTCTGCGGTTTTTCGGCGTCTTTAATAATGAATATATTATTGGCTCTCGTTTGGGCGTTCTTTAAATATGCCAAGTTTAACTTTCTCGCCAACCTCCTGATAATTCTTCGATTGAATTTGACTTCTGTTTACTCGCTGGCATCCTTCATTCCTGCAAAACTGACCGCCCTTCTACATAAGTTCTGGACATTTTAGTGCTATGTATTGGCGGAACACTTCACTACTGCCTTTTCTAAAAATTGACTGCTACTGCTGATTGTTTTCGCTGTTTCTATCCCGTTAACGAAAGACATCGATGCGCTTCTTTTGCTGCGATTTATTTCTGCGAGGTGCCAATCCTCTGAACATGCGGATACTTCAACCGTCGTGTGTGTGTGTGTGTGTGTGTTATCACAGCCGGTTATTTATTTTTATGTGGCGGACAGCTTTAGACGACTATAGACCTAGTCGAAATAGTTTCAGACTAGCAGGACGTCATCATTTGGAACAGTTATTTATATAAAACAACACTGTTTCTATGATGATATCTTGTTGGTTCATAATACATTTCAAAGCCCTTGGATTTTCTGTTAAAGAGTTGGGAAAATAACAGGTAAATTTTAAGTGGTTAATTTCTAGTTTATGGTGCTTCTTGGCGATTTTCCAAAAATCGCCAATTTGGCGCGTTTTCCCGTCTTGTCTCTGGGAGCCAAGATGCTCCCAAAGACACTACGGGAGAACGCACCCAAACTAGCGAAAAATACACAAAATAAGCAAATTAAAAAGCGTAAATATTGAAGTTTTAAACAACAAAAATTATTGTACTTACATAACTTGTTGAACAACTGATTTTTTATTTTATTTAAATAATCATATTCGTCGTCTCATAAGTAATAGTGGGTTTTTTTATTAAATTTTTATGTTTGTGGATACTATTTTAGAAAAGATTTTCTGTAATCTAAAACGAATTTAAAAATCTAAACACTAAACCATAAACCTAAAATCAAAACACTAATCATAAACCATTCAGGTAAAGCAATTTTCTGAAATCTAAAACCGATTTTCTGAAATCTAAAATTTTCTTTTAGCTGCAATCAGTCGTTCTTTCATAATCCATTCAAGAAAAAGAGATTTTTTGAAATCTAAAATGAATTTTCTAAAATCTAATGCTAAAATTTTTCGTTTAGCCACAACCATACACCACGTAATTTAGCAAAGCACGCTTACCTTCTCTCAAAAAGCATATAATCCACAGTGAAAATCCACAAACACAATTAACGGAAAACAATTAGTTTATCCAAAAAAAAAACGGATTCGAAAAATACGAGTACAAGGAACCGAACACATTTGTCGTTAACCCCTCGGAGTTTCCATAAGAAATGGCTTTTGGAATTCAAACCAACCGCCGCGCATGCGCTCCGTTAACACAACGTATCAAAACATTCTCGAACAAAAACTAAAATATACCATATATGATTCTGCTCCCATACAAACACAGCTGCGCATGCGTTAAATCGAAGAAACAAAACGACATAACTCATGTAAAGCAATACTAACAACATTGACTAAAACATCTCACAAGTGCTTACATGTACTTATAGATTCGGTTAAGTAAAATTTAATTACTTTTTATGTGAGGGGGGCTGTGCCCCCCCTCAACCCCCCCTTCTCTTTTTAGTAGAATAAATTTAATAATGTAAACAAATAAGATTCCCGTCAGAGGCAAAAACGCGCACTACAGAAACAAAATGGCGGATTTCCACATGGTTGCCAGAACGCAAACGAAAGTCGCCAAGGTTGCCAGAATATACCTGTTATCGCCTCCTTGGCGAAGAAGCACCATAAACTAAGAATCAGCCTTTTAAGTTTCACTTTTTTTAATATATATACTCTCATAGTATGTTTTAGTGTATAAAAGTATTTTCCTCCGTAAAATTTAAGTCATCTAGTATACAGCAGGTAGATATAGGAATTTCTTTTCAGAATAGCTAACAAAAAATCTTTTGATCTAAAGAAAATTTATAATAAACAAAATGTTACCCCAATGTTATGTGTAACAATAGTGCAATTCTTTTTATTATTACTTCCTGTGAAATTTTGATTTATATATGTATAGATACAAACTCGGCTATTCGAGCCTTGTCAGGGGGACCCCTGAACCCCCTAATTTTTTAATTTCATTATTGCCATATTAAAACGATATTAATCGAGTATGTCATTTTATCTAATCTTTCGTGTATTTCGCCTGGTCACCCTATGTTGAAATTTTTATGATTGTAACCAGGGACGTACCCTGAAAAAAATTTCGGGGAGGGTCCAAACGGTGAAAAAGGTAGGATTTTCCACGAAAAGACTTCATCATTATTACATTGTTTGCAAAAACTGAAATTTCGAGGAGAGTCCGGACCACCCCCCTGGGTACTGCCTTAAATGTAAGCTATTTATAGATAAATACATTGGATGCCTATTCACAGCTTACGGAATATTGCAACAACAGATGAAAGCTTTTGTGAAATAGTATTTAAATATATGTAAAATTATGTCGCTATTTGGGGGGGGGCACATTTTTCAGACAATTTTCAATAAAGGGGGGGGGGAGGTGAGAGATAAAATGACACAGTCATTTATATATATACTAACCGAAAAGTACTATAGCTCATTTATAAAATCTCTGACTCTTGAAATATTGAAATTAAACTGTTTATAAATGATTTTATGTTGGTTCTGAAATGTGTTACCGCCTCTCTTATAAAAAAATCTTAAGCGACTGCAAATTTGTAAGAAAATTGCAGTTTATGAAAACTGCACACAATTATGATCACTAATGATAGGCGCACATAATTTGCAAACGATTGACCAACGGATTTTGCTGTTTTTATCTTTCATTTATGTTGTTTTTTATCTTTTAAAATGTTACCCTTAAGGAATGTTTTTCTTTTGCGGGGTGGGGGTGGGGGTTGATGAATAAGCCCCCTACCCCAAATCCGCCACTGGCTCGTATTTTAATTATGGCAGCATTACTGTAAATAGGCACTAATCCGGTACCGTGCCATTATATTGCAGTCACTATTAAGATACCAGGCCAGTGCCTTGATTTTTAATAATAGCCGGCACCCGGCCGTGACATTTTGGGCATTATAAGCTTAATGAGCCAGTGCTTTTATTGTGAGTAACGGCCGGCACATGCAGTATGCCAGTAGAGTGCCGTTGCCTTCCCAGGCTTCTGGCAAGGTACTTCTCGGGCGACCACTTTTGGTACAATTCAGTTACTTTTTGCAGTGCCGGGCCGGCGCTGTACGTGATGGCAGAAAGGCACTGGCAAGGTACTCCGCCAGCAGGTGTGTGTTTGCTGGAACAGTACAGCCACCTTGTTAAATAATCGAAAAGGAAAACCTTGAACAAATTTTCATTTTATGCTTCTAAACTTGCATAGACGAAGTTTTTAAAATTTTTAGAAAGTAACACCCTAAAATTGCTATTAGCGAAATCCATTCAGTGATGTTTACAAATGCTACAGAATTTAATAATTTCTCAAGTTAATGAGCTAATGAAGTACTGTCAATTTCAACATAAATTTCTTTTAATCACACAGATGACCTTATCATATCGTCTATAATATACTACAAAATTAAATAAAATAATAATGAAAACGATGAGACAATTGGTACGCTAGTGATAAAAAGTATTCATGTTAATATGCACTGTATGCGTGAAATTAAATGTATTAAGAAACTATTTAAAGTAAGGACTAGTTAAAACTTCAGCCCCCCCCCCCAACCAGAATTCTAAACGTGTAATTACTGTCACTTTTTTTTACTACATTATTTCGCAAATAATAAAAATATACGTTAAATCATCCTGTGTAAGAAAACTAAATTTGACGTTCATAAGATTAAGAAAATATTTATATACGCAAGATACGAAATCAATACAGTATCTGAGAAAATGTAATCTAAAAAGTAATACAGCGCATGAAAATATGCCAAATTTGCTGAAAATGTCTTTTTCCGCTGTATTATTTTACGAGCGAGGTGACAGGTTATCATATTTTTTTGGACGCGAGAACTGTAAAAATTGCGCCTCAAAGCGGGGAAAAAAAGAAGTTATTATTCCTTTTGTCTTATTTTGATTGGTGATTTTTTCGTGGATGTGTCTCATTGGCAACATATTGCTTCCAAAATGAAGGTACTACTTTCAACATTGCCTACGACCTATCACGTGACGACGACCGTCCAGTCAAGAAGAATTCTGATTCAGCAAAAATAAAAGTTCTCTCTCTTTTTGATGAGAATTGCTTCAACGAAGTTCTTTGAGAATTCTTTTTATAAAAGTGAAATAAAGTTCAGCAGAAAGTTGAGTAGCGACTGCGAGCATTTGTGCTGCAGAAATATATATATATATAATATATATTATAGATGTGCATGTTAATCTTAAAGCATAAATTTTTTTTCTCAATAAAGATAGGGTAAACTGACCAGTAAAGGAAGAGCACAATTCGAGTTTCAAAAAAATCATAACGCCTTTTTTTATTGTAGTTTTTCACATTTATCTGTATGTGTGCAGTGCATGTTTTTGCCATATGCAATTTATATTAAAAGAAAAATTCGGGGAAGTTTGTAAGCTGACTCGATTAAAACTAGACGCATGTGTTGGCTGAAATGATCGCCCTAAAATTGCGGCCATATTGATACCTTTTATGTGTATTATTTTACAAAGTTTTAATTGTTTCCTCTAGTTTCCTTTGAGTGCTTTTTGTTAAATTATTTAATTAGGATATTTTGTGGGGGAAAGGGGGGGAGGTTCAGGTAAAAAGTTATACAATAGCCCAGTAAATGTCCTGACACTGGCATCGTATGATTATTCTTCCAAAAGGAGGACGTGTGATAGGGGTTACCAATGAAGTGCCCCATATATTCCCGTTGCATGGAAAGAAATTACCTTCGTCAATTCACAGACGGAAAAACTAGTATTCATAATTTATTTTTCAAAAAGATATACAGTATGTTTATTCATTGGCTGAGGTCAGTGTACCCTGATTCCTAAGCATATTTAAAATTAATGATGTGTTGTCGTCTTCAAAGGCAGGGTCCGAGGGCGTTTGAGGCTTTCAGGGGGGCGGTGAAAGACCCAGAGAAAATTAGGAGGCGTTGATATGGCACGGAGGGACGTGGGAAGATTAACCAAATATAGTCTAAAAAAGACTTAAAAATCACTCTGATAATTCATTTCTATCACGAAAATTCACATATTTCGATATGAGACTTCGCTGTTGAGAGAAAGAGATACCTCTTTAATATACCTCTCTAAAACTTTTATTCCTCTTTTTTAAATGAAGAAGAAATTCAGTAGAATTTCAATTCCAACAATATTCTATCTATTGGTAATTTTTTTATTTAATTCTTGTTTTCACCATCCATTATGTACGCTCATATTTTTCTGGAGTGGGGGGGGCGGTATTGAAATATTCACTAGAAAAGGGGGCGCCAGTTCAAAAAAGGTTGGGAACCTATGCTCTAAAGTGAGGGTAAGCTCAGTCTCATTTCGGGCCCCCATCCCCTTTTTGTTTGGTAAAAGTAAAGTTTTAATGATTTTCTTCTATAAAAATATATCTATAAAATTATTCATAAAAAAGAAATTTCATTGATTGAATTAGTTCTAATCATTTCCTTTGATAAAAGCATTTTATTCATTAATTTGAAATTTTCCTTTTATAAAACCATTTTAATCATTAATCTTCATAATAGCTTAGTTCATTGTAACGAGATTTTACAGTATTTTTGAAATTACTTTAAACATTAACAAATAACTAAAATCTTTACCTTACTGGAACGTTAAACTTTATTAATTTAGTCCTATTTTGCATTAGACATGACTTTTTTTCAGTAATTGTTTGTTTTGATGACATCATAAAAATCACAACACAGAAGTTGAGAATTAATTTTGGCATTTAGAAGATGTTTAAAATTACATATTAAGAGTCTACCCCTTTCTCCCGGCCAAATATTCCCCATAATAGAAAAAAACTCTCAACTGCAGCTGATGTTTAAGGTAAAGACATTGCAAACAACCAATTTAGAAATGTTGCGATATGAAGTATCAAGACTTCTGAAAAGCACCACTTCTCTTCATTAAAAATGTTTACAATAACTTAAAAGATCATTTAAAAACAAAAATTTTGAATTTTTATCGCCGTTTTTCAGTCATTTTCGGGACCCCCTTCAAATTCTGAGGAGAAGCTCAAGCTTCCCGAGCCTTTTCAGTAATCAGGCCCTAATCAAGGGTATGTTTAAAATCAACAACAACTTTATTAAGAAAACTTGAACATCCACCATCGAAAAGATCACAAATAAAATCAATTGTCACAATAAAACCCGTATCATTACTCAAAACTCACACCATCACATCAAAACTTATATCAACACTCGCTAACTGCCTTTACAGAAAACATCACTTGGCACAAATACCTCTCACCTCAATAAACTGTCGACTCATTACCAATGATCACAAAATCATTGGTGCTCCGCGTCGCACTCTAATCTCTAGTTTACACTCGCTGGCCGCTTACGGTGGAGAAGAAAGGTATCTGACTGTCTGGGATAATTCCCACAATAATGACACTGAATTCAATAGAAAATACGTTTTCATAAGTTTAAACGGGAATACATATATAAGTATTTGTCAAGACTGAACGAGTCGTGATTGCCGTGGTGAACTTTTTCAAAATTCAGCCTTCATGGGAGAAGCGGGGGTGCGCATTTGTAGGCCAAAATGTTCTTTTCACATTCTTCTTTATAACATTTTTTTTTATGGTTATCTACGTATATCAAAGAAAAACTATAGATAGTCATAAAAAATCTTGATGAAAAGCGTATCTAAGTCGAATACCTAAAAATACATTTGAGGATTTTTTTTTTTTTTTTTTTTTTTTTTTTGTCCCCGATTGACAGTAGAGTCGTTCAAAACGTTCTTTTCACATATTTTTCTTAGTACTCGTTTTCGAGCAGAGGATAAATTATACGGAATTTCGGTGTTTACCCTAGGATCGTAAATGTAGACGCTCGATAAAAGAGAATTTTACAAAATTCAGCCATTAAGAGGTATAGGGGATTAAAACGTTCTTTTCACATTTTCTTCAAGGTCTGAAACAAAAGAACAATTAGATAGCCATAAAATTCTTACTTTAAAATGTTTATAAGATAAATTCCTAAAAATAAATTTTAGGTTATTTTTTTTCTATTTTTTAATATCGCCCCTGATAGGTCCGTGCTTTTAGAACATATTTTTTCCACATTAGATTTTTCTTATCTTGAAATAAAAGACGGTTATCCATTGAACATATACCTATGACGAATACACGGTTTAAATGTAGCTGTAGTAAAATGTAGGGTTGCCTGTTTCACAGGCTGGAAATGAATACATGGTATTCACACTAAAACTCATTCATCCTTCCTACTACATTCCCAATGCTAATTATATTAATTATAAGCATGTCACAGCCAATGTTTCAGTAGGCAGAACAATACTTTCTACTAAATTTTTGAAGATTTTTCAAGTAGGAAAAAAAATTCAAACCAGTACAGATAAAAATTATTAATTGTTTCACAGCTTGGTTGAATTTCGTTTGATTTGACTGTCTTCTAGATTAGCCACTCTTTAAACGGGTTTATAAAAAAAATTTCGATGAATATCGAATATTGACGTTGTTTACACAGACTTCTCTTCTTATAAACTTTCCAGACACATTTCTGCAATACCCGCACATAAAAAGTCCAAAATAACTCCTAACTTTGGCGACAGATTGTAATATACCCTCATTTGGTGCCGAAACAAATCCACAAAAACTATTCGGATCTCAAACCATGTAACGGCAACATGGTCATACCACGTCAAATAGATGTAAAAAGCAGAATTTTTCAATGTTAACCAATCGAAGTTCCACAATCAATTGCTAGAAAAAGTACTCTGCAACCGATGAACTGAAAAAAAATTGCAACAAAATTCTAGACGTCTTTACGAGTAAGAGATTAAATTTAGTCAAAACTAAAGGTTAGCTCGTTTTTTAATTTTTTTTCAAAATAGTAGTGTGATTATCTATTTTGGAACATTTTTACATTGTTTTGATTTGCCTTTTTTTATTTAGAATAGTAGAATTAGGATTTCACACATTAAAGCTTATTTTTACAATAACTTACTCTAGAGTTGACCATTTCTAGATAACTGAAACATGATGACAGTAACATAACTAAAACTCCATATATATATAACATGACATGGGTACATTTTGAGAAAATGTTATCTTAAAAGTAATTTCCCGCATGAAAATATGCCAAATTTTTTGCAGAAAATGTCTTTTCCGCTGTATTATTTTGCGAACGGCCTGACAGATTTTCGTTTTATTCAAGACAATAGGACTGTACCAAAGAAGAGGTTGTTTTTCCTTTCGTTCTGCTTTTTGATTAGAAAATTGCCGAGAATCCTATGAAAAAGTCTAAAATTCGCGAAGTCCAAGAAATATGTTTCCAAGGAGACACTTACAACACTTTTCTTTCTTTTTTTTTCAAAACTGAGGTACCTCTTTCTGTCAACTGGACATAGCACTGTTCGCCGGAGACGAGCATCCAGTCGAAAGAATTCTGATTGAAGCATTGTTTTGATAGGAATTCTTTTACTAGAATTCTTGGAGATTTTTAGTGAGATGGATGCGAAAGTCGTAGTTTTTGAGAAACTTTTGTCACTATCGAAAATCTTCATTTGCATTTTGCATGAAGAAAACGTGATACTTATTTCTTAATATAACAATCTAACACTTTTTTTTTTTTTTTAATTGCAACTTTAGCGATGTTATTGTAAACTGGAGTTATGCAAGGCGTGATGCTTTTAAAATTCTACTTTCTTTTCCTTGCGACATACCTATAGTTTTGGTAACTAAAATACACATCATAATACGTCAATCATACATATTAATCATAAATCATTTTTCAGCTTTAAAGTACGGAAGTACTGTTTAGAACTGGTTTTCTCTTAATTATAGCTGCTATTATCCAGATTAATTACTTTTTCAATATAGTAATATTGCCTGGATTCTGAAGTGTGCCCCCAAACATTCCAGGAGGGCAATTCATCCATGTTTTTCATTCTTTTAATTGGAAGCCTGGTTTAACCTGTTCTTTGTCATCGTCACAAATTTAAAAATCCCCTTATATGTCCAGCTTTGTTTCCCAGCAGGCATCCACGCATCAATGCTAGGTAGCAACGCTGGGTCCCGCAGGGGAATCTTCATCGCTGTGCCTTAGTGACGATGGGAATGAGTAGTGTTCAGTGCGGGATTGCGAAATCCATCTATTATGTTCGCAATACTTCAACCTCATTCTAGAGTGTAAACAGCTTTAGGAAAAAGTAGAATAGAAGACAAGCTTCAAATAATTTTCCTGAATTCAATAAATTTTCTTAAAAACCTGAAATGTACAGGAAGAGTTCTTTGAACCTTTGAACATTAAAAAAAAAGTATTTTGTAATTTTATCCCTTGGGTTACTTCGGTGGAGTAATATGATGATAGATTAATACAGGTATGGGCAACCTTTGAGAAGTTGCGGGCCAAACTTTAGGATTTTAGCGAAGTCACGGGCCAAACTTCAGGATGTTAGCGAAGTCACGGGCCGTATTATTGGGATTTATATGGGATTTTGTATGGTTTATATGCGTTTTATAAAGGATTCTGGAATGTACCGCGGGCAGGACAAAAGCCCCGGCGGGCTGCATCCGGCCAGCGGGCCGGCGGTTGCCCATATGTGGATTAATATATAAAGGTTTATTTTCAAAAATGCATAGTTACAATTTCGCTTAGGTAGTAGGCGAAAACAGCACAGATAACACTAAGCAATAATGACATATCATCCATGATGAAACAAAAGCTGAATTAGATACTCAAATTAAGAAAAGTCTCAGATAATAAAGTCCATATACAAAAAATCGCATTTTCAGGGTGTATGTATTTCGCTTCACTTTGATCCCTGCCAGATCATTGATTTAATGATAAAAACAGCTGCTTTTAAAGCCTATAAGTTTAAAATTTTGCTCGGAAGAGCTTTTCGATCGCCTTTCGTGGCATAGTCGTAGTCTTTGGTGCTTCGTTCTCGTTCCAGTAACCTGTGGCGCCATCTTTCGTCAATTAAAGCGTGTGCTACGTTATTAATAGCTTTATGAGTTAATATTTCTATTGCCTCGAAATAAAAACCGTAAATTTATTTTGATACTTTGCTATTTTTATATTGTTTAGATTTATTGCTACGTTTTCCCTGTGAGCGATACGAGATTGAGCTGTACTTAATTTTACGAATTTTAAATATGCTTCATCAAGATCAAGTATCATATCACTGATTTTGTAGCCAAGATTTGCACCTGATTCGTTCTTCATTGTTTTCTTGCTGGACATCGACGAATTCAGACATCTTACCGCACAAATCCATTTTCGATTCAGTGTTCTTTTAGCAGTATCCAAGCTTATCATAAATAAACTAAAATCCTAGAGTTTTAGCGTTGGTAGTTGTATTCTGAAAATACTATTTTATGGAGGAATAAGATTGATGGATACATAACTTAACCATTGGCACCGGCAGCATAGGGCGAGGGGGGCAATGCCCACCCCTGGATTTTTGTAAGCACCGTTTTTCCTTGCTTTTTTGCTCTTTCCAACACGGTAACCATAAGCTAAAGTAGTCGTTGCCCCCCCCCTGGGAAATATTCTGCCGGCGCCCATGAACTTAACCGTATTCGGATGATTTCTTGCACTGTGAAGTCCAAAATTTACAAACACTTATTAAAGATATACATTTGAGCCGCCACTACTCACAAAACGATCTGAATCGTGGTGAGCTTTATAACCCAAAAGTAGGATCCTAAGAATCGCCTTGGTAGGAGCTGCTACTTGTGATTGCGTCGGAGAAATGTGGAGTGCCTCAACTTACCCTACATTCTCCTCACAGATTTGGATATAGGACGATGTAAGATAGAGAGCGCTGTGAGTCATCCAGACAGCACATAAGCTTAAATCAAGCTTGACATTTCTTTGAATTTGACGCATTAATGCAAGCTTGACAGTTCAACTCATTCTAAGCTGGCAGCAAGCTTGCAGGAGTCAAGTTGAATTGTCAAGCTTAAATAAAGCTTGATTTAAGCTTGGCAATTGCTATTCGCTTGATTTTTCCTTTTTAAAGGAGCGTTGATGGCGCCATCTGTGAAAGAGAATGAACATTAATTGTCTAGCGTCCTCAAATTTGCTGAAAGTTCGTAAAAGATTTGTTTTATTTTATTACCAGTGCCATATTACCGGCAAGGCAAACGGGGCAACTGCCCAGGGCCTACAGATTTTAGGGCCCAAAAATCTTACATCTTACACTTTTGTAGTTTTAAAATAAAATTACAAAGGATAAAAAAAGAAATTCAGAAGTTAAATAATTTTTTTAATTATAAAGTATGAACAATGAAAATAATTCAAATTTACATTTGTATAAATTAATTTAAACTTATTTTTAATTCTTCGAAATGCTCTATATCGATATAGCATACCAATATGTAGGAAAATAACTAACCACATTTGTAAAGAGAATTTTTAGCGTTAAAAAATAGCAAAATTTTTCAATTATTTGTTATTATAAGAAATATTTACAAAAATGACTAAAGTGTTTGTATTCCATACATGTTATGTTAGCAACTGTGATATAGCATTTCGAAGTAACGTTTAACTATCTGTTTCTTTGATTTCAGATTACTTAACACAAAATTTGTGTTAAGTAAGTAATCCCATTCTATATTTCCAAATATGGAAATTCTTCAAAATAAAATACAATTATACTAAAATTGATTTCAAAATCAGTCGTTTGTCTCGATTTTGGCCAGCGGCAGTATTGCTCATGAGTGTTGCGAAAGTTTTAAAACTTGTGCTGCTCTTAAGTTTATATTATGTTTATTTCCCTATTAGTAGAGTCTCTAAATCACACATAAAATTATTTAATTTTGATGCATCCCAAGGAAAAAAAATAATAATAACATATCGCCCACTTATCAATCTGGCCAGAAAACAGCGTGGTAAGTCACTTCAAACTTTAGTCACAACTGCACAAGGCTCCGGTGGCTGAATGGATAACGCGCTCGGCTACGAGCCGAAAGGTTCCGGGTTCTATTCTAGCCACGGACACTCGATGGAAACAGATTAAAATAACTTAAAATTTCAGCATAGAGGGGGAAAATGCGCGGAAAAATAAAGTATGTGGGCGCGGGCGCCCGTGTATTTAGAAAAAAAAAATTTTTGATATTTTTTTAAGCTTGAAATTAATCTTGAAATGTCAAGCTTAATGCAAGCTGGGCAAGTGTAAACTAGAACACTTGATTCAAGCTTGCATCAAGCTTACACGCTTGGAATTTTCAAGCTTATTCTCAAGCTTAAGGATGACTCATAATTCAAGCTTATTCACTTGATAAATCAAGCTTGCTGCAAGTTTGATGCAAGTTTGCTGTGCTGTCTGGGCATGATCATTAAGTTTACGTTGCGCGTATGCGTGAGTTAGCTCTAAATTGCATCATGATTCGTCGGTAAAGGTCGCTAGAGGGCGCTTATGTAGCTAATCATTAAAAATATTCGGGTGTTTACCTTTGAGCAGCTGGCGCTATTGTCACCAGTCTGCCGCTAGTCGATGATCGTCCTAAATTCAAGTCCGTGCTTTCCATATACTTTGACTCTTCTAAATCGAGCAGCGGATTGACATTCCAAGGTGGAAGTCTGATCAGCCTTTTTTCTCCTACAACCAAAGCTGCAATCCGAACAGTTACACATACAACACAAACCAACCCATTAAAGCTTCTTTATAACGCACTATTTAACACTTATTCTTACTGAAGCATTAAAGCGGCTTAACCCAGTCAATATTTTTTGACACGTTAATAATTTGGTAGATTTAATTTAATTATATTCTTTAAAAATGTTCTGTTAATCGATCAATGAAGAAAAAAACGAGACAAAGATCATTTAATCTCCATTTAAAATGCAACTTAGACAATTTCTTTTTCTCATCTTCTAACAGTAAAAGCAGTAGTTGATTTCAGTTTTAAGAGCTAGCGCATAAAAATTAATGATTCCTAGATTATGCTTAACAGCTGAAGAGACGGTTATAAAAAGAATAACTCGAACTACGAGTGCAAAGAAAAAGAGCTACAAAATCCGCCGCACTGGAAAGTGAATTAATGCCTCATCGAAACAAAGTATGAATTTTTAAAGTCTTTTAATGCAGAGACTGGACAAGCAGACAGAAAAAAAAAAAAAAAACAGGATTCACTACAGTATTTTTGTTTCTTATTTTGTAGGAAGAATAGAACGAAACATTTTTATATTCATGCAAAATGTACGAGAATGAAACGTTACTGTTTAAATTAAACAACAGAAAATTATAATTACGGATTTTTTGAGTAAAATGTTTAAGGTATTAATATGCTTATTAGTTTTAAAACATAACGTTAAGAGGAAATTTTTGTGTTTAAAACTTCAGTGTACAGCTGTTGGGCAGGAAACCTTATTCCCCTATTCATCGTAGATTTAATCTTCATTTATCATTTACTTACAAATGAATACGTATTTTAAACTTTTATGCGTAAAATTTGCATGAGGTCTTTTTCATATTAAAACGAGAAATAATTCTTTCTTTTTTTTTTTCATGGAAACATTCTATTTTAACTTCATTAAGCGAACATGGGACGTCACAAAGCCCAAAAACAAATCTTCTTAATTACTTAATAATTATTTACTGCGATTATGAATATTCTTTATAACATGATTTTGATAAATAATCTACAGAAATCTTTGCCCTGAATGTAAGCAATTTTTATTGAGCATGGTGCGTTTACAGATCAATAAAAAATTTCCAAAATATCAAAGAAAGCATGCTTTATTTTATTGTCTCTAAAGGAAAACACGAAACGAAATTATAAAATTGCAGCAGTGAGGTCTTGACTTACACGAAGACTGCATTCCAAGACCCCGCGTTGTGAAATAAGGTTCATATACGACTTTTTGAATCACACATATAGTTATTTTAGACACTTACATGCACCCTTCATACTCTTTGAAACTATTCCCTAACTATGTATTACCATTTCCTACATAAATCAGTGAATAAATATTGTATTTTTTAAGCAGTGTTATTCAGCTTCAACATAATACTGTACACCCACTCAAAAAAGTATTCAAGTATCATCCAAATTTTCTGTTTTAGTTCTGTGAATAAGTAATTAGTTTTTTTTAAAAAATGCACAACTTGAAAGAAATAAGAGTAGTGATATTTATTTACAATATGATTCAATTTTCATGAGAAACAATACTTTATATATGATTCCGACATTTAAAAAAATATTCGGCTCATACTCGAATATTTTTTGAGAAAGTGTACAGTACTGTTCAGTATAGATGCACAATATTAGTAATCGGTACGAGAGAAAGACATACAGTACAATTACTGTTGGCGGATCTTGTCCTTCATTAACAGACGTCATTATGTAGTTCAGTGACTAAGAACTCTAAACCGGAGGGGTCAGCTTCCTTTGAGGGAGCAGACCTTTTGTACTGGGGGTCGCGAGAAAAGCAGACAAAGAGAAGAAAATATTTATTCGAACGCTTAAAATATTTATTCATACTTATTTTGTAGAAAAGGTGACTCAATGTTCACGTGAAGAATAAAAAACCGTATGTATGCTGAGGTATGAGGAGGAGGGGGGCATCGCAATTTACCCTCTTTTGGGAGAGAACAATGTTAATAGGTTGGGAACTGCTGATGTAGTTCATAGAAGTATCATGAATATCCGTATCTGTAGTGGTATCTGCGAATATTTGAAGGGGGAAAAAAAGATCAGTATCCTTATCCTTAAGCGTCTGAGCAAAACTAAATTGATCCGAATCCGGATACGGATCCGATTTTCAACGGATCTTCGACGAATCTTTTAATGGCTATTCAGGATAAATGAAAGATATGCCAAAAAAAATCAAGTTGGGTAAGTGCTCCAGTAGTGGGCCTTTCGAAACAGGCCCGGACTGGCTCCTTTGGGGGTCCCTCGGCTTGAAAAGGGCCCCCTGAGAGATATTGAAAAGGGGTTGAAAGGAATTGAGATTGAAAAGGGATTTGAGATTGAAAAGGGGCCCCTTGCTGCTCAATTTAGAGGGGATAGAATATTAGAATATGTAATATTTAGAATTTGTATATATAATCTTACGTGCCTAAAAACCACATTTAACTATTTTAGAGATTTTGGGGGCCCTGACTCTTCGGGGGGCTCCTCGAGCCGCGAGGTCCTCCGCTCCCACACTGCGTAAAGACGTAAGATTACTGGGAAATAAATTATCCAATTACTCTGATAGATATATCAAATTAATCTAATTATAAAGTAGTAACCCATTTTATGTGGCCTTTCCGGGGCCCCCTTCAGCCGGGGGCCCTCGGCGATTGCCGACCAGCCGACCTGGCCAGTCCGGGCCTGTTTCGAAATTTTAATTTGAAAAACAAAAATTTCCAACTATCCATTGAGATAATAGATCAACCTCTAATTGGCTGAAACCCTTATCAACTAAATATCAAAGTTTTAGCCTTCATTTCCTGTTTAGTTAGATGCAAGAAAGTTTGTAAAGTTTGTTACTTACAGAAGTTGATCTCTCAAAGAAGCATTCTGATCAACGGTTTCACTTCTAGATTAATGGTTTACTAAATGGTCCAGAAGTGGACGTAGGGGTCCCAGTACTGTAGCACGTGATTTTTCTCAAAAAGATGGTCTTATGATGTTACGTAAAAGCATTTTTTGCTCCAGTGCTTCATAATGCCCCAACCAGAACTTAAATTGAAAGATGGAGAATTGACATTTACCTTTAATAAACAATTAGCTGTTAGAGAAAAATTGTAAATTTCATGTAACTACACTCTATAAATAAAATACTTCGTCTGCCATTTGTAGCGTATTTTTTATGTGTATAGTATTAATATTTTATTATTATTATTTATTACTATATATAACGACTTCATTCTGTTTTCCTTAGCCATTTGACAAATATAGGTGGCCCACTTTTGGTATGCTTACTACTGGTACATCAAAATTTTTCTATGCCGACTTCTGGTGTATAGAAATGACCTAAGTCTTAATTTTTTTTTATTATATCACAGTTATTTTGATATTTTAGATGATTATTACTTTATATGTGAGTTTGAACCATCATAAAAAATATGGATTAACAAAACATCTCTGTTCATTTAGCTTTATTCTACTATAAATTGTTTTTTTCAATTAAACATAACTTCTATTATTCAAAACTTAATTATTTTTAAGTGAATCTTCTTGTTTAACATAAAAATCCTTCGTTTAAGGCACTAGTAATTTTAAAGCTATTAGCATCTATTTACTGTTGGCGTAGCTTTGAAAACTTTTTGAATATTTCTAGAAGGTGGGGTTTATCCTCTCCCCCCCCTCTCCTATGCGCACACACAATAGTGCTCCATATCTCATATTTTTGTAACAGAAAGTCTAATCTTTTTCAGGAAATCTTTCTGGGAAAAGTTTAGCCCCAACTGGTATTTAAACATGATTATAAAAGATTTTTAATATTTCAGTTCAAGAGCACCAACATGCTTCGACACAAATTTTTTCTGAAAGTTTCTTAACTGGTATGGATTTTTCGATCATTACAGCTCCTAGTACGAATTTTGAAGGGAAGCTCAGGGCTCTTGCTAAAGAGGAGTAGGGGGGGAGTCTCTCCCCCGCCTCTCAACACTTGCAAAATTATATTAAACTCGTAAAAATTAGATACCTAATTGGCAAACGTGGTAAAAAAAAAAAATTAACGAAAGCTATAATTTACTTTCTATTTCTGGTACACTTGGCAAAATTAAGCAAATCCAGTTGCAAAAGTAAAAAATCGGTAATATAGTTGATAAAAAAAACTAAATAAGTTGGTAAAAACCGATATCTGACTTGGCAGTTTATCTGCATTTCCTCACCCCCCCACCCCGAAGTAAAGTCTTAGCAATGGCTTTGGATACACCCTAAAAAATTTTCAAGTGCCTGATTCAGTCGTATTTATGCACCAAAATAACCACATATTTTTCGAACTATTGCCTTAATAACGTATAACAGCAGTTTCTGGAGATTTTAAAACGTATTTTGTTTGGCCGCAGCGATTCCGTAATCTGATGCACATTAAATCCTGTTAAAATCTTTTTAAGTACATTCTTTTAATCATAAAACATTTCTTTTAACCCGTGCATTACATGGGATCTGAAGTTATCACTAGGGCAGAATATTTCACACATTATGCATGAAATTCCTTCAAGATATTGTATTCTTTTTCGAATAATTCCCAAACAAAAAGATCCGTATCCTCCTCGGATATGACAACAAATGATCCGTTTTCATATCCATGATTCGTGGATCTTTTTAACGATCCTGAACACTTCTAACAGTTCAACCGCAATGTAGAGAAAAGTTTTGTTTAAAAAATAAAAATAAAATCTGTTTTATTCTATAAAATAGCACTTCGAGAAGAACAAAGGGTCTGGATCTCGCGCATTTCTCTTCAACATATTTGTTACCGCCAAGGCTCCCGCACAGTAATGGAAAGTAACGTGAAAGATATTTTAACTCGAGAGGGGGAAAAAATCTCAAACGATGAAACATCTCGAAAATATATGTGTGCTTTTTTCTTTCTTGAAATGGCTCCGTGGATGGCTACTCTGGAGAAATAGGAGAAGGCACAATATTTTTTGCTTGTTTTATCTTCATTGTCTTGGGAGAGAAATAAAAAAATAAAAAACATGTATTCTTCCAAACGTCCCCCCTAAAAAATGCACGTTTCTTAATAGAAATAAATCATATTTCTAAGTATAAAAAAAAAATTAAATATATATAAATATAAATTTATATATATATATATAAAATAGCTAAACTTACGTAATATGGAATCCCAAGTAAAACATTAAGTGATAGCACATAGTAACAATTAAAAAACTGAAACCATGAAATAATAATTGATAATCCAGAGGCTATAAATATTGTAAAAAATAGATCTATCAAAGCTAAAGAGAAATGGGAAAACAAGCCAGGTGAGAACACGTTGGCTTAAGCCTAACTTTAAGAACCCAAGAAATAAAGTGGAGATGGAGTGGAAAATTGAAATGGAGTACTCCATTTTCAAGTATCACCGTACTCACATTTCAAGGTGCTCACAATCAAGGTGCTCACAATGCACACGTACTCACAATTTTAAAGAAAAAACAAAAATAGCTAGGTTTCTGCAGGTTACCTGACAAATGGAGTCGCTTTACGTAACCTGGGGGTACGACCATAGCTATAAGTTAAAAAACCAGCATGGTTGCTAACTTAACATGAAGGTGGAAGCACAAAAAAAGAGTAGAAATCGATGCCAACCAAGAAAATTAATCGTCAAAAATAAAAACAGCTAGAGCCAAGGAGTAAAAAGTGGGAGAAAGAAAAACAGACAAAATGCTGCCAAAACCATGTTAATTTATCAAGAAATTCAGATAAAGGAAGGGAAAAAGATAAATAAATAATAAATATTTATTTTTTTTAATCTTGAGTATAGCTAACCTATAAGCAACACACACACACACACATATATATAATATTAAATTGTAAAATATAATAAAAAATATGAACAATGTAAACAATTTCTCATTTTTTACTATCGCATTATAAAGCAGCCACCCATGTGGTGTAGTGGCTTAAGAGCCATTCAATCACGCATAGGGCCTGGGTCCGATTCCCGGCTTGGGTTTGGGTGTTAATTTGTCCGTCCCTTCATAGAGAAGTAACTCTGGCTGCCCATTGAATGATCCCATAATAAAATGGCCAGTGGTTCGGGCCTCAATACGTAGGCTTGTGGACAGTGCCCGCCTATTTGGAGAAAAAAGAAACTTCGCATTATTACAGATCGCATAAACGAAGTATTCTTTTTTCCTCTGTCGCTTCTCGGCATAGTTAAAATTGATCATGACTTCATTTTGTTTGACTGTCGTCGCTCCTTTCCGTGTTCTAAACCCTGTAAATATTCATTGCACTGAAACCGACACATTATTCATGTCTGCTCTATCGTGTTCTCCAGAAAGAAGTCTTCTTTGTAATACATACTTTTTGTACTGTGATGAAAACAAACATAAGTTATTGCCTACAATTATTCCAAATTATTTTTTCCAAAACAAAATTCCTAGAACAGATCTGACTGTTTTAGTTTTGTTTAAACTCAATAAAAAATCTTAGTTCAGATCTTCTTAAGCAAGCAGTTTCTCATAAGACAATATTAATTTTATAATCGTCAAAATTAAAAATATGCATTTGTTTACATCCTCTGTATTTGCAGTCCAATGCACATAAAATTTAAAGACATAATTTTATATATGCTTTAATAAAAGCACTCAAAGAGTATGGTTATAGTGTTAGTCTAAAAATAAAATTACCTAATTTTGAATACAACACACATACATAAAATGAAGCTTAATACGTACGTTTCGGGTAGTACAAAAGGTTCACTCTTCTTCAGCTACAAAGTGTCCCAACCTACACAAGAGCTCTCCTGTCTGTGTGTAGGTTGAAAACATTTGAAGCTGGTGAGGGGTGGATCCTTTGTACTAGCCGAAACGTACATACTAAGCTATTTTTAATGTATGTGTTTTATATGCAATGTTATTTATTTTTTAATATTTATTTTTTCCAATGGTGGACACCGTTTAGGCGCTGACTCTACTGAACGATAGTTGTAGGGCTAATGGTATCATGGCTAATTTTCAACAAATTGTAGAAAATAGCCGTTTTGAACAATTTAAAAATATTATAAACCATAATTTTCTACAAATTTTGGAAACATTGTGGTGGAAAACTCGATTTTTAATATTGCTCTTCTCTGACAGTCAGTAAGCTGAAGTAATTTTTATTTTTCAAAGTAAACTCTTTTTCTCCTATAAACTGACAAAAAGTTAACTAACATGTTGTAATCTCTAAAGTGTATATGTCGTGTATTAATTAGCATATGATTATTGTGGATCTCTCTATTTATAAAAATAAATATCACTCAAACCCTTTGAATTGACTTTATGCATGAATAGTACTAACGTTTTCCACTGCAGTTCTACAACATGATATAAAACCATATAAGAAAGTGCCTATAAATCTGATTGATTTCCTCAAACTGTTTTAACATGGATACTTTTTTTTGTGGGAAGGGGGTGAGGTTTTGTTTCTCAATATCTTAAAAGTAAAAGCCAATATTTTCCATTTCCGGAACTTTCTTTAAAACTTATCGAATAGAAACAATGTTTAACGTAAGGAAGTCTTGACCACTGTCTCTTTTTTCCCGCGAAAAGTAAAATTTCCATAGTTTGATTTTCGTAATATGTATATATTCAAATCTGAAAATCTATTGTCTTTCAATGGGATTATATATAAGCAAAGCTATTTTCCATCCTTTTATATATACATACACGTAACTTTCCAAGCACACTGTTGTAATATTAGAGCGCAATTTGTGGCACAGTGGCACAACAGTACATTGTGCGGCTAATTTACAACACGAATTTCTGAAGTTACAGCACCTTAAATCACCTATGTGTACTGTAGTGGTCAATTGAACTCGACGTTAAACCTCTTAAATAGGTGATTGGCAGTTCAAGTGGAAAGTACAAGGAATTTCGCAAATAAACCAGATCCTGAGCATAATCGGCAAGAGGATTATTTTTAAAGACTTGTGTTTAAACAAAAAAACAACTCTAATTATAAGATTTTAACAACGAAGTGGCCAGGTAGGAGGCCAAATTATCATGGTACTATGTTAAAGGTCAATTAGAAGCAGACGGGTGTACACAAATGCTTCCAAATCAAACGCCAAGAATCTTACTACACCTGGATTTGTTAGGCATAACCAAAACCAAGCTCGCCAAGTGATGAATAAAGAAATATTTAACGCTAAAGGTAGCCGTATAACCTGAATCTCATTATCACACAGGACAATTTGGCCTCGGCCTAAAGTTTCCGAATGATTGAAATTCTTTGAGTTATATTTAAAAAGTTAGCACAAAAAATATTAATGAAAATAAATAAATACACTTTTACACGTGCTGTCGTGGATACATAGAAAATATACATGCTTCCGTGCAAACATTTTTTTTTCACTGCATTTAGGAATAGAACAAACATCACGTGAAGATCAAAAACATTCCACCACATTTAATCTAGAACATATACATAATAGATATTTATATTTAACCTAGAACAAAATTGCCAGATGATGGTATAAAAGAAAAGATTTAGAAAATATATTTTAGTATACTCATGCAAATTTTTACAAATCATTGCGCTATCTATTAGATACGTCACTTTTTCCGCAAAAATACATTTGGTATTTCAAGTCGTAAACATTAAATATTTAAATAATCACATATAATTGAGTTAAATTTAATCTTTACATAAGTCTATCTAGAATATCAATTATGCTATTTTAACGTATATTTGTGCTTCTGAATTTCTAGAAAACGGTAACAAAATTAAGTTTCGAAATAGGGTTTTGATAAAATGAAGTATCTATTTAAAAAGCTGATGTTTTTCAAATAATAAAAAAATGATAGTGTTATAAATTTGTTAGAAAAATATAAAAATGATTAGACGTATGAATAATTTTAATTCTATTATCACTGTGTCCGAATTCAAATCAGATAGAAATTTCAACTGCGCATAAATAAAATTTAATTAGGAGGCAATTAAACGCAATACAATAAGTGCAACTCAAAGCAGAGATTGTAGTTTTGACAAATATATATTCCTTCTCTTTCCCCGCCACGGATTGTATGTATTTTTAATTAAGTAAAATTATGCATGTTTGAAGTCTCATTAAGAAATGAACAAAGAAGAAAAAAGAAGTGTAATTATTTACAGGACTTTATAAAGTCACCTTTGAAGTCCCTATCAACATCATATTGCACCAGCTGTGCGACCGTCTGATTGAAAAATACTCGCCGATAATTTTTCAATCAGGCCAAAATCTGAAGCATTATCTCTAATGACAGCATACATTTATTGGCGTTAAAATGTAACTGGCCAATTTGATGGAATTCAGTTTTCAATTTCGTGCTACAGAGTTCAAAATAATATTTCTTATATTACAAAATGTAATTTTTTAATTAATGATAAAAAATTTCATCTTCTAATAGACATAGATAGGAAGTTTTGAAATGGCAACTCTTAGATTAGCAACACAGTTTTTTTTATGTAAAGATTTCGTGCATATTTTGCATGCATTCGTTAAGTATATGTGTTCAAATATTTGGAGAAATGTATAATTTATGTTTCGTTGCTTAAATAAAACTTATAATTTTAGATTGAATGTTAGCACAAAATTGTTAGCGCAGCGCAATTTTGTTAGCGCCGAATTAGCAAAGTATGTGAATTGTTGAAATCAAATGCTGTAAAAACACCTTTCGCAACACTTTTACCGAAACAAAAGTTGCATTTACAGTTGGATAGATGTGCAAATCCTCGCTTAGCTGCAGCTCATTAGACAATACAATGATAAAACAAATGTGCCTTAATTACGACGTAAATTAGAGTAAACAATAATATCAATAGTACCAAGAATCGTTGTACCACATGTGTAAACAGAGCCTTCAAAGCACCTGTTATTTACCTTCTAACAAGTGCGCTGTTTATTTCTTTAAAATCAACAAAGCATTGTTTATGAAAGTGTTGAATCCAAAATAAATACTTAGACTTTCGCATGCACACACACACACACACACACAAATCATTTTTTTTTTTTTTTTTTTTTTTTTTTTAGTTTCTTTCTACACTATCTGAAAACATTTCTGTGGTATTTGAGAATGTGCTAAAAGTATTTTATTATTATCAATATCATGTAGTTCTGAGCCAGTAATGCACAGAACTGTCGGTCCTATTCGTTGAAAAATTTTTATTATGTATTACATTACCGAAACTTACATGCGAGATACAGTGGTATCTTGTGATATGAGTTTAGTTTGTTCCTTCATGGAGCTTATTAGCCAAAATAATTAAGTCAATTTTTCCCATTAAAAATACTGAAATGAGTTTAACCTTCACGACTCCCGAATGAACCTTTTTTATTATTGTTATTTAATAAATGTATTCATATCTATCTGTAGATATATACTCAAAACACGCGTATTTGAAATAATTGTAATATATGTGTGGTACCAAATACAATTCGCATATTCATTTGATTTTGTCTTTACGGCGACCTATACAGTAATTCACACAAGTTTTTTTCACATGTTATTTTTTTTCCTTTTTTTCCCCCAAGTCATATTTTCACACCGAACCTAATAAAGATTTTTTAAAAATTGGAAGGGTTAAAGCAACACCTCCGACATATACAATGCCTGAGAACAGAAACTTTTACGTCACCACTAGGTCCACTAAAATGACGTCATCACACATTTATTTTCACAAAGTAAAACTATTCAAAGTTTGCGGTGGATTTACTCCAGCATAAAACATCTTAACGATTTGAGATAGAAAATTTAATTTTACGGCAAGTAGGAAATTTTAACTATTACTAATTATATAATATGATATAGAAATAGATCATAATAAATTATTTCTTATCAGAAAGGTATTTTAATTTTTATCTTTAATTTAAGATATTTTCCAAAATTTGTATCATTCACCAGAAATTTTAAATAGTTCTACTTTTTAAAACTAAATCTGTGATGACGTCATCTTAGATGACCTAGTGGTGACGTAAAAGCTTCTGTTCTCAGGCCTTCTATATCTAGGAGGTATTGGTTAAAGTCCAAACCATTCCCATAGAGGGGGTGCTTATGAAGGAGACTAATTTATGTCAATAGTCACAGATGCAATGCTGGAAACAAAATATTTAAAACTTTGAATGTTCGTTTCAATGTACAGTTCCTGTTACGTTACATATACATCTTTGTACTGAGTAAAAATAAACTTTATAAGACTGAAATATTTTCACCCGTGAATAGCTTTACCACCTTCATTACCAGGTGTTGCTAATATCGTTCACTTTTCTCAAAACATTGTAGGAATTCCTATCTAGGAATTATTACTTTTGTTAAGAGTGACACATGGAGAACTAATAGATAGGTTTTGCGCAGTTTCCGTCATTAATCTTACAGGAGGGTGCGGTCCAAACTCCAAATCTTCCTGCAGACGCTTCTCGTGTATAATAAAGCACATGTGATAGTGTAACTTGAAAATACTCGTACTGCGACACTGATATGGCCCAGGTAAATGCGTTAAATAAACGCCTCGCGCGTTAAATTACCATATAGCCAATCCAAAAGCCGTTCCTACTTTGTTGAAACGTTAAGATTTATTATCTTTCAGATTAATCGAATCCTTAGCGAATATCCATTTAATAAATTCAAGAGTTGTTTCTGAATGTTGTTTTTCAGGAAAATTCTTTTTTTTTTATTATTATTCATCGTTTTGTTTTTGTTTTTCTCGATCATACAGGTGTTTGTGCAAAAGCCCGATTTTTGTTTCTCGGTTGTTAATTCGGTAGTTAAACCTAAACATTAGTTTTTTTGTTTTTTTTTCCCATGAACTATAAATATTCATGCAAAAAAAACTAATATTTAGGATGAGTTATGAAATTGAATCGCAGAACGAAACTGAATTCACAATTCAGAGAACTCTGAAATGTGCCTCTGAAAGTTCGTACTTTTGTAACTGTGAATGGTGGGTTGAAAGCTAAAAGTTAGGGTTACAAAAAGTGTACTCCTAATGTTTTGTAAATATCGGTGTTATGTTAGAAAGGTTCTCAGATACTGAGTAAATATTCCAAATGGTATGTGATGCAGGTACTTACAAAATTTTTAATTTAACATCTAAAAATTCATTCATGTCTGTCGCAATTTTAATAAAACTTAAAGGAATTAATGTATCTTATTCGTTTTGAATTATTTAATCAATTTCTGTAAGCAAGTTGTTTTTAAACTATTTATTGATATGGTTGTGCATTTAAATTTTTACTGTACTTATAAACTCACAGCAATGTTCAATATATTTCTATAATGCAATTATTCAGAGCCAGAGAAAATAAAATTAATAATTTTTTTCATTATATCAGATATATATGCAACAGTGCTATTCAATATTATTTTGTGACTACACTTGTATGTTAAAAAAATAATGTATTAAGACGAAAGCACAAATGTAGAAATCCTTTGTTATTGTCCATACAGTAGCTTAATATGAAGCGCATAAAACCTGTATTGATTCCATATAAATTGTGTATTGATTCCATATAAATTATGAATGTGACACCAGTAATTACCAAAGCAATAATGAAAGTTATGAATAATCAAGTGACTAAAAATGATATTGCACTTAATAAATTTACAATTGTTTTAAAAGTATGAGTGACGGTAATTATCTTGTTATCTTCTTAATTCTTGTCGACATCTCCTTTTCGCAAGTCAAGCCTCTTTAATTAAAAACCTTTTCAGCAACTATTTTTATGTTGATCCGATTTCTGAATGCAAAGACAATTGCTTTTAAAGCTGAATTAATTGAAATATTCAATGATTGTCTCTAGCTATTTTTGTCCTTCACAAATGACGCGTGAAATATCACAAACATCTCTTACTATCATCTTTTGCAAATTTATTAGTACGACAAAGAAAACCAATTAATTATAATTTGATTTTCCGTAGAATAATTTTTATTTTATGTTTCATTAATCAACTGGTAAACATTTTTGTTCACTAGCAAGTGTATAATGATTTTTACATGTCGGACGACAGTGAGCTATAATTAATTCAATTTTAAAAGCACATAAAAATATCCTTGATTGAGCTGAGAAAAGTTTGTAAAATATTTAATACTATAAAAAAATGAAATTATCAAAATGTTTCCCATAGAATATTTGACAGCTTATTAATTAAATTTATATTAGTAAACGTATGATGTACTTACTTTTTGTTTTTCTAATACCATATATCTCAAATTCGAATATTTGTCATAACATTTTTTTGTCAGAAAGTGTCAACTTTTTTTGCCTGTAGATGAATATTAATCTATTTAGTTGTTTACTGTAGAGGGTATCAAATATAAAAGGCAGTATATCTTCACTATATATTATTTAATACACACAGTCAACTACATAGTAAAACAAAACTGTCACAGAACACGAACTACTATTAGTTTAAAAAAATTAAGAGAAAATTACTAAAAAAAAATAGTAATTTATCAAACAGCTACAGCAAAATTTAATGAAACTGATCCACGCATAATCTATATAAATAAAAATGGAAGCGTGCAAGAGTGTGTGTGAATGTTTATTTTACGTTTACTCCTAAATGACTCGACTGATCAGTTTGAAATGTACTACCCTAAAAATATGAAAATCCACTTGCTCCCCAATTTTTATCGAGTTTTCGCTATTTTCAACTTCAGAAAACTTTTATTTGAAATCCAAGAATAAACATATAACCTATTGATTGAGTAACAAAGTTAAGTATCGTAAGTGAGATTAATGTCATTCAGATGTCACGATTTAAAAAATAAGAAATCCAGCTATGGTAGTAGGCTGCAAAGTAAACATTTTGCCTGTGAAATAAATATTCTACGAATTCTCATTTTAAATATGTCGTAGTTGTTCAATGCAAATAAAAGCCTCGAGAACAGTTATTCCACCCGAAGTTCAAAATATCATCTGCTTGAAAAATTCAGTCTTTATTTTTCTTTTTTTTTAAGCACTGGGGTGCTATTTCTTTCAAGCACGGCGTGGTCACTTTCGTGTGGCAAGTAGACACTTTTCAGGTTTTTATAAATATATTTTGAGTATAGTTAGAAAACGCCTGGCGAATACTGTAAAATAGTTTTAGTAGGCGATTTTAATATAGATTTTAATTCCGAATAAGTGTTTTATAGAACAGAGAAGACAAATACGGTACACTCATAGATTATGATATACTTTCCAAATGGTATTTATAAAGGTGAAGTATAGTTTGTCTATGCCTAGCGAAAATTTGTAAAGAGTTTTGGTAGGAGATCTTAATATAGATTTCTATTCCGAAGAAGTGTTTTATGGAACAAAGAAGGAAAACACGGTACATTCATGGATTATGATGCCCATTCCAAACAGTATTTAAAATATGTCTACGTGATATAGTTGGAATATGCCTATAGTTCGAATATGCCTGGCGAAGATTGTAAAACAGTTTCAGTAGGCGATTTTAAGATAGATTTCGATTCCAAAGATGTGTTTTATGGTTCAAGAAAGAGTGGATTCCTATTTTAACGCCCCTACTCTCGCCAACCTAAAAATTCCCCTCACTTTGGCGAGCTTTCCAGTCATGGGTCTCTAGGAGTTATGCACAAGTTTCAATGCTCCCCAAAAAAAAAACTATGAAAACTAAAGTGAACAAACTAGCAATAAACGCACCAGTTAAGGAATTGGAAGACACTTAATTATTAAAACTACATTACTTGGCAACCCAAAATAAATAAAAATGTAACGGAATGCTGTACTTACAGGTTGTTCCAAATTGCTTTTTTAATTCTAAATTACGATTGCCACATAAATGCACAAAATCGTCATGGTTACTGCATATGTTTAATGATCGCTTCCTTGGCGAGAGTTGGGGAGTTAAAGTAGGAATCAACCCAAGAAAGACAAACACGGCACACTCATGGATTAGGATGCACATTCGAACCAATATTTAAAACGGCGAAGTATAGTTGTAATATACTTGGCGAAGATTGCAAAATAGTTTAAGTAGGTGATTTTAAGATAGATTTCGATTCCAAAGATTGGTTTTATGAAACAACGAAGCAAAATACGGCACATTGATGAATAATGATACACTTTCCAACTTAATGGAATAAGGAAGAAAAATAGGGACGACGCATAAATTATGATACACTTTTAATATATACATACACTATAGTGCTTATTTAAAATCTGAAAGCGTTTCAGATTTTCTTCATTTGATTTTTTTGCCGCATTTAAAAGAAATTGAATCTAGCACCTAAAAAAATGGTTTTTATCTATTAGTTAAAGGCGTGAAAAGCTTAGTGTTTAAAGAAATATATCATCTTCGTAGTTAGAGCTTTCAAAACGGCTCCAGTTTTTCTGACAAAATAGTATTCAGTACATAAAATAAAAAACAAAATTTAAGTTCATTCAATTTATTTCTGAGCCATACTGTGGCTTTCCTTAAGTATAGTGGCTAAACAATGCTGCAATTTTCGAAGACTTTTTTTTCCCTTCAGGCAAAAAAATCTTAACAGTTTTCGTAACTTATGCAAGTGTGTGTCAATCAAGCTAAATTCAGGACGAATGAGAGTTTTGTTCAACATTTCAAGTCTAAAATCTATAGCACTCGGCTTACTCAAGAAAATTTAAATATCCTTTGTAAATTAATTATTTTAAATCATTCGTTACAAATTTGCACAACGTGAAACGAAAGCTTCACCAGATTTCGTAATGCTTTATCTGAAATATTTTCTTACAATGCTTTGATCTAAATATCATGAATTTTAAAGCATTCATTATAAACTTCGCAATTCTTTGCAATCAAAAATAAAATCACTTGTTTTCATTCTGACTTATTACCGAGTTAATTGGCACGCTGGTATTCACAAATTATAACGAGATGCATTTCAGCATCTGGAGCTAAATAAATAAGCTTCAGATTGCTTTAAGTCTCTAGCAGGGCGAATACGTTTAATTACATGTTATCATACAAATGTCTACAGCTGCATATATTAAATCTGCTTCACATCTGGTTCGCAAAAGCTGCATACTCATATTTAATGATTTAAGCTAATTAACAATGTTTTCAACGTGCGTTTTATCATCGTTTCTACTAACCTCTCATGCCAAATTTATGAGTTATGTATGCATAAAGCAGTTTTTTTAAGAATGAAATGAAAAGACCTCAGCTATATGTCTAGCGTTATTTTTAAATATTATACATTAGAAGTTACATAATAGAAATTGTACTGACTCTTAAATCAGTATGAAAATGTCTCATTGTATAAACAATTGACTTACATTCCTACGGAGATTTAGAGAAAAGCAACTTCATGTCTCAAAGCTTGGTAGCAACATTTTCTGTATCAATCCGTAGCATCAGGATCGCAGTCCGAAATTATTCTGAAAGCTATTAAATAATGTCAAGCCATGATGCACGGATTCTGCTATTGGATCCCAAATTTCCTCAACTGAAGTTATTTAGAGAAAAGGGCATAAGAAAAAATCAGAAAGCATTTTTATGTAATGGTTCATTTCTTGTTTAATTTTTAAAGTATAGATAAAACATAGAATATAAATTTGTTCTCATCTGTCTCAATAAACAGACAAAGGCAAGCGCTTTACAGTTGAACAAGGTGATCTTCAAATTTTTGTCAACACCTTAAGGAACTTAAAATCCGTTCGAATTCGCAGATTAATCTTATTTAATTATAAGTGTGTGTGCAAACCATTACTATGTAGCAGAACCAGAAGTCTTCAATGGCCTCTTTTATGAAAAAGAAAGCTCTGCAGATTATGAGATATACCCTACAGATAACAATTTCGCTCTTCCGGAGTCAAAATAACTTAAAAAATTATGATTCAGGAGTGTTCGACGAGTAACATAAAGTAATGTGAGTAACCAAAATAATCTTGTAAAATATTAAGAAACTACTCGCAAATTATAAGGTCCACAAATAACAAAATATCACCGATAGTGTATGATAAATGATAAAGTAATTAAAAAACTTTGTAAAAAACACACATAAGAAGTAAAGGAAAAAGGATACGCGTTTCGTTCAAAAATTGTTTTGAACTTCTTCAGTCCAAGCCCTTCGACGTAAAGAACACAGGGAACTGAAAAGAGAAAAAAAAAAAACAAGCAAGATGTTGCCACAAGGGGCAAAGAAAAGTCGAACAAAACCACGGAGAGGGGAGAGAAAAAAAAAATTAAAAAAGGGGGATAAAAAAGGAAAGGAAAGAAGCACAAAAAATACAGAAATAAAAAAGGAATAAAGAAAAATTATAAAAAAAGGGGAACACACAAGTACAAACACACACACAAAAAAGAGAAAACAGAACAAACAAACAAAAAACAAATAGCACACGTATTTATTTATTTATTTATTTTTAATTTTTTTTTTTAAACCACGAACAGGACAGCACAATAAATATATATATAAATATATATTTTTTTTTAAATAAAAACGAAAACGAAAGACAGTAACACACGTACATACACATTAAAGAAACAGGGGGGGAAAAAAAGGGGGGTAGACGAAGAAAGTGAAAAGAACCTTACAACAGCAACTTCCAAGCAGAATGAACGAAAGGAACGGAAGAACCATCGTTCACAAGACGATCTAAGTGCTGGGTAATGGAAAAACCTTCCAAAAAATCCAGATGGGACAAAGACTGAGGAGTGCACAAAATCTTAGCCTTAGAAAACTGAAATCGATGATTGGAATTCCAACAATGTGAGGCAATAGAAGATTTGGAAAGTTCGTGCTTAGAGACATATCTCTCATGCTCTTTGAGCCTAAATTTGAGAGCTCTTCTGGTCTGACCAATATAGCCCAAATCACAAAATTCACAAGGAATATAATAAACACCCCAACGGTTCTCAGTAGGAATGGATCTTTAAGGGAAGAAAATTTAAGTTTATTAACAGGTTTAAAAATGACTTTGAAACCGAAATTTTTGAGAAGTTTAGAAATTTTGTAGCATAAAGGTGAAAAGAAAGGTAGTACAATTAATTCGTTGTGAAAATTAATAGTATTAGTAGAAGTATTAGGCTTATTAAATTTAGAAACAGCTTTATCAATAATAGAGGGGCTAAAACCACGAGAAATTTTTAATTTTTTTTTTCTCTCCCCTCTCCGTGGTTTTGTTCGACTTTTCTTTGCCCCTTGTGGCAACATCTTGCTTGTTTTTTTTTTCTCTTTTCAGTTCCCTGTGTTCTTTACGTCGAAGGGCTTGGACTGAAGAAGTTCAAAACAATTTTTGAACGAAACGCGTATCCTTTTTCCTTTTACTTCTTATGTGTGTTTTTTACAAAGTTTTTTAATTACTTTATCGTTTAACACCAGTATTTTGAGTGTTTTTTCAGTTGTATGATAAATGGTTCGAATCGAAAACAGTCACATGATTGTAAAAAAAAAAAAAAAAGGTCAGTCTGGTTGTGAACTCGAGAGCTGGGGTTGATCATTTTCTCTTGTCAAAGAAGTCCAGAAAAAAGTGTTAATTACGTGACGTTAATTTTTAGAAACTGATTCTTATTAAGTAATCTAATTAAGATGTGGACGTCGTGTGCTCCAGATAAATAAATATTTTGAAAAGTGCTCCAGCGAAGCTCCTCGTTAATTATGTTGTATCTAATTCGCCAACGGTGTTCACGACGCCTACTACTAATTGTGTTAATTGTTTCGGCCTGTTCCTAATTTATCAGTTTAATTAGTTTCATTTACTCTGGTAACAATGTATGCTGTAAGGCAACCTGTTTATGTCTTGCATGTTCAAAAATGTGAATAATTTTTCTAATCAGTGTGTATTTGCTAGTAACAAACATTATAGAATGCTTTTAACTTCCTTGAAGTAAAAGGAAGTATAGTGATGGAGAAAAATTTCAGTATGCACATTTTGATGGAAAAAAATCCATTTTGACTATCTCTAAATTTACTTTGAAGAGCTTTTGTGTGACTTCTCAATGTACGCATGTATGTATATTCGTATAAATGCATCGGCAATCTATTTTAACCAACCGCAGGTCCATTTGAAAAGTTTTTTCTTGACGTCTGTACGCGCGTACGTTTGTATGTACGTAACTCGCATATCACTAAAACTACTAGTCGTAGAATGTTGAAATTTTATACTTGGGATTGTTGCAATAAATAGTTGTGCATCTTCTTTTTTGGTTGCATTTTATTGGATAGTTTATTTACAGTACCACTCAAAAGAATTTCAATGCATTGTCTACAGACATCTTGAATTGTCTACAGACATCTTGAATTGTCTACAGACATCTATATTCAGGCACTGTTTGGACCATGCTCGAAATCTCGCCACCTATCATCGACAT
Source organism: Cheiracanthium punctorium (assembly GCA_038373885.1). Lineage (NCBI taxonomy): Eukaryota > Metazoa > Arthropoda > Arachnida > Araneae > Cheiracanthiidae > Cheiracanthium > Cheiracanthium punctorium. The sequence continues at coordinate 936,664 of JAWZYV010011930.1, read as the reverse complement.
TGGCGAGTTTTGTTGAAATATCGCCAATTTTGGCTTAAATAAATGGGGCAAAAATAATTACGTTGACATTACTCGAAAACTTTTAACCGTATAATGCAAAGATTTGGACTTTAGAAGTATTGTAACATATATTTGAGCATCTCTCTTTTTTTTTGCATTCAACTGGATAATTTATTTACAAAATCACCGAAAAGACTTTCAATATATGAAGGTCTACCTTCCACACTAAGGTCGGATAATTGTGGTCAATCTCTATTTGCACTATGCCTAAAATCTCACAAGCTAAAGCAAGATGGGTGGCTTTTGGCGAAATATCGCCAAATTAAGCGAAAAAAACTAATCGTTAAAACTGAGCCCCGCTTGAAGATATCTCAAAAGTTTGGCTAGAAGTCACTAAGCCTTAGTATTATTGAAGGATTGCATCTCTTTCAAATGAAATAAATTTAGATGAATTGCACCGAAAATATTTATGATTTAATAGACATATAATAAAGTCATGTTGATGTCAGCATCAGATTTTTTTATTATACGAAAAATACTCCGAAATTAGAAGATCATAACAAACCCATAAATGTTTGACTTATCCGTATTCGAAATAACAAATAACACAAATGAAGTTTATCATTTCCATGTGAATGAAATACTAACACATCACTTTGACCAAAGTTGTTCTGCTTTATCCCCAAGCGTCACGAACAAAATTTTAATGGTGTTAATAACATGAATTTCGAAACATAAATTTAATCGCTTTTCCCACCATACGTGTGAAAAGATGATACATTGCAACTAACAATCATCTGGAATAAAGTTCAGAGTCTTCATCTTCGATTTCCATCGGGACTTAATTTACAGCTAATTACAAAGTTGAAAGTCACAATTTGCGCCCGAAAAGTCACATCGAATTTTACACAAAAATAAACAGCCCCTGAATAAAGTGAAGCCGAATCCAGCAAACATTTAAATTAAATTACACGTTATCAAAAATTATGCCTGCTCGACAAGTCAAATTCTAAACTCTGAGTGTCCTTTCCCAGTTTTATTTACTCGGAATTTCGACGTAATGAATGTTATTAAATTTAGCTTAAATAACCGAAATCAGCTGTAAAGTGGATCCAAGTGGACAGAGTTTACAGACACTTAAAGTGCTCCGTTATGTCAAGATAATTTGCCTTTTTGAGTGTCAGTTCCGATTTTAGTGTCGGATCTAATTAAATTATTTTAAATAAGTAGATTCCGGAGAAATTTGTAATTAATTGTGTTTGTTGCGTTAATTCAGTTTTTCGAATTAAATCCACGGTGTTTTACGGAAATCTGAGAAATATGTAAAGTCCGCCTCCGATTGCAAAAATTATTTTAAAAACTCTTACAACTTAGAACATGTTAGTTCCGCTGCATTGTGAAGATTTTTATAAAGTTTTCAAAAAAAAAATACCCAGCAGTGACGTGCTTAGGGTTTTAGCTGTCCTGGGCGTACATATTTAGTAACATAAAATAATTATTGCATGCCTTTCAAATTTCTCTACTTACTAAATCTTGATCCCCCCCCCCCTCTCAGTAAAAACCCGCTGCTGCTACTAAGTGAATTTGATTAATTAATTAAGATTTCAATGCAGTACGTGTGCATAATGTAAAAGCTGCATTCTAGCTACTTGTCATGTTGTAAATTTGAAAAAAAAAGCTATACACGAAATTACAAATTCTGTATTTTTTCACGGCTATATTCACTGATGTGCAGTTTTCAGCTCCAGGTAAGGAATTTTATTTGACTACATGATATGCATGAATTCAGCAGTTTTTTAGCGGAACTGAGCTGTTGCCCAGTTTGCCACCCCCCCTAAGCACGGCTCTGACCCCTAGCAATCTACCACTATAATTCTCACCGTGTGTAGTCTAACATTGTTCCTTTGGGTTTAGGGTAATATACTCTAAAAAAAATTCGGTCGATTACTAAAACACTTCCTGGCATCAAGGCTTCCATTAATTTTCTCATTGTTGTTACTAGAGAAAGACAAGTATATTAATAGAAGTGTACTTAACTGCATTTGATTTTCTTTATTAGTAATACTGAGAAAATACAAGGAAGCCTTGATTCCTAGAGATGTCTCAGTAAGCAACTGATTTCCTTTAGAGTGTGAATCCCTATTAAACAGTCATTTCTAGTCATATTAAAAGAATACCTAAAAAGCAGGTCTTTTCGCTGTATATTTTGCTTTAAAATCTCATTAAAAAATAACCTTGGAATCCCATTAAAAACTACCCAAAAAATGTGCATTTAAATATATGCACTTTTTCATGCATACAAATGAGATTTGTTTTTTGGCGAACAAAAAAAATTGTGAATTTAAAAATCAAAATTTATTCATCGCAGGGCCAAATATAAGAGATTTATCAAAATATTAATCTGAAGTGTAAGCCTGTGTTTTAAAAAAGTAAAGTTTTGCTGGGGGAAGTGATTAACATTTTGCTTCAGATCGAAAAAGCGTTTCTCTTTGCAAAGGTAAAAATAGAATAGAGAAGAAAATGTCATCCAGATGTGACAAAAAGAAAAGATTACAGAATGTAGAATGTAGAATAAAAAAAAAAAAAAAATCAACTTAAGTGATTATATGCTAATAAGGCTTTATGAGAGATTCACGGTGGATAAAAGTTGAAAATTACATTTGAAATCTTTTTTTGTTCTCTGTGGATACTTAATGAGAATCTTTTTAAAAGATTTTTTATAGGAATGTAGTCAAGTCGGAAGTTAATTAGCAGCCTCGTGATAAACTATAAAATGGAGTGTTACACTTTACTTGATTATGCATGCAATGCAATGCATTTATATTTTGTAAATAATTTTTATACATAAAAACAAAAGCATTTCTAATTCTGTTTTCATGTGATAGAAATGTTCCTGGAGAATACGAGAAAACAAAATAAAATTAATTTTGTATACGGAAAAGAAGGACAATTTCTTAAATCAATTACATTGATTTAGAATGTATATATTAGAGACTTTTAGAATACACTGGCCTCCAAAAGTTCAGGAAAAACCGGGTTTTTTCGCCTAATTTGCAAATTAATGAATGTAGAAACACCAAATTTGGATCACATGTGCACAAAACAGTTAAGTATTAACTGCAACATAGAAGTTTACGTTTTTACGTTTTTCTTAAATTCAAAAATGATTTACAACAAAAAAAGATATCTCGCTGCAAAATTCCATTCTTGAAAAAAATAATATATCGCAGTTTTATGTGGTAAAATGTCGTAGAAACATAACAAAAAGGAGTTTTAATAAGGAATATGACCACCCCTAGTTTGAATGCACCTGTGGCATTGACTTTCCATGCTGTCAATTAAGTTGTCGGTTACCGAAATGGCAAGCAACGGTAAGCTTTGCTCCAGCTCTCCTATAGACCTTGTAGGTGGACTTAAAGCAGCAAGCCTGTCTACCAAGATAGTCCCAAAGATGCTCTATCGGATTCAGGTCTGGAGATTGAGCTGACCATTTCATTCGCTCTAAACCGAGACCCTCAAGATATTCCTCAACAACTACAGCTCGTTAAGGTCGTACATTATCATCCATAAGAATGAAATCATTGTCAACAGCACCGGCATATGGGCAGACACATGGATCAACGATCTCATCCCGATATCTCACACCAGTCAAGAGTTCCTCTCTGGAACGCATGCAGGTCAGTATGACCACTGAATGAGATCCCTGCCCAAACCATTATTCCACCACCTCGGTAAATGTGCCTTTCAACAGTATTGGATGGATGGTATTTGTTGCTTTGTTCCCTCCAGATCAGCAGACGTCTAGAATCACTCTCCAGTGTGACTGGAGATAGTGTGACTGGACACCATCTGGACTCGTCTGTAAAGAGTACAGAAGCCCATCGCTGTCTGGTCCAGGAAACGTGTTCTCTTGCCCAAGATAAGCGGGCCCTTCTCTGTTCTCCGTTGTGGGGCATAGATCTTTTAAGGACTAGATAGGAAATCGCCATGCTTTGCTTCGACCACTAGGTCATGTGATTCGTAATCCCCACCCTCGAGTTGAGGACTGGGTTAATTGGCGGTAAAGCCTCTTTGCGTAGTTTGAGTGACAGCTTGTTCAGCAAATAGCTTTCAAGGCTTTCAACCTTGCTGGTATGATTGATGGCAATTACGTGCGTTTGAGTTCGCAGAGCCAGCTGAAAAGAAAAAAAAAAAAAAAGATTATTTAGGTAAGATGCAAAGTGAAATGGCGTATGGCGTAGCTCGATGATAATATTTATGTAGGATAATAAATATTTCAATCATATTTTTTAATTTTCGATCGTAAATTTCACTACATATTTTTCAAATAAAATGCTGCAGTATATTTTTGTATTTATCACCCTAATGTTTATATCATAGTATTTATTTATAGTAACGTGACCAAAATTTCTATTTTGAGGCAGCTAGTTAATTTTTAAAAGTCAAATAAAAGCAGAAACTAGTGCAATACAATATTCTATTTTAAAGTTTTTTTATAGACGAAACAGTTTTGTTTTTATTGAAGGAACAATTACTATTCATAGTGTTCTTGGTATTTAAATATTTGCTTTCAGTAGTCAAGGCGTCCTCGAAAATAAAGAACATCTGCTCATTATATTTAAAGTGAGATCTTCACTTTGCTCCACTAAGAAAGTTATTTCCTTTTATATGTTCCGACTGAAAATCAGCTGTATTAGTTTCGGCGCGATCAACAAAAATCGCTACTTTTGACAAGCACCAACGTTAAGTTTGCTCTGAATAATGGCCTGACGACACTGTGCTGTTTAGCTAAAAAATGTATGGCTATACCGTAGTCGCCCTCACATAATTGTCGCACCCCCATTTTGAAGCAGAAAAAATAGCTTTAGAGTTCCAATATTATGTACTAGATTTTCCCCTCATAATAGTCGCACCTAGATTTTCACCATGAAAAACTGGCAAAAAAATGCGATTATTACATGAGTGAAGATGTTAATGCTATCGCTATGAAACATAACAATTATTATTATTACTATTATTACTTCCTTGTACGTAGTATAAGGAAATAATGTGATCCCGAAAAATTTTGGGGGCCAAATTTCGACAAAAAAACCGATTTTGACTACCTCTAAATTTAATTTAAAAAAATTTTTCGATGCATCTCATCGTAGGCTAGCATGCACGATCATATTAACGCGTCTGCAACTCATTTTGACCAGCGGCGAGTCTACTGTGGCCAGTTTTTCCATGCCGTCTGTACGTACGTACGTACGTACGTATGTGTGTAACTCGCATATCTCAAAAACTATTGGTCGTAGAATGTTGAGATTTGATATTTAGGATTGTTCTATGATCTAGTTGTGCACCTCCCCTTTTGGTGGAAATCGAATGGATAGTTTATGTACAGGACCGCCCAAAAGATTCGAAATACATTACGCTCTATGGGCCGAAATTCATTAAACTCGCCTAACTCAAAAGCTATTAGGCGTAGAATGTCGAAACTTCATATTTTGGATAGTTGTAACATCTAGTAGTGCACCTCCCCTTTTGGGTTCCATTCGACTGGATAGTTTATCTACAGGACTGCCCAAAACATTCGAAATACATTACGCTCAATGGGCCGAAATTCATTAAACTCGCATATCTCAAAAACTGTTAGGCGTACAATGTTGAAACTTTATATTTAGGATTGTTGTAACATCTAGTTGTGCACCTCCCCTTTCGGTTCCGTTCGACTGGATAGTTTATCTACAGGACCGCCCAAAAGATTCGAAATACATTACGCTCTAAGGGCCGAAATTCATCAAAGCGTTTTTTAGAGGTATTGGGCTATTTCAAACGACTCAGAAGTGATATAGGCTGTAAAGAGTTAGAAAACGAATTTCTCCATTAAAAAAAGTGTCTTTATCATTTATAGTTCTGCTACAGGAACACTCAAAAGATTTCCAATACATTACGGTCAATGGCAATTTTAGGGGCATTCATCCATTTCAAGCACAAACCGTCCTACCACATAAGTTAGGTAATGGTCCGACCACGGTCACGTGCCGCCCTCAAGAACTATGCCAAAAGTCGCCAAGCTTGGCGACTTTTGGTGTACGTGTGTGCATATTTAACTTTCAAATCTCAAAAACTATTATGAAATTTCATATATAAGAATGTTGTAACATCTAGTTGTGCATCTCGATTTTTGGTTCCAATCTACTGGAGAGTTTATTTACAGGACCACCGGAAAGAATTTCAGTACTTTAATGTCTATGGACATCTTCAATATAATACTACTGTAGATAGTCATTGTTTGGTACATGCCCAAAACCTCGCGCAAAAAACGCCCTCGACCTTGGCGAGTTTTGGCGAAATATCGCCAAATTTGGCGATAGTCAGTCATTGGGTCCATGCCCAAAGTATCGCCATTTGTCATCGTTCTTGGCGAGTTTTGGCGAAATATCGCCAAATTTGGCGATAATCTGTCATTGTTTGGTTCATGCTTAAAATCTCGCCAAATGTCGTCGACATTGACGAGTTTCGCCGAAATATCGCCAAATGTCGTCGACATTGACGAGTTTCGCCGAAATATCGCCAAATGTCGTCGACATTGACGAGTTTCGCCGAAATATCGCCAAATTTGGCGCCAAAAGTTTTTTCGTATTTTGTATAACTCTAAAACTAACCCGTAGATTTTTTAACTTTTGTATTTAGAACTATTGTAATATCTAACTGTTTTCAATATCTTTTTTGACAGCAATCGACTGAGAATTTATTTACAGGGTGAGCCAAATGACTTTGAATACATCGAGGTGTATGGATGCATTCAATTCATTGAAAGTCTGTGGTCAATGACTACTTTGGCTATCCCCAAAATCTCGCAGACTATCTCAAGTTTGTCGGCTTTTGGTGAAATATCGCCAAATAAAGTGTCAGAAAGAAATCTTTCAAATTGAACTCAGCTTGGCGATATCGAAATATTTGGCTGCAAATCGCTAAACCTTACTATTATTGATATTTTATCTCTTTCAAACAAATAAATTTAGTTGAAGTGCGTCGAAAATATTTTTGATCTAATATACGTGCAAGGAAGTCATGTGTTGGGCACATCAGATTTTTTTTCATAAAATTAGTCTCTCTCTTTCGTATTTTAAATTGATATCAAAATTTACAAATTTTTAAACTTAAAAGGTAATTTTTCTTAGGATTGCCAGTAGGGCAGTGATAAAATCACAGAAATAGAAACGGACATTTATTTTTTCTGTACCAAAATTTGAAAAATTGATGGCATTAAAAAATATACATAATTAAAAAAAATAAATTATGAATTTCCCACAGTACCATATACGAGCCTCACCATGGCACAGTGGTTATATCACTGAAATGGTAGACGACCGAAGTGTGAAGGTCCTGGGTTTGGGTCCCATCGCGCGGTCGTCAATCAAACGGTCTGGAGTTTAGGTAGGTTTTCTCCAAATGTAATGTGAATACGCGTTAGAACGCCTTAGAAAGTCCTCCTACCAAGGCATCCTCCATCTTAGGCAGATACCCTTCGCGCAGGTTCGCCCTAATCACACACAATCCAAAATCTACCATGTAGATGGAAAAACGTTTCTGCTCCCTTTTCCTAGGACATTCTTATTATATTTCTTTGCTACATTTTGAGTGGTCCTATGAAAAATTGGGATGCAAGGTCTTTTATCAGATGACAGGTCTTTAAAATATTAATCATTGAAAAATTTATGTCGTAGTTTCTATAAAATGATTCATTATCGACGTAATTTATAGCCGATTACAGAATTATAAAATTAAAATGATATTTTTTCTTCAAAACTTTTGTTTTTACTAATAAATTTATGTAGAACACACTTTGTTAGCAATTTCTTGTACGGTGAGGATCATACCTGCCAACGACATTCTTCAGAGATTTAAGTTCCGCGAGTGAAATAGCTAGAAATTAAAAACTGCAAAACAGTGAAGTCGTAGATTTGAAAGAAAAGTCTTCATGTGCATGTGCTTAAAGCTGTTTTGTAATATAGCAATGCCTGAAAAATATTTATTTCAAGAACGCCGAACGATCAGAATAAATCGAAAGAATCAGATAAGTTACTCCTTTCAACTCTACCGCTGCTTTTGTGAATATTCTTTCAATTACTTTTAAGTAGACAAGCCAAACAGAAAAATCCACTATACTCTATTAAGTGCATCCCATGCATTCATAAAAAAAAGTACCATTTTAGTGCAAACCATAGAACAGAAGATCTATGGTGTAAACGTGCTGTGTACAAAAGAGTCGTAGTCGTTTGTCAAACAACTAACACACGAAGCGGCAAAGATGTTTAACAAGTACTTGAATGCACTTTTTGCGGGGAAGAGCGCTTTTCTAGTCCTTTAGTGATAAATGAATCCATACTCCGTGACAGCTGTCTATATGCGACCCGAAGGGAGATCTGGAAAACGGAAAACGCCCACCAGTAGGAAATCTGTCCCTCCTTCCGTCCATCCTCCCGTACGTGTTGCGGTCGGAATCTCCATACTCATTTCTCTTCTACGTCCCTATCCTAGTTCTATGTTGTGGGGAGGGGGGAGGACACAGCTGGTCACCTTGCATAGAGACCTGCATTTTGAAGACTCCTTCCCACCGTTCTAGCAGATATTCTTCTCCCTGATGCTACAGAATGGTCCGAAACAAGTACCTGCACAGCAAATGCTACTTCTCCTTCGGGCCGAAAGAGCTACAAAACGGTCTTCTGCAGGTGTTGTAGCTCGTGGGCGGCAAAGAAAATGTCTCTGGACACTAAAGCTTCGGTTTGATATTGATTCCAGAGACGGTGGACCACACTGCTAAGCGCATTGAAACGATCAGCCTGCGGCAGCCCATTCTCCATCCATCCTACCAACCGCCACCTAAACAAATCAGGCAAACGGCTTCTCTCAGACATTGCGGTGCCCTACTTCCTATAGTCAACGAATCTTCTAACAAAAGTTGTAAATCGACAAAAGTTGCAAGCGTAATTACGAAATCCTGATATTTGCATATTTTTCCTCTCATTGATATATGCCTTTTCTTTTCTATAAAATAAAAAGTGGTAGTTATCGTTTTTCCATAAATTTGCATAAAGTTCATTTTTATCATTTATATAAACTATACATTTCATTGTGATAGTATCATTTTTTATGGTGAACTTCGAAACACATGCTGTTGCTTAACTTTTGGAGGCCAGTGTATGTAACCCTTACATTCAAAAAACTGTGACTCCCCAAACAAAGACAGACCACATTGAGAGTCCATTTAAGGCCTAAACCCAGGTAGCACATACAAGTTGTCAGACCGTGATTACTACGTTTTATATTGTACAAAACGCGTTCTGGTTCAAAATTTGTGCTTCGGCTAATTGAGCTTCACGTTTTACTTTAGTACTCTGAAGTATCTACTATGAAAGATTTCGTTATTGGGACTGCTTGACGTACAGAAAACAGATTTTACAATCCGTTCTATAATCCACGTGCGCCACCACATACTAAAGTGGTTCAATGTAGTACAAAACGACTACAAAAATACCCGCTAGAGGGCCACTACTGAAATTAACCCCTTGGCTTAAACTATCGAGAAGAAGTTCAAAGACACCTCAACCAAATCAGTGCTGTTTGCTGCCAAAGACTTTGTGGTTGGACATTTTGCTTTCTGTACCTTAACAAAGTAAGTGCAAGTTACACAAACAATGTTGTAATATATTTATAATTCAAAATATGATTCATAATTCGAAAATTTTAATAAGCAGCATCCGTCCTATTAATTGGACGTCGATTCAAATAAACAACGAAACTGATTCAAAAAGAGCTGTAGAATATCGGTTATTTACTTAATTTTATTGTACGTCCTGCATAATTAGCCATGCAACGTTTTAAGTACGGGTGGAGAACACTGAACTGGACCCAGATTTTGTCGAGCACTGTGCGTGTTTTGTCCGGACATTCTGACGTAAGCGACACTGTAAATCTGTACGGGATGGTAACGCGCTGTCTGAACGGAGAAATTACGGTCTTTGAACAAGTTTGTGCTACCTGGGAATGTTCTTACGCACACCTTCTCATGGCAGGTTCGTAGCCAGGGAGTGGGCCATGGAGGCCAGGATACACGCCAAAATTTTGGATTTTTGTTAATTGGATGTCAATAATTCAAGTATTGCGAGAAAGTGAACCTCTCTCAAGTTTTAAGAACCCCCGAAATTTTTTTCTCGGTACTTCCCTGTCTCATGGCATTCTGGGTTCCTCGGAGCACCTAAATTCAGAAAAGCAACTCTTCGGTACACTTTTGCTTGCGTTCTTCAACTCTGCATAAACTTCCAAAACTATAATTGCTTCATAAATCCTATTTTAGCTCAATGTAGTCAAAGCTTACAAAATGAAATATTTCAAGAGACGCTTGAAATTTTTTACAGCAATAAAAATTTCATATTTGCTTATTAGTTCGCTAAATTACTGAAGAGTTCTGCAAATACCTTTTCGCACTTGAGCAGGAGATATGTGACCGAAAAATCGATACCTCTTGGCACTATGATAATTGAATCTATATCGACAACGCGAAGTTTGTGAGTTGCTAACTAAGCGATATTTATTAGACCTCGCGAAACTTAATAAGACTAGCTCAATTACTTTAGGCGAAATCTCCAGACGGAACACAATTTCAAAATGAATCATTAGCTCCTGTCCCTCGTGCTGTAACTTGTTAAAAGGCAAGATCGCATTTCATGGGAATTAATTCATTCAGATTAATTCTCGTGTATACATTTCTGTTTATATGTAAACAAACACATTATAGGGAGCTTTGGAAATGGAGTGCAGAACTTCATAGTGCTAGAAAATTCATTTGGTGTATAATTTTAGTTCACATTCCATTGTTGCTTGGGTAGATAACAAGGCATTTTGTGACTTGGATGCTACCGGCAGAAGTGTCAAGCTGCCACTGCAGCAAACTGTACACCCCCAACATAATACATTTTAACCTCATTGGAATGCGCAACACTTTTGCGAAATATATAATATATATATATAGTGAAAAAAACCTGAAAATTAAGATTTTTTTAAAGTAAAATTAAGGTGCATTTTCAAAATAGGTTGTACTTTAAAATTACTAAAAGGAAGGTAGTTACTAAAAATGTTTAATACGCCGCTAAGCATAACAGTTTAAAGTTTCACCAAATAATCGGAGAATTTAGTACCATAGTCCATGTGACGTAAGTACCAAGTTTCAAGGAAACACGTCCACTAGAATGAGCCCTAGTATCTGTCTAAGTAGGGTGACTTTAGTCGTCAGGTATTTCGGTTCGACCTTTAACGAACATTCTGGTAGCCAATCATTAACGATATATAAAACTATAAATATAGTTACAGAGCAAAAACCTGAATTACAGTTCATTATTTAACTACATAAATAGCGGTTTTAAATCATGATTAAGACTGTAAGTGATTCAAACTTTTCTGGAAATATTGATTGCAGCTAAATAAACAGCACTCTTTTTTGGTTATATTCTAGAATGCTGTTTTTAAGAGTTCGAAAGCAGAAATAAGTATTTTAAAGAACAGAAAAAGAACGGCAAGACTAATAAATGCATTATTTGGTCATATTTATTTATTTATCATATTTAAATTTTGTAAGCGTTTATAAGAAATAATTTTAGTTAAGCTTCTTAAAAATTATCAAATTTTAGCATAAAGTTACACCCGACATTGAAGAGATTGTTTTTCCGTTTTCATTCAATGTCAGTAATGTCACCATTGTTTTGCCAAAAGTATTACAATAATATACAACCGTCCTGTGACTCATTCCAGGTCCTCACAACGTGTATGTAAAAACTAGTTATCTTTCCTAAATGGATCAATCACTATTTCATTAACTAAAAGGAAACTATCAAAACTTGTGAAACAACGGGAAAATGTTTGATCAGAAAATTAGAAATGATGACTAAATTAAACGTGTTTCTATAATTTCAAGCGGGAAAAAGGAAATATTAAATATACAGCGCAGTATGACTTATTCTTTAGCGATTTTACTTAAAATTGAAAAATTTTTGTGTTTAAAAAAAGCATGTTGCAGAGATGTGAATTTTATTTTAATGAACTTAGATGTGAAAGAAATTTTAAACTTTGTTTCAAGCTGAAAATCCATCGATCTGAGAAGAGTATAAAAAAAAAGAGAGAGAGAAACGGTATATATATATATATATATATATATATATATATATATTAAAAATTTCCTCAGTGAAGCCTGTCTGATTAAATACCTGATAATCCTTGCTTGGTCTGATGATCTAATTAAAGAAAATATGCTTCATTAATAACTTAGAAAAATGGCGCGGCCATATTATTCCGAATGGCGCTTTCTCAATATTCGAGCAATAAAGCTAATGTTCTTAATGGTCGCTAATGGTGGTTGCTTCTTTAATGGTTTATAAATGGGAAAATAAATTAATTTGAGCAGCTTGTGGTAATGTTTTTACCTAAAATAAACTTTGAAAAACTTTACAACACGCACTCTAGAATGTGTTTATACTAATACACTTTCTAGGTGGGAACACTTCGATGATGCCACCGAAGATCATAAAATTGTGGTTATTTGAATGCGATAGCTATCGATCCGGCTGTAATAATTAACGCTCGAGTATCGCGAATATTACTCTTCTTAAACTGTTATGGACAGAATTATTAATTAAAAAGTTGGGCTTCTTCCTCGTTGCTCCATTATTGAATCAAGTTTTTCTTTGCGAGGTTATCTATTTTTGGTTGATTTAACATAGGAAATTTATTGAATTTCTTCACCGCGTAATACTTTAAACACTACCTTTAAGTGAAGGTAAAGTAATATATGGGGTTCAGTAAATTTCTTTGTGTGTATTCATGCATGTAACGTGTATTGCCGTTGTCGTTTGCCAAATTTAATTAAGTCTCCCTCACGGACTATACACACAAAGGAAAATAAATTAATTAATCCTAGGATTCGAAAACATTCAAGATGATTCTTCATAAACTGTACTATGCACCATAGTAAAATCAGTTTCCTATACGAAACATTCTGAAAAAAATTCTTCGACATGGAATTGCACAGCAAAACTTTCCGTAGAGTGACACATTCTGCTTTTTTTTTTTTAAGGATTTTTTTTTCTGAAAGTTTCGTACCTTTACAGGTTTATCATTTATTAATGTGTATAATACAGCTTGTAAAAAAGTTTTATAAAAATTCCGACTGCCTTTACATAATGAGTTTATTTGTATCTATGTACCGATGTCACATGAATTTTTCGAAATACACCGTTAAGGATGTCAAGTATGTGGTGTCGATGAATAATATATTTTATTGTAAAAGTGTTGAAAACCGTGGTTTTTAATACAAAAGCATTTACATATCTCGCACGCAATCGACATCATCACAAACTGTTTAATACGAAATCTAATGGTAATAATAGATCATAGTAAATTCGGTAGCCAATCGTTATCGTAATGCTTACTATTAGATGACATTTTCCTAGAAAATCGATGAATTAGTTTAATGTTTTTTGTAATGATGAGAATTAGCACGTTCACTTTATTTATTTATTTATTTATTTTGGGGGTGAGGTGAGTTATTAAATTGACCAATATTTTATTTTACGGAGTTTACAGCTACTTATTTTTAAATAATTTAAATGTGGACACAAATTTAATTAAAATTTCAGTAATCATAACTCTTTGTCAATATTAGGAGTGACATGATTTAAACCGACTGGTTTAAACTAAATGGTTTTTTTTCTCAAAAAAAATCGATTGGTTCTTTTTAAGAAATAATTTTAAGTTACGCTTACAACAGATAGAATAAGTTCTGATATATTTTAAAATTATCCTTATAAGTATCAACAATACGTTTTTACATTAATGTAAGAGATACCTTAATGTTTTATTAAAAAATTTATTAATTAAATTTATATTATAGGCTGTATTTCAATTTCTTTTTAAAACAGAGGTTTTGTGTTTTAACAACTTATTTCTAAACCTTAAAAATATCTTTTCGAACAATTTATCACTATTATTACCATGTAAAATGTAATAAAAAATTACTATTGCATTATTTATGTTCTAAATTTAAAAAATAGTATCTCTAAATAAAATATTACATTTAATGGTTTCAGTGTCCACAAAAGTGTAGCAACAATTGTTTACTTGCTTAGTTTTAATTATTTTTAGAAGGAATATGGATAGTTATTTGAACATTTTATAAATAATTTTATTTATTGTAATATGTATACATGTAATTATAAAAGAATTTTTTAAATACCAAAAAATCTGGTTTAAAACCAAAGAGACGGTTTTATTTTCCAACCCTGCTCAATATATTGGTTCATCATAAAAGTAAATTGCTAGAAAGATCCCATTCAACTTCTAAGTTTTAAATATTTGTTCTGTTTTTTTCATATTTGTTTTGGTGATCTTTGTTTTTACTTAATAGAAAGAAACAGTATACATTTTTATGACCTTAAAATTGTAAAAATAGCCGTAAAATCTGAAATATAAAAGGCAAATAAACACAATTTTGTCAGTCATCGTGTTCAATATAAGCTTATAATTTTTTTTAACCTGCGTGATTAATTCAACTTAGTTTCATTTACTTATTGTCAAGCTCGATTTTAAAAATTACAAAATAAACTTTTCTTTTTGCCAAGCATAAATCACCTCAAATGGAAACAAATATTCCTCTGAAAGCTATTTTCCATTAACAATTAAAAAAGAAAAAAGCATAGAGTTAATTTTTTTAACGTACTCATTAGCTATTCCTTTGAGGTTGAAAGCATCCTCTATCTTTTATTTACTTTTTTTTTCGTGCAGATTAACGAACCAAAAGCCTAAATTCATTAGTTACTTTGCAGTACATTATGGTACACGAAAGAGAATTTCATTAGTGCTCACTTTCTCGGGTATTCTTAATGGATGGTTTATAAAGACTTCGATCTTACTTTGTCGACAAAAAAATGGCTTGTACTAAATATACAAATTTTACATTTCCTTGAAATTCATATTCCATGCTTTACAAGGAAGGGAAAAAATGCCGCTCTCGTCTAGAACGAACAGATGCCCCAAAACTAGAAGAACAGATCGTAAAATTATGCATGTAGGTGATACACACTACTCATCTAGACAAAATCGTCAAGAATTTCTAGTCCGTACTATTCTGGCTAATCACAGCAGAATGACTAGTTTGTGTCACGAGAAATGATCGTTCGATTTTTGGAGTCCTAGAATGACCGTTTGTGAGTCTACCCGCTAGCGTACGCAGCGATTGACAGATATTTTCAGCTGGGTACGCACCAGCTTATAGAGGAGAGATCTAAAAATTAGATAAGTGGGTTCAGAAGTATCTCGTTCTATGATCTAGAGCATTTATAGGGAGTACATAGACACATAAATTCTAGTTCCACTAATTACTTTCTAGATGTCAGTGGTATATGTATGTATATATATATATATATACGACAGTTGGCTGTGCCGCACAGCCAGCTACGTCAAAAAAAGGGTCTCTAGATCTGTGGCACGCGATGAACGTTTCGATCGTCCCCCATCTTGCTGGTAGTTAAGTCGAACGATGGCAACGGCTGCCCTTTTATCAGCATTGGGAAAGGGTTGCGCCTCAAAGTGTTAATGAGTCTAGCTGAACTAAAAAATATAGCTGAACCGAAAATATTGTTGGCATCCCAACAATGTTCGGCGATGGCGGACTTGTTGGTATAGTGTTTTCTAACGAGAGTTGTGCTCCTTAATTCTAAATTTAATTGCGCGTTCCGTTTGTCTGATATAAGATAAACCGCATTGTCAATTGATGCTGCAAATAACCCTTGAATTCAACGTGACAATAGGGTGTTTGAGACAAGAGAAATTTGTTCTTGAGCGTGAAAATTACTTTGAAATTGTATTTGCTGAGAATTTTAGCAATGCAAGTACTAATTTTAAGGAAGTAATGGAGAACAATATAGTTAAAAACGGGAGGTTGGGCTGATGAGACTTTAAGCCGATTACTTTTGCACGATCGATCAGAATAGTATTTGTCTTCTTGTACCTTGTTTTTTGCTACTTACTTAAGAAAGTTTGTCTTTTATCACTTTACAAATAACATGTATATATAAAAATATAGATCTATAACGGATATATTTCTTCTCATCTAACCCAGTATATCTGAGATATATCTGGACTATTAGTAGAAGATCTTGAATAAATTGCAAAGTAGTTCTCCCAGTGGATTCCTTTATTTCCCACTAAAACTCCTTAGTATACCTATTATTAAGTTCTTTGACAAATGATTAATATATCAACACAGACTTTATGGAATTGTATAAAAAAGTAGCACTATTCCTAATAAATGCTTGTTCAAACTAAACTTTTGATTTACATAAAAATGTTCTTTTTACATTTATACTCGTATATTGAAGTCAATCAATGTACTAAACCAGAGGTTCCCAAACTGGGTGCCGCGGCACCCTAGGGTGCCACGAGTGTATGTCAGGGGTGCCGTGGAGATAATCAATCAAAATCTCAAAATTTTATCAACGTTTTTGAAAAATTTGAATCCTAGAATTTAAGTTCAGTGACAACCTATCCCGTCACCCAAATTCGTTTCATTCCCTGCAGTCTTTATTTCGTGATGCTGGAACAAATTTTCAACATTTTAAAACGATTTTCGAAAAATCTCAAAATGTAAGCAAAATATTTTTAAAATTCAACGCCTATAAATTAAGATTAGTAACTACCTATCCTATCACTCAATTTCGTATCATTCGCATTAGTCGTTATTACGTGATGTTTGAAGAAATATAAACGTATTTTGAGAGATTTTTCACAAAATCTCATAATCTAATAAAAATGTTTAAAAAATTGGACTCCTATAGTTTATGTTGAGCAACCATCTATCGTGTGACCAAATTTCATATCATTCGCTTTAGTCGTTATTACGTAATACGGGAACAAAGATTCACTCAGTTTTAAACGATTTTCACAAAATCTCGAAATCTGATGAATTTTTTTTAATTAGATGCTTATAGTTTAAGGTGAGTGACCACCTATCCTTTCACCAAATATCATTTTTCCCCTTTGCAGTTATTACGTGATTTGCGAACACAAATTTACGCAGTTTGAAATGATTTTCGCAAAATTTCAAATCTAATCAAGATTTTTTTTTAATTCGACGCCTATGTTTTAAGTTGAGTGACCACCTATCGTGACACCCAATTTCATATCATTCGCTTCAGTCGTTTTTGCGTGATGCTTGAACACAAATTTACGCAGTTTGAAACGATTTTCGCAAAATCTGAAAATCTAATCAAGATTTTTTAAAAATTCGACGCCTATGGTTTAAGTTGAGTGACCACCTATCATGTCACTCAATTTCATATCATTCGCTTCAGTCGTTTTTACGTGATGCTTGAACACAAATTTACGCAGTTTGAAATGATTTTCGCAAAATTTCAAAATCTAATCAAGATTTTTTTTTAATTCGACGCCTATGTTTTAAGTTGAGTGACCACCTATCATGACACCCAATTTCATATCATTCGCTTCAGTCGTTTTTGCGTGATGCTTGAACACAAATTTACGCAGTTTGAAACGATTTTCGCAAAATCTGAAAATCTAGTCAAGATTTTTTAAAAATTCGACGCCTATGGTTTAAGTTGAGTGACCACCTATCATGTCACTCAATTTCATATCATTCGCTTCAGTCGTTTTTACGTGATGCTTGAACACAAATTTACGCAGTTTGAAAGGATTTTCGCAAAATCTCAAAATCCAATCAGGATTTTTTAAAAATAGGACGCCTATGTTTTAAGTTGAGTGACCACCTATCATGACACCCAATTTCATATCATTCGCTCAGTCGTTTTTGCGTGATGCTTGTACACAAATTTACGCAGTTTGAAACGATTTTCGCAAAATCTGAAAATCTAATCAAGATTTTTTAAAAATTCGATGCCTATGTTTTAAGTTGAGTGACCACCTATCATGACACTAAATTTCATATCATTCGCTTCAGTCGTTTTTACGTGATGCTTAAACAAAAAAAAGCGTCACGGACAGAATGACAGAATGACAAAATGACAGAACGACAGAATGACAGACAGACAAACTTTTTTTTGAGGGTCGCATCGGATTCCCGGGTGCTTGAAACGGATAGAAATCGCAAAATTTTTGAATTCAAAGAAATGTACAGACAAAAGTCTAATTTTATTTATATAGATAGAAAAATAAATAACTTGGTAAAAACTGATATTTGACTTGACAGTTTATCGACATCTCCCCCCCCCCCCTAAAAAAGTCTTGAGCAATGACTCTGGCCATGGCCTCTGGGGTGTGAAAGCATATACTCCGACTAGTAAAAAAATAATCTTAACCTAATTAAAAAAATAGCCTATATAAACCTAGTTTCAAAGCTTTATCTTTCTGTGAGTTGTATCTCTAAATATTTCATAACAATAGGATTAGAACCGTATAACAATAGGAGAAGATGCTTGATCGAAACAGGTTGAGATACTTGAACCGTGTTTTAAAAAGTGCACTATTTCATGTTCATGTTCAGCCCCTAGCACCGGTTTATTTAAATATTTACAGTCACATCATATAGTCAAATAAAAATAAGTACATGCAAAACGAATATCGTTTTGTTTTTCATCATTTTCTGCTAATGACATTATATGCTCCATTTTTTAACACCCATTAAGTCTCATAAGGTTATTAAGTGATTAAATATTAGATAATTGAGTTTGGAATATTTCCTTAATTTCTCGAACTTTCTAAAAAACATTTGCATCGATCAGTTATATTAAATATCAAATTAAAAAGGTAAAGAAGAAAATTACCGATTTGATTTCATGTATAAATAGCTAGTTTGTGTTCATAATTTATTTACGAAAACTAACATTTTTCAGGGAAAAAATATGTGTGTGATTTGATGATAAATGGGATTTTAACATGCGAAGAGCATAAAATGGCATTTTCTTTTATTTCTTCAACTAAGATAAGAAAGCGGCTTTCAAGCTAAAATTAGATTAATTTAATTGCATAAAAAGGTTTAAAAAATTAAAAATGTCATACAAAAGCAATAGCTTATTGTTTGTTTAACAACAAAGTGTATAATTATTTTTGTGGAATAGCTGAAAATGTAGAGGGCTGAATAGGAATTTTCAAAGAATTTGCAACTAGTTTAACTTCTCCATTAAAACGTAGCGCAGTGCTCCCTATGAGGATTGTTTTTCAGCAAGCCATAAAAGTAAAAATCTGACATGAAGAAATTTGACACGAGTTCGAAAATCTTACGCCTGTATTCCATACACTGAAAAAAAATAAGCTTCTGACATCTAGAAAATAATTGGTGGAACTAGAATTTATGAGTCTATGTACTCCTATAAATACTCTAGATCACAGAACTAGACACTTCTGAACCCACTTATGTAATTTTTAGATCTATAAACTGGTGCTTGGACCCAGATGAAAATATCTGTCAATCGATGCATACGCTAGCGGATAGACTCACAGACGGTCATTCTAGTGCTCTAAAAATCTAGTAATAATGTCTGTCTCTATAATGAATCTCTTTACACAAACTAGTCATTTTATTGTGATTAGCTATAGAATACTCCGGACTAGAAATTCTTGACCATGTCGTCTATACCAGTTGTGTGTACTATCTACATGCATAATTCTGCGATCTATTCTTCTAGCTTTGGGACACACAAAACAATCATCTATTCGTTCCAGATAAGAGCGGTTTTTTTTTTTCTTTTTTCTTTTTTTTTCCAGCAGATGATTGGGAAATCTCCATTGACATGAAATGGATATGGAGCAAAACATAATTATTATTTCAAACAAATTTTTTTTTCTCTTTTGAATGATAAATTCAAGCTTTATTGTAGGTCTTCAAGTGTTAAATATCACTTAGATTGACTGATATAGTTCAATCTGTTGTTAGTCTGGAAATGGCTACATTGCGGCCGTTAAGATTTCTTTTACTGGAGACTTCTTCATTCGTCTTTGAATATTGCAGATGTGGAGTATCACAATTTTGTTTAACACATTTATGCCTAGCGTCTCTTTTTTGGGGCGGCATTTTCGCTATCAGTCGAAAACGTTATTTATTTTTCCTAGCCTTTATTCGCGAGTATTGAACCTCAATTCCACAAAATATTTTAATATGGCCTAATAGGATGTTGACATTTCAATTTTTATACATAATGATTTTAAATTAAATCATCTCTTGTTCAAAAAGTTGACATCAGAAATTTATCAATTACTGCTGGTGTTAGCAAAAATCGAAGAAAGTCGCAAAAATATCCAGGCACGAATGGGTAAGATTTACATTTACACAAATCCAGAAAAGGCTATCTTTAAATATGTACTAACAATGGCATTAAAATATGAAATTATATGACTTTGAAATCTCTTGTTTGCAGAACAGATAAAGTATCGGATATTGTTTTTGAAATTTTTCAGTGCTTTTAAGAGCCAGGTTTTTTTTTTTGTCTGTTAAATCAGGCAGGCTTGAAAAGTTAACATTTTGTTGAAATTTTCAGAATATCTTCTTAATGTGTGTAATTATTTTAAGAAAAACACACCAATTTACTTGAGTCTATACTTTTTGTACCAAGAGTGAACCATGGCATTGTGAATTATTTTGTGTTCTACTTCTTCGCACTGATTTCTTAGACATAAAGAATTCTGGTTGACTGTTGGCACAAAAGCAAGAAAAGTCCTTTTACTGAAACTTTGACCTTCAAAATATTCTTGTGTCAAAAGCGGACCACAGAGTAGTGCATTTCAGTGAATGCATACCAATGAGAAATACTGAAAAATTGTAAGATATGTGTGGTTGACTTTTGGCGTGCAGAAATATTTGACCTTTAAATTGCAGAAAACGGAAAACTGCATAATTTTGAAGGTCATCTACTGCTTACGCCAAGCGTGATGAGGTATGAAATCATGTGGAAAATGAACATTGAGTCTGCAGAAACAAAGTAAATTCCAATTTCGAATTAGTCAAGAAATAAGTATTGAGCCAAGTTTTTCCATGTAATCCCCTGACAAACTCTTCTCTTAAAAATGCACAGGCATGTAGTCAGAAAGAAATTCGGGTAAGAACAAAATATTAGAAAGATAAAATTTCTCACAAAAAGGCTTGATTGTAATCATTGCGAATAAAACTCCAAATTAATGGACTAAGTAGGTTCCAGCCGCCTCTTATCCCTCTTTCTTTGCCTGCGTTCACGAAAATGCGCGATTGAAAATTAAATTTTAGGAATGAGTTAGCACTATTGGGTGGTAGCGGAACCTTTCCTAAAAAAACTTTTAGACCCCCCCCCTCCTTCAGGAAAATTGGACTTTATGCTGGAAGAATGGTTGCTGAAGACGTCTAGACGACATACATCTCCTTAAAAACTTGATGGTGAAGTTTTTTTTTTTTTTTTTTTTACTTTGAATACATACATTTTTTGAGTAACTAAAAATTATAAGATCTGTGAGAAATTCATTTCATCTCTCATTTGGGAAACTGAGATAAAGATCACGAGCTCGGATGAAAATATTTTGAAAATGAAAGATCAAAAAGGAAAATATGGAATTCTCACAACCACATACAAAAACTGAGGGAAAAAATAAAAAATATCCTTACCGTTCACTGCAGCGTAAACCATTTCCAAATTATCCCTATTAATCCGAAGCAGACTAGAATTTAACCGGAAGAAATTATTCTTGATGAATGTCACCAGGAATATTCGCGTATCACGCTGTTTCACATCACTATGGCACATATTTTTCACTCCTAATCCTGTCACTACGACAGTTCCATCGATGATTGAGTTTTCTTTGCACTTGATGACTTTCTTCAATTGCACTACGGCGCTGTAGTTGACAGTTTTCCCTGGTGCTGGACGATAGATTCTTTGAACCGTCCCTGTAAATATGACGTCGGCCATGTTTTCTCTATCTGGTAATTCGAGAGTTTCTCGACAAACGGTTCGAGTATATGCATTCGCTAAACCAACACAGAAAATAATGTAAGTCGATAAAAGCATGTTGCTCTCTTTAAGTGTAATAGCTCTCAGAATAATTAAATGTAGGTAAGATATCGATGCAGACTAACAGGTTTTAATTTCATAATTTTCAGGCTGTAAAGTCGATATCGATTAGCATATTTGCAAAAATATTTTTCAATGAATACCTTACACACCTACTTCAATTTTACCGTAAAATCAAATTTTAGAGAAATGAAATTTCTTCTGATAATCTTTCAAAAACAATTTAAAATTCTATAGAGAAATATAAATTGATGTTAAGTATAATCCATAATAGTTATATGCTACATTGAATTACTGTAATTTCAAAGTTTTTGTTTTTTTTTTAAGTTTTGTTCGATAACAATTCTAGATCGGCTTAGATCGATAGATTGTTTTTTTCGGCTAAAAGTCTTCAAACTATTTTTTACCCTAAACTAGATGTCTAGATTTCTTATATTTCATCACTTTTTATTTTAAAGTCTACATGAAAGTGTTCTGTTTTATAAAACAAAAACCATTCTTTTTGTTTATTTCATTGAATTATAGCTGATTTTCTGATTCAAAAAACTGTTTTCTGACAGTATGAAATATGTTTCCAATATGCCAAACGCTTTTTAAAGTAAATTATAAATTAAAATTTTGCTAAACATAATTCGGTAACTTTTCAAGTGGTGGTCATCCGCTATAAAGTACGTAGCACAGTGCTCTAATATCATCAATAACTCCAAGTAATTTAAAAATCATGTATAAAGGAGGGAGAAAATCTCTAAATGAAAATGTCACAAAAAATCACTTTATTACCTTTTCCGCTGCAATACAACTTCATAAATTGCACCGCATTTTTAATTCGTCAATTAAACCGCATAATCCAACATACATTCTGTAAATGACACATCAATATTTTAAAAAGAACATCTTTAAATATTTAATAGCAGACGGCGTTATTCGATATCCATAGGCATTTTAAACTTTATAAATCACATCACTAAATTAATTTCTGATGATTATATCACGATTTCGATTTGATTAACATGCTAATGAAATTTACATTTATGACACAAAAATGACTTCCAAGTACCGATTCAAACTGAAGGTTGCTTAAACTAACACTTATTGTTATTTTCACACCACATCGTTAATACGTCGATGATATCACAGTAGCATCTATACAACTTACAGTGTGAACGTCACACTGTTACACTGACAAAAAAAACCGCCTTTTCAACAAAAGGATTCAGAAGATAATCTCGACCACGCAGTAATCCGTTACGTCTTGTGTCATCGCACTCTATTAATACGCTTATGACAACACGTCGCACTCCTCTTCGTTTTCGCTACGCAAACAGAACATAAATCATTATCGCTTTTCGCAGGCACTCTGGGATTTCTCCGAAGTAGTCGGCACCAATGAACCCAGACCAAACAGTCGCTGCGATGAACAGAGAAGACTGTTTCTTTTCATCATCTCATCCCGGACCCTCCTTCCCCCCTGTGTAGTCTCGAGATCTCTCTCTCTCTCTCTCTCTCTCTCCCATACGTCATACGAAAGGAAGGAATTCCGACACCACTGCCAATGTGTGTTTCTTCGATACGACTTCAATAGCCACCCTTTGCTCTTCTTGCGTGCCTGGTATCCGAACGGAAATTAAGGAAGGAGTTTTTAAGTCTGCGATCGGACAAGTCAACTGTCTTTATAGCGAAGTTTTAGCCATATTCCTACCCGACAAAAATCTCGCGTCTGAAATTAAAGAGCAAATCTCATAATCGTTTTTATAGAAACCTATTGCACTTAAAAACGACAAGTAGAAACCGTATTTTCAAATCATTTTTTTCAAATAAAAGCCTCATTCTCAATCTCTGTTTCAATAGTATAAAGTTACTTTCACCCATTAACCCTATGAGGCGCAACCCTTTCCCAAAGCTGAAAAAAGAGCAGCCGTTGCCATCGCTCGACTTAACTACCAGCAAGATGGCGGACGATCGAAACGTTCATCGCGTGCCACAGATCAAGAGACCCTTTTTTGGCACAGCTGGCTGTGTTGCACAGCCGTTCGTCGCGTGCCACAGACCTAGAGACCATTTTTGACGCACTGGCTGTGCCGACACAGCCAGCTGCGTCAAAAAAGGTTTTCTAGATCTGTGGCACGCGATGAACGTTTCGATCGTCCGCCATCTTGCTGGTAGTTAAGTCAAGCGATGGCAACGGCTGCCCTTTTTTCAGTATTGGGCAAATCTATCCGGCTGTTCTCGCATTCTTCCATTTTTCAGCAGATGTCAATGCTGTTAAAAATAATCGTGACCATTTTTTTACGGGAAATGACGTGCTAAAAAGTAAAGGATTTTCGTGCAGCTATGTCACCCGCAACTATTTTTATAGAAATTCTTCGTGACTGGAAACAGTCAAAACGTCAGAGTTTGGTGTTCCCAGAGCGGGAACAATGCGCGTCAAAGGGTTAACGAAGACTGTCTGGACACTTTTAGAGGTAATTGATGTCCTGTAAGTTCTTCTCAGCTGTATGAATTTAAAAAAAAAAGCAAAAAAATAATCACAAATTCTTCTTAGGAAATTTCAATAACTTTCAAATATCCTTTTGTGTAACGCCAAACAAAAACAAAATGCGTGTGTCGGTGTGTTGGATTGACACATTCACATGTGTTAAAATAATTTATTCAAAATTAAAGCATCGACGCATATGTGCGTCCATTCAGAACTATAAAAAGAACTTAAAGAATCGTTTTAACTGCGGAAACAAAAAGGTCCACGTATGTGGACCTCTGTGAAACGAAGAGGTTTTAGGGCACAGGAAACACTTCGTAATAAACTAATTTCCTTAAAAAGTATCATGTAGTGGAAATGTGTACATAACGATACTGTACACAATAATAACCCAGACTATGACGATATTTTCTTTTGTCCTGACTGAATTTCTATTGATACAATGTATTTTGAACCTACCTACCGCGGTATTAACTTTTTACAAGCACAATAGTATAGTTCATATAACCCATATTTATTAAACACTATCTAGGAATCTAGGATCCAGAACGTGTGATATTAAAAGACTCTAGAATGACGGTGAAAAACATGTAATAAATCTTTTTAGCATGTAGCGAACGCCTTGTTCCTTGATGTTTGCTTTTAGTGTGCTAAATTCTGTGATCTTTGATAGTGAGGCGAAGAAAAATAACTTTTTTTTTTTTTTGGAATGCTCTAATGAAATCAAATTTGTATATGCACCTTTTATACATATTTTTATGTATATTGTTGGTAAAATTTTTATTTAAAATTTTCACTTTATCTAATCATGAAAGAATGTGCAATATAGTAAACTCCAAATCAAAATATGGGAATTATGAGGTTTAGGATATGTATGCGTTGAACTTTGCTGCTTAAAAAAAAAAAAAAAAAAAAAAAAAAAAGCATCCCCGACATTTTTTCAAGATTTACCCATTGGTGACTGAAGTGTTATTCTATCGCGCAAATATATTTTATCTTCCTTTTGACAAATAGGAAACCTCTTTAATGCTACAACTATGCACCAGAGCTCAATCTTTTTACAACGATAAACTGTCTATAACGATACTTTTTTAGGTCTCTACAGTATCGTTACACGCGAATTTCGCTTAATGACATAAAAATCATAACTGCTAGGTAAAATTACGATATTTTCATTATTAAGTAATATAACTGCTTAATTAATACATTTATAATTTTGTTTCTTAAACAGTCCACACTAGAATTTTTTCTTTCGAGGGAATTTTTATAACGTAATATTTTTTTCTTCTTTCTCGTGACCGGGTCAGCGGCCTTCTTGAGGCTTGACCACTACGAGGGCTGCCGATGTTTGTCATTTCAATATAGGGGTGCCTATTAGGCAAATGTTGCCCCATATGAATGGTCTCCTAATTTTGAACCACTTTCCAGATGATACGAACTGAGTCACGAAGCGATTTTACGTGTGCCAGCTCCCATTAGCGTACACGGTTCCGCAGCAGTCCAGCCGAGAGAGGAGTTGACCCTCACAAGCACTCACTGGTCAAGCTGGATGCTGCTCACTTGCTGTGGTCTCACGGGAACGGAGCTTAGAGACTAGAGATGAGACGGGCTCAGCCCGAGCCCGAAAGCCCGAGCCCGAGCCCGGGCCCTGTAATTCACAATTGCGTTCGGGCTCGGGAAAAATTTCTCTTTTATTAAACATACACCTTGAAACAGATTTTAAAAAGGGATTCATGAGGAAAATAAAAGTACTTAAAAAAAAATATTGGCCGCCTAGAAGGTGCGTGAAGCTCTTTGAGTATTTCAGAACGGCGGCTTATATTGCTTAGTTAGTCATGAGAGCGGAGACTATTTCATAAACATAGATATAAAGAATTAGAAAGTGCATTAAAAATTTGCAACTATATTTGTCTTTGATTTGCACAAACGCCAAAATTTATTGTATTCTATCAAAGCATTACTTCTTGGAATTTTATTGAATTTTATTCATCTTATCTGAAATTTCGGGCTCGGGCTCCGACTTAAATAATATTGCTCGGGCTCAGGCGGGCTCGGATTAAAAGTCTTCGGGCTCGGGCTTAAAAAAAATGAGCCCGAATTCATCTCTATTAGAGACTAGGCCACTGTTGGATTTTATAATGCAAATAGGAAAACTAGACTTACCACTTCAGCATATACTTCACAAGTTTATCAAAAGCATTAAGGCAATGCTTTTAGAAGTAAGCTCACCTTCCGGTACGAAGCCACTCGGTTAGCTTAAAGTAAAACACATTTTATCAATTACTAAAAAATGTCACTTGTTCGTAAAAGTTTCAAAGTTCAGTAGAATTACAGGCACGCTTTATATTTTGCCAAAGTTGCATCCTATGAAACTTTAACAATGCATGTTATAAAATATAATTTATTTACCGTATCGTTTTCTAAAAAATCATTCTACGATATGAAGGTTGTTATATATAATAAATTTTCTCATTCTATAAAATTCTTTAAACCATTAAATTCGAGGCAAATTTTGCACTATAAATTACCGTCATTACGCTTCAGCGCTTAAAAATTCCTAATCTATTCCTAATATCCAACCATCCTACTCTACTCATCCCTTAAATCTTTCATAGAAATAAAATATTTACAACCATTTACTAATATGTTCTATACTTAGGCAATACTGCACAACACCAAAGCTCTTTGACAATATACGACTCACGACTCTATTATGCGTTTTCCTGAAGGGGAAAGCGCTTTTTTTTTTTTTTAACGGAGCATATCATAGAATAATTTCTCGTAAAATGACAACAAAGTAGCTATATTTCTTTTTTCCCGCAGCAAGAGGAGAAAAGAGTCACTTGTCAAACACTTAACTTGCTACTGTCGAGGTGGCATCATGTACGACGTCGCTTAAAGAAGGGGCAAGAACCGTAAAGTCGCTTTTCCCACGGTGGAGGGTGCTCGAAATATTTGAGGGGGAATGGGGATAAAAAATTGTTGTCTTTTTTTTTCTTTCCTCCCTCACATATTTGGAATGTAGTGTTGAATTATTTTTTTTTTCAGAAGGGGAGGGGAAAAGTAACATATATGCATGTATACAGAGTGTCCCGAAAACTGACAAAAGTTTTTATTCCTTAAATATTAATCAAAGACATGTACAATAAAATACAAAGTTACGTTTAAAAAAAAGTGTAGAATTTTATGGTATTGATTAAAATTTTCCGGAGATTTTATGAATTGAATTTACATTCTACATAAATACAAAATTTAAATTTTTATACTCCCCAAGCATAAAAAAGTAAGTAAACCCCAACATTATTTAGAGAGGATGCACAAAATTTCACCCATAATAAAAACGCTCAGCGATACATTTAAACAAGACTGGTAACTGGCTTTACAATACCATTAATAATAAAAATGTTATGTATTTATGCAATCATTGTTTTCTTTCATTATTTGTTCAGGACCCCTTAAATGGGATCAGCCGACGTGATTATTCCCTTCGAGAGCCAATGAAAAATGGTTTAAGTCGGCATATATTATTTTTCGTATTCCCGATACTTTTTAAGATAAAATGCTCAAATTTTGGGCATCAGCTAATTAACGTATGGGGCGCATTGTATTAAATGGGATTTTCGAGGCTGTACGTGGCCATATAAAAATTTTAATTTTGTATTTAATTAGATTATGAATCCACTGAAAATTTTGATTTGTACCATAAAATTTAGCTCCTTGTTTTATGTATCTTTGCAATTTACTGCATATGTCTACGATCAATATTTAAGTAATAAAAGTCTCGGTCAGTGTATTTGTGATACCTTGTAAATGTAATTATATTATTTAGTAAAAGTGAGTGTGATGCTTTAAAATTTTTAATGTATATCAGTAATTAAAACAGGTATCATGATATCGTTTTTAAGGATGTTTGCTATTTGCTTAAAAAAAACAGCAACACTTATTTAAATAATAAATTAATGCTATCAAACTCTTTTCTTTATCAAAGTTGTGTTTCCTTAATGTAGTTTTAAAGTTTAAAAAAATGTATATAATACACTTATTTTATTTTATTTTTTAACTTCAAATATTCAGTCATATTTTCTCTCTTTTTTCCTTCATCGATTTATAATTGAAAAACTCGTAACTGGTTTATATATATATATATATATATATATTCAATCCCAATGACAGCACAGACAGACTAACCAACAAAAATCTCGAACAATTTTCAATTTTGTTAGAAACTCTTTATATTAGGATTGAAAAAAAGAAATTAATAAATTTACTTTTTTTAAATAATAAGGAAGCATGCTTTTATAGCACTATAAACTAAATGGTAAAAAAATAATCTTAAATATAAAAATTTTGTTCAACAGCAATAGGACATTACACAACTCTGTGGAACTTAATTTTTTAATCAAGCTTAGAATAAAGGGATTGACTAAAAAAATTAGCTTCATCTTAAAAAAAAGCATGAGGTGCTTGATATCAGATATCTTTTTATTTGCAAAATATTAGTACAGACTGTATGGATATGGAAATGTAAGACCCCCCCCCTTCGCTTTTCTTTAACATTAAGCTAATTTTTTTAATCCATCACTTTATTCTTATTTCTAGTTTACTGCAAAATTACTATAAAAGCCTGTTTCCTTATTTTTTAAATACATTTTTTTAAATTTTTTAGTTTTAAAACAAAATTGAACGAAGAAATAAAAATCTTTTGTGTATTGTCGTCAAACTTGGTAAGATTTTGGGTATCCCCCCCCTTTTAAAAAAACTGCATATCACTGTTAATGTAATTTTGCGAGAAAATTCACTTGTAAAAGCTTTCATAACTTGTTAACTTGTTATTTCCATCCTTTAAACGAATAGTAAACTGTTATAAGCGTTTATATCTTTATGGTACTGTGCTTGAAATGAATGAGAGTCTTTAAACTACCATAAACTATAATGCATTGAAATTCTTTTGAGTGCTTCTGTAAAAGAAATAACAATGCTACATGTATCCATGCCATGCCACATGCCGGCTGTGCCGGCACAGCCAGCTGTCGTCAATAAAGGGTCTCTAGATCTGCGGCGCGCGATGAACGTTTCGATCGTCCGCCATCTCGCTGGTAGTTAAGTCGAGCGATGGCAACGGCTGCCCTTTCTCCAGCATTGGGCAATCTATCCAGCTGTCCTCGCATTCTTCCATTTTTCAGCAGATGTCAGTGCTGTTAAAAAGAATCATGACCATTTTTTTACGGGAAATGACGTGCTAAAAAGGAAAGGATTCTCGTGGAGCTATGTCACCCGCAACTATTTTTATAGAAATCAAATCTATTCTTCGTGACTGGCAACAGTCAAAATGTCAGAGTTTGGTGTTCCCAGAGCGGGAACACTGTGCGTTAAGGGGTTAAAAACTTGAGAAGATATGATTTATTTCTCGTAATAGGGTAAAGACTTTACGGACACTCTGCGTATAGTTTTGTCTTCCCATTTTTTTTAAATACTTCAAAATGAACATATACTCTCCCCTTCTTCCCCAATAACTTGTAAAACCTCATGAAAAAAAAGACTGCTACTGTAACAGATACGGCAATGTGATAACACTGTTCACCCTTCCCACGGCCACTTCATAAGAACAACCAGGATTTAGATAACGACGGAGACTTTTAACTTACACCGTTCTTTTTTTTTTTCCTGTAGAGCTTTGGAGTAACGCATGGCTTCAGAAAAACTATGACAACATTATAAATGCGAAGAAAGATGTAAAATTTAACATCTTTAGATGTGCAGGATATTGAAAACTGGAAATGGGGAGTCATTAAGAGATTAGAGGATTGAAAATGTTTTTTTGAAAATGCTAGGGTTTTATGAATAAGCAGGGAATAGGCGAGACGGAGAATAGGCCTGTCTCATCTCCCAAAACATCTGCAAAGCTCCGTCTCGTCTTGCATAAATGCTGCAAATCTTTGTCTTGTCCCATAAAACATCTGCAGAGCTTTGTGTCGTCTCGCATAAAATCAATAAATCTCTTGCCTTGTCACAGAAAACAGTTGCAAAGCTTTGTCTCGTCTCGCATAAAAGCTGAAAATCTTTGTCTTGTCCCATAAAACTTCTGCAGAGCTTTGTCTCGTCTCGCATAAAATCAGTAAATCTTTGTCTTGACCCATAAAACTTCTGCAGAGCTTTGTCTCGTTTCGCATAAAATCAGTAAATCACTGTCTCGTCTCGCAAAACAGCTGCAACGCTTTGTCTCGTATTGGATATATCCCAATGAATAAGAGGCATTTCTTTAAATATTTTAAATTTTTCATGAAAAATGTGTTGTTAAATTCAAACGTCAGCTGAATATATATATTTCCTTTTTAATCTTTGAAAGTAACACGATGAAGGTAGTTCCTCAATCATATTGTCAATTAATTGTCATTGAAGAGTGTTTTTAAAATTTTGATTTCAAAAGTTACTTGATTATAATATTTTTGATCATTATACGTTAGAAACTTTTTTATATTGCTCTGAATTGCCAATCTTTGATATATATATACATACATATCATGAGAAAAGCTTTATAAAATTTTAGATATTCACGTTTTCATCACTGCAACAAGCTTCAATTAACGTATTATTAATTGACTTAAAAAGGAGAAGCGGGTTATAAATTCGTCGTGTTCAGCGATAATTTCTTTTACTACGTGGTTCGATTTCGATAGCTCTTTTTTAATCGAAAAGGAGTACTTTAAGGGTGGTCCCGAATTAATTTGGTCAAGTTCTGATGATACTGTCATCAAGAAAATTGGAAAAAAAATATTTTAAACCATTGCCTAAAGGGTTACCAGTATCTACGGTAGTAGTAATGAGTCTAAAATCGCCCAAGGTTGTCCAATTTTGGCGATTTATAAATTCGGTGGCAAAAAAATAAGTTACCAAAACTGAACCGAAATTCAGGATATCGTTTATATTTGACGAGAAATTGCCAAATCCTGCAATTTTACGATGGGAATAATTTTTCATTGTAGTAAAGTAATTTGAAAGTCTTTTTTTTTTTAATCACGCTTGTTTTATATCTATTTTAACCCCAGTAAAATGATTTTAGCCCAATTTTAAGCAGGAACCAGCTGAACAACCGCAAATTCTCAACAGGGTGAAGCAGCAAAACGTTAAATAACTGGAAAACATCATATAATATTTTTATCACAATCTGCCGAAAGATAAACAGTATTCTTTTTTCCTGGAAGAACAGCTATGTGGTAATTATTCGGTGTAGTGGTAAAAGCAGCAGCAGGGATGGATGGTTTCATTTAAGCTAATTTAATGAAGCAAGAGTTTGAAAATATTAATTTCCCTCAACCCTCCCCCCTCCACACACCCACAATCGTTGCCCGTCTCTTATGATGACGTTAACAGCTGTTTATTAGTGCAACAAATGAGGGCCTGTTCAGAAATCGATAAACAAGATTTGACAACATATCTTACGCTTTAAATTTTTTTTTTAAATACTAATAATACATTTCATGAGCTTTAAATTTAATACTGGAACTAGTTCCTTGCATATATTTTAGTGGTAAAAGGAGGGGGCAATAAGTATGATGCACTTTATCAACGATATCTTTTTTTAACTTTTCATTTTGATTTTATAGCCCAGTCTTATCTTAGTGGCTCTCGTCATTTAAAAGACAGCGGAGAAGACTCCCCTTCAGTGCCCTGTATTCTTACTAGTTAAGTCTTACTAACAGATCCACAGGGGGCCTAGCTTTGTGCTTGCGCTATCGTAATTTGGAGATATTCTGCAAGATAAAACCGTGCAAAGAATAAGTGACAAGGCAGAATTTGATGTAACAACACATTTTACTTTTGCTTTTCAAATTAACGCGTATTAGATTTTTTATTGAATGAAACCTAAATAGGAGTAAAATACTATGCATATTGCTTGATTTTTACAGCGTTGGAGAAATTGTAAACAAGAAAAATAGTATTGCAGTATTTTTCTGACCTGGATTATTTATGTTAATTGTGTACTTAGAACGTATATGAACGTGGATTATATACTTAGTTGCAGATAATGTTTTGTTATTCTCTAACGTTCGAGCAGTTTTTTCAGGTCTGACATTATTTTTTTTGTTTGTTTGTTTGTTGTTGTTTTTTAGCATTAGCTTGAATATAATTAGGATTTAAGCTACAGCCAAAGCCGGTATTAGGTAGAAACTGCTTTCTCTAAATTGAGAGAGTATAAGCATTCGAATGACGGCCAGAAAACCTTAAATGATTTACAATGAATTTCTTTTTGAACATGAAACTACGATCAAGGCGTTTAGAATTAACACTATAAACACAACTGGGGTTGAAACTGATTTCAGAACGCAATTCATGATAGATTTAAGGTCGGTCCTTCAAATTATTTTTAAGGCTTCACAGTTATTTGTTTCACAAAAATAAAACTGCTATAAAGATGTATAAATTCATAGGAATAAAACTTTTACCACTTAACAGCCTTTCAAATGTAAAATTAGTCAAAACTTTGCGAAAAAG
The DNA here is from genome assembly GCA_038373885.1 of Cheiracanthium punctorium. NCBI lineage: Eukaryota > Metazoa > Arthropoda > Arachnida > Araneae > Cheiracanthiidae > Cheiracanthium > Cheiracanthium punctorium. The sequence goes on along the minus strand of JAWZYV010011930.1, from coordinate 903,652 downwards.
TACTCATAAGACGATACTTAACAGTCAAATGATCATTTCAGGTGATGCAAAAAGTTTGTCTTTCCTCAGATGTAAAAAATCATTCTCAAGAACTGAAAGTACTATTTCATGTCCTTTACTGTACAAAGTTTTTTTTTATTAATTTTACATCCAAATGCCATTTGTGTTTGGGTGTCCTTGTCAAACTTTAAAATGGCCAGGTGGGCCTGTAAAATTTACTGAGCCCTTGAAATGATAGTGGAGAACATGTCATAAGTGCCCATATGACTGTTCGTCGGGAGGGGTAAGGGCAAATCAGGGGTCCTGCCCGAAACAGATGCTATATTTTAGTGTAGAACCACATCCAGTTTATACTAGTACGTAAACTATTACGGCAATACATATTTTTACCGAGAGCTGGGAGGGGGGGGAATTTAGCAAGATGAAAGCTAAAGGATTATTTTAGCAACATGAAAGCTAAAACAAACCTATTTTCTAAACACATGAAATAATCGCAGTTACGGAGAATAATGTAATGATTTCCACCGTGATTCCAGACACTTCATCTTCCAGCTCAAATGACTATAGGCATCCAGAAAGCATTCAATTTAGCGGAAAATCCTTCTCCCTAAGTACGACTCTGAAAATCGCTGCACAAAGAAAAACTGGGGGTCTTTAAAAAGAGAATGAATGACCCCCTAGAATTTGTTGCCAAAACCGTGAACATATTTTTCAATTTTGTTTGAAAGATGACTCTCTGATTTTGAAACAGAATTGCGTGTTTGGATGATCCAAGGAACTGGAGAGTCGTTAGTCGTGTCTAGTTTTGAAGGTTTTTTTGTTTTTTGTCTCGGGCCCGAATGTAATAGCTTTCTTTCCAATGAAGTACAGATGCTGATGTCCTTAGATTTACTCAGCTCCCAATTTATACAATTTTTGTATAAAATCAAGGAAAGTCTAAGGATTTTTTATCTTAATTGTTTTGCTTTGTTCCATTCGTAAATTAAAAACTACATCATTATCTTGAGTTTTGATGGTTGCTAATGTTGCTAATTGCAAAATCGTAGAGATTAATAAAGAGTGAACACTAACTATATTTTGCTGTGTGTGGTGATATGGCAAAGTTTTAGCAGAGCTATCTGCGAAGGATCGGGATTTACCTTGGTCAGAGAACTTTTAAGGGATTCTAACGCGTATTCAAGTTACATCTGGAGAAAACCGACCAAATCTCTAGACCGTTAGATCGACAGCCACGCGATAGGCCAGAACGCTTGACCTTCACCTTTCAGCCGTCTACCATTTTGAGCGTTTTATGCGCTTCGCTAAATTTCGTACAGTCCAATTTATTTAAACGCAAAACAAAAGTATCTTGTTCCGCTAAAATTGAATTCAATACAAAATCGAATAATTATCTCTTATGATCTTAATCTATATATTTCATTCATAACAGCTCACAGTTTTTAGTCCATTTTCGCATTCACAATTTATCGCTTGCTGTTAATTTTTAGTTGCCAAATGTCGCAGTTTTCTGCGTTTTAAATTGTAGCTGTTATGGAGAGGTTATGTTCGAGCATTATTATTGTTTTTATTTGTAAGGAATATTGCTAATTTGTTTGCGTTGTTCCTTATTATTTGTAAGGAACACTGTTAATTTGTGTTTGTGTTTTTACCTACAATTTATTTATTTTACCCTTTATTTATTACCGTTTTTTTGCGTTTCTGTATATCTGCGTTTTCATTCTTGAAAATAAATTGAAAAAGTACAAGAATTAAATTGTTCCGTAAAATTAATGAGCCAATAACTTTTTTCCTTCTCATTCTTATCTCATTTTACACCGTTATAAAGAACATATCCTCGAATTTTCTTTAGATCGATTTACGCAGTTTGCAGTTTAACTAAACATTTTATTTTGTAATGAATTCTGAATAAAAGGAGAATTATAGACATTAACGAAATCAGAAAAATCAGATACATCAACATTCTAACCTAGAAAATAAATAAAAGTAACCTAACATAATACGAACACTTTTATTTGGCGCCAAATCACAGCGGATTCGAACGTTGGAAATACGGCAGTTTGCTAAGGAAGCGAAAACAGTCAAGAATTGTTACATCGCACTCAGAAATACAGAGTAAAAACATAGATGTTTTTTTTTCTGTTTCTCGGCAGTCGCGGAAGGAAAAAAGAAAGAACCTGACAACAGGAGGATTATCGTACCTCAGACGATCGTTGTTTTCATAGCGTCGACGACAAATGGTGTCATCTGTTCGGCCAAGAAGTCCCCTGATCGGACCACTTGTCTTTCTGGCACCGCGTTAAGACCCGGGAGGGATTTTTCCGGAGTTCAGCGTTTAACTTGAGATAAATGGACGCCGGATCAACAGGAGCCGAGGGATTATTGGGAAAATAACCCCCTCTATACTCGCAAAAACAAACGAGCTAACTAGCACCTTAAAAAAGTGAGTACAGTAATGTGCGAATTAATGTGAACACTAGCGGTAGCTTTAAGAAATCATTTATTGGTTACAAGTAATAAACAAACAAAGGAAGATAAAGCATGCTAAAAGCATTGATTTATAAAACACTTCTAAACACAACAGTTTTTTTTAGGCATATTTGGCGAGATTTTTCCATGATTTTTCTTCACTAGACTATTAATGCAATTTTGCGAGACCCTGTAAAAGAACTTTAATTGTCATCCTTTAAATAGTATTTACGTATTACTCCGGTGGTCATTGCCGTCAAACTATTTTTTCGCCAAATGTGCTGGCAAACTGTTGCCAATCGTATTCCGAACCATCAATAATTTCATGTGTCCGTCATTTATCTTGGCGAAAAATCGCTCGTCCCGGCAGACGACCCGGATAATACGTAATTACCCTTACATGAACAGTAAGCTATTATTAAAGTTCATATGCTCTACAAATTGTATGTCCCTCAGTGGTCCAGTCACTAAACTCCGTTCCAGTATATGAACACGGAATGTGAAGCAGTCCCCAGCTTGGCCAGTGCTTGGGAGGGTGGAAACTTCTCTCGGCTGGACTGCTGTAGAACCGTGTACGCTAATGGGAGCGGATGCACGTAAAATCCGTTATGGTTCAAATGTCCTCTTTTTCAAATGATACCTCTATTAGAGGGGGGGGGTGACTATGAATCCTACTGCAATATTTTCGATGGAGAAGGCATTACTTTGTAATCCTTAATCAGCATATACCGCATTTTAATTATTTTGTTACTAACCAATAAATGATCTCTTGGAGTGATCACTTGTGTGCACATATTAATTTGCATAGTACTGTAGTTCCGAAGAGTCAAAGAAATATAAATTTATTGTAACTTTTAATTAAACGAGCATAATTGTGAGCATTGACATGAAAAAAATTTTAACGTTTCATAATTAACAAGTGAGACAAATTCCATCTAATGTATTCATAATAGTATAGTACGAACGTTTCGATTGGTTTAAATGGCCCATTCTTCTTCGGCTGAAATAAGTTCCAACCTCAACACATGCAGGAGAACAAAAAATAAAGTAAAATTGCGAAGGAAAAGTAGTTGCCATTCAAAAGAAGGAAAATGTTTTAAAAAAATAGAGAAAACGAAAGTTAAAAGAAGGGATGGAGGATAAATTGGCAATAAATGACAATAAAAGTGTAAATGAATAAATGAAACTAAATAATTAGAAATCACATTTTTTTATATATTTTGTAAGTTCTTTTTATTATTGTTTAACATTTCAGTATTATTTTTCTGAAGGCAATAAATTGCATTCGTTTACTTTTTTCTTAAGAAATAAATATTCATTTTTTGTCAAAATAGAACACAAACAGGTATCACGAACTTTCAAACTTATACTTAAAAAGGAAGGTGTAACTTACAAGAACGCGAATTTACGGTAATTTCAATCTTTTGCGTTAATTTAAAACCAGAGTAACATTCTTTAATAAATACAAATTTTCAGTGCTTCGTCTGTCCAGCACTGAATGTCCATCGTGTTTTCCTACTGAATCAGCGAAGGTCATCTGAAGATGTACCACGAAATATTCAGTTCAAAGTTTGAAGTACTCTTTTTTTTAAAAAATCTTATATACAAACAGGTTTTACAGACCGGTAGATGGCTGGCTGAAGTGTGCAGGCCGAGGATTTTGGCCTCTCGTGCGGCTGTCGATCCAGCGATCTGGACTTTTGGATGGTTTTCTCCAGACATAACCTGAATACGTGTTAGAACTACTTAAAAAGTCCTCCGCCCATAGCATCCCCCGCTTGAGCATATAACCCTCATGTATCTTTGCCTTAACCAAAAAAAAACAGGTTTTAGTGTTTGCGCGTTATGGTAAGCCTACTCGAAGGAACATCTGCCTAAGGCGGGGTGTGCCTTGGACGAAGCACTTCAAACAGGTTTTTAGGCCTTTTAATCCATTTAATTCAAATTAAATCTTATGGTATGGTATGTATGCGGGTGTTTACTTATTTGAAGAGGTTTATGTATCATTAACGAGAAAGATAAATCATGCCAAACGCATCGATTATAAAACACTTTCCTACAGTCTCTCTTGTATACACACACACACACACACAGACACACATCTTCTAAGCAGATAGCCCTTGCGTAGCTTTGTCTTAACATAACACAGTACATTAAATCAGTTAATTAGAGCGAATTAATGAAGTTGAGCGAAGAGGGAGTTGGTGAATTTTCAAAATTCCCATTGAAATCATCGTACCTTAATAATACCACACAATGTGGTTTGTTTGTTTGTTTGTTTTTTCCATTTCCCGCCAAACAATGAAAGCATCGCCAAGCTGGGTTCATTTTTCGAAAGTTTTTTTTTTTTTTCTCCCCATATTTGGTAATTTATTGCAAAAGTCGTCAATATTGGCGACTTTTGAGGGAGGCACACGATCGTCGTAAGACCATTAACCAATATTACAAATGGATGCCTGTCTCTAAACTGCCATTGTACGTAAGGCATTGGAATTATTTTGAGTGCTACTGTAGAACTATTAATGTTGCAGACACTATTTTCGATGGAGAGCTTTATCTCGTAATCCTAAATAACATGTATCCATTTTGTTTCGTTTCAAAAAGCTAAATATCTCTAAAATACACATTAAGGAATGACTGCCCATAGAGCGTGATGTATTGTAAATCTTTTGAGCTGTCCTGTAGAAGAGCTGTGAGTTACATAAACCATTTTCAATAGGGTGCATGATATAGTACCTAGGAATAACATATAAATTTTGTAAAAATCAATTCAAATTTATGGGAGTTAGAGCACGTACGGACGGACAGACGGACAAACCAAAATCTATTAACACTTTTCAACCATGTTGGAAAGTGTTAAAAAAATAATGATTTAATTTGTAACAAAATAAAACTCGGCTGTTGGAGCCTCGTCAGGGGGAGAGCCCCCTGAATACCTCTAATTTTTTAGTTTCATTATTGCCATATTAAAACGACATTAATTGACTATGTCATTTTATCTCTCATCTTTCGTGTGTTTCGCCTGGTAGCCCTATGTTGAAATTCTTATGATTGTAACCTATTTCTAGAAAAATACATGGGATACCTATTCTACAGCTTAAGAAATATTGTAACAATAGATTAAAGCTGTTGTGACTAATAGTATTTAAACATATGTAAAAAATGCATGTGATGCATACTCTACAGCTTACGAAATATTGCAACAACAGTTTAAAGCTGTTGTGAACTAATAGTATTTAAATATATGTAAAAAATACATGTGATGCATACTCTACAGCTTACGAAATATTGTAGCTATAGATTAAAGCTGTTGTGACTAATAGTATTTAAACATATGTAAAAAATACATGTGATGCATACTCTACAGCTTACGAAATATTGCAACAACAGTTTAAAGCTGTTGTGAACTAATAGTATTTAAATATATGTAAAAAATACATGTGATGCATACTCTACAGCTTACGAAATATTGTAGCAATAGATTAAAGCTGTTGTGACTAATAGTATTTAAACATATGTAAAAAATACATGTGATGCATACTCTACAGCTTACGAAATGTTGCAACAACAGATTAAAGTTGTTGTGAACTAATAGTATTTAAATATATGTAAAAAATACATGTGAAGCATACTCTACAGCTTACGAAATATTGTAGCAATAGATTAAAGCTGTTGTGACTAATAGTATTTAAACATATGTAAAAAATGCATGTGATGCATACTCTACAGCTTACGAAATATTGCAACAACAGTTTAAAGCTGTTGTGAACTAATAGTATTTAAATATATATAAAATTATGTCGCTTTTTTGGGACACGTTTTTCGCACAATTTTCAATAAAGGGGGTGAGATACAAAATGACATAGTCATTAAAAAAGCAAGATTATTCGAATCGGAAATGTAAGTAAATATATTCATAAAGGCATTTATTCTACTACAAAAAAAAAAAAAACCCTTTGACTAATGTGCCATTCCAATAGCTGCGGGTCATTCAGTTTTACTTCTCTATTTTTTTCTTCCTGATCCATCTTTCACGGCTGACCTCACGGCAGGTGTTACATCTTATTGGATTGAGAGAAACAGAATATCGCATTGCGATATTGCATCGGAAAGCACTCGAGTTTCTGATCCATCACACTACAAAGAGGAACCAAAAAAAAAAAAAAAAAGAAATATATAGATGTTTTTGTTTTTGCTGAGATCATCGTTCTGAATCCATGCAAATGTATATATGGCTGTGAGGAATTACTGTACCGATAGCCTAAAACAGAAATGCATGAGCGGGAGTGTTTTAGTAAAAATAAAAACTAAAAATAATAAAGTAAAAAAAAATGAAAGAAAATTTAATAAAAATCTAAAATTCTTCCAGATTTTATTTACGCTCTCGGCTGGAAGAATTTCAGATTTTTTTTTTTTATCTACTAGGGGCCAAGGCCCCCAGACTCGATACGCTCGCTTTTCATATGAGACATTCGGCCCCTAATCGGGCTTATTCGTAAAAAAAAAATAATTTCAACAGAGAAAACCCGAAGATTGGATCAGATAGAATGTTACTGAACTAAGCTACACATTGCTTAGTTCTTGCATCTTCATTGGTACATAAAAATTTAAACTTCACACTACAGTAGACCCCCTACCCCTCATAACACGGAAGATATTTTGTTATGGGAATCCGTGTTGTACGGGTCCTGAGCTATACTCCACCTGGAGTGCGGACTCCGCTTATAATCGCTGGAAAAATTATTTGTACTCCTCAGAAACACAATGATATTTAATGTTGCCATTCAAAGGTTATACTAATTAGGAGCTAAAGCGTAATAAAATAAGAACATATGTTTCAGCTGTATTTTTAATAATGTAAAACCTATTGGACACCTTGCGAATTTGCCACCCATGGCGATTTTTCATTATTTGGCGACTTGCGTACATGTAAAGTTAATAAAAGCTACGGAACAGATAGAATAGCCTGCCACCAATGGCGACTTTTCATTATTTGGCGATTTACACATACTCACAACCTATATTTACTGTTCATTTAAGGTTACCGGAAAACCGTTATCCATACTTTCATTTACATAATCGTTTGCAGATTGGCGTACTTAACACCACGAATTATACCATCTCGTCGCGCTAGCAAATATCCAAAGTGTACTATAACTGCTATAATGGCATAGTTAACGCCAAATATTTCTACTGGTAGCAAATAATCCAGCTGGACGAGAACCGGCTTTAAAATAATCTGCATTTTAATTATTTTTCATTTTCAAGATATTAGTTATCCTGTTTTGGAAAAACGAATAATCGCTAATTCTAAACTCCTGTTGTCTAAGCGAACTTACTATTTGAAAATTGTCAACTTTGTGTAACACATTTTGAGTTACTTATTTCATATAGTTTTTATTTTGGCGTAAAATGGGCGTAATTCTAACTCATGTTTGTAAATTTCACGCGATTCTAGATACTTGGAAACGCTTTGTTGCAAAGGAATGAATGATTTTATGCCAAATCTGGCAACCATTCTGTTTATTTTTTCAGTTTTTTATTAATATCTTCTAAAATAATTCGATTTTCGAAATTTAACTTAGCTCATCAGGTTCCTCGGAATTTTTCGAATCTGTGGGCACCTTAGTTGAAACTTAAATCCCCACGGTTTAGGAGGAAATAGGCCAACAAGCTTTGACAGCGCCAGCGGCGACAGCGGCCTTTACTTTTTTTTAGAATAGAGAGATACCCAAATTAAATTTCATGCTGTTCTGGAAACTCGCGGAATCTTTTCGCAATCGAAAGATTTCGTTTTGTGTACACAGCTATTCTCATGTCCATGCAAACGATTTATTTGTGAAAAAAAAAAATGATAATAAACTGTGTAATCTGGAAAATCTCTTTTAAACGAATTTGAATCCCAATTGTATGACGTCATATTCACTTGAAAAGGGTAATTTTGTCACGCAAATGATTTACTTTTTTGACTCTCGGAAATAAAATGGTGCTGAAAATAGCAAAAAATCGCTTAAAAAGGAGGGAACGGGTAGATTTTCAGATTTTTAAAGAAGCGCAGATTGTTTTCTATATTTTTATACATGATCATGAAAATTTTCAAGCGGATCGTGCAAACGGTGAAGAAGTTATTAGGCTTTTTGTGTTAACTTTGTAAATTTCACGCGATTCTAGATACTTGGAAACGCTTTGTTGCAAAGGAATGAATGATTTTATGCCAAATCTGGCAACCATTCGGTTTATTTTTTCAGTTTTTTATTAATATCTTCTAAAATAATTCGATTTTCGAAATTTAAATCAGCTTAGCAGGTTCCTCGGAATTTTTCGAATCTGTGGGTACCTTAGTCGAAACTCAAATCCCTACGGTTTAGGAGGAGATAGGTCCAGAAGCTTTGACAGCGCCAGCGGCGGCGACAGCGGCCTTTACTTTTTTTTTTAGAATAGAGAGATTCAATCAATTCTGCCATATAGAGGAAAATGATAACTGTAAGTGCTCATATAGACTCCTGTTCGCATAATTTTGTTGCTGAAAATTGCATCAATTGTTGTTTGGCCCCTAGTGGTGAAATGTTTTGGATGAGTGCGTATTGGAAAATCTAAAGTATCCATTTCAGTTATGAAATCGGATCCTTGATCGGAATTTAATTCTATGTTAAAATCTCCTACTAAAACAGTCTTACAATCATCCTCCTTCAGTAACGTTTCGAATAGAGCGTCTAATTTATCTTCATAAGAAATTCGAGGACTAGCGTATGTAACTGCAAATCTCACTTTATCTTGAATATGCGCAATGACCATTTGAACGCCATTGATCTGGCTCGTGTAGGCACGGGTAAAGTGTTTCATTAAGTTTTCCTTTATAAAAAATCATAACTCCAGATGGTTCTCCGTTTTGGAAACCACTGTCTAGCCGTCCGACCAAAGTGAATCCTGGTATTTGAAAATCATCTGAAGAGATAGTCCATGTTTCCGTTAGCAATATCAAATCACTCTTCAAAAAATATGGATCAAACGGAAAAGGGACCACGGCTCGCCGCGTAGACAAAAATCCCGTGCATGAAAGAAATAGCACCCGAGTGCTAATAAAACAATTGATGAAATAACCATAAAATAAAACTCAGTAAATTTAAGAATTAATAATATGTATAAAATGAAATCCAGAGGTGTAACGGTTAGCGCATTGTGCTGCCGTGCCACCGGGGCGGGGTTCGACACCCTGGCTGGAAAAGGTTTACACTGTAACTCAGTGTAAAATGGAATGCTTACCCGTCCCGGTAAAACTCAGAGAAGATCTTGAATTAGAAAAAATATTAGTTACTTGCAAGCATTATGATGAATCTTTCTTTTAACCCTCCAACGCGCAGTGTTCCCGCTCTGGGAACACCAAACTCTGACGTTTTGACTGTTGCCAGTCACGAAGAATAGATTTGATTTCTTTAAAAATAGTTGCGGGTTCATAGCTCCACGAGAATCCTTTCCTTTTTAGCACGTCATTTCCCGTCAAAAAATGGTCACGATTATTTTGAACAGCACTGACATCTGCTGAAAAATGGAAGAATGCGAGAACATCTGGATAGGTTGCCCAGTGCTGAAAAAAGGGCAGCCGTTGCCATCGCTCGACTTAACTACCAGCAAGATGGCGGACGATCGAAACGTTCATCGCGTGCCACAGATCTAGAGGCCCTTTTTTGACGATCTTACTGGTAGTTAAGTCGAGCTGGCCATCTTGCTGGTAGTTAAGTCGAGCGATGGCAACGGCTGCCTTTTTTTCAGCATTGGGAAACAGTTGTGCCTCAAAGGGTTAATAACACAGACAAATTTACTTATAACAATGATACACGAGGACGAATATCGCAACATCACGATAAAGACAAAACGAACTTGAACACACGAAAAAAAGGATAATTGAACTGCAGTGAATTCTGGGAAAAGATATCGGGTGTTTGGGGAGAGAGTTGAGTAGTAGTTCTGCATGATTATATGCTACAGACTCAGCCTTTCGTCCCTTGAGTGAGTCAATGAAATGAGGATCAAGCTTGCTTGGGAACTAAACAATGAGGGCTTCACGTCGGGCTGACCACCTGCCCGAGGCATATGCTTCCGCATCCCCGAGGCCATGGTCCCGAAGTCATGATTTAACAGCTCAGGCCTAGGCCCCGCGTGGGCGGTTGTGTCAGAGTTTGCTTTAGTTTAATGTATAAGTAACTAGCAGCGTGGCCCGGCGTTGCCCGTGCAATGAATGAGAAATGCCATTTACCTTAAATATAGATAGTAAAGGGAAGGAATGTGAATCCTCCCGCTGGAATGATAAAAAAAGGACACGGGATTTCCGACTGCAACCAAAAAAAAAAAAAAAAAAAATGAACACGGCACCTAATAAAATACAGACGTTGCCAGGAATTGGACTTGGCTAGGCTGGAATGTGAATCCTCCCGCTGCAATGATAAAAAAAAAGGACACGAGGCTTCCCGCTGCAAAATAGAAAAAAAAAAAGAACAAAGCACCCGATGGCGTAGAGGCTCCGGGAACTGGACGTGGCTAGATTTCTCCTCTTCTACCTGTCTGTGTTCTATCAATCATTTTTCAGAGATCGAATTTTGTTGTTTCTCTGAGCAGAAGGCACTTTTAGTAGTTTTATTTTATTTCTTCAGTTTTTTCTGAAATAAATAAACTAAACCGAAACTTTCAGGGTAAAAGTACAAATCTTTAAATTTGGGGACTTTTGACGTCCCCAAGAAGTCAAAGTATTTTTGATGACAAATTGAAAAAACGATCTATATTTGGGGACTGGCCTCGAATTTCGAGGACGTATGGCAGTGGCGGCCCGTGGTCAAAACTGTTAGTGCAGCCGGAAGCATATGAGCCCCCCCCCCCTTTCCTCCGGACAGGATTGGAAAATCTTTGTTACTGAATTCGAAAGCTGGCGGATTAAGTCCTCGCCGAGGGAAAAAAAAAAGAAATTACTTAAAATATGTAAGAGATCCTATTTTACTTCCATAAAATGGACATAAATTTCAACCAGCCGCTCTTATCCTCAAAATTGCATTAATCCGTGTCTGATTCGAAGTTTCCTTAGAATTTTCTTTTGTAACGATAACTTGAGAAGAAAAGAAAAAAAAAAAAAAAGAAAACTTACTTATTTTTTATAAGTCAAATCAATCCTCCTTTCTTTTAAACATGCGAATCGGTCAGTGATGTCCCCATAAAAAGGCGTTGTTTTAATTCAGATATCAATAATTTTAAAAGCTCTTTAAAATTTCCCATGTTTAACGAATATTCTCGCTCGCCATGTCCTCTAAATGCCAGTTCTTGCTTACTTAAAAACAATACTGCTTTGATGGGTCATTGTCCATTCATAAGCGTCTATTCAATCTTACCTTCTTGATAAATTCAGCAATATAAAGTCGAGAGTTTTCCGAACATATATTCTCCTTACCCCCTCCCTCACTTCTCGTGCGAGCCAATCAGTTAGTCGAGTTCTCAAGTTCAGCCGCCGTTAGAAAATCGTTCATCGGCTGTATCAGCTGCATACTCCCTTTGCCGGAGAGGCTGCTTACGTAGTCGTTGTCATGGCAACGGTGCTGCCAATTTTCTTTTCAGCGCTCTGGGCTGTACCAAAGATTTTCCCAATTGAATTGCGGGAAGATTAAAGTGCTTTTTTTTTCTGAATGAGCGATCCGGCCACAATACGTTTTTTTTTTTTTTTGTGTTTGGTTTTTTTCGGAGATTTTTTTAATTTACCGTAGGAATTCCATAATTCTAACCTCAATTTAGGAAAATTATTAGAATAAATTATTTTAAAGTATGTGCTGATAATTTCAAGTGCAGCCCGGCTGTACTTGCTGTATCCCACGAGCCGCCACTGACGTATGGTCACCTTAATCTCCACCTCTCTCCCCCCTCTCTCTTTCAGGACGCCAGAAGAAATTTCCCCCTCCCGCGAAGCGCGCTCACAGTTGAAGCGACCTTGAAAACCAGGGGGGGAAGTTTGCGACTTTCATTTTGCGGAATTTGCAGTCCACAGAGAATTTTAACCTGCGATCTTTTCAGAAAAAAAAAAATCATATAAAAAAATCTATTATACATTTTTGCACGGTTCAAAATTTAAAGGAGGGAGAAATAAATGTTTAATAAGCGGTAGAAAGATGGAAAATTTTTGCCCGTTAGGTTTTTCGATGCGACAGTTTAAAAATAGCATATTTTTAAAAGCCGTACGTTTTCTTCGAAACAGGATTTCCTTTAAAAAATTCCCAAAAATCGGCAAATGTAAGTACGATTTTGTAACAAATTATATTTGAAAAAGAAAACTGTAGTTTCCGATGATATAAAAAATATAGTATTCGGACAGAAATTTAGCTCGCGATAACGTAAAATGCGAGAAAAATGGCCAAAAACCTTACAAAACGTAAAATAACTTAAAAACTATTAATCCGATTAATTTCATTTTTACGGCATTAGCTTTCTCTTGTCTTATTTAGTCAGCGTGCCAAATTTGGTCCAGATCCGTCGAAATGTCTGGACGTGTATAGCGAACAAACAAACTCTTCTCTTTTATATATATAGATTGCATTGTTCCTTACTTTCTCTTTTCTTTTGCGTTTTCAATATTTAGACTTTTTAGAACCTTTTTAATGAAGTTATATTTTGTCTTTCCGTCATCGTGTCACACTTAAACACAATTCGTCTCCAATTTATTCAAGTGAGAAGCACTGAAGTTGTCGAATACCATTTCGTCTAGCGGTTGGGATACCTGGCTCTTGCACAAGAAACCCGAGTTCGTTTCCCGTCTGAGGAAGAGGGATTCAATAGTGTAATGGTTAAGTTTTATGATAATTAAGGAAATTTCATAAAATAATAAAAATTTGCTTTTTAGTTACAAATGCAAATTTAAAAAAAAAAAACTGTAGTTACAAGTAGGGACATCTAACAAAATATTACATTTCTTACTTGCTTATATACTTTAAAATTTAGTTACAAATAGAATGTTTTTTTGCTTTTTTAATTTGCTTTATATACTTACAAATAAAACTTGCATTTTATTTGTAAATAAAAAGTTAAAAAATAAAAATTACGTAAAAATGCAATTTTTAAAAGTAGCTTTTTATTGTGGAGCTATAAAAGGCATAAAATAAAAATGTATTCTTGCAAAGATATGCTATGAATGAGTAAAAGTTTAAAAACTAAGAAAATTTGATAAAAATATAGATAGTTCACTTTTGTAAGAGATGAAAACTTTTAAATTTTCAAAATATTTTAAAAAGCATTCGAGAGCAATATTGCACTTGCGCTTTCTGCATGTAAGACATTGATTTAGTCATTAACATCGGTATTGCAAACGTCTCGAATGCTTTTTAATAAATTTTGAACAATTAAGAATTTTCATCGCTTGCAAAAGTGAAATATCTATATTTTTCTCAAAAGTTTTCTTAGTTTTGAAACTTGCATTCATTTATAGCATATCTTTGCAAGAATACGTTTTTATTTTATGCCTTTAGGGCTCCATAATAAAAAACTTCTACTTTTAAAAACTGTAGTTTAACTTAATTTTTATTCAAGCTACATTATTTTTACAGTTGATTATTTCATAAAATACTTAGCATACTTCATAAAGTAGTTCAATTTTCAAGGATGGGTGGGGACTATCACGCATAAAATAAAAATAAATAAATAAATAAATAAAAATAATAAAAAAGTCAAGACACACAAAAAACCATTAAGAGAACAATAGCAGAAAGAAACAAAACAAGATTCTTTTTTCCGAAGAAACCGAACAACAAAAACAACTTTTTTAAAAAATATACAGGGTGGTTATACTTCCTCTATAAACAGGGTTCTGCAGTTATAATGGATGAACGAATTGTAGCCAAATTTTGTATGCAGACTACGCTGGAGATGCACACAAGGAATTTCGAGGGGGAAAAAAATTAGTTGTGAAAAAGTTCGCCAGGTGGCTCTCTGCATGAAAAACAGCAAAGTTATCTATGGAAATGACTAACTCGAACTGTACAAGCAATTTCGACATTTATTCAATAGATTTTGAGCATTTATTAACTAATTTGAATCATTAAAGGCCCGAACACAGTACAAATGGTGTCATCGTAAGAGATATTGTATCGTGTTAAGGCAAAGATACACAAGGACTATATGCCTACGGGGAGGGAGGGGGATGCCTTAGCAGGAGGACTTTTTAAATGTATGCATTCATATATATCTGGAGAAAATCGACCAAAATTCCAGACCGTTCAACTGGCAACCGTGCAGTTGGCCAAAAGGCTAGAACTTCACACTTCAGTTGTCTACCATATTCAATCGGCCATGGCAGGGCTTGGATCATAAGAGAATTTTAGTTTGTTGTCAGATTTAAAGAGAATTTTGAAACTAAACTGCTTGAGAAGTATAAAAATTCGGTAGCATAAAGGCGAGCCTTTTATTTTCGTTTATTTTATTTTACAAGTAGGAGAATTCCATAAAACGCACTGTGTTTAAAATTTATGACACTTAAATTCTACATTTTATTTTGCATAGTTATACATACTATACATTAAATTCCGACTGAGACATTTACATCCAAATTGCTAGTCAATGGCAATAAAATCACAACCTGTGCTTGTTTATGGCTACATTAGAAATGTATTTATTGTGCTACGTGGCCATAAACTGACAAAACCCATTGAAAGCCAAGAAATGCAATTTTCGAAATCAACTTTTCGCATCTCTTGATTAATCTTCCATTATAAACAGAAAACCCAAAAACAGCACTGATTTCAATGTTACAGTTTAATTAAGATTTCAAGTCGACCTTTTAAAGCACCCATGTAACATCGCTTATTGTGGAACGATTTTAACCACGCTGGTTTTCAGAAAACAACAGCAACTTTTTAAAATGAACATTGCGGGGGGGGGGGGGGGGGATAGAAATTCGAACATGCATCGGAGCGGAAGTGAAATCTTCGCTCTCATGCTCGCTTGGGATTCTTTTTGAAACCAATTTCATACTTGTCAGCTACAGGTTTCAATAACAGCATTTTTCTTCGAGTGAGACAAACTTACTACCTCCTTGCTTACAAACGCAGAAAATTAAGACTGGGGGGAACAATCAAACTAGAGTATTTTTCTGGTCAAATGACTTCAAATTATTTTTTGGTAGACGGGAGGAAACGTGATTTGACGCAACCGTAGTGCAAAACCAAATCATAGAAACTCTCTCTAGCGTCGGTTTAATAAGGCGTTGATTGCAAAAATGTTGCAGTTGCAACTGAGGCATATTAATTGAGTAACTAATATTATTCTAGTAATAACACAAATTAACGTGCAAAAATAATAATTTTGTTGGAAAAAGCTTGTTTACTGACGTACTTCGGCAACTGCTTAGTCAGATGCATTGCTTAGTGCATTTCATGTTTTATTTTGTTATAGGAGTTAATTTATAATAATTTTAAAATATTAATTGATGGGTGTTTTTTTTTCCCGAAAGCATTAAATCGGTTAACTTTGGGAGGGGATGAAACAAAATGGCACGTTTCATCCTCAGCAGCACGTCTATTCCTCACTTAATAGAAATTAAATGAGTTTTCTGTTATTTTCATATATCACTCATATTTGTAATATTGTTGTTGTTGTACAGTTAATATTTAATTCTGTCTTGTCTGTCATGATTTTATGGATTATGGGGCTTAGGCACTTCTGCTTTTACAGCATTTTGTACCAACCCCAAATCCGGATTAGATCGATAGCGGCAGTACCTCCCAAGAGTGTTAATTTCTACTTCATTCAGGAGCCGATAGATAGCAGCACTATCGATCGTAAGCGGGGGGCTTTTTAATGATAACGCAAGCACCGAGTAGAAGACCCCGAGCCTTAGTTTTGACACCCCTAGAGGTCGTTTGGTATGGGAACTCTGGGGACATTGCGACTGGAGCACGTATTTAACGTGCCCCAGTCGCCATTAGCGAGCACAGCTGTCTTTGATAGGTCCCAGGGGGTCTACAACGATAGTATCGGAAAGCTTTCGGTAGCAGATAAATCGACCCTTCCCTTCTCATGACGTCACAATCCGAGGCATATCCCATGCGTCCTAGACCGATCCTATCGTAATTGTTTCGATGTCGGAATCACTATCGGAAATAATACTGTTTCTTTTCGACACGTCAGATGAAGGCGAAAACTTGCATTCCGATAGCGGAGAGTAGACGATGGATGGGTTATTATTGCGTGTGCTATGGAGTGCTAAGCACTGCCACAAAAGGACCCCTCTCCTTGGCACGGCCAAAAGTCAAAAAGCTCCCTCCTCCCTTGATGGATGTCTCCCGAGCCCTCAGAGATTCTGAAGACAATGCCTTCGTTTAAGATAAAGGGAAGAAAGCCGTGTGTTTTGATTGGTTCATCGGTCCCAGTGTCGAGATTGACCTAACATGTACAAAAATACGCACTTACTTTATTCGACACTCATCGTGCTAAGCACCAAAAGGTGAGTCACGGCTATTTATCCGAAGTATTTTACTATCCGAGAGCGAGAAATATCCGTCACCGATATTCTCCGATACCATTGTGCTAGAGCACAAGGATCGAACGCGCAACCTTTCGGCTACGAGATCGACGCCTCCCCCAGTTCTGCTTCCGTTCGGAGTTTTCCGCGGTTTCTTCCGAAACTTAGCGTAAATATGGATTAAGACCCCTTAGAAGACCCCCCACGAAAGGTACCGCACTCTTTGGGCTAGATCCTATGTGTAGATAATTGGCCGTAACCCCACAACAAAACCCAACTGAGCTTCCGCGGCCAATTTAATGTTGTTGTACGCCTGTATGAAAAATAATGGCCTGGCATCGAATTTTCGTATCGCTTCTATTTAAATTTTAGCCTTTTTTTTTTTTTTAGAATGATATTTTAAGGAATTTTACACAAAATTTTATGATACATTTGATAAGAGGAAAAAAAACTTACAAGAACCTCTTTTATCACTACACTATATAATCTACAAAACAGTATACATCTTCCGATGGCCCTTTTCATCCGATTAATACACGTTCCATCGATATAGTTTTAACAAGATCATCTGTCCCAGGGGAATTTTTCTCTTTGATGGAGAGCAAATGCACTTACTCAGTTTGTTGCTCTCGCTCATGTATCTTTTATGGGCCTAATTTATCGATGTTACTATTACTAAAGAAACATGGAGATCGGCGAAAGAATGGTCCCTGGCGACACTGATGCGATACTCCGGTAATGGTCTAAAAAAATCGTCAGAGGTACATAACAGATGGTGCTAACCGGTAAATGCTGAATATTTAAAAGTAAAAAAGATAAAATGCATGCACGAAAATATATCACAAGAGCACTGAAGTTAAAATTGAGTTGTTGCGAGTTGGATTATCTTCGTATACATGTTCAAAAAAACTCAGTTGTTTTAAAGGGAACAATTCTTTCCACCAATATTCAAATTAGCATTATCGATGCAATACATGATAAATTACCTAAAATTCTTAGGTGTCGCTCGGAGTTCTAAACCCTCTATTGCTTCTCTCATTCTGAATTTAACAAGTTTAATTCTTATTCTACCTCCGGTAAAATCCTTTCAGTCGATTAACTGTATCACCTTTATTTCTGTGTCTTTATGCTAATAAATTCCTAAATTTCTCAAACGTTTCGGTTTCAAAGTTATCTCTAACCCCTGTCAATAAACTTGAACTCTCTTCTCCCGATTGATTTATATATGTTCAAGGGGTAAAAAAGATTAAAAAAAAAAAAAATATATATGCACCACCATAGTTATCTTCCTTCAATTTTTGTGTGACCAACTGGAGCATTGGATTTCTACTGACATAACCTAAAATTAGTATGTTAAAATATTAAGTAAAATATCGCATGCCATGGTTTTTTTTTTTTTTCAACGGAATCGTGTAAAATCAACAATCGCAACACAATCGTCCACCGCAGAAGTTGATCGATTAAATGAGTGGCACTCTGACTTATCATCGCTGTGGTTCATCATTGTGAACGAAGGCGGAAAGATGTTTCTCACGAAATTATCCGGAATTCAATTGAGATATTCAGTAATATAATTAAACTTTCCCAATGAACAGTGCTCTATAGCTAAAACGGGCGAACGGATTGTAACCCAAAATTGGTTTTATTGTCTATACATGATATGCGATCAAGAAATTTTCAAAAAAAAAAAAAAAAAAAAAAAAAAAAAAAGTTCAAAAAATATCCACAAGGTGACGTTTTGCATGAAAAACGGCAAATTGGATGATGGAAATGTATACGAAATATGTAAACAATTTTAACATTTATTCACTCATTTGGGTTATATTTGAGCTGATTTGACCATGCAAAGTGCCATCTAGTGGACATTTTTTTAACTAAACGTTCTGAAAAACTCCCTCCAAAATGAACAATGATCTTTTCTCTGACTTTCATCCATAAAACGAAATAGAATTTGTAAACTATTAGTTTTAGTTAAGTGCTTTCTGTAAAAAATGCGTTCGTTTTTGACAGAAGATGGTCGGAAAGTTCACGCTTACGCTTACTTCAACACTTCTTCCAAGGTGATTATTAACAGGTACATGAAGACGGAATTTTCGACCCCACATTGATCTATGGGATTCTGAGCAATCTTGGTCTCCTGTATCAACCTTTACATTTTTGACATATAGTTTAGGGTCACCCTGAATGTATATCTATTTCAGGACAAATGTGACGTGTCAACACTTCTTTTTTTTTTTTTCAGATTTCACATTTCTTATCTCCTATACTCCCAGTTATTTGCATAAACTTAAAACTTCGACCACACTACTCTTATCACCAACGTTACAGCATTTTAAGGACGGTACTAGTTAAATGCAACATTTTTTTATTGTTTCAGTTGGGGAGTATATAATTTCAAAATATCTTGAAATAGATTTAATAGACAGTAGTGTGTGATACATTTTACAAAGAATTCTTCGGACATTTTTTTTTTCTTTGAGGTAAAGAATAATATATGAACGAGCATTATGGTTCCCCAACCCACTCATAGGTTACGAATTTTGGAAGAACTCACTCTTATCGATAACTTCTACATGAAAAACCTCACAAGCATGCCTAACTTATTGGCTTCGACAGTTTTGGCTAGGCGAACGTGAAAAACGACCTTATTTCCTGGTCCACTAATATTTTGTTATTTTACTGCTCTTTACCTTTTACTGATCTTTCTTGTGTGTGTGTGTGTGTTTAAAATGTTATTATCTTACTATATACTAAAAAAAGTAAATTAGTTTCGAAAGATTAAAAACTCGTCACAGTTCTAAATCTTTCGGAGCGAATTGAGTTCTTTTTCTTAAGCGTGTACTAAGCACAAGTACTCGTCAGTGATACTAAAGGAAAACATATAACCATGAGTTTAACCCTTTGAGGCGCAACCCTTTCCCAATGCTGAAAAAAGGGCAGCCGTTGCCATCGCTCGACTTAACTACCAGCAAGATGGCGGACGATCGAAACGTTCATCCCGTGCCACAGATCTAGAGATCCTTTCTTTGACGACAGCTGGCTGTGCCGCACAGCCATCTGTCGTCGAAAAAGGGTCTCTAGATCTGTGGCACGCGATGAACGTTTCGATCGTCCGCCATCTTGCTGGTAGTTAAGTGGAGCGATATGGCAACGGCTTCCCTTTTTTCAGCATTGGGCAATCTATTCAGCCGTTCTCGCATTCTTCCATTTTTCAGCAGATGTCAGTGCTGTTAAAAATAATCGTAACAATTTTTTACGGGAAATGACGTGCTAAAAAGTAAAGGATTCTCGTGGAGCTATGTCAACCGCAACTATTTTTATAGAAATCAAATCTATTCTTCGTGACTGGCAACAGTCAAAACGTCAGAGTTGGGTGCTCCCAGAGCTGGAACACTGCGCGTTAAAGGGTTAAACTACATCTTTGTATAGCATTGATTTATTATTTTCCAAATCAATATCTAATTCTCCTTTGATCAGTTTTCTAGTCCTTGAAAAATAAAAAATCTTTAAAGAAAGAAAGAAAGAAATAGTTATTTCTGTAGTAAATGCAACGGTTAAATATTCATAATATCCTATTGAATACAAGAGCTAATGCAGCTACATCGAGTTAAATTTATCGTCCCGTGCAATTTTTCACAATCGTCATTTCCGGAAATTTATGATACGCCAAAAAAACAAAATCGAAAAATACCTTACGCGACGCAGACGTAAAAATTAATGTTGAAATGCAATATTAATTTATAGATTCTACGTCACGCCTTATGCCCGTCTATCAAGAGTTTCATTTGTTTCAACGCATCCATGGAAATAGCGCATGTCGCAAATGAAACACTGAATCATCATCGTTGTTAAAACGCATTCGCTGTCTCCACCTGAGCACGATATGTTGGATAATTATTATCATTATAGTCTCGTTATAGAGGATCGTTTGATAGATGGGGAATCATGA
The DNA here is from genome assembly GCA_038373885.1 of Cheiracanthium punctorium. Lineage (NCBI taxonomy): Eukaryota > Metazoa > Arthropoda > Arachnida > Araneae > Cheiracanthiidae > Cheiracanthium > Cheiracanthium punctorium. The sequence goes on along the minus strand of JAWZYV010011930.1, from coordinate 882,755 downwards.
GAGTCGAGGTTTTAGTTGGGTACCTCCCTTCTTTCGCGAATGGGGAAAAAAAAATGTATTATCAATTTTTACTAAATCACACCGATATATTAAACAGATCTTCCAATAAGGAATAAGATTTTTAAGTAATGTGATATGAAATATTTAATGGTGTTTTTAACTCTTTCAAATATCTTCAATCTTTAGACGCACTTGGATTATTAAATACAATTTTCCATTTTGTATGATACTTGTTTACATTAGAAAGACTGTAACACTCTTTACTTGACGACCATGGAGCAAAGACGATATAAAATTAAAAATAAACAAAAACGAGAGGGCTTTTTTTTTTGCTTTATTTTCATTTACTATTTGTTCACTTATTTACATCCCTTGTGTTAACTTACACATGAAAGATTTTTTTATTCGGAAATGTTTATTCATTATAGTTTATAAGCACGAATGTAGCTATTAGTTTTCCCATAGGAGGTGTCCAGCTATGAGGTTGGGGAGGAGGGGTACATTCTTACCTTAAAATTTGATTGACGGTAAATTTTACTATAAATAACTTGTAAAAGATTTCAGTTACACTGCAAATCTTTATAGTAATTTTTTATTACCCATTTAAATATATAGTTTACAGGTAGATTATTTTTGGTTAAAATTAGCTTTTTTCCGTAGATTAAAAGTGATCTTCAAACCCCCCTAATCCCCACCCCTTATATACGTCTGTGTTTATAAGTGTTCTTTGTTCATTGTTGACGGAAATTATAATAAAAGAAAGCATCGATTTGTTAAATTAAGTTTTATTGAGCGTATCACATAAGACACACACTGCCAGAAATTCAACAATCTTGGTGCGATCGTAAGCAGTAGCGTATATAGGTTTCTATTTCGAGGGGGGAGGGGGGGGATCATTACTTTTAAATCTTTACTGTTACTAGAGTTAACGTAGATGTTTTAAAATAGGCGTTTTTCTAATAATTGCTTTACATGTTCGGAGGAGGCCCAGGCCCCCTTTGTCCCCGTTAAATACGCCCCTGATCGTAAGTGCAACATATAATATACACCGTGCCATAAACAGGGTTGAAGGATAAGTAAAGAATAGCAACCTCTTAAATCTTAAGTCACTACGACAAAAATAAAGTTATTAAAGCCTGACAAGTTTAGTTATCACCACAGTCGTTCACCCTGCCTCCACGAGCACACAAAAATTTCCTATATTATTGTACGGGATTAATTTCCTAATTTGAGCACATATAATGAGTTTTCCTTGAACATTTAGTAATCAGTATCATTTATTTAATTTTTTTATTTATAAATGTAACTATTTTTTTAATATTTTTAAATCAAAGAGAATTTCTTGATCAGGTTTAAGAGGGTTAATGGATTAGAACAATGATTTTACGATAAAATTATTAGACCTAGATTTAGTAAGTTATTTTGATTAATTATTTCGTGACTGCATTACTTATAATTTAGATGGGAAGGCTAGCAGCTCTATTTTTGCTTGTTTCGCAAGTTTGAATGCTCCTTCCCTTAAAATATGAACTCTTCCTGCTTAAAAATCTGTGTCGTGTTCATTTTTTGTAAAATATTTGTAAAAATACTATTTAGAGCTAGTGTTAAACTTCGCTCTTTTATACATTTTAAAATGTATAAAAGATCGAGAGGTTATTTGTACACGAAATTCTAGGCAGACTGCAGTTAAATCTTAACTCAAGCACAGTAAAACGTAATATTCCCGTCATTTTGTGACCACCGGATGGGCAACAACTGTAGTAGAATCATGTTTATTTGTGTTGAACGGAACGTACAAACACAACCAAAATATCTTACAACCTCTATTAATGAAAATTAGTGAATAAAAGGGCTCCTTTACTCAAACCGATCTTTGATGTATTACCCATCAGAGATATTAAGGGATCGAAAGGTTTCAGTATTATCTCACAAAAGTACGCGAGAGCTCTTGAGCTAATGGCTTAAAAGCGAAAACTTGGCATTTGATAACAGCATATTAAGGGGACGGTGGACGTTATAAAAGTTTTCTTTTTTAATTTTTGACCAAAAATTATGAATTTTTGTATATATATTCTTTGAAGTATGACAAAATTAAATACTTTAAAAAACTCAAAAAATTACTTTTTTAAATTTAAATTTATAAAAAATTGAATTTCTAAAAAATGTCTCTTGTGCGTCAGTTTTTAATTTTTTCCTTCAAATTTTCCTTGTTATTATTCCAAAATGTATTCCGAACAAATTTTCTTATTAATTTAGAGATTCGTTGAAAAGTAAAAATTTAGGAAGTACTTTTATACGTTAACAATGAATTTTCACAAATTTTCTTATCTTAATAAACTTATATTGAATTTTTATAGTCTTAATGACCCCCAAAACTAAAACGGATAAGAAAATTTATTTTTATATGTATCTTGAGTCTCTGTTATGAATTTTATAAGATTTCTTCAAAAATTGTGTCGCAAGGAACATTTTAAAGGCACAGAACTGAGAAAAATATTCATTTTACTCAAAAGGCATTTTTTCGGACATTTAAAGGGCCACTTATGAGATATTTGCATTTTTTAAACGCTTATAACTTTTTACTAATTAAGTTAGAGACGTACGGTTTTTTGTCTCAGATACAGTAAAAATCATAGAATATTAATACATTAAAGAAAAAATTGCGATGTTTTTGGCGGATTTTTGGTAATGCCATAGCCTACCAAGATGGCGGACGATCGAAATGTTCATCTCGTGCCACAGATCTAGAGACCCGCTTTTGGCACAGCCAGCTGTCGTCAAAAAAGGGTCTCTAGATCTGTGGCACGAGATGAACACTTCGATCGTCCGCCATCTTGCTGGTAGTTAAGTCGAGCGATGGCAACGGCTGCCCTTTTTTCAGCATTGGGAAAGGGTTGCGCCTCAAAGGGTTAACCCCTTCGCGACGGGGAAGCGCAAACGCCCACTTATCTTTGAGACCGGCAGTCTCTTTCACTTCTGTCCAAGGCTGGAGAATTTTTTGCTATTAACCCTAAATCCATGAAATTACAGAAATATCAACGTGTTGTTTAATAACGTTCCGTAGAGTGAGTATTTAAACGGTTCTGTAATTATATTTAAACGTTTATTGCTGGCCCGTATACGTGACAGTCGGCGCAAAAGGGTTAAGAGATTACTTTCAAAGTAATGATTTCAGTCATTAGAGCCGCCCAGGTGGTGTTGTGCCTTAAGAACCATTCTATCACGCCTATAGTCCGGGTTCGAATCCCGGTTTGGGCATGGGTGTTAACTTGTCCGTCCCTTCATAGGGGGTAACGCTGTCCGTCCACTGAGTGCCCCCATGATAAAATGGTCACACTAACTTTGGGCAGCTGTAGTTGACAGCAAGGGCGGATTAAATGGGTGGGCGGAGGGGGCGACCGCCCCCCCCCCGAGAAAAAAGAAATTAATGTAAACGATCCTATTTTACTTCCATAAAATGGATGTATATGTCAATCTTCTAACTAACCACCCCCACCGACAAACTAACCGCCCCCCCGACAAACTTTCAATAATCCGCCACTGGTGGACAGTGCCTAATCGGCAAGTGTCCGCCCGTTGAAAAAAAAAAGCAATCGTTAGAAAAGTATCCATTAAAAAAAAAGCATATCTCCGTGTCCTTGTATTTACAAAACTGAATCATTAACACACCTATCTAGCAGTTAAAGCATTCATTTTTCTATGAACTGTGAAAATAGTCGTTATTTTCAAAAAATAAAACAGAATTGTTTTTTAAAAAGCTAATTGAATTAAGGAGTACACATCTAAAAGGAGTAATTAAAAAAGTTAAGCTGTATAGTTCTGTTTACTATTTTTATTTAGTGAAATGTAATCAAAGCGTATCGTTTTAAGAATAGTCTTGCTTTTGAAAAAAACACTCAAAATACTGGTGTTAAACAATAAAGTAAATAAAAAACTTTGTAAAAAACACACATAAGATGTTATAGGTAAGAGGATACGTACGTTTCAGCCAAAAATTGTTTTGGCCTTCTTCAGTCCAAGCCCTTCTTCAGTCCAGCCAAGTTCCAACACAGGGAACTTGCAACACAGGGAACCCTGTGTTGCTTGCAACGAAGGGCTTGGACTGAAGAAGGCCAAAACAATTTTTGGCTGAAACGTACGTATCCTCTTACCTATAACATCTTATGTGTGTTTTTTACAAAGTTTTTTATTTACTTTAGTCTTGCTTTTGTTTTGCTTTAATCCTTTAGTAATTCAGATTCCTTACATACATCCAAGATGTTTTAAAAATGTGTACCTTAGTTTTTTAAAGGCATTCAGTACATTTCAGCTTTGTAAATTGACTCGACTATACAGTTCCTATGGTATAATTTACTGTACAAATTAATAAACTACTGTTTCAGACAGAACATCCGTTCGAATTATGGCAAACACAGGGGGGAGGGGTCTAAAAATCACCAATTAGATTGTCAAAAGCAAGTCATTTTGCTGAGTAGTACAGCAGTCACATTCATCCGTCCAAATTTGAAAGAGTTTGTTTATTTGCTCGTAAACACAGGAGTTTTTATCAGTTTTGAGGAAAAATAAAAATTGCAATCTGCGCATTGATTTGAAGACAAGTTTAAAATTCAAAGCGGCATCTTTCTACCAATGAGGTATTTTTACGGTTATTTTGGTAACGAGTGTTCGCATTACGTGCTTGGCATTATCTGAAACGAAGCAAAGAACAGAACATAGATACAAACGCCGTATTTCGTTAAATCGAATCGTACTAAAAATATATTTGGAACAATCAAAATGATGAATGATTCTTCCATTAAAGAGAGACGAAGATTAAGCTTTTTGACTCGTCACACGTGATGATGAGTTAGCAAAAAAAAAAAAAAAAAAAAAAAATCACCAGAAACTTTTTAACCATACATCTGAATTTTTTTTAATGGCGGGCACTTGCCGTTTATTGCCGTTGGCCACTACCAAGAACAGAATAACGGGTCTCTTTATCATGGAGGCACCTAATAGATGTCTCCTATGAAGGAATCGACGAAATGACACCCAAACCCGTGCCAGGAATCGAACCCGGAGTCTGGTAGAGTGGCTCTCTAACCATAACCCCGGACGGCCGCATCTGAAAATTATCTTGTCAAGTTTTAAAAAGTGATAATGGAAATCAAGAGGAACTTTTTCTAAAAAAAGCTCTTTGGCTCTGTAGCGATCAGCGATTCGATCCACTGCCCAGTTGCTAGTACAGCAGAGCGTCGATAATCCGGACGTGAAAAATCCGGACCGTGGATAATGTGGATTTTAGTTTCAGGGGCGTGAGGGGGGGGGGTAATTGAAATGACATACAGATAAGGAAACCCATTGTCCGTGCCTACTGGTGTAAAATTTTAAATCAATTTTTCTGAACCTCTTATTTTGTTACATATTTGTGGTCATCAGCACAGGCAAAGGGTTAACTTATTAGACCCAAAACAGCTGTCTGCTTTCTTTTAATATAGATATTTCTGCTTTTTGTTCATTCCTATATTATGTGCTAACAAAAATAAACAAATAAAATATATTCAGTTTCAAAGCTTGCAACTGAAGAACCTAGACAAACTGCACTTTAAACAATGCAAGTTTTATTTAGTTTTTCTTTAATTACAATTACTTCGATATAAAAATATTGTTTATATTGTTTAAAGTGCATTAAATTATTGCTCAGAAAACAACTTCTTGTCCCTATCCTAGACTCAAGAGGATTACGTATCAAATTTTGACGACAGCTGGCTGTGCTCAAAAAAGGGTCTCTCGATCTGTGGCACGCGATGAACGTTTCGATCGTCCACCATCTTGCTGGTAGTTAAGTCGAGCGATCGCAACGGCTGCCCTTTTTTCAGCATTGGGAAAGGGTTGCGCCTCAAAGGTTTAAACGAGAATCATCCTTCGAAACTGAATGAAATTGCCGAGACGACTTCAGTTACTCGCGCGAAGAAAGATGATTAATTAATTTTACAACTCATTACTTTTTGCCCTACCCCCACCACCCTTTAATCCTGCACCTTCGCAACAAAACTGTTCGCAGCGAGAACGAGGATGTTCAGTAATTAAGGAGCTGCAGGAACCTCGAGAATGCTTCGTGGTTATTATTGCTGCGATAGAAAAAAAGGTTTAAAGACATCAGTGCTACCTCTCACTCTCTCTGCCTCTTTTTTTTTTTTTTTTTTTTTTTAAACAAAATTTATTTTAAAACCAAACTATGGTCTAGGTCTTTTCTGAAAGAGCTTTCGATATTTTAATTGATTTCAGATAGCGCTGTGTCGTAAACTTTTAGGCCTTTTTTTTAAGGGAGGGGTTTGGGCGTGGTTAACATTTTGTTGTGATACAAAGGCGGATACAGATTTTTATTTTTATTTTATTTTTTTTTCGTGGGGGGAAGGGTCTCATGTTTTTTAAAACTATATTGACCTAGACAAACTGCACAATAAAGCAAAATGTTACCCTGAAGCCTTGTAAATTTTTTTTCTAGGGACAGGCTAATTTATATATATATAAAAGAAAAAGCTCGTTCCAACTAAGCAAAATGTTACCCTTGAGCAATATCTTTTGAGGGGGCGCTGAAGCCCCCTTCCCTTTCCTTTGGATCCGCCACTGTTTTGATACAAGTTTGTTCAGTATCGAAAAACTTTAAAAATACAATGTTAGTTTTTCATATTTGTACAATATTATACTAGTATCTATATACAGTTTACAAATGTTTGCAGAAAAAAGCCCGTATGGCATCTTTTTAACATTTCCTAATGAAAAACATTTTATAAGCTTAATAAAGTGAATAAAAAAAGGTTTCTTGATTATTCATAAACAGTTAAAAATAATAAGCCATTTCTGTGAATGTAGCACAGCAGAAATATGAACGATTTTGCTCTTTAGTTGTCGATATTGGTTTTTTTGTATTTTAAAGAATTTTCATCTGCCATGATCTTTATACATGCAACACTATATTTAATGGCGATGCAATTCAAAATCAAATTTCTCTTATTTTAATAAATTGGTATACGTGCATCACATGCGTCAATTTATGAAATGTATGCACACATGTATACATACATCCATTCGGATATCTGAAAGCATAATCGGCACAACTATAACCAAGTCAAAAAGACACTGAACATGATAGATGACTGAAGTGTGAAGTTCCAGGGTTCTGATCTCCCCCTCGACGCTCTGTAGATTAGGGTAACGTGATGTAATGTGAATCCGCATTAGAACCCCCGAAAAAGCCCTCCCCTCAAGGCCCTGGCAGATACCCTCGTGTAGCCTTAACCCTTTGAGGCGCAACCCTTTCCCAATGCTGAAAAAAGGGCAGTCGTTGCCATCGCTCGACTTAACTACCAGCAAGATGGCGGATGATCGAAACGTTCATCGCGTGCCACAGATCTAGAGACTACTTTTTCGACGCAGCTGGCTGTGCGGCAGAGGCAGCTGCATCAAAAAAAGGGTCTCTAGATCTGTGGCAAGCGATAAACGTTTCGATCGTCCGCCATCTTGCTGGTAGTTAAGTGGAGCGATGGCAACGGCTGCCCTTTTTTCAGCATTGGGCAATCTATCCAGCTGTTCCCGCATTCTTCCATTTTTCAGCAGATGTCAGTACTGTAAAAATAATCGTGACAATTTTTGACGGCAAATGACGTGCTAAAAAGTAAAGGATTCTCGTGGAGCTATGTCACCCGCAACTATTTTTATAGAAATCAAATCTATTCTCCGTGATTGGCAACAGTCAAAACGTCAGAGTTTGGTGTTCCTAGAGCGAGAACATTGCGTGTTAAAATGTTAACACAAGTCAAACTATTACTTAAATGTTATGTGAAAAACCACAAAATAAGGGTGTAATATCTTCTGGAATAATGTTTTGCGGAGTCCAAATATTTTTTCGTTCCTTGTTTAGAATGCTGTTCTTCTTTCTTTTGTTCCCAACTGTAAATAAAATTAAATGGTGGAATGTTTTAGAATTCATGCAGCTGACCTCTCTTGAAAATACTCTGCACAATCAGATTAGTCATCCAAACCCATTATCGCAAAGTAGAGTTTCTTGTACTATTACTTATTCGTTTCCTTCTTAAAGAAGAAATGCATTACGTTACCCTATAGAAATATTAAATTGCATTTATAATTTTGGTGTTTACTACAAAAATGCGACGGATATATTAATAGCTCAGTTTAAAAATATATATATTTATTTTTAAATATAAAAAATATTTCTGAATTCAATTCGTGGATATTAAATTACATGCAGAAGAATTGAGAATTTCTTTTACAGACGTTTACTTTTTTTTTTCACCTAGACTATTTCCCTTACTTTTATGATAAGATTTTCTTCCCTAGTTCTTTTCAACGTATATTTACGAATTATGAAACGGATTCTAAAACGCCGTACAAAAATATGAACGGATAAATGACTTTTAAAAAATCTGTCGATAAATAAAAGTTATAAAAAATACTGAAATAACAAAAATATATATTGAAAGTTTTTTTTTTTTTTTCATAGGTTTGAATTTTACACAGTAGGTTACGCATTTTGTATGTAGGTTTACCATCTTACATTTTTTTTAATCTACCTATTGTAGTTTATTCTCATTTTTAGGAATTTTAATTTTTTTTTTCTTTTACTACATTAAACAAGATTTTTTTTTCCTTTGGAGTAAGGGGAGGAGGTGGAGATATGATATAAATTGTGAGTAAATAAATTGAATTTTAGGTATGCCTCGGAGTGTATGCCTATTAACATTATTCTTTGGATCTTTTTTTTTTTTTTTTAAAGGCGGCTTCTGACGTCATGCTTGCGTTGCAAGAAAATCGCTATTGCTAAAATTGGTTTACAAGTCCCAAAAAATACTGCCATATAGATAACATCGTTAAGAGAACGCCATTATAAAAAGTAATAAAATAAAATCCTAAAATTTTAGTTTAATAATCTCACTTGGCACAAAATTAATTTCTATATAAGAAATTAACTTTTGTAAAATCAGGTAAAATTTTATTTAGAATTATTTTATAACGTCTGGAGCTTTAATTTTTTAAGCGGGCAAACACTGTACTTCCTAATGTTGCAAATAAAACTTTCAAAACAAAGAGAAAAATCTCCTTCTCTAAAAGTTACTTTACTCTTGAACTCCGGGGGAAAAAATGGTCAAAGATTTCGATAAACCCACGTTCGATCATGGTCATTAATCAAAGCGGCTACACCCTGGCGGCGCGTGGAGGTGACGAGGGGGGGGGGGCGGATTTGTCCGAAATCCCTATAATTATTACACATGGGGTCTGCTTTTAAGAAGCCTTGAGTCAAGTGGAGCGGTCACTCCATGGCTCAAGTAACATTAGCTGGGGATCAAGAGAGATGAATGGACGTTCAAAACGTTTTGTTTTTTTATTATTGTCATGCACTTGAGATTTCGGGAACACATCAGGGCGTAAGTTGATTTTAATATTTAGTTTCAATAGCACAAGAGAAGAAGGCTATTTAACTACCACTGTAAAAGTTTTAGTGGGTTAGATGAACATATTTTAATTATGCGTTATCGAATTACCATCGCTTTCACCGACTTCAAAAGGTTCATATGGATCTTCTTTTTTTTTTTATGTATGTATGTTCAGCAATAATTTTTTATGTACGTGGACCGATTTTGGTGATTCTTCCTGTATTGAAAATAGATATGTTAGGGATTATTAAACATTAATTTGGTCAAATTCTGATAATTTGTCTCTGGAAATAGTATCTGGGGAAAACATGCTATTCGCTTTGTTTATCTTTCAGTCCCCTCTAATGTGTGAGACTTTCCTATCTCTGGAGAAGACCGAAGATTTTTTCGGTCGAAACGATCGTACTGATTAAGATAAGTGCCTTGTTATGCGTGTTTATTTACAAAGTTTTGTTTATATCATCTTTTAACACCGGCTTTAGAGTATTTTTTGTTAAATCAGTACCCAAAGGGTTGCTACTGGCGGCAGTGATAGTAATATGTCAAAAGTCGCCAAGGTAAACCATTTTTGTCCACCTTTTTGTCCACCTTGGGATTTATTGGCATGTTTAGCCAGGGGCGTATCCAGGGGGGGGGGGTATCGGGATATATCCCCCCCCCGAAATTTTTGGATTAGTGATGAAATTCCGTCTATTTATACACATATAAGTTCATATCCCCCCCCCGAAAAATTTTCCTGGCTACGCGCGTGTGTTTAGCAACAAAAGTAAACCCTGCTTGACGATATCTATTTTATTTGGTGAGAATTCGCCGAACCCTAATGCTGTTCAATGGAAGCTTTTTTATGTGTGTGTGATACATTAGTGTATGTTCTTTTAATGGACTTTTTTATGTATGTTCAGAGATACTTTTTTTACCACATGAACCAATTTCGATGATTTTTTTAACAGTAATACCTTAGAGGTAGTCCCACATTTATTCTGGTGATGTGATCAACGACAAAATAACGGAATTCTTCAATTCTTATGAACATATAAGTGATACTCGGACAAATTTCTTGGGGTACCGATATATAGGAGTTAAAGTTGTTGAAATAATCCGAAATCGGTTTTGTTTTTTTCTTTTCAACCATATTTGCCATGTTAAATATTTATTACTTATTAGTGCGGAAACAATCAGATAATATTGAGCACAGACAAAAGTAAATAGTTAATACTGTTTTGCTATGAAATAATTTTGAAAAGAAAAATATCACAGTACTAAATAAGTGAGCATGCTGATACAGATAGAAAATAGCTGTAGTTTTCTGCGCTTATAAATACTTAAGGGGTATGTTCTTGTGCTGTATTTTCGTGCTAAACCTATATATAATAAAACATCTATGTGTAGGCAAGGCACAAATAAGTATTCACTCCAAAGAGTACTCGAGTGAAAGTGAAATTCCTTGCCTCGATTCTGTGAAAAGTGTTTTTAAAAATACACGGATCAAACGAAATTTGAAGTCTGTTAGAATGATCTGTTTTCTAAAATGGAAGGAAATAATAACTGTGCAATAGGAATATTCACTTCGCTTAAAGTAGTGACGTCAAGAGAGAGACCATGTACAGAGTACATACGTGTAAACTTCTGATTGTGATTTAAAACATTGGAGCATTATTGGTAATATTCTTTCTTTTATTTTCTACAACTGCTATTTATAACAGTGTGCAAAAATTAAACAGATCCGAAAAAAAAAAAACGTGTATTTTTTATGACAACTGAGTATTTTTAATTTTATGAAATAAGTATGGATCCGTTTTTCTAATGAAGAATTAAATAGAAAAATAACTGTTTATTGTTCGTAATGTAATCTTCTTTGAGACATACATTAACAGCAACTATAGTAAATTTTTTCCGTCTCTTTTTATGATCTATTTAATTTATGCATTTTGTAATTTACTGTACAATAGCTGCAAGTTTGTGTTAAAAAAAAAGTTTAATTATCTTAACGATATGACGCTTCATTTTTTACGTACTTTTTTGTACGCCATTTTTATGGTGAAAGTTTAAGGAAACATACGAAACGTAATTTCTAATTATGCAGACCTTTTGTTATGAAATAAGGAAAAAATAAATAAATAATCTTTCTTTTTTAAATGATAATTAACTCAAGCACGTTCTGTAGATAAATGTGTTGAAAACATCATTAGTGTTAATGAAGTTTTATTGGTAAAAAAAAGCATTTTTTAATGCATTGAAAGAAGTTAAAACATGTAAATTCTTCAGCTTTTATCTGAAGCTTCATATATTATTTTCACTAACATACACGACTTTATAAATGAAATTATTAGGATATTATACATGTAGCAGCTGCTAATTACAAAGGCAAATACGTAGGTTAGCATTTTATCACGCTTTGGGCGCGGGTTCGATTCCCGGCTTGGTCTTGGATGTTAAATTGTATGTCCTTTCATAGGGATCAACGTCAGCCTTACTAGGTATCTCCACCCCCATACTCAAATGGTCAATACTTCGAGCCTTAATAGTAGCGAATGACTGATGATCAAGTGCCCGCCATTAGAAAAATAAACTTTTCTGTTGAGTGTGTTTTATTATTTTCTCCTAGAAACTTATTTTAGTTTATCTTCCTCTTCAACAAAATCGGAAAGTGGTAGCTCCCTTCGTCCGTCCGTCTGTCTGTATCCTAACTTCCATTAACATGCACGTCACGAAATTTGCATGTTATTTATTTGCACAATGTCATGCTGTAGCAACGATTTTTTTTTCTCTTCCTCCAACATAATAAAAAAAATAGTAATTAAAACTTCAACAAGTAAATCATGCTGAAGTGAATGACGTAAGTGTTTTTTGCAAGGATTTTGTTGGCATAACATTTTTCCCTTTTGTCGTTGGCAACGACAATTTACGTATTCGATTTTTAAAAAACTTCAGAGCGAAATTTTTCTCTCGCGCGTTCGTGTTCCACCGCTTGCCGGTTACGTCGATTTTTCTTTCTTTTTTTTTTTTCTTTTCTTTTCTTTTTTTTTTTTTTCAATGTTTCTTACTGGTGGCCTGGGGAACGGATGGAATTAAAGAACACCAAAATGGAGCATGGATTTAACCCTTATAAATACAGGTAAGACATATGATTTTTTTTGTTTCTTAACAATTTTCTGTCTTATGAAAGCTGCAGTACAGAGCATTTAAATTTGTATGATTAAGTACAAGTACAAAATACCAATATCGATTTTTTTTAACCCTTTGAGGCGCAACCCTTTCCCAATGCTGAAAAAAGGGCAGCCGTTGCCATCGCTCGACTTCACTACCAGCAAGATAGCGGACGATCGAAACGTTCATCGCGTGCCACAGATCTAGAGACCCTTTTTTGATGCAGCTGGCTGTGCCGCACAGCCAGCTGTCGTCAAAAAAGGGTCTGTAGATCTGTGGCACGCGATGAACGTCGCACAGCCAGCTGTCGTCAAAAAAGGGTCTCTAGATCTGTGGCACGCGATGAACGTTTCGATCGTCCGCCATCTTGCCGGTAGTTGAGCGATGGCAACGGCTGCCCTTTTTTCAGCATTGGGAAAGGGTTGCGCCTCAAAGGGTTAATGAGAGTGCCCTTGTAAAGCAAACTGTAAGATACACCACCGGATAGTATATCATCTTATTTTAGAGAATTCAGAATATCATCAAAAAACACTTTAAAAAAACTTTCCGTTTTATCTCATATTTCATTTAAAGCAGCATTTTATAGAGATTAAACATTTTTTTAATTTCGCATTGTTTTTTATAGCGTGTTTATTGAAATGTCAATAATTGCTTTACTTGTATTTGACAAAAGTAATTAGTAAAACATTGTTTAAAGAGTTTACAAGAAATGTCATATGAAACATTTTTCATACCGAAGTAATGATAATAAGAAAGATATTTTCAAAACATTTTTAGTAGCATTAAGTCTCTTAGATTAGTCATCTTAATACTTATAAAAAAAGAGGAAAATCCATTGTTATTTTCGTTTATAATCAAGAACAATGCTTTGTATATTTCTCGCTTTTTCTATTTTATGAGTATAAAGAAAAGGGAAAGAGAAAAAAAAGCTTTTAAAAACCTCCTCTGACAAAGGCGTAAAAATAATTAATTAACTATTTTTATAAACTTAAGTGTTGTAAGAAATTATTTGTTTCCTAATGTTTATGCTCAATTTCTTTTTCGCATAAAACTAGTAGCTATTCAGGAAGATGAATTAAATTCTTGAATAATAAAGAGTATTATATTACGTAAAATTGAGTTCCGTTTTCTGTGACGGATTGATTTTTAATTTAAAGTTTCCTCTAACGTCTTATCTTGTCGTAATAACTTTGAAATTTGTTTCTTAAATTAAAATACTTGATTATTCCTTTCTTGAAAATGTTTCTTTTGAGATAAAGGACTTTTTCACCGAAAAGAATTTTATGTAGACATAATTAAAAGCTTTACTTCCATTCAAATAATTTGCAAAGAACTTTAAAATCGACTCGAAACCAATTCTTTGAATCATCCAATATTTAATTTTCATTTAAATGAGTAACTGGATTTCTGGATGTAAATAAGCACGAGTTTAGTTTGATTCAATAGTCTGAAGTAGCTTTTTAAGTTTTCCCATTAGGATTTCTTTGTTTTCTGTTCACTTAAGTTGACACCAGAAAAATGCATTCGGAAGTTCAGATAGATAAGATTTATTTTACAGATGTGCACCGGGTGTATCTATTCGTATCTGCAAAATAAAGACCAGCATCTGTATCCGTTTCAATTAATAAAAATTAACTATATTTACACTTTTTCTCTTTTTCAGTTATTAATTAACTGAATGCAATCTTTTTTTTTTAGAATAGTTCACTGCTTCTTCATAAATTCAATCTTTAAATTTGAAAAGTATATCAAGCTTGTTTAAATCAATATTAATTATTATTAGTTAAATAACTGCTTTTTTTTGGTCTCGTGTCCTTCCCTTGAAAAATTATCATTTGTTGGTGTGTATTGTACCATGTTTATTTACTGGGAATATTATGCAATACCAGTAAATGAACAAACAATGTCAAAGTCTGTTCATTTAGTGGGCTACACGACTACCCTCGTACATGGGCGCCGGCAGCATTGGGCAAGGGGGTGCAATGCCCCCCCCCCTGGATTTTTGTATGCAGTGTTTTACCTTGCTTTTTAGCTATTTCCAATATGGTAACTATACGTTGAAGTAGTCTTTGCCCCCCCCTTGAGTAGTCTTTGTCCCCCTGGAGTAGTCTTTGCCCCCCCCCCCGATAATATTCTGCCGGCGCCTATGCCCTCGTAGGTCACCTGACTTTAACCCATGTGCCTTCTATTTTTGGGGATCTGTCAAAGATCTTGTGTTCATACCAATGTTGGCTACAAGTTTGCCCAAATTTTGTTAATGCTTTTGCGATGCTTTACAAACGGTTATTTGATGAAACATTACAACGTGTTTGGCAAGAAATAATACGTATCGAAATGATTTTATATACAGATGACTAAAGAGAAAGCATATTGAACAGTTGTGAAATAATAATAATAATAGACATTTTTCATTCACAATGACATTAGTTATAATTCTCTGTTTGTAATTATATATTGAATTTTGTCATTGGATTCTTTCCTGATAACTTAGTGTGTTTATTTACGCTCATTACTGACCGACACTATAGCGGTGTAAGATGTGCAACCTATCCATATTTATGACAACCAGAACATGGATAAACGGACCGATCTGTCCGTAATTCTGTACTGATATGTAAAACAATAAGGAGAAGGCCGTAAGTGAGAAAATCTTCCAAGAGCTCTTTCATTTTCAGCGATTTTCGGCAGTTTTCAGGTGCACAGAGCTTACCTAATATCCGTGACAGCATTATTTCTCACCAGTTTAATATCTCACATTCAATGACGACTTAAATTTGAAATATAAATCATGCCAAACGCATTGATTATAAAACACTTTCCAACACTACAGTATTTTTGCTCCAAATTTAGCGATTTATTATCCTTAAATGTTGCGAGATTTTGGAGATACTGTTGTAAACATTTTTATACCTATTGTACTGCGCTTGAAATAGATGAATGTCTCTCAACTGCCATAGATCGTAATGTATTGGAATTCTTTTGAGTGTCCCTTTAGAAGAACTATTAATAACTCAGACACTATCTTCAATGGATAAAGTTATTTTATGAGCCTTCATAACATATAAGTCAGCTTTGCTTTCGTTGAAAAAACCAAATACGCTTTCAAGAATGACTGACTATAGAGCTTGATGTATTGGATTGATTCCTGTAAAAGAACTTTAAATGCTACATATATAATTTTGAATAGGGTACATGGCACTGTACATAGAAAAAAACATGTATAATTTTTGCACTAATCTGTGTATACTTACGGAAGTTAGAGCAATGACCGGTGGACAGATGAATGGACGAAAAAATCGAAGTAATAAACACCACCCAATCTTGCAGAAAAGATGTAAATATAAATAGGTTTTCCTCTTATGCAAATTAACGGTATCTCATGAACACGGAGAGCAAAAAATGTATCCTTTTAAGGGTTAGCAGTCTAAAATTAATCTTCCGCAGGCTAAAATATCAATGTTTGGAATTTTGTTGCACGTAAATCGGTTAGCCCTTAACATGCAGTGTTCCGGCTCTGGAAACACCAAGCTCTGACGTTTTGACTGTTGCCAGTCACGAAGAATAGATTTGATTTCTATAAAAATAGTTGCGGGTGACATAGCTCCACGAGAATCCTTTACTTTTTAGCACGCCATTTCCCGTAAGAAAAAACGATTATTTTTAACAGCACTGACATCTGCTGAAAATGGAAGAATGCGAGAACAGCTGGATAGATTGCCCAATCCTGAAAAAAGGGCAGCCGTTGCCATCGCTCGATTTAACTACCAGCAAGATGGCGGACGATCGAAACCTTCATCGCGTGCCACAGATCTAGAGACCCTTTTTGATGCAGCTGGCTGTGCCGCACAGCTGGCTGTGTCGCACAGCCAGCTGTCGGTTTAATAGGGTTTTTTACGTATATACTGCCAGAGAATGTTCTTCTGCTATTCGCAAAATTAAAGTCGGAATGATCGTTAAAGTTTTTTTTTCCAATGGCCGGCCGCTACCTTGGAAGTCTTTTTCCACATCGGGCTAGAATTGTTGGCCACTTCATTATGGGGGCACCTAGTAGGTGGACCAACGTCGCCCCCTATGAAGGGACGGACAAATGATATCCACGCCCAGTCGGGGAACGAATCCCGACCGCCGGGAGTTGAACCCAAAACCGTAGTACGGTGCTTTATCCACCATACAATCCGGTTGGCTAAAGTTTTAAGTCGTTGATGTTTGTTTGCAAATACAACGATCTTGTACATATGTTAATGAAGCAAAAATGTCTTCCGAGGTATTCCAAAATATTCAAATCTCCAAGTCGCTGTTCGCCATGTCCAAAGCGGTACTTAATCACGTAGTACAGTAAATAGATATGGCGGAGATACTATGGACCACGGTTGAACTTCACTGAGCATGCGTTAGCACTATTTTGGATGTTAATCCTCGGAATTCGGCAGATCAGATTTCGCGTGCTATAGATCAGGCTCATCACAGATTCGCACCGCGACGGGGATAGAGCCCGCCGTCATAGGAGAGCGAGAACGCTGACTCCTTCCTCTCGGCCAAACAGTTTCCTTTCATGTGACCTATACATTAGATTAGAATATTTTATTTATAAAACTAGCGTACAGATGCAGCCACCAGACTTTTATTTTAGTTAAATTCAAAGAGATCTAATTATTAAGATGGATTCGAACTCAAAGTACCCATTCTTAGACCTGCGTCAAACCTCACAGCCACAAGCACTGATGCTTCAGACACTTTTTTAAGTCTTATAAATTTTTCAAGTAACGGCACTTTAGTTAAACATAACTCCGATAGACAGTAGCACCATTTTCTGACTTTTTCTAAATATCGATCTCTTTTCGCGGGGTTTGAACTTAAAATTTTTCACTTTTGAAGCCATCGACGAGCCTCACAGCCACAAGTGTTGAAGCGCAAGTGATTTTATTTGCTCTATAAACATTTCAAGTAATGGTACTTTAGTTAAATAATTCTCCGATAGATAGCAGCACCAGTATTAGATTTTCTCTAACAATCGGTCCCTTCTCGCAGGGTTCGAACTGAAAGTTACACATCTGAAGTCAACGACGAACCTCTCAGCCACAAGTGCTGATCACGTTTCATTATATGCCTTATAAACATTTCAATTCATAGAAATTTTGTTAAATAACTCTCCGACAGGTAGAAACACGAATTTATGATTTTCTCATTCTACCTAGTCCAGTAACTTTATACATCGAACCTCGCATCAAATCTGGTTGTTCTGATTTTTTGATGAGTTTTTTGTAATATTAACCCGGGGCCGTAGCGCTGGGGGCGCTATGAACTGCTCAGCCCCCCTGGAAAAGCCTAAGCCCCCCCCCAGAGCAATTAACAGGCACCAGGAATACTTTTTTTTTTTTAAATAAGTTTTTACAGTATCTATCCCTATGTATAAAAATGAACATTTTCTGCTGTCAAAAATGGAGTTTCACTAGTCTGCACGTTGCAAACTCTTGAAACATCGTAACTTTCAATAATTGTGCAATACTTGTCAATTTTTGCCCTTTATTTACTGTGCCCATGCACACAGTAAAAACAACTTCTTAAAAAGAGAGTGAGTGGGTTATATAGTGTCCAGTTTGAATACATCTGTGAACTTCTGTCAATTAATTTCCTCACAAATCTGACAGCTAAAATCATACATCTGAATACGGAAAAAGCGAGGTATCTACTTATATAATATGCTAACGTATGCGGTACTAAAATCGACGATATTTCTACTCTGCGAACGGCAACAACAATAAGATGCAAGCATTAGTGTGATGAGATAACAATAACACATGCGCAAAAATCCCAAATGACATCAAATGGAGCAAGCATATACGTTGCTGGTTATTTAAAATTTAATTACATATGTCACGAAGTGGCTAGATTACAAATTAACAATAATGCACTCGCGAAAATACAAAATCTTTCGGATCTTTTTCGCAGATTTAAAAATATCAAATATACTGTACTTAGCGCGTTTATCGCACATTAAAAAAAAAAAAAAATGGTCACCATGCAGTAGGCTAAAGCGCATTTTAGCCCCATTTCCTGTTTCTTTTATATTATTGTAATGGAGAATACGTATTAAATAATACAACCATACTATGAAAACACCAGGTTGCTGACTATGGCGGTACTTACGTATTAACCCGGCGGTCCGCCAAGACGAGCAATTTTTCGCCAAGATGAATGCCGGACACATGAAATTATTGATAGTTCGGAATACGATTGGCAACAGTTTGCCAGTGCATTTGACGAAAAAATAGTTTGGCGGGAATGACCGCCGGGATAATGCGTAAGTACCACTTTGGCACATTAACGCTGGTATTATTAAATTAGAAATAGAAAAGTACCCGCTAAACACTAATTTGAAAAAGCCCGCAGCTGCTGCAATTAAGAAGTATTTCTGTAGGAATTTGTACATCACGTTATCACCCAATGCAGTATTTTTATAATCATTTTATGAATGGAACTGTCCCCAATTATGTCTATAGTTACATTTTGCAATGTTAGTACTTGACATCGCCACCATGACTACCATCGGCTTTTATGATGACACCACAAATTTGTAGCAACCCTAACCTAAATAAACTTAATGGCAAATACTGTTAAAACAAAGAAACATGATTTTCATTAAAATGAGTCCAATAATTTGACCAACACTGAACTGAGTATAAAGAACAGTAAGGTATAGGGGGGGGCGAAGCTGTCCGCCCTGGCGGCTGGTCTAGTATATCTCTGCAATTAGCGATCACCGTTTCCCCACAATCCGGGAAACTGCAATCAGCAAAGGAGGAAGTGAGAAAAATTTTGAACTTCTCAAAGGTCACAAATTCTGTTGACAGGGCCAATTCTAGACGTGCCTTTGTGAGAATTTTCTCTTTAGCGCCCCCTCTAAATCTTAGCCATCTCCTCCCTCAGAACTTTCACTGTCATTGTATCATGTTTTGGTGGGTAAACACTACTAGTGCGACTAGGACGAACGAGGCCACTAATGACCTTACAATAAGAACACCAGTTCCTTTTGGCGATAGTCAGTCATTGTTTGGTAAATGCCCAAAATCTCACCATTTGTCGTCGACCTTGGCAAGTTTTGCCGAAATAGCGCCAAATTTGGTGCGAAAAATAACTTCGAATTTCGCGTAACCCTAAAATTTTTAACCGTATAATGTTGAAATATTGTATTTAGAACTATTGTAACATCTAACTGTACAATTTTTTTTATTATAATTGACTGGGTAATTTATTTACAGGGTCAGCCAAATGACTTACGTTAAGGTATATGGATGCATTCAATTCATTGAAAGTCTGTGGTCAATGATTACTTTGGCTATCCCCAAAATCTCGGAAACTATCTCAAGCTTGTCGGCTTTTGGTGAAATATCGCCAAATTAAGAGTCAGGAGGAAATCTTTCAAATTGAACCCAGTTTGGCGATATCTGAAATATTTAGGTAGAAATCGCTAAATCTTAGTATTACTGCAGCATTTTAATTCTTCTAAACAAAATAAGTTTAGATGAAGTGCGCCAAAAATATTTTTCATTTTATAGACGTGCAAGGAACTCATGTGTTGTCTACATCAGATTTGTTGAGATTGTGTCTGGGAAGCACAAAGAGAGATGTTCGCTGATGGGGCAGTTTTTTCTGAGAGATCAACTGAATTCTAATTTGCAAATAGGAGTAAGTCTTTCTTATCTTTCGCACACTGACGCTCTGTTGTATATTGCCATTTGAGTTTGGACAGCGCGAGGAAGCATCGCGCTGCCTTTTGCTTGCTTTTCTGCTCTCGCATATAGCCAACCTTGGAAAACTTAAATCATATGCATTGAACAGGATTTTGATGGAAAGCGTTTTATAATCGATGCCCGATGCATGCAACTCTTATTTCTCTAGCTTCAACATAAATTTCTTTCCCCCATTTTTTTTTTCTTTCTCTTTAAGCATTGCAAGATTCTCGACGTCACAATACCTTTTTCTCAGTTCGGGAGCTCTCTATTACCCTTATGCAGTTGTACAATGCCCTTCCGTAAGGAGAGTTTCTGAATTGGTATTTTCCAGTATGGAAGGGGGGTTCAAAGTAAAATTTACCACATGATTGTTCGATACTTGTAGTACTCAAGACTGTTTTCCGCCTCCTAAAATGTGTAAAAACTTATTTCAACATTTTTCTTGGCTTTTTTTTTTTTTTTTTTTCAAGGGAGCCTGAAATTTAAATAAATAATTTAAATATGTATATATATGTGTGTGTGTGTAAACGCTTTAGTAGTTCCCCTAGATGAAATGCTCTTAAAGCGTAATGTAATTTTATGAGTGTCCCTAAAGAACTATTGGCGATATATGCATAAAGGTAGCTTATAATACTCAGGAATGGCGCAGCTTATATAATCGTGAAAGTAGTTTTAGAATCGGTTCAATAGTTACAGTGATACCCATACTGCGTTATTTACTAGGATTATTTTCAGTGTCACTGTAAAATATAAATGATGTATGTAATATAAATGAAAGGTAGCCTATAATACTTAGGAATAGTGTAGCTTTCTATCGCTGAAAAGATTTTTAGAATCGGCTTAGAACGTAATGCAATTCTATGAGTGTCAGTGTAAAATAACTATTTTTGTTATATACTAGGGGCCAAGGCCACTAGACTCGCTAAGCTCGCTTTTCGTATGATGCATTCGGCCCCTAATAAGGCGCATTCGTAAAAAAAGGCATCTCTCTATTCTAAAAAAATGTAAAGGCCGCTGGCGAATATGGCTTAATCATGGTATCTGAGCAAATTGTCAGTTAATGCTCAGTAAATAACATAAATATGCACAGCATATCACCATCCGATTGAACAGATATAGAATGGACTGCAAATGCTGGAATCGGTACGGTGGAGAGTTGCATGAGGAGAATTGTCTAAAATGCAGCTGGTGATTTTTCGCTTCTTGTGTTTATGGTTAACTTCCAGCTGAAAATAATCTACTCATGAGAAAGATTTGTTTAGTTAATTAAACTTAAAAGCAATTGTCTTGAGTCAACTGAAGTGTCTTGTCAATTTTCTTGAGTGAACAATTCAACTGAAAATTTAAGTACAACTTTTTTTATGCATATAGTTTTAATATTTTACATGCATAAAATTACACCAAAACACATTAAAACGCAAACTGTTTATTTTATTTAAAAACACTTTATATATAAAATGAGTGAGGTATTTACAAATGTAAGCACATACATTTATACATTTCAATGAATCTATAATAGTAACTAAAGGTAATGATTGTAAATAAATAAATAAATCTTTTTTCTAAATCAGCAAACAAAGTATGTGATTTTGGATACACAGTAGTTTTATGTACATTCATTATAATACAATAATAAAGGTTAAATATGCCTTATGATTTGTTATTTTCTGAGATTAAACAGGTGATTTTTCCCCTCAAATCACATACTAATATAAAATTGCACATAACAAGAAAACACATTAATCAACATAACTGATAATGATTTTTGTAAATTTATATACTTTTTTAAATTGAATTTTTAATACAGCTCTTTACATTTGTAACACAGCTTTTGCTTGTATCTTAATCTTGATTTAAAAAATAAATAAATAAATAAATAAATTGTTTGAACAGACTTTTTATACTTGAGATAGTTTAAATGCAAGAATAATTTAAGCTAAACTTTTGAAAATTTTAAGTAAAAGCATCGCAAATAATAACAATAATAATAATCTATAAATAAAATAAAAGCACTTAAACAAGAAAAGCCAAGCCTCAAAACTGGAATTTGATATTCGGACATATATTAACCAATATTTATTACATTTATTTCACTTTGGAAAAGGAATAAATGAATTCACAATAACAGACAAATATTGGCAGCTTATGTGAAAATGTTTCAAATACAGTCAATTCGTTTTGTACAGAAACATAATGTAATGAAAAGTACACTGTAATAAGATACAATAGTGATTTAATTGGTTTATTGTTAAAACACAATCAAAAAACTTAATTCAACAAAATTTATCAAATCATGATAGCAAAACACATTTTTTAACAAGCTGAAGTTGGTTTTAAAATTGAATTTGGTGAACTTATTTATAATATCTTTAATGAATTATCCAAAGTCAGCACAGATTAATATTTAAATAAATATAATAAGGTATAAACAAAAATGAAGAATTTTTGCTATTTTTTTTTTCCTTTAAGGTGGGGAGGATTTTTGCCCAAAAATTGATCATTAAAATGACAGCCAAAATATTAATTTAATGAACTCAAGCTATTGAGTAAATGAAAAATAATAATGAAATAAATTAAGAAAATCCCTCTCATTTCTCTGGAACAAATTTGAGGGCTTTCCAAGAACTTTCTGCATGTTTTCCAAAGATTTTGTTTATTTATTTAATTTTTTGTTTGTTTCAATGATAAAGGATGGTTAAAATGAAAACAATAATAATGTAAAAAGTATTTTAAGTGATTACTTCATGGCTAATTGGTGCAAATATATGTTTTTAGAATACATGGGATTCTCACAAAGCTGAATTTGATTCAAAGGCGCATGATAGCTTCAAAATGCTAGAAAATTTTTTAAAGGAAGATCTACTATGAATAGTGTACGATAAAAAGGGTGTTATGTGTAGAATGAAATTTGCTCAAAATTACTATTATTATCGACTAATATAAGCTGCTTTTGTTGGTGGCTCTTTATAACAATATTTATTAAAAAAATTTCATGATAAAACATTTGTTAGAATGTTGTTTGTTACAAAACTTATGGCATTAAAAACTTTTTTTGGAAGGTCCTTGGATTTTATTACTGTACTATTTGAGTAATGCAACACAGCAAAGATTCCAACATTGACGCAATTTAATTGACCAAAATTTTATTTTTTTATAATTTTAAATCTCTACGAAAATTTTACAGTGAAAACAACTTTACATTATTTGCCCATTTCCAAGATGCTCAATGGGTTAAATCAATACTTTGTCAAGATTTTGTTTTGAGGCATAGCTTTGTAGGGTAACTGAATACAAAAATCCCATGTAGTAGAAAGTAGTCAATACAACAGTTATGTAGAGTTAATAAAAAACTAAAAACAGTAATATACAATAATGCATTATTTACAGTGAGTAATTAACTATCACAGAAATGTTGAAGTCATAAACTTATACAATCTACTATAATAAAACTTTTGTAACATTCCTGATGTTCAGAATGAATTACTTTCTCAAATTCATTTTGTTCAAATAAATACAGAGTAATTTTCTTTAATTAGACTTCTTTAAAGATTCAAAATTTTTCATATGTCTTTTTTTAATTATATCTTCATAAAGTTTTCAATTTCAACTTAACCAAGAAAATATAAATTGGATTCCATCCATGAAATATGTCTTTAATTTGCACAGCTCATAGCCATTGAGCACTAACGGCATATGCATTTATGTCATTACATTATGATGGCATAAAAGATAAAAATTGTTCAACAAATGATAGCATAGTTAAGAATTATAATAAAATCCCAAATTAATGATGTTAGCATAATAATTTTTAAATTATTTGTTTTAGCACATTATTTCTTACGTAAAAAGTGTAAATTCTTTGGTTTTTCAATACTCTAGTTTCAAATCACAACATAATTATAATATTTTACTTGATACTGGATTCAAAATATTTGATTGGAATAATTTTATCAAGACATACTTTTATTTAGTTGAGGTTTTTTTTTTTTAAATCTGCAGTCTATAATTCTTAACAGCAATTAGGAGTTACCAATATACATCTTAACAAGATTCATGAAAAAAACTAAAGCCTTCAATAGCTCTTAAAAAATGAAGTTAAAATAACTGAAAACTCATCACGTAAGAAACATACCATTAATTAGATTTAAAGTATATTTTAAAATACAATATCCATTAAAAAATTTAATAATTTATAATTTTGAATAATAGCTAGTATTTTAAAATGGACTTCTACTGAATTCTTCCAAACAGGAAAAAATATTCTCACTTAAAGATAAAAGTATAATTTTTTTTTAAAACAAAAGTTACATCGTTAGTACTGCATTACACCTCTAGAATTTTTTTCCCTTTATATAATTAGTATATTTTTTTATGCACT
This sequence comes from Cheiracanthium punctorium, assembly GCA_038373885.1. Taxonomy (NCBI): domain Eukaryota; kingdom Metazoa; phylum Arthropoda; class Arachnida; order Araneae; family Cheiracanthiidae; genus Cheiracanthium; species Cheiracanthium punctorium. The sequence goes on along the minus strand of JAWZYV010011930.1, from coordinate 858,063 downwards.
CAGTTGTGTGCATAATCACATCAATTACTTTTACTAACTGATGACTGAATGAAATGGATTTAAAAACTGGAGATTAATAAATAAAAGGTAATAACAGTACCACAAGAGATGAGATGGGCTCAGTCCGGACCCAAATCAGGCTCAAGCTCTGTAATTAACCATTGTGTTCAAGCTGAGGTTCCTGAGGAATTTCTAATTGAGCATACTCCTTGTAAACATATTTTTAAAACTAATTTATTGTTGTGAGAGGAATAAATGCACTTATATAAAAAAAAGAGGGGGAACAAAGCCTAATTAGTGAGTAAAACTCTTCGGATTATGTATTTCAAATATATTATTTCAAAGCGATGATTTGTTATGAAATCAGCTCTCTACACATATTAATGAATGTTATTATTTCTGTCTCTGGGAAAACAGAAAAAATAGCAAATGTTTTAACTGCATTTCTTTCACATCAGAAGAACTTATGGTATTGTATCAATTAAGTAAATATCTTTATGATTAGCCTACAGACTTAGCCTACATTTTGGGCTCAGGTGAGCTACGATTACAAGCACTTGGGTTTTAAAAAATGAACCCAAACTCATCTGCATCATATAGAACTCTCATAAGTGTAAATACATAAAAAACATAGATGCATAAAATAAATATATAGTAAAAGCACCATCTACAACAATTCTTGATCATCAATGAAATAAATGAAAATCATTAATGAAACTGACCCCAAATGTTATTAGCTGTGAGCGACAGGAGGAAAAGATTCTTTGATCAGTTATAGATCTTTCCTTTTTTCACCCACCAGTTGTCAGAAACAATCACAAATCAAGTAGAATTGACAGGATTTTTAATCCTATAGTAAAAAATACAACAGAGTGGTTTAACCATACTACCCAAATTCTTTCTATATTACTTTCCAAGTCAAACTGTCCAAAACCTTCATGGCTGTGTATAATTTCAGTTAAAATGTATTTATGCTTTCATCTTTTATAATTCTGAAACTGTTCGATATATTTAGTGACTGACATATTTACTAGATTATAAAAACATGATAATGTCAAAATTTTAGCCAGCTAAGATTATGACTTTTCAATCTTAAATTAATTAACAAAAACTATCCTTAGATAGAAAGGTTGGATTTTTTTCTTTTTTAAGAGGGGAGCTGTCTTAAATGCCTTTACACTCTTGCAATTTTTTTCAATATTTCAGACAACTTTGAAGTATTTTAAATACTAAGCTCTTACAAAAATAAGAGTTTTGGAAATTGGGAGGGGGGGGGGGGGGAGGAAACATAATAATAATATCAGCTTCCGCTTTGTGATATTACATATATTTTTAAGGTAGACATTTTTTTGGACACTTATTTCTCCCAACCCTGAAATAAATAGATGAATCTGTTAGAGATTAAAATAAACTGCACTGGAAAATAGAGTTTAAAACCAAAGTTCATTTTCTTGATCTGCTTGTCCAGGAATTTTACTGGACTCTTCATCAGAATCACTAACAACTAAGTCGTTGCTAACATTGTCTTCGTGAACCTCTTCTTTTGGTTGCTGAAAACCATATCGGCCTTGCAACAGGAACTCTGAAGGATCGTAGCTTTCATCTATTATTTCAGAACTTTCATTGTCAGCACACAGGTCCCCTCCCAAATCAAACTGAACCAGGTGGCCACCTTCTCCCGACATGTTCTGGGGCATTTCATTGTCACTATCATAGTGCATCTTCTCATTGAAACTGCTCTCTGATTTGAGTAAGTTATCACTCATTAGCATGGATTCATCATCATCGTCATCATCATCAAACTCATCTTCATCATCACCATCAATATCCACAAAATCCAGATCATCTCCATCTTTGGACTACAAATAACAAGAATTGAAATCAGACAATTTTAAAATAAGGCTGTTTGAAAACATAAGGTATATCTTATAGTTTTTTAAACATAGTCTTAAAAATAAACAAATTACATTAAATGCCCAAAATAATGCAGAATAATAAAAACACATAAAACATTATTTAATACGGCGGATTAATTAGTTAAAATTTTTTATTTGGGAATACCTTATTCCCCCGTACACGATATATATTTCGGTTACACACATAACCATCTTCAGTCGTTTCTGGATCTCTCACTAATGGCGGCTTCTTTTTATATCTTCTTCGTTCTTCTTCTTGAAAGTTCGATGCATGACGTCATCCCATGATTGGTCGATTGTATGAAGCGTATCGTTGATGCTGCCCTCTGTCGTCAATATTTCTAAGCTCTCACGAATGTAGGCATATATACTATTTGACAATTGATTTTAAAAACATTAAAAAAAAATAGCCAACTTTAAAAATAGTATATATGCCTACATTCGTGAGAGCTTAGAAATATTGACGACAGAGGGCAGCATCAATGATACGCTTCATACAATCGACCAATCATGGGATGACGTCATGCATCGAACTTTCAAGAAGAAGAACGAAGAAGATATAAAAAGAAGCCGCCATTAGTGAGAGATCCAGAAACGACTGAAGATGGTTATGTGTGTAACCGAAATATATATCGTGTACGGGGGAATAAGGTATTCCCAAATAAAAAATTTTAACTAATGCAGAATATTTCTATACAAACTTCATCATAGGGTAGGTGCACCAGTAATTGACACTTTGCCCAATAATTTATTATAATAAGCTTTTATTTCACAACTTTTCTCAAATGGTGCTACCTAGTAACAATTTAGGTATTTATCTTCACTTTTTGTAACATTTTTGTACCCACTTAGACATTTGTCTTCAATTTTATGTAATTTTCTTTTTCCTCCAGAAGGTTCTAGGCTTCAGAAATTAAGATTTTAAATTAAATGCTAAAAAAAAAAAAGCCTGATTTTCAGTAGCTGGCTTAATCCTGAAATTAAGATTAGTTCATTATCAATCTGTTTCTATTTTAATCACATTTCTTTCTAGAAATTAATATAAACTGAATTGTATTAGATAACAGTACATAAAGTAAATATATAGAGATTTTTTAATAAATAAATTTATTTATTTATTTAAGATGGGTGTCAATTAATGGGTAAGAAAAAAATGGATTTCATCAGTAATTAACACTTATGTTATTTATTGGAGTTTTAGCAAAGTTCATGATAATTGCATACAATTCCTAATAAATGCAATAAATAGTTATCATCTTTAGATAATTTCTAATACACAGTAATCCCAAAAAGGTGGTAACAAGCTTTATTTCTTTACCTAATCGAACTTTTCTCAAATGGTTCTAGTTACAATTTAGGTATTTATCTTCACTTTTTGGAACTTTTTTTTTTTTTTTTTTTTTTTTTTTTTTTTAAATTTCCAGGGGTCCTAGGTAATATCTATTTCTAGAGTTCTATTTTAAACTCAGTGTAAAAATACTGTGATTCTCTTTAGCTGGCTTAATGCTGAAATTAAGATAAGAGTTCATTATTAACTTATTTCTATTTAAATCATATTTCTTTTTAGAAATTACTTTAAATTGAATTGTATCAGATAATTAACTGAAGTACCTGTCATTGACAGATTAGTATGTAATGCAAATTTCCAAAAAGCCTGACTTTTCATCAGCATTATAAGAGTACAAAGAACTGAAGTAGCATACTGGCAAAAGTATAGAAAGCAAAGTTACAATTTCTATCAACAGTTCAATGATTCCAGGTTAGATCGTAAGTAAGTCCTGAGTGAAATTTTCATTAAAGAAAATATTTTAAATTCAAAAATAATGTTTTATTTTAATGGAAAAGCTTTTAATGTCAAAAGGTCATTCCTCACCCGTAACTAATTTTTGTTTGATTCACTACAGATGTTTTAATATTATGCTTCCAGAAAACTGCACAAATTTCAAAAAAATCTAAAACAGCAAATAAACATTTAAAAAATTGAAGACATTTTAAAAAAATTAAATAGTTAACTAATATATTAACTTTGGATGCCTTATAGTGATTCCATTTTTTAAAAATGCAATTTTGCAAAGTTTTAAAATTTATTCAAACAAAAAAAAATCGGACATTTATTGTTTTAGTCATTACTGATCATCATGTTACTAAATTTTTCTATTTTCTAAAGCTGCTTTTGAGAGATACGAGAACAGACATTTACACGATTTTTACAAAATCTAAAAATCTTTTAAACAATTTTGGCAGCTATCACACACTGACTTGCCACACAGCATAATTTCAAATTTCATTCTCTTCCATTACAATTTTTCAGGAATGGAACTTCCATTTATAGTGTGACACCATTTCCACCAGGATATCTAAATTATAAAAGCTGAAACATTGGGGAAATGCAAAATAGTTATTGTCACAACATTCTGTAAATGGTAATATCACAAATATCCTTCTAGCTACAAACAATCAAATTTTCCAAAAATTGCTAGTATGAAACAGATAAATACAGGTATATCAATGAAATTTAATTCTGTCTATTTTATCTAATTATGTCCTGCATCCTGGACAAAATAACAAACATGCAATGTGGACCATAAAAGTAGCAAAAATGATTTATTTAACGCTATAATACTAACTTTTCCTCTATGCTGCATGTACTTCTCACTTCCTTCACTCTCCAAGTACATTCCATCATCATTGTTATAAGAAGTACCAGTAATAGCAGAGTCCGTTTCAAGTGCATCCAAGGCAGCTTCTTTAGACGATCGCACAGATTCCTCCAAAACTGTCAGTTGTTCATCATACTAAAGTAATCAAAATAAAATAAAATGTACAGAACAATAATTAATTAATTAATTAATTAATAAAAGTAAAAAATATACCTTTAGAACTAAAGTTATATGCATGTGCATTAAAAATAGTGCCACAACTAGAGATAATGTCACCCAGAGCAAACATGAATTTTTGCACTTTCGTTAGCACGGTGCCTAGGGTAAACCTTAATTTTGGAGTCCCTTTCTTTGGAAACATAATTGATTTTGATGCCCCCTCAGCAAGGTGCCTAGGACACAGGCCCCATTTACCCCCTCTAGTTGCCTACGAGCTACAGCTTAAAAAAATAATAATAATAATGAACAAAATTTTCCCACTTCTAAAAAAGGTTCACCATCACTGTTCCAGGAGTTTTAGCATGAAACTAAGTAGCACATTTAAACCTACTTTATGAAAAAGAATGCAATGTGGACTTTGGTTATAATTCTTATTATTGCTAACGTTAATTTATTTTACAAACCAAATCATCTTTAATGACAGCTTCTTAACCCCTTAATGTGCAGGGGTTTTGCTGTGATATGACCTAATTCTAATATTTTAACCATTGGTCATGAAAATATATAAATATTAGTTAAATTTCCTACCACTGAAAAATAATGGTTGTTGTTACCAGAAAATGTTTATAGATGATAAAGAGATGTGTGAATATTTCCCTTTATTACAGATATTTTTAGAGAAAGTTTAAAATTGTTTAAACAATTAATGTTAGAAATTTATTAAACATCCCTGCAATCTGAAAAAAAAAAAAAAAAAAAAAAAAAAACTGAATGAAAGCACTAGCCCTTCAAAGTGTAAAGCATAATAACTTAGGATGAGAGAAACATTTTTTTTTTTCTGTAAATCATTCTATGAATATAAATGAGTAGAAAATCAGCCTACATAAAATGTGTACCTTAATTCATCAGAATTATTTCTACAGCATATCAAGATAACAGCAATCACATTTTACATCATTGAAAACTTAGGAGAATAAAAGAGTTTATTAGTTTTTCATTCACTTATAAAATACAGTTAGTACTTTTCTTAACACTTAAATCAAAACTAAACATTTAAACCAAATTTACTATAATTTTGCATTACCTTTTTAAGGGATGTTTGGCACGCTTCAAATATTTCCTTTGCTTTCTTTGTGAACTGACTTTCAGGACCATTGAATGTTAAGCTATTTGTCACAAGAAGTTCTACATCAGCCAGAAAATCTTCTCGATTGCTGTATTTATGACCCTTTACATTCTAAAGTAATAATGGAAAAGTGAATATAACTTACAAAACCAAAAATAAACATGTATGTTATTTATACCAGTGTTTCTCAAACACTAGTGCGCAGACTGGCACCGGTCCACCCAACCAAGTACATCAAATTTATTAAAATAATTCCATGTACATCAAATTTATTAAAATAATTCCATATATATCATATTTATTAAAATATTAATCAGCAAAATAAATGTTGTTGAAGCTAAAAATTATATTTGCGTAACACTTGATTTAATAAATATAGTACCTTGTTTATATAGTGTTTATTATTTCTGCCTGAGGCTAGTCCAAGAATTATTTTACTTATTTTTGTGGGTCTGCAGATGTAAAAAGGTTGGAAAATATTGATTTTTATCATTAAATGCTTCCAAAACTACTGTCATTTTACACTCAAATTTGTAAATGCTAATGTCTCGCTTAATAAATTTAAAAGAAAATTAAAGAACAACCAGCAAAAAATAGGATTAATAAAAAAAATGCTATAAAAAAATATGTTTAAAGGTTAAAATTAATAAATAACTGTGTAACTAACACACACATATTAAAAATAGCACAGTACGCACATTTTAGATGCTACAAAGGTTCCAACCTTCTTCAGCTAAGTTCCTACTTCCACAAGGCAAGAAAGTGAGAGTTCTCTGATCTTCCTGCCTGTGTGAAAATGCTGAAACAGGAACTTTTTGCAGCTAAAGAAATGGGGGACACTTCCTCCCAACCAAAATGTTTGTACTGCACTACTTTTTATACAAGTATATTATTAACACAGTTTTTTATTAATAAAGAAATATATTAAAAAAGAGTATGTGTTTATTTAAAAAATTTTGGGGCATTTTTAAAAAATTACCTTCAGAATGGTATCTAAATCAATTGGGTTTTTGATGACGTTGTAATATTCTTTTACAAACTTCTTGCTGACTGGTTTATGAAAAGGCCAAGATTCAGGAATAGTCTTCAAATCTTCAGAAACAATTGTTTCTAATATAAATGACAGAGCCACTTGATCATTATCATCCAACAGTGGATTAATGGCTTTCTCCAATCTCATCAATTTATCTTCTTTTTCAGCAAACCTTTTCAAACAGTGATCAAGCATTTTTTTGGCAGTTTGACTCAAAGTACTTTTTGGACCTAGATTAATAAAAAAGCATTAGTTTTTCACATGGCTTAAAAGTAGGATAAGTGTGAGAAGTAAGAATTAAAAAGAGAAAATTTAATTGAAATAGCTCATACGATGACAAAAAGAAACTGAATATGCAATAATAAACTTAAATTTTGGCATCTGCAGTTCAGCAGGGATTTGGCACAGAAACATTACTCCAGTGGCATATTTTTAGACAGCTAATCGATGTGCATGTAAAGTGCTTTTAAATGATTTTTAATTCACTTCAAGAGGGTGAAATCCCACTGGTAGCATAGAAAAACATTAGTTCAAAAGCCACATGATTTCTTTGTTTACTATAGTTGTTATAAAACATTCATAAAGGAAAGTTAGTTTGAAATTTTTGAAATGCTGTCTGTTGCTCTTTACTTATGTTTGCTGAAAAAAAAAACAGAAAAGTAATACCAATAAGTCAAACTTTATTCGGTCTAATTTTACTATAGACATAGGTATTTTGTTATAGTTTGATTTTTGTTCAAAATTAGTGAGTAAAAATTAGCTTAGAAATGTTGATGTAAATAGATCACTGGGTATTCAAGCTTCCTTTTTTTGAACACTTCAGGTAGTATATTTCGTTTTGGATTTTCTTCATATGGAAAGATCAATCATAAAATATCAATGATGTTTAGGATGCAGTTGATTATTTTTTTTTTCTATAGAAATTAAATATATTATTGCTTTTCCTCCTGGTGTCAATGAACAAACATACTAATAGAAAATAGATGATGATAAGTTTTATGCTCCAGTTATAAGTGATATTGTAGGGTGTTTATATCAGTATCAATAATATTGTGTGCACTTCAAAGGTTTAAAGGTGGTCCAGTGAGAAAAAGGAAAAAGTAGCATTTTCACACAGAGTTAGGGGGCACATGCTCCAGGCATGGTGCTAAAGGAGGTGCCTAAATTAGTTTTAGTTCATGGGAGAGGGCCATCCTAATTAAGATTTGCCCTGGGTGCAACAAACTCTAGCTGCAGCACTTTATTGAAATAGACAAAAATGTTCCTGATTTAAAGGTTGCCAAGCAAGACCTCTTGCATCTTGTATAAAGTGCAATGCCGCCGTGTGAAAAAACTGTTTCACAAGTTTTGCACAAAATTCTAAATACTACTTGTTATTACTTTTCTATCCGCTTATAGCATGTTTTGCATAATATACATATATTTTAAAAGTGTAAATTTGTGTTTTCCCAATTAGTTCTCTTCAGGTGCTTTGAACTCAAATATCCTGCATAAAATTGTTGTAAATCTGCATCAGTTATTGTATTTAAATATCATTAAATATTTCTAAGTATTTCAAAATACATGCTTGTTTTTTAAGGAATGTATTTTGTTTTCATATCTTTTAACAGTTTTCCAAAGGCATTGAAGTACTATTATTTTTTCGTTATATGCTAAAATGTTAATGTGCCAGTGCCCAGTGATTGATTGTTAGTATGGTCAATGCTAGTTTTGTTCAAATTCGACGATAATATTGATATTACAGGGTAAAATACATCAGATTCTAGATTTTTATTCAAATGCTTTAAAAAAATAATAATTTGGGCATTAACGGATTAAAAAAAAAACATGCTTTATGTACCAGGATTCTATCAAGAGATTACATTTGTTGCAATTGTAACACCTTTGCCATTAGAGCATAATTTGTTATTATGTACTTTCTTGTTGATCTCGAATTCTGAGCTTTAATTTAGGATAAAATTAAGTCTATGCAAGAAGTAATCAAACATTGCATGTTGCTGGACGTAAATGAAAGTTTTGAAGCCTTCATCTGACATCAAATTTGGAGTATGAATATCATTAATATTTGCCTAACTTGGCAATGTTTCAGAAAATTTTGAATATAATATCCAAAAGCTGTAGATAATTTTGTGAAACCATTAAAAAGAGCTGTTAATTGTTAAATCTTTTCTATTTTATATAGAGTAAGCTGTCATAAATGCCTATACTTATTTTATTTTTATAAAATATATTTATTTTATTGTGCATGAATTGGTACATATAATGTCTCTTAAACTGCTATAGCCCCTAAAGCTAAAAGCGAAAATTGTGCTTTTAACAAATTGTTTTTAGATGTAAATACATAAAAGCAGGTTAAAAAAAAAAAAAGATTTTGAGGAAAATATATAAAAGGATTCCACATAAAATTAGCAAACATCTGCCGCTTACAGAAATGCCAACTCTCTCAGACTTTTCAGTAGTAATTGAGAATATCTTCAGTAGTTTTATATGTTTGTCAGTAGTCAGTCGTGTACCGTAAACCGGGGCTACTTCGCACCTAGATAGGTAACTTAGCACCAATGTTGGGAAAAGATCACAGTCCATCTAGCACATAAACTAATGAATATATTCTTTTATTTTCGGTGTTAAAATAAAAGAATGCATAAAATAAAAGAATACATTCATTAGTTTATTTGCTAGATAAACTAAAATCTTTTTTCAACTATTTTTTTTTTTTTTGGGGGGGGGGTGCAAAGTAACTCCAGTGTACAGTAGACAAAAGTTTTTTTTTTTTTTTTTTTTTTTTTAAATACCTAAGGGAGAAAAAAGTTAATTATACACTGTTGAAAAATTTATCTTAAAATATAAATAAAACTTAATTATATCTTATTCAAAACATTTTGGGAAAACAAATTGCAACTCATTACCAGATGAATAATCCTTCAAATTTTATATAAATACTAGCCGACCTCGCAAACGTTGTTTTGCCATATAAATTATTCCTAGGATTATTTTAGTAGAAAGAAATGACTAACTTATTGTAAGTGTGTGAGGATGTGGTATATGAGTGGAAGAGGCATGGAGTGCTGTGAACGGTGCTGGAATATAAAATAACACAATATCAAACATTTATATTTTTAATTCATTGTAATTTATTCTTTAAATTTATATATATCGCTAATTACAATAATTTTACTAAAAAATAATATCAATCCCTTAACGCAATGGAATGTACAATATTTTTGTTATCCCATCTTTAGCTAACACAAACAAACTGGACGGTTTGCCCACTCGAGAGCATGCCACGTATAATTGTCCGTGTGAAAAACATGGTGTGCTCAAATCTAAGCCACAAACAGACATAGTTTGGCCTTGAGACTTATTGATAGTCATTCCATAAAAAATTTTGTCCAAAAAAATAAAATAAAAAAGGATGAAAATCTGAAACACTTTCAGATTTTAAATGCGCACTATATTAAAATTCTCCTATAACTAATAAATAAAAACTCCTATATATTAAAATTGTATCATAATTTATGTGTCATCTCTATTTTTCGTCCTTATTCGATTAAGTTGGAAAGTGTATCATTATTCATGACTATGCTGTATTTTTCTTTCTTGTTTCTTGTTTCATAAAACCCATCTTTGGAATCGAAATCTATCTTAAAATCGCCTACTAAAACTATTTTACAATTGTCGCCAAGTATATTACAACTATACTTCACCGTTTTATATATTGTTTCGAATGTGTATCATAATCCATGAGTGTACCATGTTTGTCTTTCTTGGGTTGATTCCTACTTTAATGCCTCGACTCTCGCCAAGGTGGCGATGATTAAACATGTGTTTTAATCATCGCCTGATGATTAGCAGTTCCATGATTCGCAGTTACCATGACGATTTTTTGCATTTATGCAGAAATCGTAATTTAGAATTAAAATGGCGATTTGGAACAACATGTAAGTACAGAATGCTGTTACATTTTTATTTATTTTGGAATACTAATTAATGTAGTTTTAATAATTAAATGTCTTCAAATTCCTTAACTGGTGCGTTTATCGCTAGTTTGTGTACTTTAGTTATCATCTAGTTCTTTTGGGCGCGTTGAAACAGTACTTACGTATTATCCCAGCGATCACTTCCGCCAAACTACTTTTTCGTAGATTTTAAATACGTTGCCAATCGTATTCCAAACCATCAACAATTTCATGTGCCCGGCATTTATCTTGGTGAAAAATTGCTTGTCTTAGCGGACCGCTGGGATAATACGTAAGTATCGTTGAAACTTGTGCATAACTCCCAGACTCCCATGATTGCAAAGCTCGCCAAAGTACGGGGATTTTTTAGGTTGGCGAGAATGGGGGCGTTAAAATAGGATTCAACTCTTTCTTGTACCATAAAACACATCTCTGGAATCGAAATCTATCTTAAAATCGCCTACTGTAGCTGTTTTACAATCTTCGCCAGGCATATTCTTCCTATAGGCATATTCCAACTATACCGCAAAGACATTTTAAATACTGTTTGGAATGGGCATCATAATCCATGAGTTTACCGTGTTTTCCTTTCTTGTTCCACAAAGTACTTCTTCGGAATAGAAATCTATATTAAAATCGCCTAATAAAACTGTTTTACAATATACGCCAGGCGTTTTCTAACTATACTCGAAATATATTTATAATAAATTGCCACATTTTGTGGCACCAGATTTAGCGATCAATTATCAAAAATTGCAAACCTTGTGCGACTTTCAACATTTTATTAACGCCCCCCCCCCACCACATTATCTGGCAAACACATTTGAAAAGTGACTCGACACGCTAATGTCTACACAAAAATCCTGATTGAAATTCATAGCACTCTGGGGCTAAACATTTTGGGGTGGACCGCCCTTATGACTTAGGGGTATGAGACATAGTTAAAAACCTATTCTCAGACCTAACGAATATACATAGAAAATTTCATTAAAATTGGTCGAGTGGTTTCAGAGGAGTTAGGTGACTAACACTGTGACAGGAGAATTTTATATATTAGATATTTAAATAATTATATACATAAAATACTAATAATAACAAACTACCCAACTCTATACGTAGTAGTTTAAAAACACTATAGTAATTTTAAAATGCTATTATATAGAATAAATCAATTTATATTTAAATTTCCATAAAAATATAAGCTTTTACCGTAGTTTGCAGTAAATCAAATTTTCCAAACAATTCCATAGAAACTACAGACAATCCATTGTAGTTGGCATACCTGCGCTCAGCAGGTGTTAGTTTCAAAGGTGAAGATTTAAATTTGATATTTTTATACGGAATGCTCTAGGCCACTAAAATTGAAGGAAGGTGCTCTAAGTGGAAATCTAGCCATGGGAGTAAAGATGAATTGAGGTTGAGCAAGATTTGTAGAAAGGGTTTTATGAATGGAAAAGAAAGGTTATTTAAGTTAAGGACAGAGAGGAAAAGAGCAGATTTTCAGTGCCACATTTACTGACTTTATGAAAGTGACAATATAAGCTGAATCATACAGATTTTAAAAAATTAGTTATTCTTAAATATGTATTTTTATTGCATATTGTAATGCTTAAATATTTAATCTAAAATGAATGTAACATGTTCATATTTAATTTTTAAAAATGTTTTTAGCCATTTATTACATAGTAATACTGTATTTTATCACATATGTATATTTCTTTGACAAATAAAATAATGTGGGAAATAAATTTAACAAAATTAGTAATGTGGCTCTTTAAGTAGTAAAAATCACTAATCTACATAGCCACTCAGGACTAACGTAATGGAATTCTTGTGTGTTCCTGTGAAATAACTATAAATATTACATACACAGAAGGATGGATGAATTGGAATCATAAACACTTTGAACTTTGTCAGAAAATGTTATACATTAAATAGTTTTTAGTGGATTAAACCTGAAAAATAATCTGACAGACAATCTTTCATTCTGGCATCTATAAAATTACCATTGTATAATGTGCTATTTTCAACTATCTGATTCACATCCTCTAAAAATTCTTCTCTGCTTTTGTATTTCCTCTGGTGAAGCTTTTCCCTCATAGTTTGAAGATCCATAGGTCTTTGAACTATACGATGATAATCGGGAACATTCTTGGCACTTACTGGAAACCAAAACTGTTGAGTCTACAAAAAGCAATAAATAAAAAAGTTTACACACTTTCCTAAAAATTACAAAAATTAATTAATTTCAAAATATTAATATTAAAAAAATGTCTTGTAAATAAATATATATATATATTCCTCTCCATCCATGATACTATGCAATATTTCTTCTGCATTCATTATTTTATTGCTATACAATGTGACAGTCAAAAAAACATTAACCAAATAAGAAATCTGAATTGAAAAATACATGTAGACCAAAATTCAAGTATATCAGGCAAGTTGGAGCGTTTAGGCTAATTTTTATTTTTTACCAACTATGCGAAAAATTCCAGAGCTGGGGATTGAACCCACTGCCACTTAACGTGTGGGTGCTCTACCACTGAGCTACTCAAAGGTTGAAAGGTTGATAGAATCACTTTCTAAAATATGTATAACTTCCATGTCGTAACGGAGTTGTGGCGAATTAATTGTTTCATCTGTTCCATCTGTGATTTGCAGAAGAAGATGATAAATACCAATGCGAGAAATTTCATCTGGAAATCGTCCCAGAGTAGCTCAGTGGTAGAGCACCCGCATGTTAAGTGGCAATCCTGGGTTCAATCTCTGGAATTTTTTGCATAGTTGGTGAAAAATCAAAATTAATCAGCCTAAACACTCCAACTTACTGTGAACCTTCCCTATAGCACAGGTTCATATAAGACGGATTTGTAAAACAAAGAGGGAAATTTGCGATATTTTTCTGTTAAGACGCTAAAAAAGGCTTGTACAACTCAATGAAAGAATAATATGTTTTTGAATTTCCTGTTACCACTGCTGTTGCTGTTGCCACTGCTGTTGTGTGTTTGTACGTACAATCTAAGGGACCCATGCAACACAGACTCATTTAACACAGAACATATCTACCATGTTATAGGCATTATAGGTCTACTATAGTTTCCCCAGAGCCCAATAGAAGAAATAATTTCTGCATCTGTTACCTTTTCAGACTTTAAGATTTTATTTCCTTTTCTAGAGCCATATTGTAATAATTTTGCTGCTTTAACCTCTTGCATTTGATAGTCTAAATCCCTTAAAACTGGAATTACTATTTTGGTTGTCAATAAATAGTGTAGCTAAACACAGATGTTTGAAGTTATTGATTAGTTTGCTGAAATACAGCCTCCTATGCCTAACCCCCCCCCCTCCGCAAAAAAAATGCTTAATGATAAACTATTTTTTTAAATCATCAATTTTATCAGTAGAACAAAAAGTCATCTTCCTCAAAAACTCTAGTCAGTAATGATATTTTAGGATACAGATTACACCTTCATCCATTGACTGAATCAATGTCGTAGTAGCGAGTTTAAAAAAATATAATACTCAGAATTTTTAATTTATTTATTAAGTATTTCCAGATGAGTAACATCATTGCCAAGTGCCAATACAATTTTTCTGATCTTGGTAAACCTATTTTGCTACTGTGTTTGCAGACTTCTAGGGCAAAGATAAAATAGTGACACAATAAATATCTAAATGTCTGTTAGGCTGTCTTTTATTTAACCTTTTTTTTTTTTTTTTTTTTTTTAAGTACTGTAGCACATGTGTATTACAATTTTCCTTTTGTAGCTATTGCTTTGCTAATGCTAAAATTTAATGTTTTGAAAATACAATGAAGCTTCTGATGTGACCATTTTACGAAGAATAAAGCTGGTCACTTTGCAAAGGTGGAAAGTGTGGTGATTGTAAAAGTGAAATTGTACAAAAGTGGTTACTATAAGACAGGTGGTCACTTCAGCAGGCTCCACTGTACATATATAGTATGTATATACATATATATAATTATAACAAGAGCTAGAAGAGCAAATTACAAACAAAATAAACAAATAAACGGAAAACTTCATTGCTACACACTCATCAAATTTTTGTTGAAAAAATTATAGGTCTACAGCACGTGAAAATGTAGTAAAAAGTCGGGATAGTGATGGTTTGATGCTGAATTCCCTTAAAATGTAATTTTGATTTTTACCAATTCAATAAATTATGAACAATAAATGAGGCTTATAGTACTTACATCAGGTAAATCTCTCATCTCATTAAGCATGCTCTCCAATATTATAGACAGAGTAACAACTGGGTCTGTTCTTTGTCTATTAATAAGCTTCTTGTGGGGCTTGAGGTAGTCACAATGTGTAACAGTACCTGCCCTACGTCTTTTCTTGATGGATACTGCTTCTTTAGGGAACTTTAAGACAAGGGATTTTCTCCTGACTTCATCAGCATGCTTCACCAGCTGTTTTGACAACACAACTTTGGTTTCATCGACTTTGACAAGATGGTCATCATCTAGGCCAGCCCTCTCTTCTTCTTCCTCCTGTTCTTCAGTCATTGCTACTTGAACAGGAGGAATGGGAGCAGCAGGTTGGTAGAGGGGACATGTCTTGTTTGTTCTCATGTGACCAATAGCACCACAAGCACCACATTTGAGCTGAAAGAAAAAAGAGGGGGAGCAAGAGATCAATCATTATAGAAATTCAAATAAAATGTTCTCTAAAACCTGAAAGAAACATAAAGATTAGTATTACTTTCAATAATGGAGGCTCTTTCTTAGGTTTCTTCTTTGGTGGAACATGCTTTTCTTTTTCAGCATTACGTTTCAACCGTCGAAGTTGCTCTTGAATTCTGGTGAAAGGAAGCAGTTTGAATAGCAAGAAAAGATTTAAAGTTTGCAAGCATTAGTATTAGAGCCTGACCTTGATGTAATGAATTTATCAGGACCCAAAATTTTATTTGTTAAATTGGGAGTTATTCATAATTTTGGGGTTCCAAAAAGAAAAAAAAAAAAATCTGCCCTTAACTTATAGAAACGACAATGATAAGAAACTACTCAAAAATATCTATAATTAGAAATTGTACACTTTCTCATTCAGCAGCAAATGAGGCTGCGAATAATTTGTAGCTTTATGCAGCACAAACAGTCTACTAAACTAAAATTGCCCGATTCTAGTCCCACCTGACAATCATTTTTTTTTTTTTTTCTTTTCCATTTAATGGCATAATTATAATAATAATGCAAGTTTAATGCCTACCAAATTTCACTAAAAATTTTTTATATAATAATTTCTCTAAAATATCATTAGTTTATTTTCCATTTAATTTAACATTCATTCTATATTGTATAATACTACAGTGTGATACAGTAATTTCACGATAAGTTGATTATCCAGATGTGTAGAAGGTTTTACATAGGTCCGGTCCGATCCAATACGAATTGAAGATAATTTGATTAGTCGAACATACAATAAGTTGAAGTTTTTTGTCTGCCTTCAGGAATTGAACTTATCGCAAAATCACTGTACTTTCATAAACTCCAAAATATTTTCCCTCTGTAAATTAAAAAGTTATAACATAGAAAGCATAAATACCTTCTTCTTTCCTTACGAATTTCTTCTTTCTGATGTTCATCAAGAGTAGATGCAAATTGCTTACTGTAAGAAAAATTAATGTTAATAAGATAAATTTATAACTAACACAAAAAATTATAGAGAGAAAAATAATTTTATTAATACATAAATGTATTTTTATCATGGAAAGTGCCAGACAGTTTATTGTTTAAAATGCACTGTGGAGGAAGGATAACATAACAAAAGTTATTTTTTTTTAAGGTGAAGAACACAATATTTTGCCCGTTTTAATGGCTGTCTTTGACTTGGGTAACTATAATTGGTAGGAATATCAGAACTTCCTTCTAACAGAAAATGTTAAAATAAACCAGAAAATAATGTAAAAATCATAAAACGGCCATTATTTTATAGACCACTCATTGAATTTTGTTTCTCTAAAATTTTAAATAACTGTTTAATTGAATACTATTCTTTTTAGAATAATATATCATTGCCTGCTTCTCCATAATCCATTTAAAGTATTTAGCAGACTTTTCCCAAATTATTAAGCAAATATTTTTACAAGTTTTTTTCTTACTACTTTAGACTTTACTTCTGCTTACTCAAGACTTTACTTCTAAAAGTCTAGAAGCTACATACAGTGCAGGATTTAGCGGTGTGGTGGCCCTGGGGCAAAGGTGTGGTGGCCCCTAATTATTTGTTAAACAGAGGTTAAGAATCTTTTCAACAACGAGTGTGTCATTTCTTGTGTATAGTATGATGATTTACTTTGTGATTGTTTCTCACAAATATACACATGATTTGTCAGATTGAAGATTAATATTAACCATTTTGACAAGAATTCAAAACACGCTCTGGAATGTTCAAAATGGAAAATGAGTGGAAAAAAGTGAGAGAACTGGTCTACCATTGTCAGAATTTTATTTTTTTTTTAAATTATTTTACACATCATTCGGGATTTATTAGGAAGTTTTATGCAAAAATGTCTGTTGTGGGGGCTCATCTATAACGGAGGCCCGGGTTGCTGTCCCAGTTGCCCTCCTCTAAATCCAGCCCTCGCTACATATATATGTAGCTTCTAGACTTTTTTCATGGGTAAATTTTAGTAATATAAATAATAATGTTTAAAATGTAATATAAATTAGCTTTTTAAAAAATCAGCTATACAGTTTAGTTAATTAGTTTATTAGTTTTTAAAAATCTTACATAAAAGCTGGATCCTTGGTAGTTCTTATACGCACGTATGTATCAATCACAGCAGGTTTTCGAACAGTTTCAATCCTGACAAATTCTTTACCATCGGGATTTTTAAAAGTTCGATAGATTTTCAAAATTCTGCCATTCTAGAAATAACAAGAACAAGTAATATAGCAAAAAGTTAGAAAAAGTAAAATGTCTCAAAAAAGAGTGAAAAAAAAAATTTTAACTAAACAAATTAAAAATTTAAACATTTCACACAACAAATAAGAATAATTTAGCCTACATTTAAGTTATTTTCCAAGAATATAATTTACATAACTAAAATCAATCAACACTGACTAAAAGCTACTACTACATGCTGATGCTTAGTGCTCTAGCCGTCTTATTGAATATCCTCAAGTAATTTAAACATGAACTTTTCCAGCAATTTAAAACACAAAATAATTTTTTTAGATAATAATAAATATGATTTTAAAACATGATATCAGAAACTAAAAGATAGATGAAAATAGTATAGATGAAAATAGTATAGGTACCGAATTAGATCCTGTACTTCCCAAACTTGCACTATCATCTTCCATCTTTAATTTGTCTGAATGGGAGAAAATATGTATCTCAAATAATAAAGCACAAAACAAGACAAAAAAATTACAAACACACAATCTTCATCAATTAAAAATAATAATACAAATAATAAAATGAGCAGTACGTGGTGTTTGAAATACATACATGTTTTGAAAATATTATATTAAATAGGAGAAAATAATAATAAAAAAACGCTTAAGTTGAAGAAACCTAAAACTTGTTATTAATTAATTTTATTTGTAACTGAATATGATTATAAGAAATATTTATTTCTCCTTCATATTAATACAATCTTTATGTTTAAAACACAATTCGTTACTCAGAGCTACAACATATATAACAAATAATACTTTCAACATTTTCAACTCAACAAAATAAAAGCTTCAGTTATATTATTTCATATGGTCACAAATGTTAATAAGCAGCTAAATATATAAAGACAAGAACAAAATAAAAATACAGAAACACAAAATTAGAAGAGGCTGTCAGAT
This sequence comes from Cheiracanthium punctorium, assembly GCA_038373885.1. NCBI lineage: Eukaryota > Metazoa > Arthropoda > Arachnida > Araneae > Cheiracanthiidae > Cheiracanthium > Cheiracanthium punctorium. The sequence goes on along the minus strand of JAWZYV010011930.1, from coordinate 839,391 downwards.
AATTAAGAAGATATTTTAAAATATTTTGAAGAAAAGGGGGAAGAAAGTGCATTTGATGGAACAGTGTTATTATGTGATTCCTCTTCCTCCTTAAGACTTGGAGGACTTCAGCCATTTCAATAACTTAATGTAGATAGAATTTATTTTATAGATTACGGCAGTTTCTTATTTTTTATTATATCTTTATCACTATGTATATGTTTAAATATATTTTTATTCAGTTTTATAGGTATTTTTATGTTTTTCTTTGATGCTTCCTTGGAAATTTTTATGGCTGCTCCCTTGCAGTAGAGTACGGCTTTTGTATATTTTTGTTTTTCTTTTTGTTGATTATCAATTTGTTCCAGTTCTTTAATTCGACTTTTGTAAGGATTCTTTACAATGTGGTTGGGGTATCCTGCATTTTTACATTGATTTTTGATGAATTAAATTTCTTCTTTGAGGAGGGTTTTGTAGGAGCACATTTTTATTGCGCAATTAACATATGAATGAACAGCTGCAATGTTAAATTTAAATGGGGCTTTTGAATGGAAATTGACGATTTCATTATTGTTAGTGGCTCTTCAGAAAACGGTGGTTTGTTAAGTGTAAAATTTATTTTATAGATTCTGGTGGTTCCTTCATTTTCTATTATATCTTTATCACTATGTATATGTTTAAATATATTTTTATTCAGTTTTATAGGTATTGTTTTATTTTTCTTTGATGCTTCCTTGGAAATTTTTATCGCTGTTTTATCACAATTTTTAATCACCAATTCTTAGTTTTTTTATTTCTCTGTTTTTGTTTGAAAAAATATACTTTTAGAAAACTCACAGGAACCCTGGACAAAAATAAAATATAATTATTTACTATGTGAAATTCACTATGGGAATGTTGCTATGAATAAATGTGTTATAGTTGTAAGAATAATGTGTTGTTATTCTTACAACTATAGAGTACCTCGTTTGGCCATAATACGTCGATCATCAACACTGTCTTCACCCAAAAGAAACTTTTCAAGTTCTCTTCTCTCAGCTTCTTCTCGCTCATGGGATAACTAATATACAGCAAAAAATTAAGTTATCAATATTAAACTTTTATATTGTTAACATTTTGATTGTTTAAAAGCTGTCTTCATAGATAAATCAAAATATAATTATAATGCATTCAAAACATAAAAATAACAACCTTCACAATCAAAAAACAAAGCTAATTATATTATTATTATTAGTTTTTAAACTGAGAATCCATCAGCCTATCCCTACAATTCTACTTTGGCTACAATTCACCAGTATACTGCTTTTGAAAACTTAAGTTACATTTCATCAACCACACCCTCCGCCGCCTCCCCCCCCCCCTCCACCACCACCACCACCCCTCCTACTAAAACAAAACACTGAATTAATATGTGCATAATAAATAAACTTATTCAAACATTATATTTTTTCAAAAACTATGCATTTGGGGGTTAAATAACAACCCCCCCCCAAAAAAAAACAGCAGGAACCTGAGTCTCTTATGCCAGTCCTTGGGTATGCTACTACAATACAAAAAAGTTGACTATGCTATGAAAATGTTCCATATACTGCAGGCTGTGATGGAAAGTCGAGTTTCTCCCTCTCCACCTATATGGGCTACGGATTCATAAGATTCGTATAATCCAATGTAACCATCTTTTCAGCTCAAAATGTGTCAATATTTTTGTAAAAAATCGTATGCTAATTGTAAGTGTACTTGAAAATTCGGAGGGGGAAGTGTACATATCATATTAAAGAGAAGAAAAGGTTGAAGTTTCTATTAAATTTTGAAACAAATGTTTTAAGTCAAAAGATTTTGAAAGTGTACAGGAATAAGTATTCAAATGACAATTTAAGAGAAAACAATTGACTTATATTGAATATACTCCAAAAAATTTCAGCTGTTAACATATTACAAATACAATTTTAAGAAACTTCACCCCCTACCCCCATACACCAAAATTTTGTATCTTGTGATAGGATGGAACAAATGTGTGTGTGTGTGATAAAATCAACTTATTACCAATACTTATAATACAAAATAACTTATTATTCTTACAAATCATTTAGACTTTTCACTAAAATGGACAACAGAACAATAATGGATATTTGAAATACTGACTTGCATGCTGCTTTTTTTGTTTGAAAGCATATTTTCAATATTCTTTCCCATTTCCTCAATATCCAAGTCATCTTCAGAGCTAGAATCTTCATCAGTAGAAAGAAGCTCTTGGGATGCTAAAACACTTTAAAGAAAAACTTTAAATAAATAAAATATAGAAAGGAGAGAAAGTTTATCAAAGATTATGGATACAAAAAAATATGCTGTCATATTTTATTTTATTTTTATTTTATTTTTTTTTTTTTTTTAGTTTTCATGCTAAGGTATTTCAACTAATCCAGAAAAGTTTTTTGAATATATATATGATATCAAAAGATTGCAAACACTATGTGCAAATTCAGTGAATAAACCAGAAATAAAAATAAAAGCCAAGATATAAAAATATATACTTTGATACAATAAAAGAAAATATGCAGCTGCTTTGAGTCCAACTAAACCATACATAAGAAGTCAGCGATGACATCGTTGATATGAGCATAAGAATAAAATTATGCTTCAGTTTTTACTTTGGCAGAAACTTTGGGTACTGCCTTTTAGTGGTCAAAAAAGTAATAGTTTAAACAAAAAAAGCCAAACAATTAAAACGGTAAAATATTGGAGAAGTCGTTGTCAAGAATAAAAGAATGTTTAAAAAAAATTTCACAGAGGTTTGCATTAAAAAGAAGAACAATTTTTAATGATATCAGAAGAAGAAAAATTAAACTGGTGTTTCAAACACAAAAAAAGTTACATTTTTACAAAAATTTCATTTTCTTTCACATAATTCTTGAGCATGTATTGTTGAATTACTGTACAGTATGCTGACTGGTGCTAAATAAATAAATAAATAAAAAACAGGAAAATTTGAAACATTTTCAAATCCTAAACAAGTACTAAAGTGCTATTTATTAAAAGTGTTTCATAGCACACATTTAAAAGTTTATCATAGGTCATGAATATGCCCTATTTGTCTTCCTTATTCCATAAAACACTTCTTCAGAATTGAAATTTATATTAAAATTGCAACTAAAAGTGTTTTACAATCTTTGCCAGTCACAATCTAACTACATGTCACCTTTATTTACACTAATATAGACACCTTTATAGACACTAATATTCCAAATATTAAAAATATCGCCAAGCTGGGTTCAGACTTTTTTTTCCCCCTTTCAAAAAAGTTCAAAATTAGACAAATTCATTCTAAGACTAGAATACTCAATACCATAAATGTCCAAAAGTATTACATTAAGGAAGAGATTTAATTTCAAATAACACTGTAAGCATGTTCACATATCTAAATGATATTTCACAGTGATGTTTGACTACATTGGTTCCTACCTCTTTATATAGCATCTTAATATGTCGAAAATCTACCTAAATAAAATATGAAATTGTTACACGTTTGTAATTCTACAAACTATAAAAAATTTAAAGGTTTATTTTAACACAACAAAATGAGATGAAATTTAACTAAATAAAAACACAATTTATATTTAAAAAAATAACATTTTAATCCAAGACATATGTTATCTTTAGGTATATATGACATACCGATTTTGTAAATCAAATATGCGCTGGCAATCTTCTTTATATCTTTCTTGGTGCTCAGCTATGCTGAAACGATTGCCACGAGCAAATTTGCTCATTGCTGAAAGTGAAGAATAATTACATTTCAAAATTATTACATGCTATTAAAAAATGTACATAAGAAACAGCAAAAGATCATAAGATTACTTAAATTCCTATTTTGCATAGGCTTTGACTGTTCCTTAATAAAAAATTAATTCATATAAATTATATTTCTGTTGTGTAGTTAATTTTAGGGGTGAAATTCTATATTGATGAAATATATCAATACTTTTTAAAATAAAGTGATTAAAAATATTTTAATAAAGCAAAAACAAACATGTTTACAGTAGGGAATACAATCTCGATCTCATGGGATCCCACACAAATATTTAGAGGGACTAGTCCTGTGGGATTACTGTCTTAATCCTGTGGGATTGTAACTGAAAAATAAATTATACTACTGATAGCTTTAAAAGGTGAATTTCAGTTAACCACCAAAAATTGTACAGCTTCTTCAGGGTTTCATACTAAAAAAAAAAATATTTTGTTAAGCGCTTTTGCATTCTCATATTCAGTATTGTAATTATTTGTCAAAATTAGATGAAGACTAGGAAGACCAGTGCCTCTTTACGTTGTCTTTTAACATTCTTCTTTTTTTAGCCACTAAGAAATAACAGTACATTATTATGAATATCATGACTATAAGTTTAATATTTATGTAAGTTATTGTATTAATTATCAAATAAGATAAATTATTATTATTAAAGTTCATGGCACAGAGCTTATAATCTTACTATTTCCTACTTTTCTCTATGGAAATTAATTTTTAGTTCAATGAAATATTAATCTTGCGCGGTCAACAAATCTCAATCCCGCAATGCGAAAAACAGCACAGGATTGCATTCCCTAGTTTACAGTTAAAACCACATAGGATCAAGTGTGGTAATTATGACCACGTCATGCTAATTTCAATTTATGAAGTTTTAAGTCTTTTAGTAATAGGAAAATATTGTTTTAATTAATCAGGGGAAACTTTGCTTTTTAAAGAACAGTTAGTAAAAGGTTTGTTTCCATAAGATTATTTGCTTAAAATTGAAGGGGGGTCATAATTACCCAAACAAAATTACAAATTGCAAAAAATTGGGGGTAATTATGACCATCTCTGGAGGAATTATGACTTTTTGATTTCTCTTTATATTTATGCACAGAACTTTTGTTGAAGCAATTGAGACTATTATTCTTGTTTTTGTTACTCATTAGTGTTACTTCAGCTCTAAAGTTAAGCAATTGGTATAAATTGAATAATAAGATTACAATTTCTATTTATTAAATCAAAATAGCCTCTTGCTGCCAAAATGTGTTCAAAATCACTCTTTTTCAAAAAAGAACAAAATATTGAATTGTGAAAAGAGTTTGAAATTTTGAAAGCAATTGTATTAAATATGTTGACCTTTAAAAAAGAATAAGGTCAAAATAAAAAATAAATGGTTACGACAATTCACAAACAGAAACTGTTCCTGGGATGCCCTGAAAGGATTTTCCTCACCCTCCTCCCAGGGGACAGAAGTTTTACAATAAAGCAATTTAAGCCATCTCATTGCAGATGAACTCCAATATTTTTTTAGTTACCTATACAGGCTAAAAATATGAGTAAACCAATAGAAACTAGATTTTCATAAAGACTGTTCACTAGCAATGGGTTGTAACGTAATGTGGAACTCTCCTTTTATTTGATTATGAAAAAGTAACTATTTATTTCAAAGAAATGTCCACAGCCAAAATCAATTTTTTGTATTTATATGTCTCATTTATTTTTCCTATAATGGCTTATCTAGCATATTTTAATGTCTTGGAATATACTTTTGGCTCTGTTCAAAGGCCATGGCAATAAGTTTCAAGCATTTCAAATTTGTTTAAATAATCAAAAATAAAATTGCCATTTTATAATTTAAATTAAATATAACAAATAACCTATGAGCATTCAAATGAAAACCAGGCAATTTTATTGGTTTAATATATATTGATATGTTATTAATAAACATAGGTACGCCCATAGAGGGGGCTATATGGTCTAAAGGTAAAGAAAACAAAGGAGAAAATCTCTTTAAAATATTGTCACTCAACAAATAAATTAAAATATTTTAATTTTAAAAAATTTGTCTTCAAATTACTTTGAAAGTATTGTTTACAAAAATGGCTGCTTATTATATAAATACTAACTGATAGTACACGATATACAATTGAACTCATATAAAACACTAATGAAGATATCAGATAAGTATTTCTGGTGTTAGAACTAAGTTACATTAATAGTGGGCTAATATTCAATGGGCAAGTGGCACAGAATAAGTTGATATTATTAACTTACAACTTATTTTCACTAACAAACGAGGTCACTATAATTGAGTTCAAAAGTTTTTGTAGTCCCCCCACCCTAAACTAAAATCTTGGGTGAACCACAGTTGGGTCATTCCATGTCAAATCAACACAATTTTGGGAGATTTTCAGAATTGATGTCTCAGATTTTCATGATTTTTGGTATGCAGCAATATATCACAGACTTATGAAAAAATACCAAATTTCAGTTATGTAGCACATTTATTTTTGAAGTTATTAATTTTTAAAGATTTAAATTTTTATGAAAAAAAATCATATTTTGGCATCTTTAGATGCCTATAGGCTGGCAAGCAGTGATGGTATAAAGCTGAGAGTAGTCTCATTCTTAAAGCTGTTGAATGGGACTTTAATATGATATGCCACAAGATAGGGGTTACAATTTTAAAAATTGAAAATTTTAAATTTAAATTTCTCAAAAAGTGACAATTTTAAAATTTTCAAAAAATTATCAAAAATAGTTTGTGATGTCTAAATACACATAGCAAAATTCTATTATGGGATCTCAATGGGATCAGGAGATACAGGGCTAATAGAAATACACATTTGTAAAAAAAAAAAAAAAAAGAGGAAGTGCATTGAATGAAGCAAGCAGTGGCTATTACTTTTACATTATTTTTTGAATGGAGAAAGGTTTCATAAGCACTTACCGTTATTGAAAATCTAATCTAATGTGTAAAGCTAAAGTGTAATAAATCAATACCTTTAATTATGTTTTTTTTTTGTCTTCTATTGTTGGAAGAAATCCATACTGTTCACTTCAACGTAGAGCCTCTTTCTTTTTTTGAAGTTAGTTAAAAAGATTGATTTCCCTACCAGTGGCTGAGTGTTTAGCGGAGATGAAGGGTGCCTGGTTTAAATCCAGGTCGCATCCGCCGACCTAGACGTTCGGTGTATCCCGTGGTTTTCTCCAAAACTTTGCGTACATAGAAGTCAGGACAACTTAGAAAGACCCCATGGAGAGCACTCCTTTCGGACTAGATCCCTCGAGTGGGTAATCGACCGTAATCTAAAAAAAAAAGTACGAAAAACGCATGGCTTCTTTTATGTCTATTAAATTATATACATTTTTGATGCGCTCCATTTAAACTTATTTAATTTGAAATTAGGATACTTGAACGCGCGTCTATACAGATTTTCTAAAATGTAAAAAAAAAAGGAATTTTTTAATGTAAGGACTATAATGAAAAATGCTTATTTTTAAACGTAATTACAAAATTCCTAATCCCTTGGAAACTACTGGGAAGTATTTTTTAAACCCTACGCCCTCCCAATCGAATCATTCGAGCCCCCCCCCCCCCAATATTTTTAACAAGTCGACGCCAGTCTGAATATGAAGGCTAGAATGAAACAGTTTGGATGTATTTTTTATTATTTCTTTTGTGTTTATAGGACAAACTATCACGAAAGTACTCTCTTGGGAAAGGATATAATTTTGCCCTTCCCCCCGGACTCCTTGTGTAACAGAGAGGCGACTGAACACTGAAAACTCTCTAAAACTTGATAATTATTTTTCTTTTCACCCACTTGGTCATCGTCCTGGCAACTTTTCTGTGGATACCGATTGAGAGGAAATTTTTTCATTACATTCCTCCACAAACTTACTTAGCTTGATTATCTCCACGACACCACTGGTATACGCTCGCAGCACCCCAGGGTGCCGTGGCACACAGTTTGGGAACCTTTGCTGTAAGGTAATCATTGCATTTTATTTATTTTATAATGTCCTATACACTGCATAACAAAATCAGTAATTAAAAAAGAAAACAATTTTACTACATCGTATTTGCAAAACATACATTTCCAAAGCCCTGTTATCTCCTGATCCCATTGAGATCCCATAATAGAATTTTGCTATGTGTATTTAGACATCATAAACTATTTTTGATAATTTTTTGAAAATTTTAAAATTGTCACTTTTTGAGAAATTTAAATTTTTAAATTTTCAATTTTTTAAATTGTAACCCCTATCTTGTGGCATATCATATTAAAGTCCCATTCAACAGCTTTAGAATGAGACTACTCTCAGCTTTATACCATCACTGCTTGCCAGCCTATAGGCATCTAAAGATGCCAAAATATGATTTTTTTTTTTCATAAAAATTTAAATCTTTAAAAATTAATAACTTCAAAAATAAATGTGCTACATAACTGAAATTTGGTATTTTTTCATAAGTCTGTGATATATTGCTGCATACCAAAAATCATGAAAATCTGAGACATCAAGTCTGAATCAGTGTGTTGATTTGACATGGAATGACCCAGTTCTTAAATGTGAAAACAGGTAGTAAGTAATACCATCTTCTCCAGCTTTGGCTTTTTCAGTAGAAAGGGTTCGAACAACATCAATTACTTCCCATCGAGATAGTTTTTTGATCTGAAAAAGAAAATAAAACATTGCTATATGAAACCATAAATGTTAATATATATAGTAAATTGCAAAGCCTTTTTGACCAGGGGCTGGTCAAAAGGGCTTCACAACTTTTTAAACAGATCTTACGAAATTTGATTTTATTGTTATACTATTAATAAATATTTAATAAAGTTTTGAAATTTCACCCATTACCTCCTCTTCTGGTACATTGAATTTTCTAAGCAACTGCTTAGCATTGCTAAGAGAAAGCCTTCTTAAATCGGCATCTGTCCCTGTAACAGTTTTCTTAGCAGATGCTTGAGTATTACATTCTTCCTAGAGGGAGAAAAGAAATATATATATATATGCATAATCAAAAAGCATTATAAACTGTATTGGTTAAACTATGCACACTTATATTATATTCTGAAAGATGCAGTTTTAATAATAATACAAATCTCAAGAAAATATTGTATTATTGTATTTTTTACTTTTAACAAACATTGATTTGTTAAATTTACATTTTTTTTTTTTTTTTTTTTAAGTCTGTTACTTTTCATTGCAAAAGTTCAGAATTTCTGTCAGTTACTGCCCGATCATATCAATTTTTGAGCAAAAGATCTATTTCTGTAACCCAGATTCTCTGCTCCAAATATTTTTGGGCAGTTGTTAGTGCTTGAAAAAAAAAAATTGGACTTAGTTATCAGCTCGGTTAACAGAAACCTCGGATAATCGAGATTCTATTGTATATACAAAGACAGGCAAAATTTGCATAGTCGAAGAGTAAATTCTAATAAAAGTCTCAAGAAAATTCTAATATTATAAGCATCCACATCATGATTCACAGGTCTCATTTCAAAATCTTTAACACCAGATATGTTGATTATTATGAACCAAGTCATCCAAACTGAAGCTCAATTGAATGCGCCGTTTAAACGCTAGCGCACATTCAATAATTCCCCCCCATAGGCCATAATGTAAAAGAAATCTTTGTCGTAGCCCTGTAGAAAAACTATAAGTCCTATACACACCAAAATCAATACCGGTCTTACGATAGTGGTTTATAACATGTATACCCAATTTGAGCTCAATCGGATCTACCGTTTAAACGCCAGCGCACTTTCAAGAATTTCCTCCCATAGGCCATAATTTAAAAGAAATCTTTGGCGTAGCCCTGTAGAAAAGCTATAAGTCCTATACACACCAAAATCAATACCAGTCTTGCGACGGTGGTTTATAACATATATACCCAATTTGAGCTCAATCGAATGCCTCGTTTAGGAGCTAGCGTGTTCACTCACATACACACAAACACACACATACATACATACATCTGGTAAAAATAGCATAAATGGATTCAGAAGCAAGAAAAAATACATTTTTGGAGCAATTTGGAGCAAGAAAAAGTCACTTTTTGGAGCATAAGAATGTCAATTTTGAAATACAAAATTTATTTTTGGAGAGAAAGAGAAAAGTCATTAAAGAATGCCAATAAAAAAAATGAAAATTAAGGAGGTTCTTAAAAACTCTTAGCTTATAACAAAAACCAGTTTTTTTTTTTTTGTGGGGGAGGGGGGGAGTCAGAAGCTTATGAAATAAATAAAAAAATCAGTTATTTTATACATTGCTATACAAAATATCTATTTAAAATCAAAAATACAATATTTACTAAACTATATTAACCCATTTATGCCTAGCATCCCTTTTTTGGGACGGCATTTTCGCTATCAGTCGAAAGCGTTATTTATTTTTCCTAGCCTTTATTCACGAGTATAGAACATCAACTCCACATAATATTTTAACATGACCCAGTAGGATGTTGACATTTCGATTTTTATACATAATGATTTTAAAAGAAATCATCCCTTGCTCAAGAAGTTGACATCAGAAATTTATCTATTATTGCTGGTATTAACAAAAATCAAAGAAAGTCTCAAAAATATCTGGCCACAAATGTGTTAACTACCATCAGCAGCTAATAAAAAATTAAATTTAAAACAGAGGTCAATTTTTACTCTTAAGGCATTGGTGGTTTAAACAAAGTGATGCCAAAGAAAAAATATTCATTTTTAAGATTAATAGGGAAAGATTGAAATTAGAATACTTAGAATGTGTGATGACTTTTGTAAAAATTCAGGAGATTTACAAACATTTAAACATATATGGAAAAATTAAAAATGTAGCAGTTTTGCTGAATTTGGAGCAAAAATGTCCAAAAACGATCTTTTTGTAGCAGATTGGCACATCAGGATTGATTTGGCACAATTTGGAGCAATTGGAGCAGCTGGCACATCCCTGCTAAACACAGCACTGTAACAGATGCTTTTAAGCACAAAAAATAGTCACTTTAAGAACACATTTTTATAAAATAATGTAAACATTAAATATGTTTGCGATCAGAGAAAGAGAGAAAGATGCAGATCTGAAGAAATAAACTTATTCATTCAAACATTAAAAACTGCAAAAGAAAGGGGCAAGAGTTTGTACAGCAAAAGATTTGAGCTTGTGCATGGAAGGGTGTGAGTTGAGAGCATTACCACTCATGGCAAGCATGCTCAAACGGGGGGGTATTTGTGTAACTTACATATAAAGTGCTTCTTTTTCTGGAACTATATTTGAGTATTGCAAATGAGCATTTCGCACAAAGTATAGTCATATGGTATTCTATCACCATGCAGAAGATCATTGAAATTTGATTCCCCAAAGCCAATGAGTCCCTTCGTAAGTTAAGTATCGCAACTTAGTTTTTACATTACATAGTGTAATCCCATTTTTAATAATAATATTGCTCAATTTTTCAGTAATCAAAATAAAATAAGCAATACGAATCAAAAACAAAAAATTTTTTTCAAGCAATGAATATAATTTTATATTATGAAAACCTCTACCTTGGATTGCTGAGGTTTGTTGGGTACACGAACATATGAGAAACCTTCTGCACATCCAGTTGGGTCAGCTATACCTGTCAACTGAAGTAAACACTTTCCTTTCATAGCAGCAATAAAGGCGCGTGTTGTATTCCAAGGTGCAGCTTTAACCTAAAATGAATTGATCCATTTAACTTTAATTATATACTGAAGAAAAAAAGGTTAGTTACTCTAGTGAATCTGCACTTAATGAAAAACAGATGCAAGAATTTCAAAAACATTATAAACTCCTCACCCTTTTACAGCACAACACATAAACAAAGTAACATAAATCTAAAAAATCAAGACAGAGGTTATCGTGTAACTTATAATTCCAATTGTTATTTTTTTAAGCAAAACAGGGCATTTATTTTTAATTCAGGCATGAAAGCACGAAACAGCTAAAAAGACTGAACTTTGCTGTGGATCATACAGAACAAATAAATTAGTATGCATTTAACACATTACCTGTTGTTCTTTTATATGTATTCATTATTAAATTAACTAATATTCATTATATCACTGTATTCAGTATAACTACATTCATTAAACTAATTTAAATACTAAATCTCAAATCGCATCAGTGATGTTGCAAAAGACTGAATTCAGTCAAAAGACTGTCATGCCTGGTAAATAGTCTTGATGTTTGTGACGTGCTATCATCTTGTCAATAAACAGTGTGTCTCTTGGAATTATTATCTTTCTCTTTTTTGTGAAGCTTCTGATTTTCGATGTCGTAACCGAACAACTTGTATATAATATACATTTTTAGAAAGTGAATTATCAACCTTTCAAGTATATTAGGCAAGTTGGAGTGGCACTCCAACTTGCCTAATTGTATATAATATGTGTGAAAGAAGTTTTAAGAAACAAAACATCAGAACTTGATACAAAATAAAAATATTAGACAGTTAATTAATAACTACTATCAAGAATTCAAAGAAAAGAGCATAATTTTCAGAGAAAAGGGTGAAAAGGTGAATTTCTGCTAAATTCACCAAAAAGCTGAAATCAACTAAAAAACTGAAGAATCTCATCCCTGTAATTTTAAGTTTGCTGAAAGATATACAAAGAAAAGTCTATAATAAAATCAACTCAAACATTTTCATAAGAAACCCCTTTAACATAGTTAAAACTTTCATGAAAAATTTCATAGAATTTGGCACCTTTACCCACTTATTTAACAGTGGGTCCTTTTTTAATAATATGAAAGCACTTATAAGTCTGACATAGGGACATAAAAATGGTCCTATTGCCAGCATGCCTAGGGTGAACTGCATAACTGCAGGTCACGGGGACCCAATGGTTTGAAAGAAATGTGTAATGTAATTTGCTATTTTTGTCAGTCTTATTTCCCCTTCAAATACTTAGAAGTAGTCTTTCTAATGAGACAAACTGATTTTAGTTACCTCTTAAAAGTAGCATGACCAAAAAAATTTTGTGAAAAAAAAAATATGTACAAATTGTCCTTCTACTGACGACATAGTTATATCATTTGGATATTTGTTTCACTAAACATTTTTGCATCTTTCATACAATTTGCATTCAAAATATGCCGCAAGAATTCAATTCTCTGATTGTGTGATAAACTCATTTTAGTATGAAAACAAAAAAAAACATAACATTTTATTCTTGCACGACTTGAATGTGAAAAGAACCAAAGTAAAGAATTGATGCAATGATAAGCAGATGATAAAAATTTAGTTTCTTTTTTTTCTTTTTTTTTTAATCACAAACAGTGAGTTTATTAAGCTGGAGTATGCATACCTGCCAACCTGGGAAAATTAACATCAGTAAAATCTTGTGCTCATTTCAGTAAATTTCCACCTCACATCAGTAAAACTAAGTTCATTTTTTGTTAATTACTAGTGTTCTTGTTACTACTTGTTAAACTAAGTTTATTTATTGTCAAAATGCTCTTTAATTTAATTTTTAATATCATTTTCATTCACAACTGAATTTGCTCTACTTAATTTTTTTTTCTTCCCTTCTTGACTGATTTACGGAGGGGGGGGGGGGTAAAAATTTAAATTTAAAATAGGAATAACTTTTTATTCTTACGAAATTGGAGCTTTAAATGAAAGAGCACTAAAGGAAAAATATTTACTCTCAAGAGGGATGGAAAAGGATTGAACTGAAAATCTGAACCTGCCCTATTCGATGCTGCTTTTTTTTCTTCTTTATTGGTTTCTTCGAGAAAGGTGGGGCAGGGGAGGTAAAAAATTACACTTAAAATCAAAATAGGAATCAATTTTTATTCTTACGGCATTGGACATTTAAATAAACGAGTGTTGAAGGGAAAGTATATATCCTCTGGACGGATGGAAAAAGATTATACTGAAAAAAATTGAGAACTTCGAAAATTGCCAAACAATCCGTAAAATGACTCGTCATATCCGTACATCAGTAAATTAACACTAAAATCCGTATATTTTACGGATAATCCGTAAAAGTTGGCAGGTATGGAGTATGCGAACCTTTATGATACACAGGAGAATTCAAGGGTAGAATGATGAAATAAATTCTGAAGGGAAAAGTATCAAATAAAAAGGTTTCTAAACAAAGTTGAAGGTCATATTATCATCCCCCCCCCAATGACTTTCAGTGCTGCTGAAAGGGGAAATGCTATAAAACTTCTTAAAATTAGTAACAAAAATAAATCAGCTTACTTCATCATCTAATTTCATTTCCATCTCTTCATGATTTTCATCTTCTGGGGCAAAAAGGGATTTTTCTCCATAACCTGCATCCTATAACAAATGAATTACCATAAAATTTACTCATGAAGGAATAAAACATTTCTTTCTTGAAGCAAATATACAAAAATACAGAACAAGTAAGAAATTGAGAGAAGTGGAATATGAGCACCATGCCGTGTAAACAACTGAACAATCTTTTAATCACATGAGTATAAAAACTACATTGAAATCATTTATTGTTGATTATTTTGCTACTTACTTTGTTTATAAAAAAGAAAAAAAGGAGGGGAATCCGTTAAAGAACATTAAAAATAGCTTGAATATTTTCTTTAGAATAAGTTTTAATAATGATGAGAGGTGTCACTATATAAATGAATTAATTGACTTTCAATTATCAGATTTTTCTCTTCATCACATGGCATGTGATGTTGACCGTACAACCTAAAAAGCTAACATATGATGCAAATCAAGAATTGACAATCAAGAAGGGATTAAGCAGTGTTGTGAACAAGATATTTCTGTAGGCAGATTGGTGATGCAAGAGCTTTGTAAAAAGACCTCACTATGGCAAGTTCAAAGCAAGCAATGGGTGATGAAGATTTTTGATGAAAGTGCAACATCAACAAAAGAAACCTGCTTCTAAAAATCCACAACACACACTGAAGAGCCATTACATTGTGACCACCTACTCAATAATGTGTTGCGACTCCTTTGGCCTTCAAAACAGCTGCATCTCGCATGGACATGGATGCCATGAGTTCTTGGTAGATACTGGAGACAGGTTGTACCAAATATTTAAGTAGTGGCCACACAAAGTTGAGATATTGGAACAGGGTGATATTTGAGCACTGAGCTGCTGGGGAGAAGAGAGCAGTTGTTCTCCTGGAAGACGGCATAGGTCCAGTCTTAATGTTCTCGCACCCACTGTAGGCGTAGTTGACAGTGACGCATGAAAACACACATCCACATTCCATGGTACAATGAATATGGAATTTCTAAACTACAATAACCTTCCCCTCAAAAAAAGTTTATGAAACATCTTGCAATAACAACATTTGTTGGAACTAAGCAAAAACGCGGGAAGTCTCAATTATCAAATTTGTACATTTCCTAAAATTAATTGGAAAGAAACGTATTTTGCAAAAATAAGAATTCATAATTCAAGCCATTCTTACCTTTAATCTTTGTTCAGCAGCCAGCATGCCATAATAAGCACAGCATTGCTCTGGAGACACCATGGCTCTCATTTCATCTTCTGTTGGAAGTCGAAAATCAGATTTTAGAACCCACCAATTAGAATCATTGCCAGTCCTTTTAAAATCAGCACAGAGTTTTAAACGCTTTCGTATGCTACTTTCTGAGTGAGAAGGAAATGCTTTCTTAATATCTTCCATTTTTATTCTTCTGGGAGTATCTCTACTCTTCTCAAAAAGGCGATAAATGAATACCTGAAAATGAAATATATAAGTTGAATGAAAATGCAACATTAATTAAACATTAATACACTATAATACCTTTTTTGCATTACTACAAGCACTTTCAGCCATATACATGATAGTAACTAAAAGGAAAATTAAAGAGAGGAAAAAGGAACACATTAATGATCTATGTTTTGGAAAGCCAAGTACCGTTTTATCAAGATTAGCCCAAACCAACACCCCTCACCATTTATTTAGATAACATAAGGGAAATAACTACTAAAAAAATAAAAGCTCTCATCTACGAAGAGGAGCAATAATGACTGACATCAAGGCAGTCAGTGACACTACTCACATGCACATCGACGAAAGTTGGTGGGCATGGCTAAAGAGTAATAAAAGAACGAGAAGCAACAAACAGGAAGTGATGATTGCCATGTACGTGGCTGAAAGTGCCTGTAGTAATGTGAAAAGGTATTATAGTGTATTAATGTTTAATGAAAAATATATTTTTGTAAACAAAATGAAGATTAAAGTATTATCCTATAAAATTGTTTTCTTTTACATTTAAGTACTTTTTAAAAACACTTAATAAATAAATTGAAAAAAAACTGAATTTATATTTTAATTATGTTTAATTTTGCATTTATTCACAAATACTACTTTTGATTTAATGAATACTTTTTTTTTTTTTTTCATTTGAAGCATTGTTCAAGTTATGTCTATTTAACTACACTGCAACATAAAATCAGGGTTTTGTTTTTTTCCCTTTTTAAATTATCAATTTCTTCTTTATTTCAATTTTACTTAAAATTAAATCAAATGAACAGTTCCTTCAAAATGAGTTTAAACACAATAGAAATATCTATACTATTAAAATCTGTGCGCGTCTGTCTGTGTGTCTGTGTGTAGCATCATCTCCTCCTAAACGGTTGGGAGTTGAGTTTCGATCGAGGTATCCACGAATTCGGAAAATTTCGAGAAAGAACCTCCGCTAATTTAAATTTCGAAATTCGAATTATTTTAAGAGATATTGATAAAAAAAAACTGTCAAAAACGCTAATTTTTGATCTCCTTAATTCCCTAATTGTAACCCCTGCAGTGAAAATGTGAGAAAAAAGCATCGAGGTTGCCATGTTTGGCTATTTTATTAAATTATTTAGACTCCTGCAGTAAAAATAAAAGAATAATGATTTTTTTTTCTGTTTAGATTATTTACAAAGTTATTTTTTAATTAAAGCATTGCGTGCGTGTGAAATCAGAGCAGGAATTCAATGTTTTTTATGTGTAAAAGAATAAGGGATTGGGAGATTTCCGAGACTATATGTGTATTTTTTAGTTGGTCGAAAAAAAAAATGGCTGATTTGGCGATTTTGAGAAAGTAGTAGGTTCTACCGATTTGCACAGTTTTGGGCTTGGCGCAAATTACTGAGAGCGTAATGAAATGGTATTTTTAATTACAAGTATAAGTTTTATTAGAATACGACGCTATACTTCGTACAGAAATAATGATGTTATTAAGGCGATTTTAAACGATCTATCTTCAGAATTTTCACCAAATTAAGTAAACTGATTTAAGTTAGAGATTTAATTAGATGTCTGGTTAGAGATTAGATGACTGATTTAATTATATGTCTGGATTAAATTTTGGCGAGCGAACTATATAAATGATAGATAACTATTTCCCATTTTGATTGCTGTTAAATCAAACCTTCGAATGATTCCCTGAAAACAAAAAATCTCGCAAAATGGTGCATGTTGGCATTTTGGCGATTGAAGTACTTACATGTAATAAATAATTGATTCTTATATGTTAAAGCAGCGCTACATTTCTTTTATTGCAAATTGTTAGAACGGCGTAATTAATACTGTCTAATGTATTTTTTGTTTTACGAATTGAAATCTATGTTGATTCCTACTTTAGTGCATTTCTTAGCAAAGTAGGCGAAAAATATTCAAATGTAGTTCAACTGTGTTCGTATTATTAATTCCATTCAACAATTGAGATGAGCTGATGTCACTAGCGTATGCATAGATATTTTTTTTTTTTATTCCGCAAACAGGGTATTGCGAATTGCCTTTAGTGTCAAGTTTAATTTGTGATTTGAGCTATTTGGCATCGACTGGTGGCGTTAATGACACCAATATGGCAGTTCTAGCAAAGTAAACGTAAATAACTCATTTCATGTTCCATTTGTATAGTTTCCGTAGCAACGGAATCCATTGTTGCCACTTAAGTTATTAAATTTAACAATTAAGTGAAACCACTCATTTCTACAGCTTTTAAGACTCGTAAAAGTGAAAACGCATCAAATGTGAAACAAATAGAACTGTAAGAGACTTGCACTTTAAAAATAATCGAAGTTTTCATGTACTTCTATATACCTTTAGTTTTATTTCCTTCGCGTGTGGATGCCATTTTTATGTCAATTTTTGCTGCCTTGCTGGCAGATTATCAGGAGCAGTACACAAGCACTAATGTATATGCTCCTCCGGACATAAACAAGAGTGTATGTCCGGCGCGTATTTGTGTAACCCCCAGGCCGTACCCGGAGGACCAGCCCCCCCCCCCCCCCCCACGAAATCTAAAATTTTGTTAACAAAACTTCATCTTTTATGAATTTATACGTTTTCATCTTTTATGAATTTATACATTTAATTTCTGTAAACCCCCCCCCCCCCCCCGAAATTTTTTTCTGGGTAGGGCCCATGGTAACTCCATTGTGTCCTCCCAGAGTTTTCTGGGGTCAGACTTTTTAGAACATTTTTTTTTCAATGGAGATTCTCATCCTGAAGTATATTGATCACTGATACATGAAAAGAAAAATGATCAATTATGCGCAAGCAGTGACGTAGCCAGAAATTTTTCATGGGGGTGTTACGACTACTGCAGCTCACATATATGTATATATACGCGTGTGTGATAAGGGAGTGAAGAATATACATTTTGTATGGCAAAAATCTCCTCATGGGGGGTTGTGACCCCCTATCCCCTCCTTGGCTACGCCACTACACGCAAGCATAAGTTGTCACGTCATGAAAAACCGTCGTAGATGGTAAACACCGAAGTTGTTTCAAGGGTTATACAGAATTAAAAATTTTGTAAAGTTTTCTTTTGATACAGTTCGGATATTTGCCACCAAGGTGAGAAGAAATATTACTAAATACGGCAACCTAGAATTTTCTTTTGAATTTGACACTATGCAACTACAGTAGATTCCCTATAAGACGGTAGATACGTTCCGTGTTATAGGAATCCGTGTTGTACTGGTCCAGCGCTATACTCCACCTGGAGTACGGATTGCGCGGAATATTCGCGACAAAACTTATTTGCACTCCGTAGTAATACAATGATGTTTGGTATTGCCATGACTTCACGAAGCCTAAGTTAAAATTTGCAAACATACCTAAATTAAAGTTAAATAAAATATCAAATAAACCAATTTCTTTTCCTAAAACCAATGGCATAGAGGCCGAAATAATCGTATAGTTTAAAAGTTTTAAGCCGCAATAGACCCAGGTTCAATCTGTGCATTTCGCTGAAAAAGAAAAATGGCGCAACGACGCCATTGTAGACCCAGTAACGAGACAAAGAAATAATGAAGAAAACACTCTGTTAAACTTTAAAATCTTACATTTATTTTAAATTAACTCCAAAACAAAATTCATGGAAACACATTTTCTTTTACAATATTCAAACTTAAAATACCCATTATTACAAACATTTTAAGGTTCCCTGGTTGAAGTGCACTTAAAGTTATATTTTTAAAAGCCGACAAAAAAAAATTAAATAGAGAAAGGGAAAGAAAAGAAAAGGGAATGACTTATCGTCTGGTGAAAGAATCTGGGGGCCCCCATCGTGTCTAGTCTCAGGTCGCCGGTTCCATGCCTCGAGTCAACCACATCATCTCTTGGCTTCTCTCCAAAAAATCACGTCCCGATTTCCGTCCGTAGGTAACAGCCACTCGAAGAGGAAGAGCTAGACTTCGCTCCCTGACGCTCGCTTTTCCCTTCTCTGCCTTCTCACTTCTGTATTCATCCGACCATCAAGTTCATTCATGAACTTTAATTTTTTCGTATCTTAGTGCATAAAATTTTAAGTGAAATTTATTTATTTGGTGGAGTTACGTTGCATTAAAAAGAAATTTAATTATTTCGTTGGTTAATTGATGTATTTTGAGGCATTTACATTTTTTCTTGCACGTGGTTGTGTTCCTCCGCCGATTTCGATGTCTGTATCGAAACTTCATCCAATCTATCGAATTATGTGAAATGATGCAGGGAAAAAAAAGGTAAAAAGAAAAAAAAACAGAAAAGGCAGAATAAAAGTTAAAGACGGAGAGAAAATTTTAGCATAAAAACTTTTTAAACCAAAACTTAAAATTTAGCAAATACTTTACAAAGCCAAAATATGATGTTTGTATCAAAAAATTTATTTAAGAAAAAAAAATGTCGGCATAAAGAAAAGGAAAAGTCGGCTCGATTTTAAAAAACACATATAAACATTTCTAACATTAATTATTTATCAAAAGTTACAATCATACCAATACCACGTATCAAAAGGAAAAAGTTTTGTTCATCCGATCTGGCAACCTGTTTTGACGTTAGCGCGCAAAACGAATCAAAACAAACTGCGAAATCGGAAAGTTTGTGCCGTGAAAGAAATAATAAACAAACCCAAAAGATAAGTAGTACCACTTAAACATTACACAAAATATTACTCTATAATTTGTTTTTACTACTCATAGATCGCTAGAACAAACATTATTTTCAAAACATTTTTCAGATCATAACAACTACATTTGTTTTTACTACTCATAGATCGCTAGAACAAACATTATTTTCAAAACATTTTTCAGATCATAACAGTATTGCCATTCAAAAGTTATGTTAATTACAGGAGCTAAAGCCTCGTAATATCAGAACATATGTCTCATTTTACCGTGCTGTACGAGTCTATTTTAACGTGTTACACGAAAACGATCAAAAATTTTTCTCCGTGTTCTACGAATTCGTGTTGTAGACCCGTGTTATGAAGGGGTCTATTGTAAATTATTAAAAATAAAACATGAAATTAGTTATTTATTTAGGGCGAGTTGACAGTGAGACCAACGTCAGTTTTATGTAAGTGTGATACTGCATTAAGAGTTTAGTAAGGGTGATAAACTTTATCGCAGAAGTTACGTCACAAATGTTTTCATTTGAAATGTGACGATTTTCACGTAAACTGTGTGCAATTTTGGCTTATAACGTACGTGGTGCATCTATTATTTCATGTAGGTTTTGTTAATTTAGGTGAAATTCAATAAAGTCATCTGCAAAATAACTGCGCTAATGCATTGTCCACGCTTTAGGAAATGCAAGATAAAATAAAATAGTTGTCAACATCATGTAATTCATTCATCTGGTATATATTAAATGCTATAATTAAGCTTAAAAAACAAAATCATATCATGTAGAAATCAGGCATTTTTCGAAAGAGAGAAGTTTCATCTGCATACCGTAATGATCTTTTTTGATCGCCAGTGACACTGACGAAGTTTTTGTGTCATCAGGTTCAATCATCTCAGATTTGCACTCATGACGTCAACTTTTAGTCACGATTCAAGTATTTTTTTCACGTTTTGAGATTCCGCATTACTGGGTTTAATTCGAATTATATGTGTAAGGAAAATATTCGTTTCCCACCGTGCGGAGAACGGGTATCCAGCTAGTTTATAAGTAAAATCTGCCATTTGGGGTAGTTATTCGTAACGAATGTTTCAAAAAATTATTTGCGATGGGTCTTTTTTCGCCTGATTTTTTCGGTGATACAAAAGTATGATAACAGTTTGGGATATCTGCGAGACGACCATGAGGGCTCTCTCGTCTCGCATAGCACCCACAAACCTCTGTCTCGTCTCGCAACTACCGATCACAACCATCATCCTTTCCTTTAATACCGGAAATATCGTATTTCTAGTTTGGTTCCATCGCTATTTGGGACATGCACGTCTTTCACTCACGGTGAATTTTCTGAAACAATATAAAATGACAAGCATTTATCCCTTATAAGGAATGAAGACGCTTGGATGCTTCAAAATATTTATTTTATCGTTTGGCTGTTAAGAATTCTTATAAATTAAGTCAATATTGACCATTATGGTTAATTTTTCAATTTATTTTATTACTAATAGGTTACTGAGCTCGTATACAATAAAACTCGTTTACATATTTCTCATTTATGATATTTCATTGAAATCTTGATTCACTGACAACCAATGTAATGTAGACTTTGTTTATATGATGCAAAAGTTTCAGATCATGTTTTTAAAATTACAGTAGAGTGTCGATAATCCAGAAGCCGAAAATCTGGATTTAATTCTGGAGGGAAAAAAAAAAAAGTTGAAGTGATAAATAGATAAAGAAACACATTGGCAGTATCTAAATTTTTAACTAATTTTTCGAAGCTTCTTATTTTGTTGTCATCAGCGCAGACGAAGGGTTTCCTAATCAGACACAAAATAGCTATCTGCTTTCATTTATTATATTAATTTTTGCTTTTTGTTCATGCCTTATTTTGTGCTGACAAAATTAAACACATAAAATATATTCAGCTTCAAAGTTTGCAAGTTTCATTTAGTTTTCCTTTAATTACAATTACTTTGAAATAAAAAATGTTTTCTTATTGTTCAAACTATATTAAATTATGACAATGTTTAAATTGTACAATATTCTGTTAATACATATGCATGATGAGCTAACTAATGAAAAAAATCATGTTAATTTACAAAAAGAATATAAAATTCTTCCCCTTCATTTAAAGTCACAATGGACAGTATTAAGAAACTTTGAACTTATTCTGCATGTTAAAAGATAGATGAAAAAACATTTAATAAATATAATTCGATTCATAATGCTGTAATATTCATCAATCAGCACACCAGAGAAGAGAAGAATTTTTTAAAATTATTATTATTAAAGAGATTATTAGCACACACAAGAACTGTTTGCATTTCGTACTATGTAAAACAGAGTGCAAGTTATGAATGTTTAAAATTCCCTTTGTATAACAATAGGGCTTAGGGTTTTATCAGCAAAAACAGAAAATATCCAAGAAAGGTTTAATTTTGGGGACTTATTTTTGGTGTCAAACTTGGCAATATTTTGTAAAAATTTACTAAGTCTGGAGACATTTGATGTAATTTTGAGGAATACATGACCATCGTCATTGGACAAGTAGCAAATTATATAGTAGCTTAAAAACTTGAATTACTATAATTAACTAAATGTAAACCATTTTAAACACTATTCAAATTTTTCTAACAAGCACATAAATTTAAGATTACACATATTCTAACAATTAATAAAGAATTCTGTAAAAGACACATATACTTAAAATATAGTTTGATATGAAGGTTTTAAGTGCCCACTCTTCTTCAGCTGTTAAAAAATTCCTACTTCCACACAGACAAGGAATTTTTTACACCTAAAAAAGATGTGGACAATTTTACCACCTTCAATACTTACACTGTACTATTTTTTTATACATGTGCATTATTTACAAAATTCTTTATCAATTTTAACTTTTAAACATCACATTTTTTTGTGTGTTCTTATTAATATACATACTTGTAAAAAGTCTCTTATAAAAATATTAGCTTTCTTAGAATTGGGTCCAGGAACTTCAGACAAAGGCAATTCTTGCCCTACAGTATAAATAGTTTGAATTTCTCGAATATAATAGCTAAAAAAGAAGAAAATATTGATTAAAGTGTTGTACTACACAAAACCACAACAGTATTTCATATGATAAATGGTGTATTCAGTAAGCAATTTTTGTAAACTAAAAAATATATATACATGTAAAGATACAGTGTACGTGGCTGAAAGTGCCTGTAGTAATGTGAAAAGGTATTATAGTGTATTAATGTTTAATGAAAAATATATTTGTGTGCCTGTAGTAATGTGAAAAGGTATTATAGTGTATTAATGTTTAATGAAAAATATATTTTTTTAAACAAAATGAAGATTAAAGTATTATCCTCAAAAATACATTTAAAACGAAACCACTTATCATGAAAAATCGGTTAACACAAAATTATACAGCGGTCCAGATAGTATACTATGCAATTTAATACATTTTGTTTCTTTTAACACAAAACAAAAATTGTTCAACAAGAAAGAAAACAAAAAAAAATGCTTGCGATCTTTAGTGGCATGCTTGCTACAAGTCACTGTAGAATTTATTTACGCAATTGTTTAACTTTCGGAGAGCAACTTCTCTTCCTTTACGGTGTCCTTTTTGCTTATTATAATTTTCTCTCCTGGTGATCATCATCAGGGCTCTTTTATGGCGCACAAAGAAATTTTAAAGATCATTTATGATCCAAATGATTCTTCCTTTTTAAAATTACAATAACAAACAGGGACAACCCTAGGGTATGTGGCACCCCTTTTATGTTATAGATCGTTTTTCCCCAGTTTTTTAATTCGAACATGTTGCGTGCTTACCTTGCTTACCGTGTCAGGCTAACCCTGACAACGAATCAACAATGCAGTTCCTGTCCCCTCTACCTCAAAAATACAGAAAATGATTAAAGATATTTGTAGTCATTTAGATGGTCATTAGACATGAGTAAAATAATGGATGACTTTGAACATTTTGCAGACTATTTAGTGCTCCAGACATGTAAAAAAACATTTGACTCCTCCCCTTCACCCCAGAAAAAAAAGAAAGAATATTTTTTTACTTGCTTTTCATTCCAATGGATGTAACCTAACTAGTAATTTAATTGGAAATCAAAATAAAATTTGATGACACTGAAAATAGTGGTGAGTTTTGTTCTTTTTTACGAATCTTTTAACAAGAAATTTGTATAACACCAAAAAATATTTCGGTACCCTCAATTTTGTGTTAAATGTTTTTCACTGTATGTAGTTAGACCTCGTTACCTTGACACTGTTCAGATCACAAAAAAGTGTTGACATAAATGGAGTGATGAAATGACCACAGTTACATATGCACAAAATCAGGACTTTAAAAAAATTGTCATAATAAGCAGTGTGAAATGAATACCAGGTATCAGGATAGCAAGGTCCAACTGCATTTATATAGATTTATTATTATTATTATGAATTAATAAGACCATGGTTATATTTAAAATTCCTGAACAATTTAAAAAATGGTTTACAACATACAGTTAAAATGAAAATTTTAATTCACAAAAATTTAACTTTCAACTACAACAAAACTCCAGAAATTTTCAGAAAGAATTTGTTTATATAATAATTATCTTAGAATTATTATGTAAATATATGGTTTATCCTTTAGTTTTTAACTATAAAATTTAAGATAGTGCAAATTATGAAAAATTATATAATGTGAAATATGTATATTTATTACTAATTTACTGCGTTGCAGATACTTACATTGTTGCCAATATTTTGTAGTAAAATACATATTTTTATATACAAATACAGCTAACAATGAACTAACCTACAATGATTGCATAATGTTATGATAGGTTTTTATGGTACTGCAATTTTTGTAATAAGTCAAACTAATTTATAGATAAATGAATAATTTATAAAGTTTGGAGTTCAAATTAACAGTACACAATCATTTAAATTTGATGTGAGAACATTACTATAATGAGTTATCCTTTAAATGCATAAAATTTATTGTATTTCAGGCTTTTTATTTACGAGTAATATTTTGATTGATTATTTATTTTTTCCTTCACTTCCAATAGTAGCACAGTTTGTCTACTACTGTGACAAACAGTATAGACTGTTAGCAGTAGTAATTAGTGGCAGTAATCCTACTAATATTATAAATATAAATGTTTGTATGTAGGTTTGTTACTCTTTCATGCTGAAACGGGTTGACAGATTTGGATGAAATTTGGAATAAAGACAGTTAAAGTCCTGGATTAACAAACAGGCTACTTTTTATTGTGCAAAAAAAACCACTGTTCCTATAATATACAAAAAAACTATCTTCTCAAAAAAAAAAAAAAGAAATACAATTGAGCTTTTTTTTTTTTTTTTTTACAAAGCCATCGATGGATGACGCAAACTTATAGAATACGCAGTTTTTAATAAATAAAATCACCTAAATAAGTTTTTCCTTCAGACATGGATTTATAAGCGGGCTACGGGCCAAGCACACAAATCAAATACATGTTACATGAACAAAAAAAAAAAACAAAAAAAAAGTTTTTGAAACTTTCTTTCAGTTCAAATTATGCATTTTTCTGCATATCTTTTCCCCTTCTATTTCTACTATATTACATCCAGAAAAAGGATGATAGAAATATCAATTTTAATTTTGTTTAATCATACTCATGAATAATGATACACTTTCCAACTTAATGGAATAAGGAAAGAAAATAGGGAAGATACAATATGCTTTTAATATATGGCACTTTAGTGCATACTTAAAATCTGAAAGTGTTTCATATTTTTTTACTTTTTATTTCCCTTTCTGTTTTTTGATAAAGGCCAATATATCGAGAAGCTCTTTAGAATTAATATAGGACAAAAATAATTTGTACCTTTTTGTAGGTGTTTATCATTTAACCGTCTTATTTTTGTAACAAGGGGCAACCCGACACGGTAAGCAAGGCAATCATCACATCGGGGTACCAGCTTCAAAGGGGGTATCATGTCGAACACAAAAACTAAGTAGAGCATAAAAGGGA
Source organism: Cheiracanthium punctorium (assembly GCA_038373885.1). Classification (NCBI taxonomy): domain Eukaryota; kingdom Metazoa; phylum Arthropoda; class Arachnida; order Araneae; family Cheiracanthiidae; genus Cheiracanthium; species Cheiracanthium punctorium. The sequence goes on along the minus strand of JAWZYV010011930.1, from coordinate 813,267 downwards.
GCGTCTTTTTTACATTAGCAGGAGGCACCACTTAACCTATAGCTGCCCCTGCTTGTAACCATCTTAATTTTAAATTCCATTCAGAATATGAGATATTTCATTGCCAAGGAAGCCAGTGAGAAACACAAGATTTATTAAGATGGGAACCAACTGGTTGCCAGAGGCAGCTAGTAATTTATAAAATTTGAAGTTTAAATTAACAGTAAACAATTATTTAATTTTGATGTGAGAACATTAGGATCTTTTTAAAGGTTAAGTGAGTTATCCTTTAAGTGTATAAAATTTATTGTATTTCAGACTTTTAATTTATGAGTAATATTTTGATTGATAATTTTCTCTTTCACTCACAGTAGCAGTACAGTTTGTCATCCCTGATCAGAATATGGCACACACAGGCTTTGATAGGGATGGAAAAAAATATACAAAACTTTTGGCCAAATAACCATGAATCCCCCCCCCCTGCCATAATAGTCAGTAATATGAAAATAAATACTTGTTGCTGATGCAATTTATAAGAATATTATGTAGTAAATCATAATTAAATGATTTGGTTGTAATGGCTTTTAATTTTATATTATTTTCCTCACTAAGTTTAGCTTTCAATTAGTTTTCCAAGTTTCTTTTAACATTTTTTTTTTTCCGCTTTCTTACATAACTACAAGAGTTTGGTTATAAATAAATGTCAATTCATTTTCATCAGGGAGTGAAAGGTTACCCCATGCTACATAAAGTTCAGAAAGAAATAAGTTTCAGATGAAATAATTTTCCAACTACAGAACAAATAAACAGCAGTCCTGCATAAAGTTACTTATTTATGAAAAATTCTGGGCTTTGACAATCAAGTCATTAGCCTTCTGGCTTCCCAATATTTTTGAACAATACAGTTAAAACTTTTAAGTGCAAAACATGTGCCACTATGCAGTCAGTCCATTGGGGATCCAGAATCCTGTATAAAGTAAAAACGCTTTATTTCATCAAAATATTGATGATGTTTTCTAAGGATGTATAGCTGTAATCCAAGGAGACTGCTTCCAGCAGTAGCATACACAAACTTCATTCAGGGAGGGTATGGACATAATAATAAAAGATGTAACCTTATGTTACAAATATATGCACTAATATAAGTACTTTAATAATATTTTTTGCTTTCAAATAAAATCATAAATGTATATGCACTTTATGTTAAAAATTTTTGTCGCTGGGGAGGGGTTGACCCCCAAATCCCCCTTTTACATACACCACTGACTTCCAGGTAAATGGGTATGACTGTAAACAGCAAGCTGTATTTATGTCAAAACAGAGCGTTTCATGCCTTTTTCTTTCCATCCACCAACAACATGGCTATGGGCAGACAAGTTTTCTTCTGCCTCAAGTTAAAAGAGCTGAGTTCTTAATGAGGATTTGGATGATCTAAATAATTTCATGCTGATATGGAAATTCATCAATAGGGATCAAATGATACCAAATTTTAACCAATACTTTACTGATCATTTAATTTTTAAAAATAGCCAATACTGTTACTTCAAAGTTTTAAAGTCTGCTGATACTAATTTACACACCTCAGTGACATTTACAACTGCAGCTATGTAACAGCTCATTCTGGGCAACTCTTGCGAGACAGAGTTTCCTTCCTGTCCCCTTGTTAAAATGAAGGATGCCCTGCCTACCCCCATAAATAAAGATTTGTGCCCAGTAAAACACAAAAAAAAGGTACAATAAAAGGATATATCTATCAAATATATATTTATTAATAAAACATTTATTGCCTCTCTTTTCCACTAAAATCTCTCTCAACCAGCAACAACCTTACATGGCAGAATAATTCAATATAGCATTTTCCAAGAAATTACCTGCTCACGTTTTGAAAGACTCTTTCTAGAAATTGCAGTATGCCAAGTCAGTCAGTTCTGTTTTTGAAATTACCAGGCATGATTAAAAACAAATGCCATGACTTCACAAAGCTTAAGTTAAATTTTCTAAAGTACCTAAATTAAAGTTAAATAAAAATATCAAACAATCCAATATCTTTTTCCTAAATCAAATGGCATAGAGGGCAAAATAATCGTATAGTTTAAAATTCTTAACCGCCAAAGACCCAGGTTCTATCTGTGCATTCGCTGAAAAAGAAAAAAATTGCGCAACGACGCCATTGTAGACCCAGTAAAGAGACACAAGGAATGAATGAAGAAAACACTCTGTTAGATTTTAAACACTCACATTTATTTTAAAATAACTTAATCATAACATTTTGTTGGAATAACATTTTCTTTTACAAAATTCAAACTTAAAATAACCCATTATTACCAACATTCTAATGTTCCCCTGTTGAAGTGCACTTAGCTTTTTTTTTAACAGCCTACAAAAAAAATTAAAAAAAAATAAAGAAAGAGAAAGAAAAAAAAAGGAATGACTTATCGTCTGGGGGCCCCCTGTCGAATTCATTCTAAGTAGTGTCGCCACACCAATCCATCTTGTCTTTGCTTCGCCACGTCTCAGGAGACCAAAAACCAGGCAAAATCACCAGCACGTCGATCCACAGCCAAGAGAGAGAGACTCTGCTCGCTCCCTCATGTTCGCTTTTCACTCCTCTGCCTCTTCACTTCTGTATTCATGCGACAATCAAGTTCGTTCATGAACTTTATTTTTTCATATCTTAGTGCTTATAAAAATGAAGTAAAACTTATTTAGTTGGTGAAGTTACGTCGCATTAAAAGGAAATTTAATTATTTCGTTGGTTAATTGATATATTTTGAGGCATTTGCATTTTTCTTACACGTGGTTGTGTTCCTCCGCCGATTTCGATGTCTGTATCGAATCTTCATCCAATCTATCGAATTATGTAAAATTGATGCAGGGAAAAAGGGTAATAAAAAAAAACAGAAAAGGCAGAATAAAAAAAGTTAAGGACAGAAAAAATTTTAGCATAAAAAAAAAAGCCACTTTTAAACCAAAACTTAAAATTTAGCAAACACATTACAAAGCCAAAATATGATGTTTGTATCAAAAATTTATTTAAGAAAAAAAAAAAATGTCGGCATAAAGAAAAGGAAAAGTCGGCTCGATTTTAAAAAACACATATAAACATTTTTAACATTAATTATTTATCAAAAGTTACAATCATACCAATACCACATATCAAAAAAGAAAAGTTTTGTTCATCCGATCTGGCAACCTGTTTTGACGTTAGCGCGCAAAACGAATCAAAACAAACTGCGAAATCGGAAAGTTTGTGCCGTGAAAGAAATAATAAACAAACCCAAAAGATAAGTAGTACAACTTAAACATTACACAAAATATTACTCTAAAATTTGTTTTTACTACTCATAGATCGCGTTATTTTCAAAAAAATTTTCAAATCATAACACAAACCTATGAAACACAAGCCAATATTTCAAAGAGTAACATTTATTTTTTACAACCAAAAAGGCAGGGGGGGGGGGGGGGGAGAGAAACTGAAATCCTAAACACTTCATTGGAAAGTATTCAAATTAAGAAAAGAGTTTTAACTGAAAAAAAAAAAAATTACACTTTTTACAACTCTAATGGCATAGTTTTAAAAATTTAAAAGTAATAATAACTTACTGATCACGAGTTCTGATTATTACAAAATCAGTATCAGGAAGGTCGTGATGATAAATTGGAGCTCTAAATAAATTGTTTTCAAATGCTTGGAGGGTCTGACCAGGAGCAAGAGATCCTAAAAATGGTGAAGTATGAGCATATGCAGTCTCGCCATATTTGTACTCAGGAGCACCTGAATCTTTGCCTGGTTTCTGAAAATAACAAATCATAGCATGAAAATTTAATAAAATAGTTGTTATGTCACAATTAACATACTGATTAAAAGACCTATTTTTACTTTATGTGTATTTTTAACTACATGCATATCTTTCCGAGAAATTGTTAAATTATTTTTATATTTTTCAAACATAAAGATTGCATAATTTTGAGCTTTTATAAATTGTATTAATTCACAATAAAGCAAAAATTAAAATGTCGCAAGTCATGTAAATTAAAATAATAATAATAGTAATAAAACATTAATATTCAACTGGTTGATCACTTACTTTTAATGATTTATTTCATGCTATCTATTTGAATATTCAGTAACAGCTTTTTCTAAAACTCGTTTTCTTTATTTGTAATATTTTTTTAGCACTATTTATGTTTTTAAAAGGTTAAAAAGTAACTATAAAATTACTAAAACAAGACAAACATATTAACTTCAATGTTTTATAAATTTTATATATCTCAAAAATTTATTACTTGTTTTAAAAATGAAGGATAAAAAATTAGCAAATTCATGAACATTTAAACAACTACTGCTTTCTCTATGGGCATATTATATGCACTGAATTCAAATTCTTTGAGAACAGAAGCTACTGACACTGACTAATATTTATATTTACAAACTTAGGTACACTATTTTTCAGTGACAAAAGGAAGCCTTACACGTTTGTAATAGTTGCGGATTTTTGTAGCCATTCCCACTTGCATCACAAGAGGAGGATGCTCTTCAGAATATTCAGCTAAAATCAACTCCCCATCTCTTCCAGTTAAATCTTCGGGTGTTCTCATGAAGAACATTTCTCCACCACCAGAAGCTTGCCTTTCACTTTCTCTTTGCTATTAGGTATTATAAAAGAAGAATTTTTAACTATATAGTTATAATGATTAAGAGACATAACTGTTAAGTTTTTAGAATCATGTTCTGATAATAAAATGCATTAAATAATATTTTGATGGTAATAAATATTGCATGTGAGGTTTCTAAAAGTATTCCAGTTTGACTAGTTTGATTTTATAATCTCTCTCTCTAATATATATATATAACTATCCCTGACATTTATTTACCATATTTAATTTAATGTTTTTACCATAGTTATTTTTTTTTCTTTTTAGTTCTTTGAATGTTACAATTTTTAAAATAATGTACGATATTAAATCAAAAATCCCTATATAATTAGGAAATTGAATGTCTTTCATAGAGAAATAAACCTATCACATAATCCGAGAATTGTGCTCCACGTGATATATCTTGAACATAAATCATATAAAAGGTGTGAAGATGTTTAATTGGATAAATATTCAAATGATATCCATATGTCGTCCATACAGGAACTTTTAGGTCACTCTGTACAGTGAAAAATAATAAGAAAATCAAGAAGACATTCATTACTCCATTTTTCAATTAAACACCTATATTACTAATATTAAAGCAATTAAACTCGCTGCACTAACTAAAGAGTTTTCAATTCCTGAAATAGCTATTCAAAGGTCTAGTCTTTATGTAAAAAAATATTTACTTATATAACTGAAATGAAACGATTTTTTTCTTCTTCTTCTTTTGTGTGTGTGTGTGTGCACGCATTACAATAGAAGACTGGATATCATATATAAAAGATAATAAAGCAAAATACTATAACAAATAAAATTCAAAAGTCAATGAATATATTGGTGTTAATCAACTCACGGCTTCTTTTTTTTTAATGTGCTTTAATAAAGGTATAACACCATGCATCTTTATCTCTGCCAATCCTCCATGAGAAAATTTTTTAAGAGGTGGACGGTGAAACTGTCGTAGTTTAAGAGGACTCAAGTGAGTAGGGAAAAATGGCTGAAGTAATTCAATGGCTGGAATAGAATGCTACAAAAAAGAAATGTTAGTTATTAGAACAAACTATAAAACAAAATCAGTTCAACATAAAAACAAAAAAGATACATATTCTCACTATCATTTTTAGTTTTCAAGAATGCAAGAATAAGAAATTAAATTAATTAATTAAAATACTCATAAATTGATTTTTATTTAAATTATTTCTTTTAACATAAAAAAAAGTTTAAATTATTGCATGTATATTTTAAGAGATATGAGAATTTTTTTCCTACAGAGAGGAGGTTAAAAACTAAATATGCAAGCACAAACAAACTTCTTTATATTTTCAAAGATTCTATGGTTTAGATAATATGGGAGGAAAAAAGTCCTGGTTATGACAACTAAAACCATGTGCAATAATAAAATTGGAGGGCCCATATATGAAACTTGTACCTTTTAATCTAAAAAATTTCTTTTAAAAAATTTGACAAAAACGAATAAAGAAATTTCAGAATAACATATGGATTTGAGGGTTCTTTTGAGCTGGGAGCCCTTGACAATGTTCAAAGATGTATATAAGGAGGAGGAATCCAAAGGGTCTCGACAGTCCCCTTCTCACATTGATTTTTGTTATGTTCATTGAAAGTATATTCAATGAAGAAGCCTTTTAGTGAAAAATTCTGCCCATTTTAACATTAGGACCCCCAATAAATTTTTTTTCTGGATACATCCCTGAATCCTGAATTTGTCCATGCAATTATATGGTCCTAGGAGATGATTTTACTTACTGTACATTTTAGAATATAAATTCTTTTCTGAAACAAAATTTATTTATCATTTAAATTAATTAATTACTGACATTTTGATTTATTCTGAAACTCTTAAAACATATCATTAAATCTTTAACGGGAGATGGTCGCACTGTGAAACCACCTAATTTCAGCACTTTCACTGCTAGTCACAAAAAAAAAAAAAATATTAGCATTAGTGAAATTTTCTACCTCAGTTTCAAAAATGCAATCTATGGTTTCCACAGAATGAATAAATGATGGCAGAGCTAGGGATGCAACTTTAAATATTTCACAACAATCTTTAGAAAAAAAAACTGTATATTATTCATTAAATTAGTTGTTTTGTTTTAATATTTAAAAGAGGTTAAAAAAAAAACTTTTTTCATTATTCCATTTTCTATTTAAGTAAAAAAATAAATAAAATACTGTTCAATTATAAAAACTGTATATATACTGTAAAATTAAATCAATATGAAGCATCAAGATTCACAGGGATCAATCCAGAAATTTTTCCAGAGTCCAATTTTTGTGAAAATTGCTTATTTTTGTGAAGTTCAATATTTAATTTTGTGAATTTCAACACTTCTTTTTGAGAATTTTCACAGCAATTTTTTTTAATTCACTTTTTTTGTTAAATTATCAATAAAACTGATAAAATGTAGGGTAAAATGCCAATGAAGAGCCATTTTAATCGATTTTAATTTTGTGAAGGGGCCGCGAAACGGGACCAATTTTTGTCTGCATCAACCGGATTCATGAAAATAAATGATTTCTCTATGCTATAATGCTATATTGATAACACTGCAATTATTATTACTAATAATACATATAATAATGTATTGCCTATTAAATATACTTCTGCTTTAGAACTAATTTTGAAATATTTAAAAAAATCTTACTTGAATTAAATTGCCTCCAACATTTGGCTTCAATGCTGTATCTTCAGTCATCTTTGGATTGTAATATTCATCATTTGATATATTAAATGGATCTTTTTTACTATTCTGTGGTGGTGGCTTAAAAATGAAAGAAAGTATTACATGAAAAAATTATACGAAAACAAAATTATAATTTTTAAGAATTGCACAGAAAAAAGTATATATATCATTTAATTTCTTGCCCAGCAGAATATTTATTTTTCGTTCAGAAATTAGAGTGTGTTACCTCAGCATGTAAAATGAGTAAAAATACAAACAATCTTCAGAAAAAGTTTAAAATTGTCAAGCATTGTATTTTCAAAGAAAATTTAAATAAACAATATCTAATTTCTGAATACACCAGTTTCAAATATCAACTGATAAAATACTACTTACAAATTATACTGTCAACTATTTCCAAAAAAATATTTTTCAGCAAATGGCACAAATTTATGTTAGCCATCATCATTTAACAATTAGCCATTCTTTTAGTGAAAAAAATGTTTATTCCTTTACAGGGTTTAATTTCTAACCAAAGTAGTGCAAATGCTCTAATTTGTTGTATCATAAATTACAATATAATTACCTACTGCATTGTGAAATTAAGTAAATTTTACTTACCACTGTTATAGTATTTAATGTAATAAAAATAATCCTTATTAATAAAAATGAAAATCTGTGAGTGTGTTTGTTTGCTTGTATGAATCACATGCAAATCCACACCGTTTGACCAATCGACTTGAAATTTTGCACAATTACGTAAAAAGATATAGGGGTCATTCCATGGTGACTTACGTTACAATTTGACTACATTTGTAACCTTTGAAATTCTCCAGTGGCTTGAAAAATATATATTTATTTATTTAAATTGATCAAGAGTATCATAAATAAGTACAATACTGCCATACAAATTCAATATAAGTCTTTTTTTTTATTTAATTAAGGAAAATCAAAAAACGTGACTGATGTTACACAGAAGAGACATTGAGAAAAATGAATTTTATATGAATTCAAATCCTCTTCAAACTAATAGTATGAGAAGTAAAATAATTTTTTTCTAGTTAAGTACAGATTTCAATCTTTATGAAAACATTTTCTTTCATTTAAAACATTAAAAAATGTTTAATGTAGAAAATATTTTATTTACAATTATTTACAATTATTATATACAAAATTACCAATTATTATATTTACAATTATTATATACAAAACTACCAAATTTACTTTTTGAAATTGTATTAATCTAGTTCAATCATAATAAATAAATCATAGTAATGCTTATTGTACATTAATGAAATTTAAAAAATAATGTTGTTAGTGTATTTCACTAAAGGGTGATTCCATGGAACTAGGGACACCAGTGAAAAAAAAAAAAAAAAAAATCTTATAAAGAATAATAGTTTTTTCCACTATAAAGTAAATGTGTGGATTTCTATAAAATAATGCTGAAACGGTGGCAAAACACTTTTACATACATTTTTGTCTTTAGAGGTGTAGAAAGTTCATCTTGTTTTCTAAAAGAAATCAATGGGTATGTATAAAATCTTAGTTTTTATTGAAATTTCGTTCATTTAAGAGAAGATTACACAAGCGCAGAAACCTTTAACTGCAATATTTGCCTTGAGAACAATTTTTATACATTAGCCCTAGCATTAATGTAACATCACTCCTAATAAAATAAAAAGTCCTAGTTTCATTTGTGAATTTTAAAGTTATAAAAATGTTAAATGTGTATTATAAAATGTGTGTAACATTAGGAACACTTCTGTTTTTCAATTAGAAAGCTACTTAAAAATATTGGGAATATAGCATTGACTGCTGCTGAAAGACAGAAAAAGTGATGAGATAAATTAAAGAATGAAGGAAAATATGAAGATCATAAAAACAAAGCAGAAGCAATAAAGACCCAAAATGAAAGAAGAAATGATCCAGCTAAATTACCTCAGTCGATTCAGAAGAAGGTAAAGAGATTAATTTATCTTGAAATTAGAGAAAATGTTTGGAAAAGAGTATTCTGAATTGATTGAGGTAATTTAGCTAGGTCATTTCCTTTTTATTTTGGCTCTTTATTGCTTCTGCTTTGTTTTTCTTTTATAATCTTCACATTTCCCTTCATTCTTTAATTTATCTCTCCTCCTTTTCTGTCTAATGTGATTTTCCCAATATTTTTATACAGGTATCTAATTAAAAAACAGAAATGTGACTGGCGTTACATATTTTATATAAGTTTAAAACTCATAAATTGAACCAATATTAAATATTCAAAAGACTAATATTAAAGATGTCTTCATAAAGGAAGAGAAAATGATTTTTTATATTTTTGGGATTAATTTTATTTAATCAAGAAAAACTTATGTTATAGAATTTTGTGACTGGTGTTACATTAAATATTTGGCCTAATTTACAAAAATTGTTTTAACCCGTAAGCAGGCGCGTTGGGGTAAATCTCACCCCAGCGACTTATTTTCTTCGTAAAATGGGAGAAATTTTTTGAGAACAAGTTTGCCCCGTCTTCTACCTTTCAAAGTCAAGGTCTAGCTGGGGTGGGTGAAGGAATTTCGTTTCTTTGTTATCCGGAAGGGAAGAAAATTCCACTTTGGGATTAAATACTCCCGTGCGACTAACAACGTTTTATTACGTTGTTAACGTAAACTAAGTATAAACTAAATGTAAATTAACTGTAAATTGACGTTACACCAGTGGTATGTATTGACAAAAGGCTATTAAATGAAATTAATATCATATTAATAAAGTAATTAGTGTTTTTAGGTATAAAGCATATCATGTGCGATTTTCTTCTCAGAAAGCATGATATTTAAAGAAACTGCCAGAAAATCTCTAAATAAATATAAAAAGCATGATTTCTTCCCATGAAATGTAACAGAAGTGATGTATTTTATGTTATAAGTCCACAAATTTGTTTTTAAAACGTTTTTAGTCAAAAATATAAAGAAGACAAAATGGGGTAAGATTTACCCCATGCGACTGCTTAAGTTACAAAAGTAGACGCGCGTGCTTAAGCGTTAAAGAAAGATATTGCAGTTAAAGGTTTCAGCATTGGTCTAATCTTTTCATATATAAACTAAATTTCAATAAAAAAATAAGATTTCATTCATATTTGTTGATTTCTTTTATAAAGCAAGATGAACTTCCTACACCTCTTTGAGACAAGAACGCATGTAAAAACAGTAATGTTGCCAAACATTGTGTATAAAGCTCTACCATTGTGTATAAAACATTGTATATAAAGCATTTTTTGCAAATTAAAAAGGTGTTGTTAACTTTTTTAGCATTTTATAGAAATTCACATATTTTTACTTCATAGGGGACTAAAGTATTATTTTTTAAAAGAATTCTTTTTTGCCATTGGTGTCCCGAGTTTCATGGAATCACCCATAGAGCAAATTGTGGTCTACTTTAAAAATCTGAAAATCCACCCATTCCCCATATTTTTGCTACTTTCAGCTTCTTTAATTATCGAGGGTAAAAAATATAAATCATCTGAGTGATACATACTTTTCTATCATAAGTGAAATGTGGTCATTTTGGTGTCACGTCACATTAGGTTTTGAAGGGAAATTGTGATTCTAGTTCATTCGAAATAGCTCTTAAGATTACCCACTATATATATATTTTTTTTAGAAATAAAATGGTTTCCTGTGAATGCAGTATTAATATGAAAGGTGTTGTTCAAAGAAAAACAAAATCTTTTTCCACACCGTGACAAGAGTATGTTGAAAACATGAGGTGCGTTTACAGGAATTTTTCATGGAAAATTGGGGAAATTCATTTATTTCATATTTACCTATTTTCTGCATAATTGATACAATAGGGCTTAAGTCAGAGTGTTTTTAATTAATGTTTTATTTGTGTGCATGTTTGATATTGATATATTTTTATTTCCCAGATTTTAAAAACTTTAAAAATTAATTCAATTTTTGTTTGATTGTAGCATTTAACAACTTAAGTAACAACAATGGATACTGTTGCTATGGTTACTAAATGGTAATGTTAAATCATGAAATGAAATTAATTATACAGGGTTGCCACTGAATTTCTGAAAAAAAAATTCCCTGACTTTTCGAAATGACGCCCCTTTGAAGCTGGCGTCCAGATGTGATGCATATAGTGTTGGGCCGCCCCTGGTAACAAAAATAAAATGGTTAAATGACACCTACCTACAAAAAGGTACAAATTATTTTCATCCTATATTAATTCTGAAGAACTTCCGGATATATTGGTCTTTATCAAAAATCAGAAAGGAAAAAAAAAGTAAGAAAATCTGAAACACCTTCATATTTTAAATACGCAATTAAAATGCTATATATTAAAAGCGTATTATAATCCATGGGTCTTATGGGAGGTATGTAGGGACCCATCCTGGAGAATTTCCATACAAAATTTGGTAGGTGTACGATCACCTGTCTGGAAGCTATGCGAGACACAAACTAGCTAACAGACATTTTACAGTTCATTTTATTTATATAGATTTGTATTCAATTCCTATAAGTTGTTTTAATAATTCCCCATTCCCATGCATAAAAATGGGTACTTCAGCTAGTATGCAGGATGACTGCTAATTCATGGTACAAACTTTGAGGCCCTCTACAGGACACTGTAACAATCATGTTTTGAATAGGAATGTATGGTCCAAAGTGAAGTGTCGAAGCACAAACACAGGAAAGAACAAATGCAGGAGACGGAGGAGAAATGGAGTTAGTAGTTGCTTCCATTGTCAGTAGATGGCCAATCTGCATTGATTTGTGGGAAGAAAGGCCTTTCTCGTTTCAGTTTCGTCCATTTACTATTAGAAACCGCATGTGGTTTCAGCATGATGGGGTGCCAGTCCACTTCACCCTAGATGTTCGTCAGTACTTGAATGCAACATTTAGCATGCGATGGATTAGACGTGGTGGATCTATCTCTTTGCCCCCCTGTTCTCAATTTGATGCCCCTTGATTTCTTTTTATGGAAACATTTGAAGAATGATGTTTATGCCACTCTCTGATGAAGTACATCTCTGTAGTATAGACTCTGATGAAGATCTCGTTGCTCGAGTATCCATAGCTGCTGCACATGTGCGTGAAATTCCTGGTATCTTTGAAAGTTTCAATCGCTGCACCGACACTGTCAAGCATGTATCAATGCTGATGGACGCAATTTTGAACACTTATTGTAAATTAATTTCCATTTGTAAACGAGGTTATGAAAATAAAACACTTTCCCTATCATTTGTTCTTTCCTGTGTTTGTGCTTCAATGCTTCACTTTTGACCATACATTTCTATACAAAACGTGATTGTTACAATGTCCTGTACCAGCTCTCTAAGTTTGTACCATGAATTAGCAATCACACTGTATATATATATAATACGTGGCTAAGTATATGCATAGTGTCAGCTAGTATATAAATATATATATATATTAATGTGTGGAGAGAATATCTCTTTTGACATGCCACATAACTGAAATCCTACTATTTTGTTGCTTTAATTTTAATATTTGGGGTATGGCCCCCTGAAGAGTGTCCCAGAGATTATAATTTCCATACCATTCATCTGTGTGATATATTTTCATCCTGTTTGGTTGGCCCTCTGTTTCTGCCGTTGTTGTTTGTTTTTTCCTTAGGGATATGTCATTTTTGCAGTACTATTCTTAATGTTTTACTAAGAACTTTACTAAGTTTTTACTTATTATATATATATATATATATATATTATGAAGCCTATTAAAATTTTTAATTTAATGTATAAATTCACTGAGAAAAAAAAGTACAAGAGCTGAATTCTCGTAAGCTCCCATGCAAATTAAGCCCAGTTCTTTTGCCTAAAGTAGATGTAATAAATATCTATTTTCACATGGAATGTTTTTCCGAGTTTTTTCTTTTAGCAGTGAAAATGTGCTAACTCTAGTTTAAAATAAGCAAGAAAGCAATTGTCTTCATGTTGTTATTTAATATTAGGCTTTTAGCAATGCTCCTCCTAAAATATTTTTTTACAAATCAATTTAAAATTTATAAACATACTGAATCAACCATTTTCCATAAAAGTACTTACAGGACTGGGAGGCTCGGGTTCAGAAATTACACCAGCTTTTCCAAGCAAAATTCGAGATTTTCTAACCATGTCCTAAAAAGCAAGCAGACTCAGCATATAACTACATAAAAAGACAAAGCAATACATATTAAATTACACAAAATATGTGTCCAATAAATAGAAGAAAAGAAACAAAACAGTAGTACTTGTGTATTCAACCAATGAAAAAAATTCTAATTATGAAGCCTTTTTACTGATGGCCAAACTAAAGCATCTACAGTGCTTGAATTGTAACATTAGCAAAGTCTTCAAGGTTTCTTGAATAAATACTTAAAAAAATATGCACAGTGGATGCTCTAAAATATTAAATGCATAAATATTCTACATTATTTGATTGTCAGATATGATTTTATTAACTTTTCAGAAAAATGAATAATCAAAATTTCAACAAATAGACCACATTATTGAATTGAGTAGTTTTAACCACATGACCAGTGATGGACTCTACCAAGGAAACATTTTTAAATTGCATTTGTCCTCCAAGAACATGAATAAAGCAATAGAAACCTTATTTTCATAAGTCTGTCTACTAGGAACGGACTATGATATAATATGGAATAATCCTATACTAACTGAGCATTAATTACATCGCTTACTACACTACTGGCCAAAAGTATTGCAATTCTTGAAATAATGCTAAATTTCTCAAGCTTACAGTACTTTTAATCATTAGTGTACATATAATATGCTAAATTTGAAAGCATATACAAATACTAAATATGAACATTATTTAAGTGTAATAAATAAACTATTATTTCGTTTAGATATCATTTCATTTAGACGGACCAAATGTGTAGAATGAGTCCATATAATGAGTAAGTAAGTTTACACAAGTAATTACTTTTTATGTTGTACTCCTTTTCCAATATAGAACTATTAATAATATTGATGTTGAATACTCCATCATGCAACCATAAGTTCAAATAGAATAGACTTTTAAAATGTAAATAATGTTCATCTCACTTTTTTTTCCTTTACTGGCTCATTAGATTCAGAACTGGGGTCAGGATTTTCATCAGGTATACCCAGAATTATATTTTCATCATTGGGGTCCAAAGTCAAGACTTTAGGTTCAGGAATTTTCTCCATGGCCTAAAAAATAATTTATAAATATATATATATAAATATATAGCAGATATAAACAATAAATTAGAACTGTGTATAGAGTACAGCTTTTACAGTTACACAACAAAAACAAATGCTAATTAAGACTTTCAAGACTGAATTAGCCATAAAAATTATGTTATAAACAGGATTCACACTAGGAAAAAAAAATGGGTAAGATTCCCCCACGTTAGCTTTAAAATTAAGTGGGATTTTTTAAAATCTGAGTGAGAATTTGAGAATTTTATTTCCAAAAATTTATTTATTTATTTATTTATTCGCAATTTACAAGCAAACTCAATATCATTACAAAAATACAGTGCAACTAAGATTATAAATATCAAAATTAGCAATATAATGTACAAATGAATTTGTTTTGATAACATACCATCTTCTGATTCTTTACCCAATCAAAATCAAACTCAGCATACAGGAAAATCCCATGAGTGTCATTTTTTAGTGGGATTTAATGTGGTACTGTGGAATCGCGGAATCATGCAGTCTAGTGCAAACCCTGATTCATAATAAGTAGAAATAATTTAACTTTGGAGAAGACAACAGCAACCACTATTATAATGGTACAAACAGTGTTTTTCAGTTTTGTACATTCAATATAAAGCCTTCCAATTGTAACTCCAATTAATCAGTATCTCTTCAAGGATTGTGCTGACAAGCTACAGAACATATTTTACCAACTTTTCCAAATTCCTGGGATTGACCTCTTTAAGATGTTAGCTTTACTTGTGAACTCGCATCTACATTTCTCTGTGTGAAACATAAATGATTTCATTATTTTGTAATGCTATTCAAAAAAGGACCCAAAAAATTCAGCAAGAGACACCATATATTTATTTTTTATGAATTTCTGAGACTCTTCTGGCAAATTTAAGAAGCCATCATGACTCCCTAGCTTTTACTTGACAATATGAAAAACATGGAAAGAATTCATATTTACATTTTCTGAGACTGTCATTCTTTCAATAATACTCATGTTTCATTTTCAAAATTTACTTTCTTTAATTAACATATTAATAGTACAAGACAATACATTTTTGGAACATAATCTTCATTCTTACAACTACTTAACATTAAAGGAAGAAAAAAATGCAACTTAAATGATCAGACATGCATAAAAACTAAAAAAAACTTACTTCACTATCCCATATTATCTCATCTTCCCAGTTACCAAATACAAGCTCTTGATTTTCAACAGGAAATATAGACCAATAGGTTCCGTTATCTTCATCATATTCAGCTTCTAAAATAGGAATTGAATGAAGAAGTTTCATTACCATCTAAACAAATGTAAATAAATATGGTGTGTTTAAACACTAAATATATGAGTATGTTTTTAAAAGACATCAAGTTTTTTTTTAAATCTATTTCAAGATATACTTTCAGCTATACAAATGCAATAACCTTTAAGAAGCTTTACTACATATTTACTTACCTCTAGGTATTATCAAACTAAAGACATTCTCTTAAAGTAAATTCTACTTCCCATTTTAATAACAATCAGATATCACCAAACATATTGGTAACTACTCAGCTCTCTATCAGCAGTCCAAAATTTGCCTCAAAATCTTAAAACACTTTTGCATCTTGGGTGAACCAATGCTTGCCAATGATGAAGGAAAAGGAGGATCAAACAAGTTCTTTCAGGAGGGGTTTTTTGGATAGTGAATAGGCATTCTCTTTAAAAAGATTTTTCTGTGTGAATGCTTGAGGCCAATGCTTGTGCTTTGCCGTAGGGGTAACAAAAACAGGTTAAATTTAGTGATAAAAACAACTACTATAAAAATAATCTCTAAGTATAAAATATTGCACGGAAGTGCTTTTCAGTCACAACTCGTGACCATAGTCATTGCTTGTTCTGCTTCCCAGGCTTTTGACCATAAAAACATGTGCTATGTCATTAACAGCTTCATGGAAATTATTTCTATTGCCTCATGATAATAATTTCAACCCCTGAAGCTGTTAATGATGTAGTATATGCTTTTACTTATGAAAGATGACGCAGCATGGGGCTTGAGCAAGAACAAAATATCAAACAGGACTAGAAGGCAGAACAAGCGATGACTATGGTTACGAATAGAAACCTAAAAGCACTTTCATATAATATATTAAGGTAGCTGTTTTTATCACTAAGCATTTTAGACTTATATTCTTTTATTATAATTAATGATAGGTTAATTTTTTTTTCTTTATTTGAATTACACTTAAATGCTTTCTCTTACTACCATCAATAACTCACCTTTGAGTCTAAACTAAGCACGTGTTTTTATACAGACCCACCATTTCTTCTGTGTCTCAATGAGAACATGATGCACTTTAAAATGAACAAGAACAGAAATTCTCAGAAAAGTTCCATTCCCTGTTAAATCTTTCGATTCTTCTTTGTCAGAAGCTTACCGATTTCCTTTCAGTGGAGCAATAGGTGAGGTATAATGAATGGATGAGTGTCTATACTGATGGCCAGGTATACATAGGGAATGATTTAGTTCCTACTTACCAGTAGGCCCTTTTACAACTCCCTTTGATGTCAAACTTGAGGCTACTGTAGTGGTTATTCAACAGCTGTCAATTCATAGCCCATCTTTTGTAAAGGCAGTCATATTGTCTAATATGGAATGCACTTCAGACTCTACAGAGTAATCAAAATACCTCTCAAAGAATCTTGGATTGTAAGCCCTTTCTCAAAGCACTTGCACACAAAAATCCTCCTGCTATTTGTATAATTTTGGGCAGTGAAAAAGCTGACTTACTGGCTATGTAAGGAACTTTGATAGAGAAATGCAGTAAATGACCATTTTCTTTTCTCACGACTAAACTATTTGTTAATCAATCTAAAGAAACTATTTAAATAAGATATGATTCAACAAGCTACAGGTAAGATTTGGAAGATGCTGAGGGGGGAGAGATCTGTTCCAATTTTCCAAGAAAGAACAGAAGTGGGTCTCTTCAGGTGTCTAACTGGGCATGACTGTTTGTGAGACCACCTCAACAGAAGTGGAATGGTGGATCCCCCAAACTGAGTTTAATGTGATTCCAATCAGCCTATGATTTGGAAACATTTGATCAATTGTCTTTCTTAAAAACTTTCCCCTTGTGAGGATATTGTTGAAAAGTACTGGAGAGTTTCTGAACTGATCGCTTAGGTGCTTGCTAATATTCGGCATTTGTAATAAAATAAATATTAGGTGTAAAATGTGATGCATTGTGCAATGAGCATGATTCCAGAAAAAATACTTTCACTTCAACCACCTTTTCCTCCAAATGTTTTCAGACAATATAATAAAGAAAACAATCCATCAATGGGAATACTGATCAGCCCATTCCATCTTGAAAGGTTTTTTTTTTTTTTTTTTTTACTAAAAAATATACAAATATGGAGTCTGTTTCCACATTAAGCAGTTTCTCTTTAATAAAGTTAACATCATTCAAAACAATAATCATCATCAAGACAAACTTTTATTTTTCAGTAAAGCAGGTTCCTGTTTCACATAGGGTCTATTTTAAACAGGCTACACTGTATGTGAGATACAATAAAATAAATCAATTAAACTTAGGACAATGATTAATTTTTTTAAATTGTTTTTTAATAATGCATGCTGTTATATGAATGGTAGTAAAATTCAATGCTTCTTTTTATGAATATGTAAAATTATTATTGGTTTAAAAACTTTTACAAACGACAGTTAACTTTAAACCATAATAAATAAATGTCAACATCAGGATGGTATTAATGTTAGTTGTAAAAATACTGGTAGTTAAATGGTGATGATACCATGACTATGGTAAGAGCATGGCAATAGAATTCAAATATCTCTTTAATCATTCAACCTGTAAATAATTATTATAAGTAATTATAAACAAAACAGGTGGTAATCAAACATGTAGTTCCAAAACTGGTTGAATATTAGGAAGATAGCAATGTGAGATGAAAGTGCTTATGAAACAGAAAAGAAAAGAATTTGCCTTAGGAAGTATATAGATGCTAGAAGAATTAATAATAGGCACACCAGAGAAATTTAAGAAATTAAATGATGATTCTGAAGTATAACATATTCTCCTTAACTTTTATGTCCAGCCGCAGGTAGAATTCTGCCGATCACTGATTCTAGACTTGCCTTTTATTGTAGTAAGTCTAAATTTGGTTACGTAATTCTAATACATAAACTGCATGGGTAATTGAAATCATTTTTAGTGCTGCGTCAATATTAATTTTTGTTTAGATCTTTCATGGAAATAATTATAAACATATTATTTTAGAAAAATACACTAAAAATGGCTTGATGTTTTTAAGAATTTGCGATTGCTACATTAATAGCCTACAATATAAGGTGTGTTATTAATACTGATACTATAATGCTAATTTTAGGATCAATATTAACAGGTATTTTCTGTAGTTTTACAGCAATTATCCCATTTTGTAAAAAGTGAATTCTCCTGTAACTCCTCCTACTCTAAAAGGAATAATTTGCCACTGTTACTATAGAAATACCTGGCTAACAAAGTTTAACTCACAAAAGGCAAATAGAACACAGTCATTGAAAATCTAAAAAGAATAAAAGGGAATACACAGAACATACTGCTTAGAATGATATTCTGTTGTAGTTACGGGTCCAAAATCAACTCAACTAAATGAACACATTTCTACCCTGAACTGCATAATCTTGAGTAAAGTGAGTTGCTTTTATTCATATATGAAGTTTCAATGAGTTAAAGTAAGATTAATCTCCATTCTCAATAAGTCATGATCAAATTATTATAGCAAGGAGAAGGAAGACTCAGGACAGCTACATAAAATGTCAGGAGCAAAGATTCCTCAACTACAATTCTTCATTGAACTACAATACCACAAAATCATATGACCTCTAGAAATTAACAACATCAAAAGGGAAAAAAATGACAGAGAATAGTGTTTTTCTCTCATCATAACATCACTGATTCTGCAAAACAGCAACAAAAAAACATCTTTGAAGAAAGCAACCTTAACTGATGAGATTAGAACAGATGTCAAACCTAAAAAGAAAAACCTAACATTTGATTAAATTCACTCACCTTTGTTTATAAGTTAAAATCAACATTCTGGTTTTTTGGCTGCTAATAAAATATTAGATTATTTCTATAGGAAAGGTCATAAATGAGTGGAAATTCCACACTAAATCTGTATTATAAATGTTAGTACTTCTCCTGCAATACATAAATGATGCATGATAGCAAAAAAATTTTAATGATATTTGAGTCAGCTTGGAATATTAGTAATTTATCTGATTTATATAAACTAAGAGCTTGCAAAAGTAAGCGAATATTTACAAAAAAAAAAATTTAAAAAAATGCCATTGCAAAAATTAGAGCGTTATAAGCTTTTACTTAAGCAAACAGTTAAAATGGGTACAACAACTTTCATGCGGTTATGCAAATAACCAGTTTTGGACACATCTGCTTAAACTATGAATATAATACCCACACCCTTTTCGTTCAGGCTAAGTGTATATATAAATCAATCTGACACTGATGCTATATAATCCAATGTAATAAAATGTTAATTTAACCTATGTCGCTTCTGCTTCTCTAACATGAAACATCAGACAAAAAAAAAAAAAATCTGAGAATGCAGAAGAAAAGCTTATCCTCCATCACAAACAAATTTATTTTGCTTACGCTAGTCACTATTTAGACCCAATGGCTGTATGATTAAAGAGTACACTTTATCTCTTTAAACAAGAGGCAAGTATCTATTCTAATGATGGAGGTTTTATGAGAACCATTCACACCACAAGAACTAATTAGTGACTTGCATATCTTACTATTGGTAGGCGAAGGCTTAAGTTTCATCCCTTGCTGACTGGATGGCTTAGGTGTGCCTGTTTGCAAAGTTGGAGAGAAAGTTTTAGAAGAAAACAAAAATAAACATAAAGAAAATGTCACAGAAAAAATCTTATTTGTTACTGCGTCTATTCATAGAACAATGTATTAGAGCTAAGGAACACTTTTACAAAACGAAAATTTTAAAATATACTGACATTTCATGAACTAGGCTAAAATTATATGCAATTATAAATGCAATCCAAAAACACTTTTTAAAACACAATAAGATGCTGCACTAACCTGACTGAATCACATGAAACAATTTTAAAACTTCAATATTCTGACATTCCTAAAATAACTAATTAACACATAACTACGATATTCCTTCTACAACATAAGTATTACTTAGCACAATTCCAATACATATTTAGCAAATAGAATACGTAAGAATTGATGAAAGATAAATATAGAGTTGGGTTCATGCATCAAAAGTGTTTACTAAATTATAAATTAAATAAAAACAGGGTCAGTAAATTCCTATAACCATAAACTAACAAATGAGAATCATGTAGTTTTACTACTAGAATGACAAAATGAGTATTATTTAAAATTTCAGAACTAAATTTCATAAATCATACTTGATTTAAACTCTGTACTTTTCAAAATAAATTTCATTTTAATGATTTATATATATATATATATATATATATATATATATATATATATTAGGGAGAGGGGAGAAAGAAAAAAACAGACATGCAAAGTAACAAAATGCAATAGGGAAAGATGGGGAGGGGGGAATTAAGCCTTCAATCCCTTAAAAGATTATTAATTTATGTATGTTTTTTTTAACAATGTACCTTTAAAAGCAGATGCTGTTCTATTAAGACTTGATGGCACCCAACCAGCTGCATTGTTCCGACTGTTCAACTTGGAAAGAACCTGAAAAAATATCAAAATAAGATAAATCTTGTTGCGATAAAATTCTCCTGACATATTGACAGTTATGATTCACAATTTGAGATTAAAACTTCCGCAACATTCATACAAGAGTTTGCACAATAAATAAATAAATAAATATAATTAATTAATTAATTAATTATTATTATTTTATTAATTTATTTTTTAAATAAAAATGCACGCTTATGTAAAATCTTTTACTGGTTAAGCAAAATTAAAATAACAATAAAAATTAAAAATATTACGCTAATTATTTTCCAATATTTTTTCTCTTGATTTGAAGCATTCTTCCCTTTTTGTGAAATAATTTAAATGATGTAGTTAAAAATAGACCTTTTATTAATTTGAAAATTATTTTTGTTTCAGGGATATAAATATGAAAACAAGTAACAAAGCTAAAATATACCTTATTCCATGATTCACTACAACTACAGACTAACTATCAGCAAAACATGTCATTATATAATATATTTAGAAATGAAAAAATACAACCTCATCTTTGTTGAAGTACATAAACAAAGCAAGTATCAATAAAATAAATATAAATTTGTTTTGTTTATTTTATGTATTTTTTAACAAAAACAAGTATTCCCTCTCGATTTCTAGATTTATTTTATGTATCTTATATAGATATACAAGCTGTTTCAAAAGAGTTCTAACAAACTTTACATGTAGGTCAGCATGCAATAAGGAAACAGAATCGCATGGCAATGTGGGGTTGGAAACATCGTTTTCGTGTAGTTGTTAATAATCACTTTAAAACAAATGCTGAAATAAGTGGGAACTTTCTGATTATTGGTCGTCAAAAACTAATGTACCTTTCACACACAGACACAAAAATGTGATCAAAATTAATAATTTAAAAATTCTATTTCATTCCAGTGATGAAAATTTTGGAGACAATCCCCCTGGCCCCTGTTTTTAAAACTCGGTTACAAATTTAATGATCAATTCAACACCTTTCTCAAAATGTTTATTAACAAGCATGTGAAAACAAGAGTTTTTGACCCCACATTGTAATGTGATTCTGATTGCTCATTGTGTGTCCTACCTCCCCTTAAAGTTTGTCAGAACTCTTTTGAAACACCCTGTAAAGCACACACATATATTGACCGAATTTCTTTCCCATTAGTAGATATTGAAAATCCATGAAAAACTGAACATGGCAATTTTAGATTTTTATAGTAAAGATACTTTAACATCCTTAAAGCTCTATGTGACAAAACCATGTTTATGTGTTCTGCAATTCAACTTTTTAAAATTTATACCTAAAAAGAACTACAGTGAGCTCTATTTTGAGACTTTTAGGGGTTATCAAAAAACTATTCTTGGAAATATACTTTTTGCAACTAAGAAGTAAAATTAATTTTTTGTAGCATTTAAAATTCTGTGGTCACCTAAACAAACATGGTCAAAATGCAGGTACAGAACTGCACACCCTCATTTTCAAAATTGAGCAAAATCATACCTATGAAGTTAAAAGTGCAAATTTGTGACTTATCACAGACATTGAACTGGATGATAATGCATAGAAGACATTTCTACAAGTTTTTAACAGACAAAAAAGGGGTTATCAATTTGTCAGACTATATATATACGTGTGTGTGTGTGTGTTTAGCAATAATTTTTTACCATGCGAGCTGATTTAGATAATTCTTTTTTTTATTTGAAAGTGAGTACTTTATGTGTGGTCCCATAAAATTTGATCAAGTTCTGATAATATTTTCATCCAGAAAATTGGAAAACACATGTTTTTAAACCATTGTCTAAAGGGTTGCTATAAAAAGGTGGTAGTTGTAAGTCAAAAGCTGTCAAAGTTGGCAACTTTTGATGATCTATCAAGAAAAAAAAAGTTATCAAACTGAATCCAACTTGACGATATCTTCTACGTTTGGTGAGAAAAAACCAAGCCTTACTATTTTACTACAGGAATGATATTAGAAAAACTTTTTTTTTTTTTTCATGTTTTTACATCATCGCCTAAAGGGTTGCCTATAACCACATTCATAGTAATATGTAAAAAGTCACCAAGGTTGATCACTTTTGACAATTTATAGTTTGGTCCCAAAATTGAATCTATCAAGGTAATATCTATATTTGGGGAGAAATTAACTAAACGACTAAACCATACTATTTTACAATGGGAGTATTTTTTTTTTTTTATGAAGTAATTGAAAGATGATTTTCTTGTATACACTTATATATACTTGTATATAGTCTCACACAATAACAACCAAAAAATTGAGACATTTAAATCTTTAATAAAATAAATAAATAGATAAAGAAATGCATGCACATATTTGACTTTGAAATTTTGTTAAATACTAGTTGCATCTGGCAATTAGCTGGTTTGCCATTTAATGAATTCCATTCTAATTTAATATAGATTTAGGTTGGTTTTGTTAGCACTGAAATTTGTATAATTCGCAGGATATTTAGTTCCTGCTTTATGTAGCAATAAATGATCGTGAATTTGATGTTCTTTCTGAATAACAGTGAAACATCTAAAGAAAATTGGTCTTAATCCTGCTGTACCCCTCCCCCACTACCATGGGTGTCCATAAAACATTTCCTAGGAAGGGGGAGAGATTACTTCAACATATGTTTACCACGTTTGAAAGAACAAAAAGCATGAAAAACAAGAAAGATAAATCATGCCAAACACATTGATTATAAAGCACTTTCCAACACATCAATATTGTAATCAATCGGTCGATTACAGCGTGAGCAACAGATCTTCAAAATTCCCAATGAAATCGCCATAGCTTAATATTATCACACTTGATATTTTCGATTTACCGGCCAAATAATGAAAATATCGCTAATCTTGGTTCATTTTTCAAAGTATTTTTTTCGTACCATATGTTGGAATTTATTGCAAAAGTGACCAAAATTGGCGACTTTTGGTGCAATTTGAGGGAGGCACTTGAGTTAATTATGTTATTAGTTAATTATATTTTAGGTTATAGTATTATATGCTTTAAATAGATGTCTGCCTCTAAACTGTCTTTGACCTTATTGTATTGGAATTATTTTGAGTGCTCTTGTAGAAGAACTATTTAACTGTACAGACACTATTTTCCATGGAAAGCTTCATCTTGTAATCCTTAACAACATATATCAATTTTGCTTCACTTCAAATAGCAGAATATCTCTAAAACTAGAAGTCAAAGCCCGTAGTGAAGGCAATTGCAACGGGCTCTAGAAAAAAAATGTTTGACGAAAGCGTTTATATACACTTAATATATTTAATCTTCGTCCACCAAAAATAAATAACTTCATATTAATTTTTATTATACACACTAAAATGGAATTTCATTCTCCTTTGGGAACGTGCGGAAACTTTTCCTATTCAAACGGTTTCATTTCATTGTGAACATCTGCCAGGAAATCATTTTATTTAAAAAAAATAATAAACAAATAAACTTATAAATCTGAAAAAAGCTTGTTAAGTATGACATAACTATGAAGTAATTGTCACTTACAACAGCTAATTTTGTCACGCAAATGATTAACTTTTTTACTCTCGGAAATAAAATAGAGCTGAAAATAGCAAAAAATCACTTAAAAATGGGGGAACTGGTGGATTTTCAGATTTTTAAAGTAGTGCAGATTGTTTTCTATATTTTTATACATCATTATGAAAAATTTCAAACGGATCGTACAAACGGTGTAGATGTTATTAGGCTTTTTGTGTTAACTTTGTCATCTTTTTGCAGTAATGGCAGAAAGAGTTTTATCTTGAAGTCAGGGATCAGCGTAACTATATAGTAAGGATAATACGCTTTAAAGAATAACTTCCCATAGAGCGCAATGTATTGGGAATGTTTTGAGTGTTCCTGTAGAAAAACTATAAATGCTATATAGACCCTTTTCAATAGGGTACATGGTACAATAGATAAGAATAACATATTTAAATTTTGTCGAAATCGATCCATATTTACGGTAGTTAGAGCACGGACAGACAGACAAACCAAAATCATAAACACTTTTCAACCTTGTTGGAAAGCGTTAAAAATGGCAAAAAGAAATCCAGGGGTAGGCAAGTGCCCCTCCTCCCTTGCCTTATACTGTGGACACCCATGCCCCAAGCCTAAATAAATAAATTTACAGAAAACAATTTACAGCCATTTTTCAATCATACTCAGAACAGAGATTGTAATAACAGCATTTAAAAAAAAAATGGTGTAATAACTATTTTGAGAACAAAAACAAGCAAATACGCAAACATGAAGCATATTGAAGAACATCAATCAATAAATCTAATTTTTAAATCAAATTCTCAATAAATCACTTTTTTTGGATTAAAAAAAAAAAAAAAGAAAAAAGAAAACATTTGTCTTTTCTGTCTCACCCTGTACATAAATTAATCTTTAAACAAATATATATATATTTTTTTTCATTATTTGGGGGAAGTTTAATTAACAGGTTTTCCCGTAATATATATATATATATATATATATATATATATATATATAACTAATATATATACTTGTAAATGAAATTTCATAATTGAAATTATTTTTTAATAACTTAATAGTATACAGAAATTGAATTAAAACTCAAATAAAACTGTCACATAACTAAGAAGTATAATAAATTTTCAGCATATGACATACTTTATGTTTAACTTCTTCACCATTCCAAATAACATCTTCCTCCCAAGGCAACATAGTAACCATAAAATAAGCATCATCAGGGAATTCATCATCAATAGGATCTCTTTGGTGTTCATTATTTTCTGGTGCATCCTGTAAAAGGCAAAATATTATGAAGTGCATTAAGCAATAAGTTTTACTATAACAACTTCTTCTGTACATAAGATAACAAACTATAATATACCTATTCAATATACATAAGATAACAACGCCCTCAAAAAAAGAAGCAAAAACTCTGTAACTGAAAATACACTTTGTGCTTTGTAAAAATTGTTAAAATCAATATTGTGTCTAAAATATTAAACATAAAAGCTTAGCTGTTGTAAATAATGTTTTTAATCTACTTTCTCCTCACATATAAATCTCTCAAATCTATTAATAAATTCTAACAGTTCAGTCAATCGACCTGTAACCAGCCAGTAGAATGTTTCGTGAGTACCATCGTTAGAATCTTAGTTTTTAATCTGTAAATAAATGTTTTAAAGATAAAATTGTATATATTTCTTACTCTACCATTTGATATAACTAATTCTATTTCTTAATCCCACCAGAAACAAGTTTATCAATGTTTATTAATGTATATTAAAATAATAAATTGGCTGCCTGCTAACATAAGCATGGCATATTCTTCCGTTCAAACCAATTTATGGCTAAGTTGAGCTTGTTTTAGTTTTATTATGCAGGGGTTAAATAGTCCCCTCTTTAAACTTGATCAAATAAAAAAAACGAGTTTTCCTAAATAAACCTTCAATTTCAGTCACCGATTTCAGGACCGATTAAAATCATAGATTAAT
Organism: Cheiracanthium punctorium; assembly: GCA_038373885.1. Classification (NCBI taxonomy): domain Eukaryota; kingdom Metazoa; phylum Arthropoda; class Arachnida; order Araneae; family Cheiracanthiidae; genus Cheiracanthium; species Cheiracanthium punctorium. The sequence continues at coordinate 786,539 of JAWZYV010011930.1, read as the reverse complement.
TTTTTTTAAATTGTTAGAACAGATCCTGAGATAGAAAAGGAACACCAATCAAAGCCCAAAGTTGCCTGTAAAGTGTCGCAGTTTGTTGACGGTTGGTTCGGTGGTGTAGGCTGCATCACTTTTATTCTCCATGATAATTATACTTGCAAAGAAAATTGTTAACTCTTACTTCTTTTTTGAGTTCAAATCCATAGTCGAAACCTTCACCACTCTCTGGAACACCAAGCATCTCATACCACAATTTTGCTGGTCCATAACGCCAAGCTGCCAATCCTGGTGAAAGTTCATTTGACTTGAATGATTCATTCCCTCTGTTTCCAGATCTGTTGTTCTCTTCAGGTTTCAATAATTTGGCCTACAGTATTTAAAAATTATAACAAGTGGAATCATTAACTGTTTTCTGGTAATTAGATTGCAAGGATTATTAGAAACTGAAATTTAGATGTTTTTCTTTTTGTATGCATAAACAGCAGGGATCTAAGATTTTGAAGCTGGCAGCAAAAAATGCTGTGAGCTTCTATAAGCTTGCAGCAAAAACTATTCAGCTCATGGCAAAATCTTAAATTTCCATTACAGTAAATTGCAGCAGTTTCTTCATTTAAGTTTAAAAAAATTAATCAGCAATGCATAAAAAATAAATAAATAAATAAAATATGCTCTACTTTTTATGTAAATATTCTGCAATATCATATGTAATTTTAAAATACATCTAAGATAGAAAGAAACACTCAAGTAATAAAGTTTCAAATACTTGCAGCTAAACTTGTCGCGAGAACTTTTGATCATCACAGTTATTTCAGATAATTTCACAGCATTTGCCATGGTACCCATGACTTATTTTAAGCCCTTATGTACAGTATAATAATGTAATTAATATTGAAGAACTGATTTATTTTTCATTTTGTTAAAACTTAATTCATTTTACAGCAATTTGATTACGTCTTTCACGGTATAATTTCGGAAGACTTAAAAATTAGACTAAAACTAAAATCCAAAATTTTCAATTAAATTGTGAATAATCTAAATTAATATCAAATGCATCAAACTAATAATAAATGTCCAGTGAATCCATTAGAAACAAAATTCTCATTACTTAAGAGTTATACAATTACCCATTATATTTAATAACACTTAATGCAATCAAGTTATAAGCAAGATACTTTACTTCATCATCTGATTCACATTCTTCAGGAAGAGGAGGAGATAAAGGTTTCTTTTCAAAAGGGAATTTGCCAGGAGTCTGATCAGAATTTTTCTTCCTTTTCTTTTTGACACCTTTCCAGATCTGTGGCAAACTAGATTGCTTTCCAGGACCAAATAAGCGAGAAAATCTTAAAACCTATTCACAAAATAAAATAAAATTCGAAACAGTAAATAGTCTGTGTAAGATCAAAATCAGCATTAATTATGTAAAGTGATTACAAAATATGAGTAAAGAGAAAAAACCCTTAGTGGTATTATTTAAATTTTAAATAATAATAATAAGCTCTAAATCAGTTTAAAAAGTCCCCAAAAACAGAGGGGACAAGAGATTAAAAAAAATAACAGTTTCTTCTCAAGATTTGCTGACTTAAATGATAAACTTTTCAGAAAACTATTTTTAAGTCAGAATAACATTGTAAAATCTGCTAAATTAGCATAACAGATTTAGAAAATATTTTATATTTAATTTGCATATCTGCAAGTGGGTACAAGATATAGGACTAATAGAAATGCAGTAATTCTTATCTTATATACAATTTCAAAAAACTCAGTAATATGGCAGTGCTATAAAACCATTTCTGTAAAATCTGTAGTAATGAGTTAATGTTAAAATTATAGAAATGCAGTAATTCTAATCTCAAAATGAAATTTTAAAAATATTCCAACAATGCAATGTTATAAAACATGTTATAAAACCATTTCATTAAAATTTATAAATTATCATTTTAAAAAGTGATTAAGACTAATTGTAACTGTTCCCATGTACATAATAATTTGAAGGAAATTAAGAGTAATGATCATTTTATTTACTGTTATTACTTGACACATTTTCTTCAGTGAAAAAGCTTTTCTTTTTAAACTAAACCACTTGACAAAATAATTTGTGTTACAAAATTTGTGAGAGTATTTTATAAGTTATATATTTTAGCAGTGGTTATACATTTAGCCTGCCAATAACTGCAGCTACGAACCGCCACTGCTTTTTAATGTGCTCATTGTTTTAAAAATGAAGTGTTTATATTATTTTTGGGGCTTTTTTCATGTCATAATGTATTTTTAGGTGAATACAGTTAGCTAATCTGGTAGAAAACTCACAATGCATCAGCTGTGATGTTGTTTTTTCCAAAAGATTGGTTTAATTGCATGAGATAATTATTGTAGATAATAAAAAATTTTTGTCAAAATTTTAATCTTCAAATTATCTTCAAATTAAATTTTTAAAAAATCTTTGTTTAAAAAAAGCACCTAAGGATTATCCGTTGATGAGAATATGAACCAGAAAATCCAATACAAAATCATTAGCTTTTACTAACATTCATACATAAGTTACCGTTAACAAAATAGCATATAAAAATATTTAATGTTGGATAAAATTTCAAAATCACTCTCAAAGTTTTACAAGAAAAGTTTTTACAAAGCACAAAAACAGAAATTCATCAAAATTCTAAATACTCATTATACAGAAAATGGTGATAGCCTTCCAGTTTTTATTATCAAACTAGATGGTAATTCCTTTTCAGAATTATTTTAAATATACCTCACATTTTCTTACTTTAAGTTAAGTTTAACAAGGAGAGGATGCAACCTTCAAATAACCAATTCAAATGAAATTTTCATAAGAATGTAGTTCTTAAGATTAACAATCATTTTTACAAAATGACTGTCATAAACCCAATACTCAGACATTCTTAAGTAATCACAGGCTAAAGATTAAAAAATGGATGTGAACAGGGTAAACAAAGATGTAGACAGCATTTATATAAAATGCTTCAGTACAATTTAACTTATTCATCAAAATTAAAATGTCAAAATATATTTTCAAGTTATTTAAACTTATACATTTCTAAACCAACATACTACTCTTCTGTGATAAAATAATTATTATTTAAAAACAAAGCTAAAGAGTTTTTAGCATGAAAGAATTTATGCCTTTATTAATTTAATTTCCCACTCACTTGACCATGCCTGAACTCTGGAAATAGCTTGGTAACATCCATATCCTTATATTTTGATGGTAACATGTTGGCCAGAGGTCTACTGGGAACCTCAACTGGTTCCTGTTTCTTAACTTCAGCATTATTATTCGGTTCGCCTTCTTTGACAGGGGGCAGTGGTGGTGGTGGCGGCATCAAATCAGTATCACTTGGTTTAGCTCCATCAGAAGCATAGTTGATATCGTTTGTATTTTCTCCTTAATGCAATAAAAACATCCATTTTTAAAAAAAGATATCGACATTTACAAAAACGATGGAGAGAACTTTCAAGACTATTGATTTACTTTTGATTTCGTTATTAGTGCCTGCAGAATCATTTTCAATAGGTTTACCAGATTCAATATCTTCAGCTAACTCAGTGATGTCAGAGTAATCGACTGCAGAGGGAGATTTGTTTGAACAATCTAAGAAAAAAAAAAAGAAAGGAATGACTTTCATACGATGGGGTTAGGTGGGATAGTTACAAGCACTTTTTGCAAATTTCAACTTTCATGAATTATGGGGGAAATATTGTTTTGATTAATTAAGAGGAAACTTTGACCTTTTAAGAAAATCTAATAAAAATTTTGTTTCAGTAGAATTATCTGCTTATAATTTAAGGGGGTAGTCCAAATTGCCCAAACAAAATCACAAAATAGAAAAAAAAAAAGGGGGGGGGGGAATTATGATTTTGTGTGGTGGGTTTTGTGTTTAATGTATATAGTTAATTTTTGGAGGATATAAATCCATTTTTATTTTACTTATAATATGAGCATTTAAGATTAATTGTATGTTATTTTTGGTTAATTGCAAAAGGTAAGTTTTATGTTTTTCTTTAAAGAAATTATGCTGGTTAATATGGAAGTTTATATACAAATTTGCTAAAAGTACTTTTTCGTTAAAACAAACTTTGTTATAAAAGCATAACTACTGTTTGTTTTACTATGAAAGTTTCCTTAACAGACTTACATATAATCAGTTATCGTTTTAATATGTAGGTTCTGAACATAGGTATTAAAATACATAGATACGTATAATACTTAGTTTCAGTATGTTTCTTTTACTTATGTTTTCATGGTAAAATATTTACATGTTTTTGTTACGCCTTGTAGATTGGCACTTGGCAATAACAAATATACACACACACATATATATAATAATAGCTAAGTGATATTGGTGTCTGTTGTGGTAAGTAAGTACCATATAAATTAGCACTATTTTGCATTAACTACTCTTTCAACACATTTGTAATTGATCCTGATTATTTTCCCCAGTTTAGAATTTTATTTTTTACACACTTTTCATTTACATGTATTATTTTTAAAGATAAGGAAATATAATTTTATGTTGTAAAAACTATTAGGATGTTTTTTTTTTTTTGTTTTTTTTTTTAATGTTTACTCAAGACCTTTTAAGGCTTTTGATTGAAAAGTAATTATTTTAAAAGCTGTAAAAATTAAAAATTAAATCAGCAGGAATCTTGAAATGCATTAAGAAAGATTATTTCACATAAATAGATGCAATGAACAATGTAGTAGATTTATCTTAAAAAATAAAATTAAAATATCTTGATGCAATACAATCTTATTAAAATAAAACAAATTAATGCAATATGCTCATAAAAATGAAATAGAATTTTTTTTTGACCCAAAATAGAACAATCTCTTATCACAGTAGTTGATTATATAAATTACCTTCATTTTCATTATAGCCATTTTCTTTATTTGATTGATAATCTAGGTTGGAAGATTCTACATCATCAGTAATTTCCTTTAACTGAGTTCCAATACCCAACAATGGCAACTGGTGCAAATGTCGTATAGACTCCTACATAGAGAAAAAGTTGTCTTATTTACTTAATTTTGAAAGCTAAAAAACAGAACAAAAAGCACTAGCACAATAATAAAAATTAAATCATATTCTGCTTCTGGAATAATACAAAAGTCTTGAAATTAAGATATGCATATCTTTTCACAAAAACATATAGTAAGCAGGATAATGTGTGGTAAAGCAAAAAATTCATTAAATTAGTTTTTAAATCTCATCAAAAATAGATGAACAATTAATTATTCCTTTAATTCTGAATATGTTCATCTGAACACATCAAATAGACACAGAAAAGCACTGCATGGTGTATTTAAATTATATTTTCTTCAAATGAATTTTGTTTTACAGCCAATAAATCATTGTTTTCTAGATCAATTCAGATAGGTACCAAAAATTCTTTTACATGGGATATTTGCAATAAAACTCTAGGTAAGTTTAAAAAAGGTTTGCATTAAAGGATTACCACAATCATAAATAATATAAAAATACTATAATAATTACTGGATCTAAAAAGTCATTTTCAAGATTTCCTTCATCATCTATATTGCCAAAGAGAAATTGTGTCAAAGAAATGGCTCTATCATTTTCACCCTCTTCATCACTGTCCATTGTTTAAACTAGAAAAATAAAAAGTGAATATTTATTAATTTTCATATACAAGTAACAGCAATAATACAATAAATTAATTACAGTCCAAAATATAAATATACAGTAGTAATGCATGTAGTCTTTCTCCCCTGTTTTCTTTTTGTTTGTTTTGTTTGTTTTTTTTTTGTTTGTTTTTTTTAAACACGTGGTCTCCAATTTCAAAAGATGTTAAGAAAAAACTAAATTCTGTATATCCAATTAACTTGTGAAGCTGAAATTGAATTAATGTTGCAATAATCACATTAACAAAAAGAATAATTGGCTCACTTAAAAACTTTATGCTTTGTTATAAATAGCACAGACAGAATAGTGCATAAAGTCTATCCCAAAGGTAAAATACAAAAAAAAAATTTTAACAGTTAAGCTTGAGCAGACACAAAAATTTTCGGTGAAAATTGTGCAATTTACTTATTTCAAAAGTTACCAGCTATCAATGGCATCATAAATATTTGAGTCATTTCATGGTCACTTACGTTGCATCTAGACAGCAATTTTACTGTTTAACATGTGATGTGCTGATTATGTGACCTTCGTGGTTGAATATTATGATAAATATTAGTATAATGGATAAAATCTTTTATATCTACCGTGGTTTTGGATTTTTAAAGTATATACATATACAGAAAAAAATTAAATGTTATGGTCACTTACGTTACGCACACAAAAAAGATTTTGTTAAACTGAAGCTTATTATTTTATTTCTGCTCTGTTACTCCGGTTTGAAATTTGCAACTTTTAAAAATTTAGAGAATTAAAAAACATTTTTATATATTTAATGAGATTTCAATAGACTCATAAAAAATAAATAAATAAACAGTATTTAGTCACGTTACACAGCATTGGTCACTTACCTTGCTAGTCAAAATTAATTTAAAATATGTACTGCAAACTTTAAGTAATATTCAAAGCAACACTGTAAATTTAGTAAAGCCAAACAACTTCAGGTAGTATACAAATAAGTCTATATATTTAAACACATTCTAAATAAATTTTGAAAATTTTCTTTTTTTATTTTTACTGTTCCACTTAGCATGGAATTACACAATTTGTATGGCCTAAAACATATCTTCCAATTTGAATAAGGTAAAGTAAAAGGTTGGACACTTCTGGAGACTCTTCCCCAATGGACAATCAGTGACAAAATAATTAAAACTTTGTAAAATAACACACATAAAAAGGATGTTATGTATGTTATTTTATACGCTTTTAATTATTTTATCTTTTAAATACCAGTTTTGTTTTTTTTTAAGTGTTTTTTTTTTGTTGTTGTTGTTGTTGTTAACCAGTGACAGTAAATCATCTCAGTTTGCCTTGAAGAGGTTGTAGTAAAGGCCCTGATTCTTTCATTTAGCGATTGACAAATGACCAAACCAGGTTAAACTGGTCATAAACAAGTATGTTTTTTTTTTACTGAATTCAAATTATTTCACTATAGCAAAAAAATTATTCCCATTGCAAAACAGTAGAGTTTAGCAATATCTCACCAAACATAGAAGATATTGCTAAGCTGGATTAAGTTTTGGTAACTTATTTTTTGGAGCCAAACTTGGTGATAAATTGCCAAAAGTGGTCAACCTTGGCAAATTTTAGCATGTTACTTGGAATGCTACTACCAATAATCCTTTACACAGTAGTTAATGCACATATACTTATGTATTATGTAATGCACATATACTTATGTATGAATTATGTATGCACATGTACTTATGTATCATCCCAGCAGTCTGCCAGGAAGAGCGAGTTTTCGTCAAGATAAATGCTGGACACATAAAATTATTGATGGTTTGGAATACTATTGGCAACAGTTTGGCGGGAATGACCGCCAGAATAATACATAAGTACCCACATATTTTTTCCCTCGATTTTCTGAGAATATCAGTAAGATTTTGCAATTTCTCATCAAAAACGGAAGATATCGCTACGCTAGACTCAGTTTTGGGAACTTTTATTTTTTTTTTTGCATCAAACTTGGCAATATATCACCAAAAGTGACCAACTTTAGCGACTTTTAACTTACAACTACCACCTCTTTAATGGCAACCTTTAGGTAATAGTCTAAGAACACAATTTTTTCAAAATATCATCAGAACTTGAAGGTATTAATGTCAGACCACATGTATAAGGTGAGGATACTCTTTGCGGGGTATATCAGCATGTGAAATTCAGTCAATATGCTAACAAAATATAATAAACAATATGGTGGGGGTGAAATCTAACAAAAAGTCTGCATTAAAAGATTAAAATATAAAGAAATTCGTTTAAGAGACAATTAAATGTGAGAAGCAAAATCATAAATTGTTTTATATTTTTCAGCTTTTATTGTTACCAAATTGTATGTTAGTATTTATTAGTCAAATTTACCTCTAGAAAATTAAGCCTGCATTATGAAGAACTAACAGTAGTTACTGATTAGGTAATTGATAACTTACTTACAGTTTTATGAGGGTTTAAAATGACAGAAAGTAAGCTTTTTCAAACTTTTATATTTTCAAAAGGCGCATTTGTACATTGTAATTTCCTTTTTACGTTAAATACTTCAATAAAAGATGTCCAAAAAATAAAATTATTCGAAAATTTAACGAAAAAAATTAACAAATAGATCGCCATACACCGATATATTTATACAAGTATAAAATTAAATAATACTTAAACAATCCCTTACTTTTGTGGATTGTCTTAAGACTTTTCAAATATGTAAAGTTATTTTGCAAATATGTCTTTGCAAATAGTGAATTTGAATCACTCTCCAACACATCATGAAATTACATGCAAAAATATTGCATTCCTTAAAATGTTGAAAAACAGCAAATGAAAACTCATAAAATAACCTGAACGTATACAATCAGAAAATATACATTTGATTTTTTTTTATTTATGTATTTGTAAGTGTGTTTTGTTACGTTGCGATTGTTTGTATTTTTGTTATTTCGGCTTAGCAGCATTAGCATAGTTCATGACGAGAGGCTGGGCAGGGCGGATTAAATTGCTCTCTGGCGATTTGGCGTGCAGTCAGACTCCTTTGGCAAGAGTCGTTTCTCCGGCTGTTATACACTCCACGCTAGGGGTTGCCGACCGGTGCGGTGCGCAAGTTGATCCGCGAAAAACAGTAGAGTTAGAAATTCCATGTTCTTTTCCTAATATTTTTTTTATTTTATTTGTTGATTAATTGTTTTAAATATATATTTTAATGCATTTAAAATTGCAGTCTAAAATTACAAATCTAAAATTTTTATTCATATTTAAATGCATGCATTTAAATATGAATAAAAAATTTTAAATTTGAAGGTAATATGTTACGGAAATAAAAAAGAAACAGTGGACAGTTAAAAAGCAATCATCATTTGGCTTTTGTATGAATTTACATACGATTAGAGAAAACCCTTCTTTATTAAATGTTTAGTCCGGGGTTTTAGCAATTAATAGATATGGATTATAGATTGCAGATAAACTCTTCGGGTTTAAACCTATATGTTCCCATGGATGCAGATTGAAGCGAGGACGAAAATTGCATTACTGGTTCTTGTAGGATACTGAAAGATTAATATGGGCTAGCAATAATGTGTGTAACAACAAAGAATAATAACCGCTCGTCTTTGTAACGGTAAGAAAGTAAATGTTAAACTTTGTGTAAAGTTCATTTACATATAATCTATATTTATAAAATGCTAAATTCTTTTAATCAAGCACAAACTACTAATTCAATGAAAGAAAAAACTAATTCGTATTCAAGAACGATTTTTTAAGACTTTCTTTGGACCATTTTGTTTCAGTGAAAAATTAATAAGGTAAATAGCTAAAAACTTAAAATTAAACGAGAAAGCAAATTCTAGATAATTTTTTTACTGTTGACTTTGTTTTAAACCGCAAAAGATTTCTTATTTGTTTTAAATACAACTTACTGTAATTCAGTCAAGCTCAAACGTTGAATTTCCCAATTTTCCATTATTGTTATTGCATATTGCATAAATAAATATGCACTTTTTAAAAACCCACCCCCCTCCCCCTCTAACACCTTACTTCTATTCCATAGCAGTGTATGTAAATATACTGCAACAGGAAAAGAATGTGGAAGCTCTAGTGTTTTTCGCGGATCAACTTGCGGTGCGGGCGGCAACCCCTAGCGTGGAGTGTATAACAGCCGGAGAAACGACTCTTGCCAAAGGAGTCTGACTGCACGCCAAATCGCCAGAGAGCAATTTAATCCGCCCTGCCCAGCCTCTCGTTAGTTCACGGAGTTGGAGGGACAAGGGATAAACGCTACGCTATAAAAATAGGCCAAGCTTCCTTTGGGAAAAGGATTATTTGATGCTGTCATCTAGCGGTGAAAGTTGCAAACAACTTGTCAGGATAAACTGTTTTTCCATAAATTAATAGTCCAAATATTAATTTTATTAATTAAATTTAGTTTTTATGTTTCAAATTTTAAAAAAATACTATAAAGCTTTTTTAAATTAATAATAATTATTAAAATTATGCATGCATATTTAAACAGTTTTGTCGTAATCCTAGAGGTTTATCTAGCAACTGCATTTTTAACATTTACAAGTAATTTTTTCTTTTCGTCCCTCATCACACCCCACCCCCAACTTTTTTGTTACACTAGGAGATATTGATAGTTTTATTTAATTATTTTTTATAATTTCACTGTTCCTGTTATATTATTTAAAGAAATAGTTATAAAATAAAATGGGAGTTTCATTTTCTTATATTTCATGATAATAACACAAGTGACAAAAATATAATGCGGTTAATCTGTTTGTAACTAGAGTACTTTGAGAATACTTAAATTTTAACAATATCACAATTAGAGTTGCAAAAAAAACCCACAGTTTTTGAAGGCTGGTAAAATAAAAAAAAAAAGAGGAATTTCGGGTACCCGGAATTTTGAATGTAAATAGGCTTTTCACACTTGCGTTGTTCGCGCCGGTTTGACGACGCTCGCGCCAGTTGGGTTTTTCGCTCGCGCCAGTTGTGTTCACACTTGAAACGGTTTGTCCTGGGTTACTAGATTTTAGTGGGTTGCTCGATTTGGCTTGCTATCTCTTTTGGCTGATAAGAAAGATATTATTAAATAATTCACTTCAGTTCAAGAACACTTTGCATATTTATCTTAATAGAAATCAAATTTTTAAGAATATAAAAAACATAATAAAAAATTTCGCTTATTTAATTTTTTGTTTCATGAATGGTTTCTAATTATTTTAATTGTGAAAAAAATATTTTTAGAATCAGATAAAAGTATTTGTAATTTCAGACCATGTTCAGATTGCTTGACTCTTGAGGTGGCAGGTGGCGAATGTAAATAAACAATGTATATCCACAATGCATTCATAAAATAGACATCGATTTTGTCTATACTGTGTGGATTACGATTTACTGGATTTTTTTTTTTCTTTTTTCAGGGAAAAATAATATAATACTCAAAAGGAGTTTTATTGGGAGGATAAATATTAAAATCTACTCTTTTGTTTCTAAGAGATAAAATTATTCATTATAATATCTAGATAGCTTTATAATATTAAATGAAGTTCATTAATCATTACCAATTGAATATTTATTAATCATTTATCCTTACTCTTTAATTTTAGATAACTGCACTCATTTGGTAATTCACTTAAAAATTAAAATGTGGAATGCTATAAGCAATATTCTAAGAGGTATCACCACCTTCCCCCCATTTTCTCTTTCAACAATTATGATTCCAGTGGCGTATGCAAGGGGGGGGGGGTTCAACCCCGCCCCCCCCCTTGTCAAAAATTTTTTAACAATGTCCATAAATTTTCATTTTTTAGCTTAAATACTATGCATTTTAACGCAAAGTTATGTCTATAACCCCCCCCCCTTGAAGGAAGTCTGCATATGCCACTGTAAAATTCTATTTACTCTGAAGATTTCTGTGACTATTTTTTCTTTTAATTTTTAAAAATCCTTACACAGAAGCTGAAAAATGGAACATTTTGGCTTAAAAACGTATTTATGGATCAAAGCTCAACAAACGGAATGAATCCGTATAAACGGAACACTTGGTAGCTAGCTATGACAAAACGTGTAAATATTTAAAAACCTCTAAGTTGAATTTTTTCATGATTACAATACTTTCCTTACATGATACATGTTCGTACAGTAATAACTGAACTGTAAAGAAAGTGAATTAATAAAAACATGAGAGGAAAGCTCATCTTTCAAAAAGTTTAATCTAAATTTAGTGATAGTTTCATACCTGCCTACATTATTGGGGGAAAATCGAGTAATTTCCATGGTGTGCCAACATTTTGAAATTTTAGCAATTTATAATAGGAAAATACAGGGATTTTTCTTGTAAACAATTATGAAAGAAGTAAAAAAATGTACTTATATATTATCCCAGCAGTCCACCAAGAGGAATGATTTTTTGCCAAGATAAATGTCAGACACATGAAATAATTGTTGGTTTGGAATATCACTGGCAATAGTTTGCCAGCACATTTGACGAAAAAATAGTTTGGCAGGAATGACTGCCAGGATAATACGCGAGAACCTAAAAATTTTTTTTAATTAACCTTGCTGGTAGGGGTGTAGCCAGAAATTTTTCATGGGGGGAGGGGGGGGGGGTTACGACTAGTGCAACTCACATATATATACATACATGTGTGTGATAAGGGAGAGAATATACATTTTGTATGGCAAAAAATTCCTCATGGGAAGGGGGGGTGGTTATGACTCCCCTAGGCTACACCCCAGATAATCTCATAAAAATAGTATTTATGTATATTATCATATGATCTATATATAGGGTTATCAATACCAGTAACTGAGATTCGTGCAATTGTTTAAAACATTACTGGGGCATAATCGCACAGATTGGGAAGAAAAAATTATGGACAATTGGATGATGACAATATATTATATAAATACCTTAGTAATTACACATTTACTATATTCTACTTTTCCAAAGTAATCCTTAAATTATAAAAAATAATTTAAGGATTACTTTGGAAAGATTCTTCCCATAATTAAAGTATTTTTTATCAATTTTGATCAATAATATGAAAATTATTATAACAAATTTTGCCATTATAAATCCGAGAAATAGTATACTATGATCTACATTAGTTATTGCTAGTAAATACTTCAAACATTTCTCATCCAGATCTTTCAAGTAAATTTGACTTTAAAAATCAATTCCAACTAGTAAGAAATAAATATAAAATAAAAGGTCAAGATTTAACCTAATGGCATTAGAACGTTAAGTAAAGGAATGAAAAAAATTAAATGTCAATAATTAAAAAAAATAATAATAATAAAATATTAAACCATACTTAGATACCCAACTTTTTAAGATAATGAATCCGCAGCTCCGTATTTACTTACAACAAAAGATGCTCCTATTCTAGACAGTTGAATTACACTTTTACCAGTGAGACTTAAGACATGAAGCAGCATTATTTATATTTCTGCTCCAATGTCTCAAATCTTACTAGTTTAACTTCATTGTGGATGAGTAATATTTCATCTGGCAGAAACAGATATAAAAAAGAAACCATTAGTAGTTAACAATGTAAAATTATGTTTAAAAAGAGGCAAGAGTTAAATACTTTTTATTTTTCTAAATTTATTACACATTTTTATAACAAAAACACTGCAATATAAGTAAAAATTATTTTATTAAACAGACTTACATTAACGATAATCTAAAATAAAACATAAATATATCCATAAATGATGGATGAAGATTTTGTTTTTAAAATCCCAAAAATATACATAATTTAAAGTTAATAAATGGAATGAATCTGCATGACATTAAGTAGTAAGAATTCAACTATACTCATACATCACTTTCTAAAGACACCAAGCAAAAAAAATTCATGCAAAGAATATTTTGCGATAAACATTATCCACATATCAAGGGCGCCGGCAGGATCATTTCCAGGGAGGTGCACCCAAGATACATATATATATATACAGGGTGTAACTGAATTCATAGGCCAAACTTTAAGAATAAAATGCATATAAAGAAGCATTTTTTGTATAGCAGATTAGCAGTGTGGGGTTAGAAACAGAAAGTTGAGATGGAAATATAGCAAATGCAAAAGAAATGAAAAAGCTCTACTACAAATTCTCAAATGTGCTGGTAGCGTCTAGCAAGTGATTGCTGTATCCTTTGGAAGATGCCAGATGTTCCACGAACGGTTGCAGCGGTTACTTAAGTTTTGCAATGAGGCCCTCATCTCTGTCAACTGGAGTCTCGTAAACGAGTGCCTTGAGGTGTCCCCAAAAGCAAAATTCGATACTTGATTAATCTAATGAACGGGCTGGCCAAACGACTAGTTCAACTTGTCCAATCGATTGGGGGTCAAAGATGACAATGGGGTAATTATGCACAATATTTGCGAAATAGGCTGGAGCCCTATCGTGCTGAAACTAGCTACATTTTTCCTTTCCGACCAAACCTTGCAATGCAGAAAAATGCTTCTTTGTATGTATTTCATAGCTGCCAACCTTCCAAGAAAAAAATAAGGAACACAGCACGTGCTCATAAAATCAGAAATAAGGAACAAAGTGTGTGATCATGAAATGTATGATTAAATATACAATTAAAGATCTTACATTAACAAAATTAAATTATCATGTGTAGAGAGATGATGTGCATATATAAGCATTAATTTATAAAAATAAAATATACTTAACTTAGCTCAGTTTCTACAATACACTTTGTTTAATGTAATAAATACTTGAAAGAATAATAAGATAAATATCATTCAATTAAATTTATTGACTTGTCTTCAGGGATAAATGATTTACCAAAAGCTAAATATGTACACAATTTTCCTTTTTTCTTATAATTTTAAAAAATTCTTACACAGAAGCTGAAAAACGGAACATTTTGGCTTAAAAACGTATTTACGGAACAAAGCTCAAAAAACGAACGAATCCGTATAAAACGGAACACTTGGCAGCTATGGTATTTTAACTACCTTCAGTTACACCCTGTATACATACATATACAAAATACACTATTTGGCGTTTGAAGGAAGAGTAATCTTGATTGGAAAATGTAGCATCAGTATGTGAAATAAACATCGTCATACTTATTTTGTCGCAGCTGAAGAGTACAAAATTTTAAACTATTAATTTGGCCTAATTAATAATACCGCAATTTAAGTTTACAAATAATTATTTAAATTATATGCAATTTTGATAACATTTTTTAATATTTAAACAGACGAATTTTTCCAGAAAAACTGAAGCAAAGTGTATTTTCTCTAGCATTGATGTATATAGCAATTTTTTGCTTAGAGATCCCCATCATGTGCAGTGCTGAGAATGGTAGATGGCTGAAATGTGAAGGTCAATAGTTCTGGCCTGCCGTGCGGCTGTCAATCTAACGGTTTTGAGTTTGGGCCGGTTTTCTCTACATGTTACGTTAATATGCGTTTGAACCCCTTAAAAAGTCCTCTGCCCAAGGCAACCCCCCTTCCATGACAGATACCCATTGTGCAGGTTTGCCTTAATTCCACCTGGCAAGGACATCCCCATATTAAAACGAAAGTGTCGCAGTGATGCCATTACTTAACATTTGAAAAATCACCATGTCAAAAAACTCTAAATATAAATTTTCATCTAATAGTTTAGAGTTAACGAGATTTAAAATCAAATAATGTTAAAAAGAAATGTTAAACTTAAGCGTTATGTCCTAAAATGATTGCATTTAATCATATTCACAGTAGAATCTCGATTGTTCTAGTTTTCCATACAACTCAGTGAAAAACTCAGTTTAGCTTCCAAATAATGATCAACACAATATAAAACAGGTGATTCTTTTTATTGCAGGACAAAAATTCAAATACTTGGTGCACCCGGAAGCCCTATTAGAAATCCCTCTCCCAAAGAAATTGGGTGTATTTTTTCTGTAGATGTCCTCATAGATATTTCTGTGCAATGTTGACATGCTGCTTCGGCAATGGCGCGATAGTGTTGTACGGAAACGAGTCAACACAAAAAAATTGACTATTATTTTCCGAAATTATTAACCTGCTCTAATAAGTAATGCGATAATATGCAACTACATTTTCCATATAAATATGCACTCAAATCACAAAAATTGCTTTATTTACATTTATCTGTTTATTAATTTAATGATTTCGATAGTTCGAGACAAGCCCGGTCCCGTCCACCTCGAATATTATCGAGACTATTTCAAAATATTTTTTACCTAACTGCGAGCACATGCCGTGAGGCATTCAACACTACAATGACCGTAAGCGTTGGTCAGTACATTATGAGGACTCATGTGCGTGCGCCAACATTATCCCAAAATAAAAATGTGGATGACTTCTCTAAAGCTTAAAATTTATGTACAATGGTAGAAAATATTAAGCCATAAACACACATCTAAACAGCTAATTTAATGCGACAGTTACACGTAGAATTCAAAATCACACTTACATTCAGGCTCTTTTCTTTTCTTTTTTTACTGCCCTAAGGGTAAAACAAATTGATTATATTTTCAGGTTAATTATACTTTTTTCAAACTCCAGGGGGGTGCAAGTGCACCCCCTTGCACCCCCCTCCCGGCGCCCATGCCACATATAAATAACTCAACTAAAATAAAAGAAATTGGATAATGTGTCTGTGAGAAATCTGTATTTTTCAAATGCAAACAGAGTATCATTTTAACTAATAAAAAATTAAACATTTTAAATAAATACTAATATAAGATCACATTAAATGATAAACTTTTTAAGACAGACATGACGAGTGTAAAGTAAATAAATTTTAAGAAATTATAAGGATTTCAAAATATCCGAAGCATGCGCTGAAAATCGGAAGTAAACAAAAACAAGCAGTCAACATCAACAACAATCACCTGGCGACTTTTAAAGACTCGCCAAGTAGCCAGTAGATTATCGCACAGAATTCTGGGATGGCTAAGTCGATTTGAGCGTTGTCAGACCACTTCCCTAAGTAGTTCGAGCGATCCGTCGCGAAACCGGTGTCACATTGCTTTCACACTAGGCAAAACTGGCGCGAGCGTCGTCAAACCGACGCGAACGACGCAAGTGTGAAAAGCCTAAAAAAACACAAAACGGGGCCGTTGCTATCCGGACCGAGCCTCGAACTCAGATTCACTTCTTCCTCCCATGCCTCCTCCAAGTTATTGTTCAACCAACCAACCGACAACAACAATAACATTTGTTTTGTAGTTTTGTACCAAAATAACCCAATGTTAAATCATGTTCACATGCAGTGATAAATAAAACTAGCACAAACAGAATTTGTCCTATGATTTTTTATTCTATTTTTTGTCTTTCTGTACTTTTCTTTTCACAAAATGTACATGCTGAAGAAGAAACTTGTAATGCGGATAAAGAATCTACTTCATGTCACTCAACGTTCGAAAAGGAAAAATCTTCGTATCATTTAGAAAAGAGGTAGATTTGTTCAAAAAGAAAGATGCGTTATAAAAATTTTCTTGTTTAACTGAGTATTGTCTATAACAGCTGATGTGTCTCTTGTTAGGAATATTGTAGAATTTTTTACACATTCAATTCAGAATATCTCGCTCGGAGAGGATAAAGACACTTAACATGGTAGATGGTTGAAGTGGGGAGGTCTCGGGTTCTGGGCTATCGATCTAACGGTCAGGAGTTTAGGACGGTTTTCTCCAGATGTAACGTGGATACGCGTTAGAACCAGTGTTAGCAAAGTGGACCCAGCCCAGAAAAACCTACACGGTTTTTCTGGGTGGGTCCACCAGCAAAAACCCGCCTGGGTTTTTGCTTAAAATCATTTTTGAGTCTGCAAATCCCACCTATAGTATTTAGAAATACACTTTACCTTTTAAGCCCAAAACCTAGATGGTTTCTCTTATCAAAATTACATAAAAATAAGTCATATCTATGGTAATCAGATGAAGTTTACCTCAAAATATTTATTTTCTTTAACTGAAAATTTTGGAACTACTAGACAGTATAACTAACAGTGTTTTTGACAGAGGTAGAGCCATGATCCTTCACAGAAAACAAGCTTTCTTTCTACTTTGAAAGAATTTTTAAAATATTAATCGTATTTCAATTACTTGTATTCATTAAGAAACATGTAATTATATATAACTAATAATATTTTCACTTTAAGAAATATTTAAAAAAAAAAAAAAAAAAAACCTGAAATTTTCAGTTTGAAAACATCACACAGACTACTTTTTGCTATTATACTGTTTTTATTATTCTTTTACGTATTTAATTTTTTTTTATAGCAAATATGCAGTGATTATTATAAATAAGTTTTGATACCACATTATAATGAACATTTTCATGTATCAACTTTTACAAACTGTAAAAGAAATAATGAAAATAAACTGTTGATAATCTTCTAGTAAAAAACTATGCAAAATATGACATGTGTGATTAATGTCTAATGATAATCCCAATTAAAGTTAAATGACAACAAACTAAAAGTATAGAATGAAAAATATATTTCAAATTAATTATAATTGATCTATTTTACAGTTTACCAATCAAAATCACATTCACTTTGATTTTTGTGGTAATATTTGTAAATCTTTACTAATTTTTCACACTGCTCTGAACCTAGTCTGTTCCGCAACTTAGACCATATGAATCCAAATGTAGGGAAAATTCTCTCAATGGAAGCAGAGTTAGGTGGAACAGAATGCAGAGACTGAAAAAAACTACAAAAATCAGAATCTAACTTGTTCTTCTGTACCTTTTCTTTAAGAATTTCCCACCATTTTGAAGCTGTAAATTGTGACACAATATTTTCTGAGAAAAGTGATTTAGGAAAACAATCTGTCTTTAATTTTAAAAGCCATCATTGCAGGTAACCGCTCTGGATGATACTGTATTATCCATGCTTCAACTCCTTCCTCTTCCTCTGAATTAAGCTTTTCCCCTCTATACTTTGCATCCATTATATTAGCTAAAAAATGCTCAGGTCTCATAATCTGTTTTTCCGTTTCACTATAACTTCCTTGTGCTGTTTCAATTCTTCTGATTCCATTAAATTTTTCCAAATTTCTACAGAACGTGACAGTGTGGTTGTATCCTTTTGCAGCTCAAGAGCTGAAGATAAAATTATGAGCTGCTTGTTTAAATTCAAACACTCCTTGTAAATTGACACATTATCCAATATTTTTGGATTTTTGTAGGGGGAGAGGGGTGGGGATATTTTTGCAATTCGCGTCTCAAATTCATTTTGGTGCGGAGATGCGATTGTTACATATTTATGATAATTGTCCAAAAAGCTCGAAATGCACATTTTGTGTGAATTCTAATGTGTATTGTTAGGTATTTGTGGCATCAAACAAAAGCCCACAAAAACCCGGGTGGGTTGGGTTTTTGTACAAAAACCCAGGTTTTTGCCAACCCTGGTTAGAACCCCTTAAAAAGTCCTCCCCTTCAAGGCATCCCTCATTAAACATATAGCCCTCGAGTAGTGTTGCCTTAATACACAATACAACACATCCCTCAAAATGTACGAATGGTCTTACACGTATTTCAGTAGGTACGATAATACCCGTTTTAGGTCAGCTTGGATATTTGCCTAATGTATTGTATTGCATTATGTATTGAGGCTAAGCTGCTGGAGGGCTATCTACCTAAGGAGGGGTGCCTTGTAGAGGCACTCCTTAGAGAATTTTTTAAGGGCTTAAAAAGTCTGCTGCTTTAAATGATTATCGATTATGTACATGTGCAAATGGCCAAAGAATTTAAAGTTGCCATTGGTGGCTAATATTCAAGCTAACCCCCAGTTTTTGTAGTATTATTATTATCAATGTTCAGTTTCAAGCTACAAATTTTTTTGGACTAAGGGAGATGGAAAGCTTTGGGCGATCCTATTGAATCCCATGTTAAAATCTGTTTCACATAATTTTTTGCAAATATGAAAATATTTTTTATACTGTTTTTATGTGTATGTAGAAAAAGTATCAAATATTTTAGATGACACATTCTTAAATGTATCGAAAATTGATAACATTTAATATTTCAATAAAATTTAAAAGCTGTCCACCACATGCAGCTCTTTGTCACTTATATTTTATAAAAATATTAAATATTATGTACGATTGATGCATTTATTTAAGAATATGTCTTTCTGAATCTTTGATACTTTTTCTGTGTTTACACAAAAACAGAATCAGAATGAGCTGTAAGTATGAAAATATATGTAAAACAGATTTTAACGTGGTAGTCGATGAGATTGTCCAAAGTTCTCAGTCTCCCTTAATTATGCTATACTCGACAACAATTTCATTAAAAATCTAAGCATACGTTAATGAATAATTCCCTAGAAAGCTGTTTAAAGAATTCTTTTACTTCTTATTAGGGACCGTCCATAAATGATGCCATCACTTTTTTTCAATATTTTTGAAAAAATGCTCACTTGTTTGTTACAAAGTGTCACACTTCACTACACCTTCTCTTCATCACATACCATGCTCTGTTACATAAACATATACTTGCATTTCAGAAACAATGACAAGTACAGTGACCTCTGGTACAGCTTTAGTATTAGTCCATTTTGGCACGATTTTATTTGGTGACCTTTCTTGGCGCAATAAAGGGAGTCTTTATCGACGATCGGAATTATTGACAATCGGAAGTAAAGACATGGTAATGACAAACTCTTTTATATAAGTTTGTCATTTTCTCATGCCATTGGGAAAAAAAAAAAAAAAAAAAACCTGTTTCTCAGAAAAATATTTAATTGTACAGTTGATGTGACATAAGTAATCCTGTGCAATATAATCCAAGCTGAGTTATGAATTATACATCTCTCGGATTTGAATGAAATTTTTTACATGGTATCCTTCATAAATGCTCTTATGAAACTTTGTTTTGAGAAAGTGGCGGGGGGGGGGGGTCAGGAGGTTAATGGCTCTCATTGTAGGGCATAAAAACCTAGGAGGCCTTATACTGCAGCCTTACCTAATCATCTGCAGTGTATTTTGTTACGCAGCCTAACATTATGGCATATTTATAAGGCCAAGACATATCAATCTTTTGCCTCTTTTAATACTTTTGTATTAAATGTTGGGTTAGAACATTTTGTAAATGAAGTTTCATAGTATTTTAATAAGTGAGTATTAGGGATACCCAAATCTGAAAAAGCTTAAATCCTTCTGTCTTTTAAATTGCTCTTTCTTCCATAGAGATGTAATTAATACTAACAATACTATTTTGGTTTGTGTATGTGTTGGTATGGTACTCTTATTTGCCTAGTAAAAAGCGACACTGTAGATAAGTGTTTTGATAACATTTAAAAAAATGCTAAATTTTCAATCAATATAAGTCAAAAGTATATGTAATATTATACCTCAACTGTTTAATTAACATAAATTTAATATAAATATCTATGCAGTGACACTCCGAATTTATGCAATAGCTGGGAGCAAGGATGAATTAAACAGAGAAGCAGTTGGGGCGACCGCCCCTCCCGAGGAAAAAGAATTTACTGGTAAAGATCCTATTTTACTTCCATAAAATGGATGTGTATGTGAATCTTCCAACTAACTGCCCCCACTTACAAAATTGCATTAATCCCTCACCGGGTGGGACCAAGCAGTAACCACGTAAGTCGTTCTATAATTTTGTACATAAATATGTACAAACAAGTTGTTTTTAATTGGGGCCAGACACTAAAAAAAACAATAATTTAGGAAAAAATACTTAGTAAAATCTTAGATAATACATATGCATAACAAATTATATTATTAAAATCATATACCGAAATTATTTTAGAAGTTAATAAAAGGCAAATGGACGAAATTTGAAAAGAGCATTAACTACGGGTTCACTTAAGTCGAAGTATTACTATACTATGTTTCTATGATAAATTAACAAACTTCATTATAGGTAAAAGAAAATGTCTTGTTATAACTATTATTTACATGAAATTACAAGATTTCTACAAAGCTTCTGAAAATGTCAGAAAAAAATTCATGTAAGTAAATGGGAAAATTATTGGGGTTAGGTGGGGGAAAATCGTGCATTTTTTTTTAAAGGCCCTAAAATCAAACTGTTAAATTTGTGTTAATTAAACAGTTGAGGTATAATATTACATATACTTTTGACTTATATTGATTGAAAATTTAGAATTTTTTTTAATGTTATCAAAACACTTATCTACAGTGTTGTTTTTTACTAGGCAAGTTTTAATAATAATTAGGGTCACTTAAGTTTTGTTTTATTGAGGTTTTACTGTATTTAAAAGTAGAAATTATGATTTTTTTTTTTTAAATACATTATCCCGTTTCCTAGAGAGGTCTCTCATACTAATATGTATCAAATTATAAGGAATCTAGAAGAAAGTTTTTTAGTATCACTTGTTAACAGGCAGTATGTTTTTTTTTTTTTTTTTCCCCACACAGGTTTTATGCTTCCAGCAAAGCAAAAATAAGAAATTTTGCACACATGAATGTTGTTGAAAGATCCTAAAATTTCATTAGAAATACTTACTATATTCTTAAATTATATCTCCTTAGAAAAAAATAAGGAGAGTTATAAATTTTTATGGTGAAAAAGTTATTTTTCACACATGAATGTTGTTGAAAGATCCTAAAATTTCATTAGAAATACTTACTATATTCTTAAATTATATCTCCTTAGAAAAAAATAAGGAGAGTTATAAATTTTTATGGTGAAAAAGTTATTTTTCAATGTACCCCTATTTTATCTCATACCACTATTTAATCCTACCTGACACTATAAAATTCAAGAAACTTGTTCTGTTGCACGAGTACAACGTAAAAATCCAAACAATATTTTCTTTCTTTTTCAAAACAAAAACTGCATGTGCAAATATTATATTTCCCTTCCAGAAGCACATAGCAAAATATATTTTAAAGGTGGGAGGGTGGGTGATTGAAAAGGAATATTAAGTATAGTGATGCATAAAGAAACAAAACATCCAGCACAATATAAACATTTGAAAGCTCATGCTAACTAGTGGGATTTTTTTTTAATGTGTATGGGGGGGGGGGGGGATTACAGTATGTATGTAGGGGGGTTGTATATCTGAATAGCCATTCTTCTAGTGATGCCTCTGATTGATATATGTTATATTAAAATAATTAAATTTATTTAAATAATAATGTTTAACTGTCACCTGAGAATTTTATTGCAAATTTTTATTTGTTTAAAGGTACATCCTATATGAAGTAAATCCTGGAGAAGGTTTCAACCTGAGAAGAGACGTCTATATGCGAATTGCTCGATTAGTAAAGAAATTAAATGATGATTTTGAATCACAAGAATGGATTTTAGTTCTTCCACCATGGGGCCCTTTATATCATTGGAAGACAAAATCAATTGGGTTCCAAGCACAGATAAAATGGTCAGCATTTTTTGATCTTCCAAGTCTTGCAAATTATGTACCAGTGATTGAGTTTGAAGATTTTTTAAATGGTAATAATCTATATGTTTAATTTTCCACGTAGTTTCTTGTTTAATAGATTACAGACTTAAATGCAGTACTGTAGAATGAGCCAAAGTATTAATCTATTAATGTTATTTGCCATGCATGGTAACAAATAAGCTTTATTTTTAATTAACCCAACATTTATACTAAATGTTTTAATAGGCTCGCATTTTTTTTTTTTTAATCCCATAAAGTTAAGTAAATAATACATTTCAAAATGATATTAAATTTCAAAAAGTGCATCTGATTGCATCTTTTGAAGAGTTCATCTGATGTTAAATTTAGTGATATATCATTAATAGCCCCCCAACTTGGTGATTGTTTAGCATTGAATATAAAAGATCTTCAAAAACTGTATTAATATTTATGTAATTTTGCGAATCTTAAAGAACTACATATATTTTTGACAATTTTTAAATTGACAAAACTTGGATGGTTCTTAATTCTGATGTCATAGCTCTCCATGCAAAGAAAGAGGATCTTGGAGACTGTCCTTATTGTAAATATGGGTTAGGACCCTTAGGAAGACACCCCCCCCCCCACACACACACACACGGAAGACACCCCCACCCCTCGGCCTAGAACCCTCATGTAGCTAATTGCCCGTAATCCCACAACACAACTCAGACTGTCCTGCCTAGTATAGCAAAATTGGTGGCAGACAGTGGCTCAGGTGACAGCTCAGTACAATGCAGGTCCAAGTACAAGTGTGTCGGAACACACAATTCAGTGGGCACTGTTGGATATAGGACTGTGGAGCAGATGCCACTTCATGTGCCTCTGCTTACCAAGCGTCATTGTCAACTACGCATACAGTGGGTGCAGAATCATCGAGACTGGACCGCGGGTATGTGGAAGAGAGTTGCCTCGTTGGATGAATCCTAGTTTCTCTATCACCATGTGGATGGTCATGTCTGGGTATGCCATCTTCCAGGAGAACAGCTGCTTCCCACTCTTCTGCAACTAAGAGCTCAAACACCACCATGTTCCAATATCTTGACTTTTTGTGACTGTTGGTACAACTATTTGGTACAACTTGGTTATCTATCTATAGTTTGTTGCATCCATGCCCAGATGAGTTGCAGCTGTTTTGAAGGCCAAAGGAGGCACAGCGCTTTCTTGAGTAGGTGATCATAATGTTTTGGCTCTTCAGTGTGGCCTTATTTTTGCAGTAGAAATGATGCCATAAAATACGAAATCTGAGAATCCAAATTTAAAAGTATATGAGCTTAACATTTACTCTTTGCATTTCTTTCTTTCTTTGCAGCTGTTTGAGAAGGTTATGGTTGTATGTATGTGCATTAGTGATCAATAAAAATTGTATATTGTGTATGTATATTTTTATACTAAATTATGATTTTTTAGTTGCTTAAATTTTTCAGATCATGGTCCAGAGATTGACGTTGTGTACTACTTGCAACACTACTCTGAAGGATGGGAGAATGGTGAGTGGAAGGAGCGAGCTCATATCAGAGAATGTACAGAGCCCCCACCCTATGAAAGACTGGAAAACAATAAATATACAGGATGGTTCTGGGGTTTTGAAGATGTGGTATCGAAAGAATTTCATTGTTTGTCTATTGAAGGTTACAGCAGTACATTAAAGACCTTCATAAGGCCTTCAAATGCTATGTATGTTTTAACTGAGGATCTTTTTACACTCTTATTTAATCCACACTGTATGTACAGTGTCTGACCAGGTCATATTTTGTAATCAATTTTACACTTGCTGACCTTCAATTGAGCTGAAATTTTTATACTAATATTATCTCAACTATTAGTGTATGAATCAACCACAAAAAGTCAAATGTTTAAAAAATAGAAAAATATGTATTGCTCATCATTCAGAATTTATAAAAGGTACCTGCAATGTAAATATTGTACCATGTAAAACAATAGTAATAATACTTACTGAGGCTTTTACATTTCTGATGTGCTGGGAAAGGAAGTACCTATTTTTGTTAGTTTGTCATTCTATATATGCGTTGCAGTGAGGAAATTATCAAATATTTTGGCATCACTCAACATTTCTTCAGCATGCTCCAAAAAGGACAGTACTTTTTGCTGTTCATCTAAGTATTGTAAGCCAGCTGTAACTGTAAATTTCAGTACCAGTTTGTCATCCTCCTCTTTCACATTCTCCATATCATTGAATCAGTGGTCATTTTATCCACAAGATCATCATCCACTGCTTTATTACCAGGAAAATTCTGTAATGACTGGAAGTCCACATCTTGTAGTGGTGAGCTGTCATGCTGGTTTGAATAGTTCCACATGACAGGCATAGCTTTTCAAAAACAGTTTCTTATTACATCTAGTTTAATTTTGTTCTAAGCTGTGTTGATGTAATTAATGGAGTTGTAAACGTTAATTTTGGTTGATTTGGTGCACTCCATTCACAAGTATAACTAGACTAATGTTCTGAGCATTTTTGTTTTAATACTTTAATAAGATTCTGGTCTAAGAATTGCAACTTAGATTAAATTTTAATGACAGAAAGACATGTTTTATGTTGGTGACAGGAATATCTGAAGGTGTTCAATGGAAGGACAGTTGTCAATAAAGTTTTCTTCTTGCTGTACTAAAAATGGTATCTAACTGTTGAATCCAGTTTATGAAAAGTTTACTTGTCATTCAAGCATGAGAAAAATAACCACATGGGAAAATTAGGAACATTTTTAAAATAGCAAAGAGACCTACTTTTTTCAGTGGCAGCCAATTTCAATTTATGGGTGCTAGTAGAGATTGCACATACCAAAACCATTAAACATCCCTTGTTTTTTTCCACCATTTCATATCTGATATTTAAAAATAAAAAGATTATCTGGCATGAGCTTATAAAACAAAATTTGTCAGCATTGTATTCAGCTTCAGTCATATTGTAACTATGGTACCACATTATCTTTTCATAAAGCAATAATGTAGTCAGTGACATATTCAGTCTCATTTGAAATCACCTGGTAAACAGTACTATGCATACTCCGAAATGGGTCGAGCCACCCAGTTGATCCACAAATTTCAGTAAAGTTGAGACATGCTGCCTTTGGCCTTTTCTGTGACGACATCACCATTCGGTGAATAATTTAAGCTGCTAGTTTGTTGAAACCACCCCAATAAAACTTTTTCCAAATCTTCATCCTTTTCATATCTCACTTTATGTCATTTACTCTATCCCAACTGTCCATTTTGTTCAACTTCATGTTTGTTTCTCAGCACTGTTCTCAAAATGGAAGGAAGTGTGCCCAGTTCTTTTACAGTTCTCTTGTTTTTTTAGCTACATACCCTTTGTCATACTTTTAAAAAAAAGTTCAGCTTGTTAAAAATCATTAAAACTTTACATTTTATTCCAGTTTTACTACTAGCATTAGCTGGAAATGAAATCACTGATACACTTACCAATAAACTAAACAACATTAAACCATTCATTGTGGGAAGGTAGATGGCCAAAATGACAGATTTTGTGTACTCTGAAACCTGAATAGCAACGCCCATGCTAGATTTTATATTACAATAGTACAGATAATATTTTTGACTGGCAGATCCTGTGTATGAGTGGGACCCTCTTTTCTGAATGCTATTTTGAAAAACAGCAAATGCAACATTCGTTTGTTTGTACTCTGGAAACCTCTCAACCTAGAAACTTGATTTTGGTGTCAAAGTATATGTCTTTTTGGGATCAAGACTGCATGGGAAGTTTCCCTTAAAAATATCATATCGCTTGCAGAAATTGGCGTTGGAACATTTTTAGATAGTGCGATCAGATCGGCTGAAGATTTTTTTAATTAGCATTTATTTGCGTTCTCTATGTAATGCAGAAACTTTGAAATGAATCAATGAACTTCAAGAAAATCTCCAGAATGCTTCCTCCTACATATGCTTCATTGAAGCTATACATTCAAAGTTCACATTACCAACCATTTATGTGGAAAATAGCACTGTAGGATAAGTCATTGTTGTCCGGTTTATTTGATTGCAGATGGTACAATGATAGTTTTGAAATAAAGTCCAAGTTTTTTGGAATAGGTTCCACCCACATACAGGCAGCCCATGCAGTGCGAATGTATAACAAATTGTGCTTGATCTAATTGTCTGTGTACAGCAAACAAGCAACCATGTCTCAAAGTATGTGGCTGTTCTCTTGCGCAGTGTAAGAACATGTATTCAAATCAGGATAAAGAGGATGAAACAGTGTAACGCTTGAATTTATGTCGAATAGTACTCAATCACAGGGAAGTTAAGCCCTGCATAAAGGACATTTTAAATTGTTGTTTTCATGATTGAATTAGAAGAAACATCATTTTCTTTGTTTAATAAAGGAAAATTGTAATTGCTTAAAAATAATTAAATAAGAGTTCATTTAATGCCATATATTTGTCTCCATTTTGAAAAATGGGAGATGAGTTGAATGTATGAATAAATTAAAGACTTTTTGTGAATTTCTTGATCTCCAAAACATATATTTTGACTCCAAGATCAAGATTTTAGCTTGAGTCATTTCCAAAGTATGAACAATCAAATATTTGCATCAGCCATTTTCTAAAAAGGCATCCAGAAAAGAGGTTCCCACTCATACACAGTGATCACCAGTCAAAATATCTTCTGTACAACTGTATATAAAATTCAGCATCGTGGTTGCTACTTAGGTTTCAGGATAGGCAAACTTTTTATAATTTTATATATTTTACTAAATGTGCCTCCCTATTATGATACAGCCACCTGATATAGAAATGGGTTAACAAATCTAATGAGTAAACTGAATGCAATCACTTCTTTGTGATAAAATGCCTCTACAATTTAAGGTCTTTATTTGTTTGACGAAACAAAGTGGCAGACACCTTAGAAGGTCCCATCATCCTGTCTGTTCCAAGAAGAGTTTCATGTCTGCTTCCAGGGAGTATTGTTAGGGCAGAACAAATTCAGTACAACACTATTTTTGGTTAGAATGCTTGGATAGAAGATTGTGAAGCAGAAGCAACATAGTGTCTCATCTGAAAATACAGAACAGGACAAAATTTCATAATAAGTGGATTTTACATTGACTAGTACAGGAAATGTCCAAGGATCGATGGAAAACAGTGTATTAAGCAAGTTTTACTCTAGTTAGTTCTTATGTAAGTTTTGCTGAGATTACCTTTCCATGATTGGGTGTTGTTCGAAGAGACAAAATCTCCCTCATGAACTTTATACACAAAAGAAAATAAACTAATTGAGCCCGGGACTTTAAAAAATTCAGGATGATTCTTCATAAGCTGCAAAAATTCATAAGCTGCTGATTCTTCTGAAAAAATTCTTCAACATGAAGTTGCACTGCAAAAATTTTCAAACAGTGACACATCTTGCTATGCAGGTTTATCATTTATTACTGTGTATAGTATATAGGTAATGTAAGAATTCTGAAGGGCTGGCATAATTAGTTTATTTGTATTTATCTACTGAAAGCATGATTTTTGAAAATTCACCTTTAAAATAAAAACCAGCATAAATAACGCATTAGCACTTCATAGAATTTCATTGATACAAGACTGATTCTCTTTACAAAGACTCTAAAAAATATATTTCATTACTGGTTTTGTAATAGTAAGAAATAAATTAATTATAAAGAATAAAATTGAAATAATAAAGGTAAAATCAATTTATGCACAAACCCTCAATTAGATATTTTAATCAAAGTCACGTGCCAAATAGCCTCAATGATTTGCCAAAGAAGTTAATTTTTGAATTTTCTATATGTCATATATATATATACATATAGTTTTTAAAAAATTTTAAATGACTTTCCAAAAATCAGACTTATTTTAAATTGAAAAAAGGTCTGAAAAGAGGGTGTTTTATGTATATGTCTGTGTATGTGCGGTTACCACAAAAAGTTTTTTTATTTTATTTTTGTTAATATAAATCCCATATAAAACTTATGGCAATCAATATGACATCAATAGCAACTAATGACATCAATAGCAACTGTATGTCATTAGAAAACTTAGTAATTGAAAGTATAGAATTAAAATTTAAGTGTGGCACTGATCAAACAGTAAAACACCTGAAACAATTTATTCAACCTTTTTTTTCCTATTCCATGAATATACAAGTATAGAGTTGATTCGCTTAAAAAAAAAAAAAAAAAAAAAAAAAAAAAACATTATTTAGGTAGTTTAAAAAAAAAAACCTCATGAAATTCAATAAGTTATGCATTTATTTATGCTATAGTTTGAGTTAAAAACCATTGGAGTTATTCTTCTATACCTTAAAGAACTTTTCTTTTAATAAACAGGGCAATAATGATTGACAGAGCTGAAGTTATATTACATGATACATTTGGAGACTCTGAATACTGGAAGGTAATATATTTTTTTATTTTGATGCTTTAGATTAGAAATATTATATATACGGTGAAACATCTTGGGAGCAACCAACCTCCGTTCCAAAAAAAAAAAAAAAAAAAAAAAAAAAAAAAATCAGTCTTGAGCGGTTGCTCAAAGTATAATTTGGTAGTCAAGAAAAAAAAAAAAAAAAACTGTTAATTTTGTTATTTAAGAAATTGCATCCTAGTACATAAGTAATTACACAAATATTTTTAAAGCTTTATTAAAATATTTAGAAATTTCAGATTGTTTCATTCTTTTTTCTCTTCCCGAGATAACGTCTTCCTCTATTTTCTTTTTTTCATCTGAAAAAAGAGCATTTATCCTGATATTCCGCATGCATTCTGAATTTGTCACAATAAAATCTGTTTGCTTTAAAAATTGTGCATTTTTGGGGGTTTTCCCACTACCATAAGTAGCTGGCAACTTCCTCTTCGAATTTCTTTTTTCACGTGACTCGATGGCATCAATGTTCTGTTCCAGCAGTAGTAAAATCACTCGTTTCTTAAACATGTCTCTTCTCTAACCTACAAGATTTGTATGCAATGCGTATGTGTACTTGCACCTGCTGTCGATTTGCAGTAGAGCAACTGGTTTGGAGCTTGCGGTTTTTGTTTACTTTACTTCTGGGAAAATACAAGAAAATTTTTGGAGATGGCACCACGAGTGGTCACTTATAAAGGGTTGTGTAGTCTCTTCTAGAGGATCTTTTAACATTAAGTAGATAGGGTAAAAAATGTGTGCCCTAAAAAAAGTTAACCAGAACTCCGCTTTAACCGGCTGTATTTGAATTAATTTAAAAAGTTTTCAAAAGTACAAAAAATTGAAAATTTCCGACAATGACGTCCTTCATATCACGTAAAAATGGGGCAAAAGCTCTGGAAAAAGGCTTTATGCTATTCAGGGAGGGCATCGCTTTATAGAGGTGGTCGCTCATAGAAGTTTCACTGTATTTGTAAGGATGCTTAAACCTTTCCGAGATTATATAGCTCTCGCCCATTTTGCTTTGAACAGATTTAACTAACAGTTGAATGCTTATTTAAGTAAAAAATATGACTATATGTTTTATTTGTTAATATCATGTGAGTAGATAACTCTGTATTGGGAATATACAAGTATAGAGTTGTTCTCTTGAAAAAAAAAAAAAAATCCTAATATTATTTAGGTAGTAAAAAAAAAAAAAAAAAACCCTCATGAAATTCAATAAGTTATGCAAGCATTTATTTATGCCATAGTTTGAAATGTACATTTAATTATTTAAAATTGTTAATGAAATACTTCTCCCAAAAAAAAAAAAAAAAAAAAAAAAAAAAAAAAAAAAAACACTGTTGTTGAAGCACAAAATGTATACTTTGATTATGACCACTGGTGTATAGGGACACATTTCTTCCCAAATATTTAATAAAATTTCAATATCAAAAACATCTACCTATTTTTTTTTTACTTTTTAAGAGCATGTCAATTAAAAATTAAAAAAAATTAAGAATCCACAGTTGATTTCACAAGCATATGTCAAAAAAGAAAAGTACATAACATATTCAATTATAAGAATATCAAAATTTTTTAGATTTTTAAAAGAAAATTTTTAATTAAATAGTTTTCTAAGAAAGTTTGGAGCAATCAATACTATGTCTGTAATTCCATTGTATGCATATGTGAAAACCAACAGAAATATCTCCTATGTGTTATCATCCAGTTCTGTCATTCTTGTGATGTGTCACAAATTTATATATTTAGTTTGATAGATAGCCCCTATTCAAAAAGTTCAATTTTTAATTACAGTAGACTCCCTCTTAATCGATCTCTGTTTAACCAGAACTCCACTTTAACGGGCTGTATTTGAATTAATTTAAAAAGTTTTTAAAAGTACAAAAAATTGAAAATTTCCGACAATGACCAACACTGGCATCCTTCATATCACTTACAAATGGGGCAAAAGCTCTGGGAAAAGGCTTTATGCTATTCTATGTAGAACAACAAGCATTAGCTTCCTCCATCGATGTGATGCTTTAAAAGGAAGTTGACGTACTTTGTTGTCAGCAGAAAAAAAAGAATCTGATGTTTTTAAAAACCTTTCTCCAAATGGTATATAAAACTTAGTATAGTAATAAATTGAAGCATTTATCATAACGTAGTTCCATCACTTAAATATATATATATGTAAAGAATGGGCCTTACGCCATTCCTTGTTGGAATAATTGACACAAATCCATTGGAGTTCTAGGTTAAATAGTTTATTTCAAGTTCAGACAGAGGGCAGGAGTCGGGCCGGCGACCTTATTCATTACGTGGCTATCTTCTTACATCGCAGTCTAAAGGCTCGAAGCTAAGCTTTACGTTCCAAACTCTTCCTACCTGTAATTTTTTGTGGTAATATTCGGAAACATTTTCTCCTATTCTGAAAACAATAT
The DNA here is from genome assembly GCA_038373885.1 of Cheiracanthium punctorium. Lineage (NCBI taxonomy): Eukaryota > Metazoa > Arthropoda > Arachnida > Araneae > Cheiracanthiidae > Cheiracanthium > Cheiracanthium punctorium. The sequence continues at coordinate 754,700 of JAWZYV010011930.1, read as the reverse complement.
TTGAAAAATCACTAAGGGATGGTTCTTCCGGGGTAGTAAATTCCTCATGGAATAATTGCACTAACTCCTCCCAATGTAGGACATTTAAATTATTGTTAACAAATAAAGTAATTGCCTTTCCCTTAATGAACTTGTGTATATTTCTTATTTTCCATACATTATCCAAGTTTTCATCATTGCAATAACCCTCAAAATAAACAACCCAATTCTTCCATTCCATTCCTGACTCGGGGGCAAAAGGAATTATTTCTAAAGTTCTGTCATAATTTTGTGTTTCTCTCCTTTTGGGTATTATGGATGACAGTTCTTTTGACTTTTTTAGCTGCTGAGAATTCCCATTACGATTTACTAATTCTGACGAAGAGGCTAATCGACTCGTTTTTGCAGATTCCTTATTACTATAATTTTTTTCCGAGGTTTGGGTTTTGTCACCGTCAGCTATATTTTCAGCATCCTCTATATCACTGTTTATAGTAAAGGTTTCACTGTAAGTCTCCAAATCCCTGAAGGTGGATAGGAGCTTACGTGCTGTCTCCTCTTCTGAATCCGAAGGTTCTAATTGAAAAAAATTAGCAATTCTAAGTAATTTAATTTTATCAAAATTATCAATGACATATTTTAGCTTTCTTTCAAATTCTGCGTCCCCAATTTCAAATTGGAATCCCTCAAATTCCCTTAAATTAGATCGATTTCTCTTCTGCTTATCCGTTTCAAAAATAAAAGAATGTACTAATTTAATTGTGTCTGACTTAGCTGATTGAATGGCTAACTTAATTTGGGGAATGTCTACCAACTTCATCTTGACTTTATTACAATAAAATTTTAAAATATACAGTTATAGAACTTAAAAATTTGTCATCACTTTTTATATAATATACACTTTAATGGCATTTTTATGTTAACTTTCAAACTCATAAATAGTATCATATATAACTATCATAACCCGTTATTATATTTATTTTTTCAACATAGATAGTAAATAACTAACACATCACTGTCATTAATAGAGAAACACCTTACCTTGCATCTTCACAAAATAAGTTTAAAAAAAAAACACACTAATATTTCTTCTACAAATTAACAATCTTCTTTTATCTTGAGTTCCACACACAAAAAAAAGTGTAATTTTTCAATCGTGAATGGTGTCCCTTCAAAATTTAAGTTCGCCGTCGGTCAATGTCCGGAACATCGGCTTCCACCGGGCGAGATCGTTCATCCTTGCCGGACGCACTGTTCTGGGATACGGGGACGTACAATCGTGTTTCAATGATGACAGCGAGCGACGTCGGTAACTGTACAGGAAGGCATCGGCGACACATTGCACCATGGAGAGAGGATCAAACGCTTGTTGGGAGGCACCGAAGGGTTGTCGTCCGCGCTGAATCACCTCACGTCCGCTCCTCGGAGAATACGGAAGAAAGACTGTTTCCTCTGCCTGGGAATCATGCGGCCACGGACATGCGGCGAAAAGAAAGTTGGGTTCTTTCCGCAGCCAGCCCCGACTCCCCCAGACGAGATGTCGGCGTCTGATCGGCGTCCGTCAGCGTAAGCAAACTCCTGGCGATTTCTCCTCCACACAGATGGCGTAAGGCCCATTCTTTACATATATAATCATCACTCTAATATATATTATTTCATTCTTCGCTTTAACTGGATTTTTGTTTAACTGGCTCACCCCCAATCCTATTTAGGCTGGCTAAGAGGGAGTCTACTGTAATTATAGCATGTCTCTCAAAAAATAAAAACTTTCTGATGACCAGATTTGTCTAGGGCACATATGGGAAACCTCTGGCCCATAGACCGGATGTGGCCGGATATGCCTTTTGATCCGGTCTGCGGAACATGTCAAAACCCTGTATAAACCCATATAAACCATTCAAAATCCCATATAAATCCCAGTTATACAGCCTGTGACTTTATTAACATCCTAAAGTTTGGCCCGTAACTTTTCAAAGGTTGCCCATACCTGGTCTAGGGGGGTTCATTTAAAAATTCTAAAGAATGTATGTCTGAAAATTAATCAAAAGAATGTTTCATGAAGCTAGTCTTATTTCTTATATTATGGGGTCCATAGAAGGTGTCTTAATTTTAAGTAACTTGCATTCATAATTTATCTTTTAAGAGTTAAAGTACATTTCTTTACAAATGTGCTTTTCAGTATTTTTGCAATAACCTGTATACTAATATTATTTCAGTTATTTTGACAGTTAATTTAATTACAGTAGAAGTAAGATACTTCTGTTGCTTCTCCTCTCAGATTGCTCTACTGTCTACTACTCAGATCATTCTACAGTGCATTTTCTTCACATTCTAGACTAATGGAATTATTAATAACAATATTTGAAGTTATTTTAATTTTCATAAGAACATTTACGTTTATTAAACTTTGTGCTGCCTATCTTATTTTTGCCATTTTTAAAATAGAATTATGAAAATGTTTACAGGTTCGAAAGAGCATGGTATTTTCAAAGGAACTTACTGATATAGGGGATTCTTTCAGGAAGCAATTCTTAAACTCTACTGATGAACATGATAAAACAGACAAAAGTAGTCACGATCCTGTTAAACGTTCAGCTATTGGGGGACCCTATATTGGTGTGCATTTAAGAAGACGGGACTTTACCCATTCAAGATCCAAAGATGTGCCAAGTGTAAAACATGCTGCTGACCAAATTTTGAAGCTAATGCAAAACTTGAAGCTACAACTTGTATTTGTTGCTACTGATGCACCTAACTCAGGTAGTTAAGTCCAATTACATTCATGTGACTAATGAATTTGTAGATTGGTGTCAAATATGAGATGTAATGACAATGTAGATAATTGATACAGCAAAATCAAGATAGGCACAAACTAATTTTGTATAGGCATGCAGTGGTAAATTGAACTTACAATCTTGAATGTGAGAATGGGCATCATAAGGTTTATTAGACAATTTTTTCTAAAATACATAAGGAAAGACAAACTAGAGTTAGATTTACACAACCCAATAAGAAAACAGTGAAAAAGCCAGTTCGAAAATACTAATGTAGATACTTCTTAAAAATGAGTTTCATCATAGATTATTAGCATTTTAGGAGAGATAGAATAGCAAAATCTCTGATATTTATAACACAATTATTGGTATTTTTGTGGATATTCTAAAATTTCAAAAATCTGATAAACAAAATATTGTTTACAAATAATTTTTAAAGATTATGCATATGACTGATTAGTATTCCATCAACGTTTAATCAATGGTGGATCTAGGTTTAATCATTGGTATTACAGGGATCACAAGCTGTTCCTCGAATTTTTAAAAAAGAGTAATTGAAGCTTAGATATGCAGGTTCGGCTTTAGGACCCTAAAACTGACACATGCGATAGAGCTCAAAGCTTTTTTATCAAATATTTTAACTGTTTTGTAGATTTCTGACTGTTTTTTGTTTATTGTTTTTATTTTTCCTTTCAGCTTCAATTAGTGATGCAACGGATATCAATTTGGCCGGATACCGAATATCCGGCCAGACTTTCAACCGCATATCCGGTAGCAGTATGTTTTCTTCTTTTTCTGTTTTACTTTCGCTAGTTTTCATAGATTATTCAGCTATTACTTTTTTCTTTAAATTTCCTTATTAGTTTCTCGTCATTTAATTAAAAATTAACTTTTTTGTCTTGTTTTGTGGTGAGGGGGAGGGGATTGTTCCCGTGAAATTACTACCAGTTTTGCTGCAACTAAAGTTGATGCAAATAACAATGTCATTGATAAATCAGCTCTCCTTCAAGAGTTAGATAAATATCTTACAAAATCAGTTATTGAAAGAATAACATCTCCATTTTATTGTTAAAAAATCAGTATAACAAATTTCCTTACTTTATCGTAGGAAATTTTTTTTTTTTTTTACACCAGCCATCAGTATTACAGCGAGCACACTATTCTCATAAGCAGAGCCAATTTAAGAAGGGGAAAAAAAAAAAAAAAAAAAGAGGAACCGAATTCTAACAGAGACTGAAAAACAGTGTTTTTGCACCTTAACACATATTTACCAATCTTAAGAAAAGGTACAAGTGCTTCTTCTGATGTTCTATACATGATAAAAGATATATTCTAAAAAGTATTGAAAACAAAATATTGTTATAAAATTTTGTTTTTTCTAATTTTTTAAAATTGCAGTTTTTAGAATTTATTCATTTATTATGTTTATTTATGTTATTTCTCAGTATATAATTTTAGGCCGGATATACTGCTGGATATTTGCAATATCCGGCTACTGCCAATTATCGGGCATATTGGCTAGATGCATTATGCTTGCCGGATATCCGTTGCATCCCTAAATAATAAAATACTTAATACAACAGTATGTGTAACAATTTTTTAATTCTCTTTCAGAGTTTAAAGAATTTCAACAGTATATACCAAGTGCAGTTCGTTTTGTCCCAGCTAAGAACATTCATAAAAGAATATTAGATGGAGGTATAGCTATTGTAGATCAATGGATATGTGCACATGCCAGGTATAAATGTATTTTTCTGACATTCAATGAAATGAAATTGATGTTCTCTTTATTAACTTTTCTATGTCCTACAGGAGAAGCATGTAAATAGTCACTATCAGATATTTGTAATGCTTTTATTTGACACTTTGAAGGGAAAAAATATTTTCATACTTTAAAGTTTTAAATTGTAACTTTTTTAGAAACATCACCTTTCTGGTGATAAAATATTCCCTAAAAAAAGTCCTGTATAGTTCTGTTATGCCTTAAAAAGAAAAACCTAACAAAATTTCTGTCACTAGCAAATTAGTGGGTATCAGCGCCGGCGCAAGGTTATCCGGCGCCAGCCTGCAAAAAAACCTAAAATCGCATCCCCCACTCCCCTCTATGGTTTTTTTTTTTTTTTCAGGAGAAATAAGTTTTGAAGAAAGCATCTGTTGAAAAAAAAAAAAAAAATTTATTTATCGGGAAAATTAATTTTTCTACATTTCATATTTACAAGCTTTTCTATAATTTCTTTTCTATCTATCTCTTGACAGATTTTATTTTCAATAGCAATCAAAGCTAGATTTATGAGTTTTTCCTGAGATATACTTGACCGTAAATACGTCTTGATCAATTTTAATTTTGAGAACGATCTTTCGCTACTAGCAACACTAACAGGAATGCTGAGTAGTATTCTCAATATGATATTCAAGTTCGGGAAGCACAATTTATTTGACACAATTAAGTTCAGAATATCAAATGGGTCATTCATACCGGCTGTAAAAATGTCTTTGGAAGCTACTATTTTGTCAAAAAGTTCTTCTGCGTTAATATCTTTACTATCACCATATTGTAAAAAAATTATCGCAGTGATTTTTTATTGCGTCAAATCTTTCATTTAATGTTGCCCAAGCTGTATCCAAAATTCTAAAAAGAAATATAATAAATAAAAAAAATAAAAAATATTTTTGTTCGTAAATGAGCCCTGAAACAAAAACCAAAGTTTAAGATACGGCCGCATGTTTTGCATAATGCTAAAAGACTTATCAGAATGCTGAAATGAAATTAATGGGCTTCTCTTTTTTGCTAAAGCATTCAGAGAAAATTTGGAGCTGAAATATTGAAGAGAAACGGGGATAAAAGTAAAAATTTCCTGATATGGTATTGTTATAGAATGGTTGTGTGGATACTCTTTTATTTTCAATATTGATGAATTCAAATATATAGCATGTGCGTCTATGATTTTCGAGACCACTGCAAAAACAACACAGGAAAAAGAGATCGGACAATATCTCTGAGTGAGAAAAATGGAATTACCTTTATAGCAATTTGATAAAGCTTTTCCCCTTATTTTAGCTTTTTTGCTAAAGAATTTTTCAACTCAGCTGAAACCCTGCAAACAGATCACAATTTTTAGTTCAGTGGCAGTAAAACAGTCTCTCTGCGTCAAAAATCCCTCAACTTAGATTTTATTTATTAAAATTTTTGAAAATGCGTCTTTCAATATTTAATTTAGATCAGTTAAAAAGTTTCAACTTGCTGTTTAAAATTTACGACTAAGTAGTTGATTTCCTTCTTAAATATTTGATCTGTGAAACATAATTTCTGATACATTTTTTATTTTTTTGTTTAAAATTGTTCTATAGCTTTTTAATTAACATAAGCTAAATTCGCGAGCACGGCGAATTATTATACAGTTTCTACTCAGCCAGATTTCTGATATCCGACGTGCTAGCGGCTTTTATGTACTCTGGTAATTGAGGTTTTATTGTACACACACACACACATATATATATATACATATATTAGAATATTGTATATTTGAGTGGATGCTACATTGATTCATAAGTTTACTATATACATATATATATAACTGCACCTATTCATGCATCTCGTTTCAAAAAATAAAAATATAATCACTATTTAAAAAAAATAAATTGTTTAGAAAGAAGAAAACGTTCATTCCGTATGAGGAGATGTTAAAAATCTAATCATTTTTTCTAAAGAACACCTATTTCAAAAATGCTTCTTACCTGCAATCATTATTAATATAAAACACATCTTCCTAAAATCTGTCCATTTTTCAAAATTTTTGGGAAATTTTTGCTTTGGGGACAATTTGGCACCCGCCTGCAAAGAAGGCCTTGCAGGCCCGCTTCTGCCGGCCCTGGTGGGTATACATTATTTTTTGATTTCTCCATCATTGATAGTTTGTTTAAGTTGTGAAACAACTTTAAATTATTTTAATCTTTCAAACTAGTAGTCCAGGTATGCACTTATAAAAAAAATATCTGCATTACTGGTGAGAGTTGAAGTATGTCCTTGTCAAGGACAGTGCCTTTGAAAATATATGATTGCTCTGCCTTTAGCTCTTTGCCTTGGGTACATTCTTGGACTCCTGCCAGTGATGAAGATGTTTTCTTCTGAATACATACATTGGTTACAACTTTTAATGGTTAAGATACACTAAATTTTGAAAATAAGATTTTTAAAACTTTCAATTTTAATTTTAGGAGTATTAAAAAGATTTTTAAACATTTTATTAAATTCAACACTGACAAAGAAAATTTCTGAGAGCTGATGCCTTCAGAGCAGTTCTGAATTGTAAAACTAAACTTTTAAAAATACGAAACAAAAAAGGGCTGGTTTGTGTATGCATGATTTTTATTTGTGCATTTTTACATGTTAACTTTTATTTATATTAGTGCTGTTAATATTGATTAATTTTTGAACAATAAAGTGATACTATCTTGGAGAGAAAACAATCATTTAAGTGTATAGTTAACTATTTAACTGAGGAAATATGTTAAATAAGCATGCCGGACACTTAAAAAATGGCAGTTTGATTTTTCCCCCCTGTAAAAGTCTTAGTTCTACCTTTAACTTTCTTTAGTCATCAAAACAATTAATGCCTCATTAATAATGATTCCCTATATTTTTCATAACTTTCAATATTGTTATTTAGTTTTTTTTTCCCTTTGTAGATATTTTACTGGAACTTATGAATCAACCTTCTCTTTTCGAATACAAGAAGAAAGGGAACTTTTGGGCTTTCCTGTGGACATGACTTTTAATCGTTTATGTGGAGATAACCAAACACACTGTAAACAACCTTCTAAGTGGACTATTGTGTAATTAAATAAAACTATGATTAAAAGTTTCATTTAAAACACCTTTCAAAACATCAAAGTCACAAAAGTACTTTTGGCTAGTTCTCGTAACTGTCTTCAAGTTGTGTGCTTACACAACTTGAAGACGGCTATGAGAGCTAGCCGAAAAAACTTTTATGACTAATGTTTTAAATGGTGTTTTTAATAAAACTTTTAATCATAATGAAGACAAACCGTTCTATTTTACTCATATAATAAATAAAACTATTTTTCACTTTTTGAGGTTGGTGGCTTTGAACTGTAGATGTATAACATTTATATTTAAAATGACTGTGATTATATTACATATAATATTTTGCAAATACTTAATTCGCTGCCCCTTTTAAAAACAAAAAGTTATAAACTATTTTAAGGATGTTCCTTAAAAAAATTATACAATTTTAAACAGTTTTTTTTTTCTTTCTCACCCTATCCCAGGGTTCAAATAACGAAAGCTGCAGTGCTAATCACCCAAAAAAAGCCTAGGAAAACCTTTTCTAATTTTGTTGATAACTATTATGAAAGGAGTCAGCATGCCTCTCTTGTCATCATTGCTCTAAGTTCAAAATCAGCCATTCTGAGTAATAGTGACAATCATTTTTCTTTTTAATATTACCTTCATGTCTTACTTTGTTAGAAGGAGCATTAGAAACTTGAATATTTTATATGCTTACACATTTCCTCTCACTTAAACAGTTTTTGAAATCTGCCAATTATTTATATAGAAAAAACATCATTGATGTTTGAAGAAACATAGCCCCTTTTCTTTTGCAAGAATGTTGAATATGCCTTCTTCTGATGTGGAGCTCCATTCTTTGGGTTCCCAGGGAGCTGGCCTCAAACTTGATGGGAAGCACTTCCACGACAAACTCTTGACCAGTGTGACGAAAAACTCCTGCCCTTGTCAGAACTCTGGTAATGGAGTTACATTCCTACTCCTACCAATACTTTAGAATTCAAGGTCAAAAACCCTAATTTTTGTTTAGTTTTTAGATCAGAGCTTATTGCCATCAGAAGGGCTTGCGGTATGTAGTTCAGGTGGAGAATCATTTCCAAGACATCTGGATCTTAACTGGCAGTTGTGCTTCAATGCACCACCTCTCTAATTGGGTAATTGTTGGTGACCAGACTAGCCTGGACATTTTAAATCTACTTGACAGACTTTCACCTGGTCATACCATACATTTTCAGTGGATCTCTTCACATGTTGGGGTTGAAGGTAATGAATAAGCAGACTCCTTAGCCAGGTCTGCTGCTGAGGTGGTGCGAGTCATTGTGGAAAGCTCACCTTTAGCGAGATTTCTTCCCTGGCAAAAATAGAACTCAACAAACTTTTGAAAACCCCTCTCAACCACTCACGATATTTCACGAAAAATCCGGATGGGTCTTTCCAGCTTAGACCCAGATCCTGCCAAACTGTTTTCTCATGCTTCTTGAGTGCGCATACTAGAGCCCTCACTTTACAGCAGGAAAAACTTACCCCGAGTGCCATTGGTGTTCAGCAGACATGGCCTCTCCTGCCCATATTTTGGTTTGTTTGGGTTTTAACAAAGACGAAGTCCTGCTGGACCCTCAACTGTTTTTAAACTTCTTTGGATTCATGGGGATTGTCTAGCCCTGCTAGATGATTCCGAGATTAGTAACAACAACAACAGAAAAAACATCTGTATGAATTGTTTCTATTAAGTAGTGATCAGTAAAAGTGTAATGGCAGAAACTTTGTTGCTATATTGTTGGAAGAACAATATTCAATACGTATCAAGCCAACTACTTTCGATATTTCTTTCAAATGGAAATTTTCAAAATGCTAGGTTTATGATTAAGAGAGACCTATAAGCTTGACACTGAATGAATCAAGAACACAATGTATAAGAAACTGGATCGGACCTGTATAACCTGCTTCAGTAGATAGGCAGCAATGAGCAGCCAATTTCAGTAACACAAAATTGCCTTTTCATTCATTATCTACAAATTCACAAGTTAAAGGAAACTGATATGAATTAGATTGGGAATTTATTGATTTGTCAACAGGTAAGACAGATCAGCTATTTGAAATAAATATTTACAGTAAAATATACTCTACAAATTAATTTTTTGCTTTATTTAAGATGGGAAAACAGATGAAAAACATTTTAAATTATCATTCAATATAGTGTTAACTTTTTCTAAAGGAAAAAGCATGTGAACCAAATTCAGTGAATTATTGTTTCATGATATATATTTAAAAAAAAAAAAGAAAGTTAAAAAAAAAAGCAGCTTACTTTCTCAAATGTACACACCTGATAATCCAAGTAGACAAACAGTATAGTTTTGAAATTTTCATATTATAGTTTTAACTTATGCTTTCGTTTCCTGTAAAATTCTAAATCTAGCATTGGTGCTTAAATTAGTTCTTTTTAAAAGTGAACTTTGTTGCAAAGATACGAGGATTGCAAATATAAAGTGCCCAATTGCATAATTCTTTGTTAACTGATGAAACTAGAAAATTTCATTTGCTATTCTAAACAAATGCATAAAGTGTTAACTTCAAGGCTGCCATTTCCTAGTACTAAATACAGAAACTTGTCAAGCTAAAATTAGCAGGCAAGAGTATTTTTTGCCTAAAAACAGTACTGAAATAGCAACATGGAAATTTCTCGAATATACAAATATCTGTTTAAAAAATCAAAATTTTAAGGTAAATAAAGTATTAACTTTGCTATGCTGAAAAGAATTAAAGACACTTTTCAAGAAGATCGTTTATCAGACCTAGCAATATAATTAGCACAGCAAAAAAAAAAAAAAAAAGTAATTGAAGTATTTATTTGTTGCAAAGGAAAAAAAAATTTTTTTTTTGTTTTTTTTTTTTTTTTTTTTGTTTATAAGTAAAGTAGTCTTCAATTATTATTTAAAATTTCCAGTTTTAAAAGACCAAGTTGTTGGAATGTTAAATAAAGACAGGCAGAAAAAAGTGAGGCGAAAGTAAGATTTTGTTAATTAGGGAATTTTAATCTTAAATCTAGGTGCTATAAATTTTCTCTTTTCAAGGGATACTAAGAGTGGTAATCATTCAGGGTGTCTAACAAAGTAAGCTTGATTTCTTGACCTTTTCTTGACCATAACAAATACGAAACACTAATATCAAAAATACATTCGTGCCAGGGATGCAGAATATGTACGATCCGGCAATCTAGGATAGGGGGAAATTTTGCAGAAAATATACAACTGATTTCGATTTTAACAAGGAATTACAAAATTCTTCGAGTTATTCTTTCCCATTCCTATTTTTAAAGCGATTTTTTTTTTCAACTCTTTCACCCATCAGCAGTTTGCTTTCTCTTAACTTGGACTAATTGCTATTTAGTAAACATGTATGTAGCTTGTTCAGGCAAATATTTTTACACTTATGGTAATACAGAACTTATGCACGTCTATAAACATATCATAAAATTTTGGGAAATATGGATTAAGGGAAATGTTGAGAGTAAAAACAGTTTCTGCACCCCTGCATCATACTGATAGAATGAAGAAAAATTATACTTTTAAATTTAACACTATTAATATACAGGGTGATCAGCGAATAAGCCCCGATTTCAAAATTAAATATCTCTACAACAAAGATCGATAGAATTATGCGGTAAACTATACGTTTATTAGCAATTCTGTAAAAATGGTGCACAAAAGTTTAGGAAATTTAGTTATGAAAATTGTCAACTAAGAATTTGAATGAAATGGAAAAAGGAAGTTGAGTCGCTAATCGTGACCTAGTGCTTCTTTTCTTGACTTTCCTGACCTTTTTTCCAATTCTTGACTTTTCCGTGACTTTCGTGACCTTTGCATGATGGTAGACACCCTGTCATTGTATTTGAAGATCTAGGTAGCAGTACCACTACTTCTCTAACAAGCTGCTACTGACATCCAAGAGGAAGGGGGGTAGTGAAAAGTTCTGAAAAAATAGTAGCGAAGGTCTTAAAATAATACAGGCAGTTAAAAAATAAATAAAAAATATACTCCAACCTCGTTCAGACAAAAATGCTTAACATGAAATTTCTTTACAGGTTTTCAACTAAAATGATAAGCATTGCAGGCTGCTGCAGCAAATAGTAAGCATTTTAGTAGGCAAGAGCAACCCTGAAAATTTCTTTTACTATTGAAATTGCTAAAAATTTCATCAAATGTAAAACTACAATGAAAAAAAAAAACACTAAAAATGGTAATTGATTAAAAAAAAAAGATTGACTTCTAAAGCATGGAAAATACCATTATGATGTACATTCACCCCATACTTTATATATAGCATGTCCCAAAAAGGTGGTAACAGCTTTAATTCTTTATTTATTAGAGATAAGTGGGCAGTGTAAATTGAAAAAAATGCTCAAAATAAGGTTGGAAATAAAGATTGTTAAAAAAAAAAAAATCCATTAATTTTCAAAAAGTTACTTTTTTTTTAATTTATATATGACCCCCCCCCCCCCATGCAAAAAAATTCCCAATTAGTAAAATGTGTCCCATACACTAATGAAGTAATGTACCAAATTTCACTATTTTATTGTACGTCTCGGAGATATCTTTAAAGAAAGATTATCGGGGGCTATACAAGATTTTGAATATAAACGTTTATTGCTAGAGTGGGAAAAAAAGATTTTCTTTCCCAATTTCTGTACGATCCCTGAAATGCAATTATTCAATGCGATTTTTTTTCCTTCGAGAGCCACTGAAAAGTGGTTTAAGTCAGTGTTATATTTATATTCATATATCTGACACTTTTTAGGATATATGTTGAAAAAATTTACACTGTCCACTTATCCTCTAATAGATAAAGAATTAAAGCACATTACCACCTTTTTGGGACACAGTCCAGTCACATTAATGTGACTCCCTGCCAAAAACTAGAATAACCACCTTTGGCAGAACGGACCGCTGCAAGATGTGCGGGAAGAGAGTCAATTAGGTTTCTGAAGGTGTTCACGGGGATTCTGAGCCATGCCGACTCCAGTGCTGTGGCCAGCTGTGCTAGATTACACGGTTGAGGATCCATGGCGCGAACAACCTGATCGAGGTGGTCCTACAGATTTTCGATTGGGTTTAAATCCGGTGAGTTTGCTGGCCAGGGGAGTATGGTAAACTCATCCTGGTGCTCTTTGAACCACGCACATACACTGCGAGCTGTATGACACTGGGTATTGTCCTGCTGGTAGATGCCATCATTCTGGGGGAAAATAATGCGCATGTAGGGGTGGACATAGTCTGCAAGGACAGATGCGTACTTATGCTGATCCATTGTGCTGTCCACAATGATGAGTGCACCCAGTGAATGCCAGGAAAATATTCCCCAAACCATAATGCTCCCTCCTCCAGCCTGGATCCTTCCAGCAATTGTTGCAGGATGTTTACTTTCAGACGTTTCACGCCGATGGAGCATAAAATGTGATTCATCGGAAAAAGCCACCAGTCACCACTCTGTGGACATCCAGTTGCGGTACTGGTGTGCAAATTCCAGCCTTTGTCGCCGATAAACAGCAGTCTGCATAAGTGCATTAACCAGGCGTCTGCTGCGGAGGCCCGTGCGCAGCAATGTTTGCTGAACCATTGTTGAGGATACACTCTTGGTAGCCCCTTGGTTAATCTGGGCAATCAGTTGCACGTCTATTCGCCCGAATGCATTTCCGTAGCCTTCGTTAGCCTCTGTCATGTATAACTGACGGTGCACCACATGTGCCATTTTGCCATGCATGGTAAACTTTTACCACGGCAGCATGCAAACAGTTCACAAAATTAGCCGTTTCCGAAATGCTTCCACCCTTGGCCTGAAAGTCAATAATCATGCCCTTTTGGACATTGGATAATTGCTACGTTTCAGCATTACGCCAACAATTGAAATGCTTTCCGATGCCCTAGGACATCCTTTACATACACTCCATTGCAATGTGCTGGCACCTGCCTTCTGTGATTGGTTATTTCATGTTGACGTCGACATTAGGTGGTGGTCACATTAATGTGACTGGACTGTGTATAGTTTGTGTAATGTATAAAGGGATAGTAAAAAGTAGTTTGGATTTCATTTGCTTAAAAACAGGGTATTCTTACTATATATACTTTCTAGTCATACATGAATTGCTGTGTCCTTTTACCCAGTTATTTTAATTTTATTTGATTGAATAAGAGAGGCAGAGCTCTTTCTGTTTAAGCCATGCCATTCCATTTGTTGAAATAGTGCTACACACCAAAATAGAGAGCTTCCCCACCACCCATAACACTCAGCAAACTTAAGCTATCGCATATGTCTCTCCTCCTCTTGTAATTTGTAATAAAACTGATATGGATATTTAATAAATCATAAAACCTCCTTAAACCTGAATCTTATAAATTTTATTAAATATATATATATATATAATTTATACTCACAATATATTATACAGGGGCATAGGAGTGAATCAGGTTGAACTGCAGAGGTAATAGGTGTGCAAATTTAAGACAGTTAACTGTATATTAAAAATTCACAAAGAAAACCATCCAAGGGAAAAAAAAAAAAAAAGTTTTTCTTTTGATTCAACATTTAGGAAATAAAACAAGACACAAAAACAAATTATACACATATATGAAGAAGAAAATTTCATTATTGCACCTGATAATTCATTTTAAAAAATTATACAATTTTTTTTTTTTTTTTCAGGAAATTTTTTCTCCTACCCCAATATTCTAGTTCAGTCAAACCAGATTATGTACAACATGTAAAATACAGTTTAGCAAAATTTTATTTTTAATGGAGTGAGTAAAACAAAATTTATGTGTTTTAAGTAAAAAAGGACATGCTTTTATTGTTAAAAAGCACCTTCTGTGTCAAGAAAACAACAGTTAAATGCGGATATGCAAAAGAGGGAAAAGCAGATACAAGTGATTGAAAAAATGTTTTTTTTTTTTTTTTTTTTTTTTTTTTTTTTTTTAAACACAAGATAAACAACTGACATTGAAAACTTAAAGCATTTATTATCTTAAGTGGTCGATATATTCTTCATACTCCTAAAAATGGTCATTAACTTTGTGCTTAAGTGTACTGGCAGAAGATATATGACAGTATATTAATTTAAAATCTTAGGCATGAAAGAATTAGATAAATATTAATAAATCTATTTTAGTTAAGTGGAAAAATTAGAAAATAAATAAAAAATAGATCACTGCCTGTATTGAAAAATATCAAATTTTAAAGACTAGAGAAGAGATTTTTTTGTATTTATTTTTTTTCTACAAGAATTATATAAACAATTATAGTAATTATTGCAAACATCATTCACAACAAAATCAAACCGAAGGGGAATGAATAGCTAAAAAAAACTAGTTCACATGAATATTCTTTGTAATTGACATAAGAACAAGTCATTGAATTTTCACTGCTGTAAATATAAATAAACCATGAAATAAACAAAGTTTTTGTGCAGATCAAATAGTTTTTTATTTACAGTATTAAAATGTTGAAAAGATGCAAATTAGTATTTATAAAGCCATAAAAAAATTAAAAGTTTATAACAATAGCATTGGTCAAATCTAGCATCGCCTGAAGGATAATAATCCAATCTACGGAGTTTCCATTAATCTTTTTTTTTTTTATTTAATAATTTGATTACAAAAAATACTTTTTTCTTTATTAATGCAATAATTTCCCTGTTGTGAGCCAGACTAGAACCACCTCAAAAACTCATAAATGCAAACAGCAAATAAAAAATATAAGAAATACAAACGAAGTAAAATAATAATGATATACAATCAAACAAATCAACAAAACAATCATTACAGCAGTATTTATTATTTTTGCAGAAACATGCAATTTCTCGAATTTATTTACTCAATTGAAGTGACATATCACTAATTTTTGAACAATAGTGGACAAAGTTAAAATATTTATTCAGGCATTATTTGTAATATTTTTATACATAAAATATGCATATAAAGAGCTTCCCCCCCCCCTTTTTTTTTTTTATAAATCTTAACTTTTATTTATATTTCTTGCAATACATGACTATTTTCATTAAGCAAGCTTAAACCTTTAATTATTGTGATTATTCCACATGAGTTTTTATAAGACAATTCTCAACTGAAAATAAGATATGAAGGCTTTGCTTTCACTGCATAATCAAATCATACACAGAATTATGCATTATTATTATTTTTTTTAAATCTTATCAGTAAAGTAATCAATCATGTTACAATACTAACAACTGATAAAGCACTTTATACATAGAAAATAATTATAAAATATTAATACTGAATATACAATAGCAGCTGTATTGGAAGAACCAGTAAGATCTTTTTAAAAATTAGCTAATACATACTTTTTGAAAATAATAGTAGCAAACTTAAAATTTTGGCAATTTGAGTATTTTGAAAGAAAGGGTGATTAAAACAAATGCAAAAACACTAGCACTGTTAAGTTCAAAGAATTTGTATGTTGCAATTTTATTTTTTGGGAAACCAAATCAAAACAGCAGGATATTGGCCTTTGTTAAGCTATATCCATAATCAAATATATATCTATAAGAGACACTGTCAAAAAAAAATTTCTGTTCAAGACAATTATTTAATGCATGCAATTTAAACAATTAAATTTATCATCTTAAATTACAGTCAACCCAGACAGCACATAAGCTTAAATCAAGCTTGACATTTCTTTGAATTTGACGTATTAATACAACTTGATTTAGAAAACCACATCCACATAACAAATAACTTATCATCAGTCATAAATGTAGTTGACCATAGAATTAAAAAATTTAAAAAAAAGGAAATTCTTCAAAATAAAATACAATTATAGTACAAAATTGATTTCAAAATCAGTCGCTTGTCCCGATTTTGCCAGTATTGCCCAACAAGAGTGTCGCGATATTGAAAGTTTTAAAATGTGTGCTCCTTTTAAGTTTATATTATGCTTATTTCCCAATTAGTAGAGTCTATAAATCACACATAACATTATTTTAATTTTTATTCATCCCATGAAAAAATAAAAGAAACAGATCGGCATCGGGCACTGATCGATCTCACCAGAAAACGGCATGACAACCATAACAGTCACTTTAAACTTAGTCATACCCGCGCGTGGCAGATTGGCCGAATGGTTAGGTCGCTGGCTTCCCAACCCTTAGGTCCCGAGTTCTATCCCAGCCGCAGACTCTTGATGGGAACAGATTAAAATAGCTTGAAATTTCAGCATAGAGCGGAAAATGCGTGAAAAAATAAAAAATATATATGTCGGGCGAGTTCGCCAACGGACGCCCCGTGTATTTAGGAAATTTTTTTAAGCTTGAAATTAAGCTTGCTATGTCAAGCTTAATGCAAGCTTGGCAAGTGTAAACTTGAACACTTGATTAAAGCTTGCATTAAGCTTACACGCTTGAAATTTTCAAGCTTAATTCAAGTTTATTGACTTGATAAATCAAGCTTGCTGCAAGTTTGCTGTGCTGTCTGGGAATTCTGTTGTAGCATACAGTATACCCACTAAAGTCCCTTGCGACCCTTATAACTTCGGAACGGCTCCTGCTATAGTCATAAAAGTGGTGTCTAGAAGTAGTAAAGTGGCCACCCACTACTGAATGAAATTTCCTACAGTGCCACCTGGTGGAACACTGCAGTGTTGGCATTCCTATATTGAAAACGGAATGGGATAGGGGGAAAAAGTGAGTTAAAGTTTTAGAGCATCATCAATTTAGTAAGAAAAGACACATAATGGGCATTAATGCGAAGAATAGAACAGTTAAAATGTGTATTTGTTTTTTCATTATTTCCTACATTTGAACAGAAGGAGAAATGATTATCTTCTGGGCAAAACATGACACTACAATGTGGCACAGTGGTATCGCTTGTGACCGTCGATCAAAAGGATTTCTTCTTCCAGAGAATCAAGACACAAAGATTTTCAGTGATCTGTCCTTAAAGTGACATCATATTGACTCTGTACGATGACTCTCTTAAAATTTTTAGTGTACAAAAATGTTGAATATGAAAACAAGGGCTCAAACTTGAACATAAAATATGACGACTAATGTACAGAGTAAAAAATAAAAACTTTCTATAACAAGTGTTGTTGCATTTTAGATAATTTATTTAATAACATTTTTAAAAATCTGTAAAACAATCAGTTCAGTGTTTCAGGTTATTATAAAATTACAAAATGTTGAAGTTAAAAGGTCTATCTTTTCAGATGTTAAAATTATTTCTTTATTTTAACACAGGGTAATAGTAATTTACAAATATACAAAGCAGAGTTCTGATTATCTGAACTAAAATTAGTCTAACTGCCCAATTATACAAACAGCACCAATCTCTCACCCATTTCAACTGACTTTAAAAAGGAGGAGGTTATTGATTTGTTAAAATCATCTCTTTTTCTTTTTAGTATATATGTTCAATGTTAAATTTTTTGCCCTGTTTCAATTTCAATTGTTCTTTTATTATTTGAAAAGAGGTACTGGAAGAGCAGTCCTACATTAATTTGGTCAAGTTCTGATGATATTATCATTAAGAAAAATATGTTTTTAAATGATTGCCAGTACCTGCGGCAGAAATATGCCAAAAGTCCCAAAAATTGGTCACTTATGGTGAAATAATTTCTAGTTTTCTTTTTTTTTAAAGTTTAAATTTAGCACAAAAAATTGAAACATCCTTCCCCTATTCAGAGCAGCAACAAAAAGAATTACACCCTGGGAATAGTAGATGAAATCAAGGTCAGTCACATAATTCCTCTCGTGTCCTACCCTTAACTTTCACTGTGAACTAATATTTTGTCCCCCACATAATAATCTTTAATTTGTTAAAAGCATATATTTACTGTAGTGAAAAAGCCATTACTAACTGTTTAAGTTTAGTCAGGAGAATACTTTGTCTGCAAGTCCATTAATCCAAGTTTCTGCTTATCAGAACTAGGGTTGGTCTCGGCAGGTTCTGACAATTGGTGCTCAATTGTATGTATATATATATAGATTTACATAATTTACTCACGACTAAAAATAGGCCTACAACAATAATCAGGGTTCATATAGTCCTTTGAGGAGTTCTCATACTTGGCAGATTAACAATTTACTAAATTTAGTGCTAATGTTTGCAACCTTCAAGTTATAATGATTAAAATATAATTTTTGCAAAAAGAAAATATGCAAGTTCGTTAGTTTTAAAAACAACTGAATAATTCAACAAAATCTTAAATACCATTTTTTAAAAATAAGTATAAATAAACATCTTGAATGAATTTCACTTAACAAAAAATTGGATACAAAAGAAAATTGCAAGACACATTTCACATAAAAACATATATATACTGTAGCAGAGATATCTTTAAAGAAAGATGGTCTGAGACTATGCATGATTTTGAATGTAAACATTCATTGCTAGAGCAGAAAAAAAGATTTTCTTTCGTAATTTCTGTATGACCCCTGAAATGCAATCATTCAATTTGATTTTTTCATTTCGAGAGCCATTGAATAGTGGTTTAAGTCAGCGTTATATTTATCTTCATATTGCTGACACTTTTTAAGGTATAATTCTCAAATTTTGTGTCATCTCATTAGTGTATAGGGCACATTTTACTAACTGGGAATTGCTTTGTACGGGGGGTCATACACAGATTTAAAAAGTATAACTTTTTGAAAATTAATGGAAGGAATTTTTTTTTTAATGGAGTCTCATTTCCAATCTTATTTTGAACATCTTTTCAAGACACCCTGTGTATATATACATATAAACATGAAAAATGCATAACTTTAAAATACATTAAAATTAAAAACTCTAAAAAGTGTTCAACAGCTTTTTCTTCAATTCATTTTAAATTACATTTCCAAAAATTGATTTTTTAAAGTTCAATATATTCTATTATGAAAACGTTATTTCCTTATGCCCTTTCCTCAATATATCGAATTTTTCAGACATTTAATCTGTACAAAAATTACAGTTAATATGCATGTCTAATTTTGTGGTGAAAATAGCGTGCTTTGATACATAAAATTAAGTTTAAAGATTAAGTCAAGTTTTTGAGGAGTCAAATCTGATTTATAAAGTTTTCAAATTGAAAAACAGAAATTGTACCGTTTTTGCTGATTGTTAAACCCTGAATAGCTTAGTGACATAATTCACTACCTGTAAAAATAAAAATCATAAATGTTTGATCTTTAATTTAAAAACTTGACATGGCAATATACATATATGTATTTCTCTTGTGAAATGATCATTTACAGAACCAAAACTGTTAAAAATTTGTGAACAGTCAAAACTGCGTCACTTCTTTAAAAGAGAGACATGCTAAATCAATTGATAGTGAGCATAATGTATTATACACAAAAACATTGAAATGTACAATTCATCCATGAGAGAAAAATGCATCATGATGATGGCACTTTTTTACATCACTGCATTTTTACATGCTATGATACTATCAAGCTATGCTTGAAACCAATTTTTTAAAAAAGAAATGCAAGAGCTGATCCAGAATCTTTATCTTATTATCTTAAGAAAAGTAATATTTAACAGCTGCATATTTTGAATCAATAAATTTTAATATATTTTTATAAAATCTTAAAATACATAAAATTAAAAAAACTACAATTTTTTTCTCAAGATGTCTAATTTAAACAGCCATTATTTTGGCTACTTTAACAGTATTTACCATATACAATGGCAAAAGTATTAAATGTTAAAAAGCAATATTTTAGTAAAAATAGACTAAATTTTATTGAAGGGCTTTTAAAAAGCCGAATTTCTTCTGGATCAAACCCTGCAATGGCCTAAAATTTTTTTATAGAACAAACATTTTAACCTAGCTATACCATTACAGCACCCTAAATATTAAAACAAAATGCACGGTTTGCATTAAAATCATGATAGCAATAAAACACATTTCAACAAAAAAGTACATTTTAATGTAACACGCAGAGTTGAGTAGCATGACAAAATCAAACAATGTTTATGATACTATACAAAATGTGAATGCACATAATAAGTGAATTTTTTTATGCTGATGAGAAATGATTTTTTAATAAAATCAAATGCTCTTGGCGGACAGTTTTTCTTTCGTTCTTTTTTTTTTTAATTCTTATCAGATAAACCGTTTATATTATAAAATGATTATTATACTTTTAGTTTCAAAAAGAACAATAACATTTCCTCATGAGTACTTCTTAATAATGTCTTCAATTGAAGGATCAGATTCAAGATCTAAACTATCTTCACTCTCAAACAAAATCTCAGCATCCTCTAATGGGATATCTTGCACCACAGATATAGCTTTTACAATAGCCTAGAAATAAAATTAAGAGTAGAATAAATATAACATATCACAGCTAAATGCTTTTTATTAAACTTTAGAGAAAACTACAACCAGTAGCTAGGCATAACATACTATCAGAGATGAATCTTTTTTTTTTTTTTTTTTTATGCTCATTTTAAATCTTAAACCCATGTACAAACTGTTCACAATCTTGATTAGAAAGACGCAACAGCAAAGACTTTTTTTGACCAATGTTGCTTTCCAGAATGGTTCTTTGAATTCTCTGTCGCAACTAAGTGATTGCTCAACATTGGCCAAGCAGTCTTCGCTGATGCATCTTTCTAATGACGAGATTGAACAGGTTAAAGATGGGTTAAGTAGTAGGTTTAAGTGCACTTGAGGAAGGGTGCAATCAATACAACACTCCCCCACCCCATGATGTGCCACTGCTTGCAACTCTACCATCTGTTCAACGTATATAATCTTTTCATGCTAAACAAAAGCAAGATAGCAAAAAACAAAACAAAAAATGTTGGAAGGCTTTTCAATTATGCATCTAAGGGCTGCTAATTACTCTGAAAAGCTATTAAAAAAACTACAACTCTGCATAATGGTTTATTTACTTCAGAAAAACTACTGAGGATGAGATTTTTAACATCACAGTTTATTAATTTAGGGCATGAAACATTAAAAGCTTTGACAGCGAAGAAGAGTAAGGCTATCAAAAGTTTTTACAACAGATGTGAGTTTAAAACAAGACTTTGTATGTAAAACTTTGTATGTAATTTGCAATTGCTGTCACATAAATTACTAACTAATTAAATATTTTTGTCATCCATCTTATTACTTTTATTATATTAGTGAACTGCTTTTGGAAAGGGGTTAAAAACACTGTGTAAATATCAAAATTAAAAATTTTTCCTACAACAAAAAGTTTTTCTTTCTTTTTAAAGAATTTTATTTATTGTACATATATATATATATACAATTGTAAAATACAAAACTGCTGCATTTTCAAATTGGAATCAATTATGAAAAGAGCAAAAGCACATAAAATATATTTGACTATAGATTAGGATAAATACAGAGGATAAATTCTTGTTAAAAGAAAATACAATGAAAAAAAAAGAGAGAGAGAGAGAAAGAGAGATAATTATGCATTTATCATTGTTCAAAATATGCAACATTACATACACTGCATTAAAATAGGTGTCCAAAAAAGATTGTAATGAATGTAAGTTGTAAAAATGCTTAAAATTACTGGAAATAAGAATTTTTTTTGCACATGCAGGGTGGCCACCAATGTCAGAAGGCAAAAATAGTATTATTAGTAGCCTCACTGACATAAAAAAGTCACCAGTTTAGTAGCCATTTCCTTAATTTTAGTTGCCAAAATAGTAACATTTTTGCATGATTTTCTAGTTAAGAAATAAATATACATCATTTAGCTTAAGATGAATGAATAAAATGACAAATTAAACTTCATGTGTGATATAACAGAGCATATAGTACATTTATTTTTATAGCACGATTAAAAAAATAGATTAGAATGTTTGATGAACAACCAATTGCAACTTTGAAAAGAAAAGGAAGTTGACAAAAACTGAAATTGGATTTTCAAATTAGTCGCCTGGAGTAAGGTACAAGTAGCCAAAAACTTGAAAATAATATCAAAATGGTGCTTTTTGACAAAAGAAAAAGTTGCCAAATCTTTAAATTAGAAGCAAAAGTTGCTTTTTAATTGCTGGTAGACACCCTGCTAATGAAACACTCCTCCAATTTATTTTTCAAGTCATTCAAAAGTTGGACATTTGAAATTCTGTAAGAATTTCAAAATCATTGAAATTCTTACAGAATTTCAAAATCAAACACATAAAAAAAAGACATGTCTGAATGGGAAAAAATACTTAAGAATCTGTGTAAGCCTAAGTAAAAATTCACAGAAATATCTTTTATGAATTATCATTCAATGATATTTTTGTGATGTCACAAATTTACATTTCTAATTTGATAGATAAACCCCATTTACAATATCCAATTAAATATAACTCACTCTTGAAGATGTAGTTTCTTAAAATGATCTGTTAGCATTAAGAATAAAAATCTGATGTGTCCAACACATGACTTCCTTGCACGTCTATTAGATCAAAAATATTTTCGACACACTTCCTCTAAACTTATTTGTTTGAAAGAGATAAAATATCAATAATAGTAAGGTTTAGCGATTTTTAGCCAAATATTTCGATATCGCCAAGCTGAGTTCAATTTGAAAGATTTCCTTCTGACACTTTATTTGGCGATATTTCACCAAAAGCCGACAAACTTGAGATAGTCTGCGAGATTTTGGCAGTGGCGGCCCGTGGTTAAAACTGTTAGTGCAGCCGGAAGCATATGAGCCCCCCCCCCCCTTCCTCCGGACAGGAATGGAAAATCTTTGTTACTGAATTCAAAAGCTGGCGGATTAAGCCCTCACCGAGGGAAAAAAAAAAAAAAAGAAATTATATAAAAAATGTAAGAGATCCTATTTTACTTACATAAAATGGACATAAATTTCAACCAGCCGCTCTGTTATGTCGTAAAGAATAAATAACATTTAGACTAAGTGGAAAATTAACAGGTTTTTATTGTATTAAAAGTTCTGATTTGAAAAAATGAAAATAATTGAAGAAGTTTATATTTAAGATAATTTTGCCCAGAGAAATTAAGTTTTTGGGTATGTGGGGACATTATGGGGGATTTGTGTCAGTTGGATTTTATAATTTAGAGATTGCTTAAAACACAATTCTAATGATAGACAGAGTCACCCAGAAAAGTTGGTTATACCTAAGACATTAATTTCAGAGATTTTAACTTTAGCTCATGATTCTCCCACGGTTGCACACCCTGGTTTCAAAAGAACTTTACTACAAATAAAAGACAAATATTTTTGGTGGGGACTATATAAACATGTTTTAAACCATGTAAAGTCTTGCATACCTTGTCAAGAAAGAAAGGGATTTAAGAAAAACCAAAAGGCGCCATTACAAAGAATAGAAGTTACCAGTAGACCTTTTCAACAGATAGGAATGGATGCAGTTGGACCTCTTCCAATCACAGAGGCAGGACACAGACATGTTATTGTTATAAGTGACTATTTTACACGTTGGGTAGAAGTTTACCCTGTAACAGACTTACAAACTCATACGATAACTTTTATCTTTGAAAAATTTATATGTCAACATGGCATACCTGAATATCTCATAACTGATAGAGGTAGCTCCTTTTTGTCTGAAGCTATTCTTAAAGTCTATGATAAACTTAAAATTCGAAAACATTTCACAACAAGTTACCACCCAAGTTCGGACAGCGTTGTAGAGAAAGTGAATGCCACAATTATTAATTCGTTAAAATTTTTAGTGGATAAAACTGGCCATGATTGGGATAAGCATTTACATTTTGCCTTATTGGCACATAGAACAGCTATACACTCTGCATTAAAAGACACTCCTGCTCATTTGATTTATGGATCTGACTCTACCAGTGGATTTGATTATTAAACCTACCTTCAGGTCCTATGCAGACACACGAGATTTAAGTGAAGACATAGAGGTTAGATTACAAAAGACATTTAAAATAGTAAAAGATAATTTAATAAAGGCTGCTGAAACTCAAGAGAAATATAGAGAGAAACACTGTAGGGATAAGAAAATAGCTGTTGGAGATCTAGTCTTGCTGTACACACCTCAGCTGAAAGTGAGGCAATCAAAAAAATTCACAGTGGTGAATAAAGGGATTTATAGAGTTAAGGAAAAAACAAGTAATGTAAATTATATAGTTGTACATGTAAACAATCCCAAAGATCAACAATTGGTTCATGTAGACAGGTTAACTAAACTTACTGAAAGAATAGTATTTTCTTCCATGCCTGAGTTAGATAAACCTGAAGAGGCGGATGATGAGCCTGTTTTAGAGGATGTAGAGCAAGACATGGATCCCCTCAATTATCAATTTTTACCTTGTTGTAGGCGTAGGAGATATGAACACACAAGCCCAGTAGATCCCAATAATGACTCGCAGGTGGTAATAGAGGAGATCAGGTCACTAGTCGATGGCCAAAACAGTGATACGGTGTCCAGCTCTGATCAGAGTAATTCAGAATACTCAACAGAAAATGGGCAAAGTAATGTTGGTAACAGTGACTTATCAGCCTCTAGTACACAGGTTATTTCTACTCCACAACCAAAAGGGGGGTATAATTTACGTCCACGTAATGCTCAGGGTTTTGTAAAATAATATTTTGTTATTTATGTGCTAAAATATTTTTGTGTGTATGGTCAATATTTGATAAGAAAAAAAAAAAAAAAAAAAAAAACACTGTGTGATTAAAGTGAAGACTGGACATCAGAGACTACACTGACAGCTGCAGATGGAGGTGTGGACTTTCTGGTGAATCTCTAGTGTAATGACAAGCTTGATTAATGAGTTACGGTTACATATGGAACGAAATGGGACAACTATGGACGTTTTTGTTTTACCATCTTCATAAACTCAATACATAAGACTCTTTCTAAACAATGGACTTATCTGCACTAATGTCTTCACAATTCACCAAGTGAGACGTTGAGTATCTTTGTCAAGTATTGTTTTTGAAATCATAAATGAAGTGCTAGTCAAGGTGTGATATATAGTGTTTTATATATTTTTTTTTCCATGATGTGTCGGGGCCAAAGAAAACTATTTTCAACAACATACTTTGTAGTAACGGTTGATGTGGTGTTTGAGAATGATAGATGGATGTTGCATGATCAGTTTCGATAATGTTTGTTATGTGATTATGATGTGTTCTGCCATTTGCACAGGTAAACAAAAAAAAAAAAAAAAAATGTTACACAATTTTTTTTTTTCCGTAAGGGGAAGGTATTTGTTATGTCGTAAAGAATAAATAACATTTAGACTAAGTGGGAAATTAACAGGTTTTTATTGTATTAAAAGTTCTGATTTGAAAAAATGAAAATAATTAAAGAAGTTTATATTTAAGATAATTTTGCCCAGAGAAATTAAGTTTTTGGGTATGTGGGGACATTATGGGGGATTTGTGTCAGTTGGATTTGTAATTTAGAGATCCATGTGCTTGTCATTAATTGCGCGCTAAATGACAGATACATATTTTTATAAGTGAAATACCTGATATAGTTCTTTCATAATGGGTTACACATATGTTGAAAGCTACCTTAATGATTTTGATAATGAATTTTGTATTTAATAATTTGGTGTTTTTGGTGGCTGACAAATTTTTTTTTTTTTTAGTGGCTGACAAATAATTTTTTTATATAACGATCTTTTAGTTCCCTTAAGTAATATATTAACATTAATAAATTTTAACATTTCTAATCTTTTACTAATTTTCTTTTGATTTACTACAATCGCTACTGGGTAGCCATTTTCTTTTGGAGTCAGTACGATCTCGGCAGATACATGCATTCCCACGTCTTTGACGTTGCCAGATTCAAGGAACAAGAAATGTTACGGCCGTTCACGATGTGTTTTACATCTTGCAAATATTTAATAAGGAGTTATTAAATTCAAGTGGAAGTGCAAAGAATATACGTTTAATAAAATATACACATAGTTCTTTATAAAGTAATTTTTTGGGACCGTAATTACGAAATCAATAAAGTGTGCTGACTTAAACATCAACTCCATGGCCGACATTTCGCTACAGCAATCGTAGTCTGAGTACGAGAGTATGACGATCACTATAAATATCAGAGCCAGAGGCAGTGTCACTCTCCTTCTGCTTTTTATTCTCTCTTCTCCCTGATAGATGTCTGGAGCGATGGTACCGATGGACGGCGTCTTTGGAAGGAACTTGGACAATGAGACTTGAGTGAAAGATATCTTGGAGAGGGCCCTCTCATCAACTAACGATAAATCCTTGGATAAGTCATTTATGCATGCTTCCTTTAACTAACAAATTTTTTTTTTTTGTCTGCCACTTAATTTTTTTGTGTGACATGAGAGGTTAAGCCTGGAATGTAAACTAATTCTTAAAGTGTAATAAGAGGCCTTAATAATTGTAAATTTTTTGTAATATTGTCTGTGTTGATTAATTATGGGTTTAGTAAGATCAATTAAAATAATTTTTTTTAATCCTGTGACTAAGTGAAATAGATGTTTAAAGATTAGAAATTAGGTTCTAGAGTGCCTCATGTAAATTGATTCAGTATGTTCAGTAATAAGTTTTATGTTGGAAGATGATTGTAATTTAGTAAAATTTGTTAAGTTAAATGTTATGTTAGTACATTATAATCGAGATTTATCAAAATTGTGGAAACACTGGGCAGATGGAAAAAGATGAAAATTTTCAAGATCGCTTGTAAATACATTGTTTAAGTTGTAGATGATTGTTACTTCAGGTGTTTTAGTCTAATATAGATGCAATATGTTAATAAATGAATTGTTTCCACATATTTAGTGTGTTTTTTGAAGTGCATTGTCTTTTTCACTCGAACTTAAAGGATTTTTTCAATTTTTTTAGGTAAAACCACAACATTTTATGTAACATTTTAAAATCTATACGATCACTAAGCCTTAAGATGATTATTTTAGTTGCTTTATCAAAATTATTTGTATTTTAGAAAATTAAAGAAATGGTTTATTTTAAGGCACCTCTTTTAGAAACAGTTTTAAAGAATTTTAATTGCAATTAAAGAATTTTAATTACTGAATCTTAACTTACAAAAAAGGAAGTTAAATAATAATTTACTAATTACTCAAAACATTTTGTTCCAACAGCTCTTATCCTCAAAATTGCATTAATCCGTGTCTGATTCGAAGTTTCCTTAGAATTTTCTTTTGTAACGATAACTTGAGAAGAAAAGAAAAAAAAACTTACTTATTTTTTATAAGAAAAATCAATTCTCCTTTCTTTTAAACTTGCGAATCAGTCAGTGATGCCCTCATAAAAAGGCGTTGTTTTAATTCAGATATCAATAATTTTAAAAGCTCTTTAAAATTTCCCATGTTTAAAGAATTTTCTCGCAAGCCATATACTCTAAATGCTAGTTCTTGCTTACTTAAAAACAATACTGCTTTGATGGGTAATTGTCCATTCATAAGCGTCTATTCAGGTTTACCTTCTTGATATATTCAGCAATATAAAGTCAAGAGTTTGCCGAACATATATTCTCCTTACCCCCTCCCTCACTTCTCGAGCCAATCAGTGGGTCGAATTCACTGCGCTCTTTCAAGTGCTGCCAACGTTTCAAAATCTTTGATGAGCTGAGTCTTAGCTGCGTATCCCATTATAGCCTATGCCGGAGGGACTGCTTACGTAATTGTTGTCATGGCAACGGTGCTGCCAATTTTCTTATCAGCGCTCTGGGCTGAACCAAAGATTTTCCCAATTGAATTGCGGGAAGATTAAATTGCTTTTTTTCTGAATGAGCGATCCGGCCACAATACGGTTTTTTTTGGAGATTTTTTTTAATTTACCATAGGAATTCCATAATTCTAATCTGAATTTAGGAAAATTAGTAGAATAAATTATTTTAAAGTATGTGCTGATAATTTCAAGTGCAGCCCGGCTGTACTTGCTATATCCCCCGAGCCGCCACTGGATTTTGGGGATAGCCAAAGTAGTCATTGGCCACAGACTTTCAATGAATTGAATGCATCCATACACCTCAATGTATTTAAAGTCATTTGGCTCACCCTGTAAATAAATTCTCAGTCGATTGCTGTCAAAAAAGATGTTGAAAACAGTTAGATATTACAATAGTTCTAAATACAAAAGTTCAAATTCTACGGGTTAAAGTTTTAGAGTTATACAAAATGCGAAATAATTTTTGGTGCCAAATTTGGCGATATTTTGACAAAACTCGTCAATGTCGACGACATTTGGCAAGATTTTAAGCATGAACCAATCAATGACAGATTATCGCCAAATTTGGCGATATTTCGCCAAAACTCGCCAAGAACGAAGACAAATGGCGATACTTTGTGACCAAATGACTGACTATCGCCAAATTTGATGATATTTCGCCCAAACTCACCAAGGTCGAGGACAGACGGCGAGATTTTGGGCATGTACCAAACAATGACTGTCTACAGTTGTATTATATTGAAGATGTCCATAGACATTAAAGTACTGAAATTCTTTTCGGTGGTCCTGTAAATAAACTCTCCAGTAGATTGGAACCAAAAATCGAGATGCACAACTAGATGTTACAACAATCTTATATATGAAATTTCATAATAGTTTTTGAGATTTGAGAGTTAAATATGCACACACGTACACAAAAAGTCGCCAAGCTTGGCGACTTTTGGCATAGTTCATGAGGGAGGCACGTGACCGTGGTCGGACCATTACCTAACTTATGTGGTAGGACAGTATTGTGCTTGAAATGGATGAATGCCCCTAAAATTGCCATTGACCATAATGTATTGGAAATCTTTTGAGTGTTCCTGTAGCAGAACTATAAATGATAAAGACACTTTTTTTAATGGAGAAATTCATTTTCTAACTCTTCACAGCATATATCACTTCTGAGTCGTTTGCAATAGCCCAATACCTATAAAAAAATGCTTTGATGAATTTCGGCCCATAGAACGTAATATATTTCGAATCTTTTGGGCGGTTCTGTAGATAAACTATCCAGTCGAATGGAACCGAAAGTTGAGGTGCACAACTAGATGTTACAACATTCCTAAATATAAAGTTTCAACATTCTACGCCTAATAGCTTTTGAGTTAGGCGAGTTTAACGAATTTCTTCCCCTAGAGCGTAATGTATTTCTAATCTTTTGGGCGGTCCTGTACATAAACTATCCATTCGATTGCCACCAAAAGGGGAGGTGCACAACTAGATCATAGAACAATCCTAAATATCAAATCTCAACATTCTACGACCAATAGTTTTTGAGATATGCGAGTTACATACATACGTACATATGTACGTATAGGCGGCATGGAAAAACTGGCCACAATAGACTCGCCGCTGGTCAAAATGAGTTGCAGACGCGTTAATATGATCGTGCATGCTAGCCTACGATGAGATGCATCAAAAAAAAATTTTTAATTAAATTTAGAGGTAGTCAAAATCGTTTTTTTTGTCAAAATTTGGTGCCCAAAATTTTTCGGAATCACATTACTTCCTTATACTACGCACAAGGAAGTAAAAAACTTCTGATTGACCAAATTTGTGTGTGTGTGTGTGAGGGAATGGAGGGGGGGGGCATATAAAAATTTTAAAAAGTAACTTTTTTTTCAAATTGATACTAGGAACTTGGGTCCTATAAGCATTTTTGCAAGTTAAATTCATTAGATATCTTTAACAGGCAAATAATTAAGGCACATTTCAAGTTTTCAGGGATGCACTGTACATTTATAGAGAAAACAGTTTGAACAACTAGATTTTTTAGAAATTTCTAGTAAGTTAAAAATTAATAAATTATGCTACTGGTTCAAAAGAATATTTTTTTAATGATAATTACTCAATTTATCAAATGATATAAAAGAGTTAAATTCCTGGATACTATTTCCTTTCTCATAATTTTTAATACATAAAATTCATTTTAAAAAGTTTTAAAAAACAAAATATATTAAGGGGGAGGTGGAGAAGGAAGAACTATAAAAATCTTACCTCTGGTATCCACACTTGGCATATATATGAAACAAAATATTTCTTTCTACCTATATTCTTCAAGAAAAGACTTTGAAAATGACAAAAAATATCTTGTCGCTACAAAAGTAAAGAAAAAATTATGAATGTATGAATAAGCAAATTGGAAAAAAATAAATAAATAAATCATGATAATATAAGTAATAAAATTAATAAAAGGATTCAGTGTATTAAAATATAATATGTTTTATTCTAAATCCGATTAAATGATATAAAATTCACGAGTAAAAGTTGTTTAATTGCTGAGTTTAAAAAAAAAAAAATTGCTTTTCTTTTCAAATTGTTATTTTATGCTGGTACAGTGAAACCTTGGTTTAACATCATTCAAGGGACTGAAAAGAAATAGTATGCTATGTGCAAAAACTCTAAATTGGAGTTGGAAGAAAACAAAGTGCTGACAATGAATTTAAGTGCATTTTATGCAACATACCTTATTTTATTCCACAACAATTTAGACGTTAGCAATCAAAATTATTTTTCAAAGAAATCAGTTTTTTACTTTGTGTTTTGTTATTATTATTTGCATCACAAATTCCATTTTCCAGGGTGGCCACTTTTTCTTCAAAGAGTGGCCTTTCTAGAGAAAATATTCAAGGACATTTAAGGACACAATGAGCATACATATTTTTGAGATTTTTTTGTCATTATTTCTATTTTCTTATAACCTAATTTAATCTCATGGTTTCATGAACACACATATATTGAAAACTCCCCAAAAACACTTAGTACTATTTCATAACTCATACCATCATAACTCACTCATACCATCCATAACTCACTCATACCATCCATAACTCATTCATACCATCATCACTCCATACACATACCACAATCCATTGATAGCTGAAAGACATTTTTTAACGGCAAATCTTACAAAGACTGCTAAATGCTTTCAAGCAACACTTCAGCATTTGTGTGCCCTAAAAACACTCGTTAAATAGCATGACATCACTTTGCCTTCATTCCAAAAGCTAAGATTTGGCTGTCCAGAAACATGGATCGAAATAAGCCATCGATTCCATCGCACGATCTGTAGGACAAGTGGCTTTGCATCACTTTCAATGCCCAAAATACTTCAGCTGTCGTTGATTCTGCTTTCTGAAAACATGCTACCAACAAGGGCTGTTCTTGTAATACTGATGCGGAATCATTAAATGATGGTTTACTCATGGATGATGAAGATCGTGATGACGGTACTTTGGATAGCAGTCCATCCAGGGTTAAGGTGTTCCTTTTATTTTCAGTAAGTGACATGTGCTTCTTACCTTGCATATGGCTCCTTAAGGCAGACTTTCCCATTGATGAAATGTTGAGCATATCAAACATATTGCCACGTGACTATCACCGATAACTTTTCCGATCCACGGGGAAAAATTTGGATCTTGTAACCAAAGATCGTTAAAATGGCACTTACGGCTCATAATTATGAAATTTCACAAAATCAATATTTTTAATAACTACAAATGAGTTAGATCAATAAAAATGCATATTACAAAAATGAAAGATATATGCACACACAACTGTGATTGCAGTGCGTTTGTACATAACAGCTCCATGGTACGTGGTTTCATTATCGTAAGGGCTGGGAATAACCGATAAAACAACAAATATTCAGCAATTGGATAGTAAAATTTAAGGATATTCCAGACTTCCTTTCAAAATTTAAGGACATTCCAGACATCCATTCAAAACTTAAGCACGTTCCAGGCCTTGAACTTTTTTTTTGTAAATTCAAGGACATTCCAGGTTTTCAGGGACGCGTGGCCACCCTGATTTTCAATACATACGAGGTTTTGTAAATTTGTTTTGACTTTCTGTTCTAGGAAATACATTCTCACTGCTTTTACAGTTTGGATCATGTCAATTGCTGAGGAAATTATATGATCTTTCTCATTGGTATTTTGATCATCATACGAGCTATCTGATTCTGAAAAAGAAAACATCAATTGTAAGAAATGTAACTTTATTAATTTGGTTTTTTACAAGTATAGGGAAACATTTTGAACCAACAGAAAATGACACATATCCTCACCTATAAATTGAGGAAATCTTGGTTTCAATGTTTTAATGCAATGTTATATCAGGGTTATAATACTGTATATATTTGAATAAGTATGATACAATTATTGTGACTTTGATATACAACATTCTATTGCTATTTTACATCCATCATGTCAGTGACTACTAGAGTTTATAGGATTTATCACAACAACTGTGGTACTTTCCTTCTCCTTCTCACTATTACGTTGTTTGCCAGAGCGGTAGGCAAGAGACTAGAATCAGACAGTAATGGGTCGTTGCGCTTTTATATCTGATGAGAAGATTCAGAAATTGTTTCATCACTCGTCAGCTCACATCTATCGAGTAATGTTTGTGCACTGAAGAGTATTGTAAAGAATGATGTTTTAGTTTTGGTGTTATAACAGTTTAATTCATAAGTTCTATTTGAAACAGTGTTTAACATTCTAATTTGCTTTAAAATTAGAATTAATAAATATTTTCATTGAATGAAACAATTGCATTCATTGAAGTTTATGGATTTAGCATCTAGCGAATCTACGTATATGCATACTTTTTTTCTTTTAATAGGTGGGCACTTAACCATCAGTTATTTACGCCACTACTAAGGTCCAAAGTTTAGGCTGTTTTATTATGGGGTCAGCCAGAAAGGCCGGCGAATTACCCCCTATGAAGGGACAGACAGGTTGATGCCCAAGCCAGGAATTGAACCCAAACGAAAGGTGTGATAGCATGGTTCTGTATAAGCATACTTTATCTGGCTATATTTTTAATTTAATAATAATGTCTTAAATAAATAAATCAGAAATAATATTTTCATGAAAAATTCCTTTTTAGTCATTCTTCTCTTTGGAATTCTCTTACACATGCTTTGGCATTTTAAGCTCTCAGTTGCAATTTAAATACTTCTATACACTATAAAATGATATGTTGTACAACAGAATAAAAGTATAAGTTCAATGCAAAATCACTCCACTATTGAAGCAACTAAAATTTATATACCTAATCATAATTACCATACATCTAAATAGAAAAATGCAGTACAGTTTCATTTTATTTTAATAGCAGAAGACCGATAGCTTAGCTGTACTGGATTGCTTTCAGACTCTAATGTCAGCTTTGGGAGATACTTCATAGTGTGAAAATTCATTGTTCCTCATAATTTAAAGCAAAAGGGTTGATGGACAGTTCTGCATTTATTTAAACATTAATCCAGTGACAAAGCTTACAACTCCTAATATTTAACCTGCAAGTATTGCATTATGGTGGATTTTGATTAGTCTGAATTTGAAGCCAGATTCTTTACAACACTCAACTAAACATGCAAGAATGGTCCAGAAAAGTATAATCACTAATTCAAGAATTTTTAAATGGACGGCTAAAAATAATATGGATAAGGACTGTATACATATACTAGTATATTTTACAAAGGAATATTTTTAATGAGACTAATTGAACAGTGAATTGTACTGCCAAAGTTTGAAGAAGTATGTGTTAACTAATGTCAAAAAAGAAAAAAATAAATTTTTATTATGAGTGCTTGCTTCCAAACCAGTGATAGCAAACCTATGACACACACCACACATTTCCAGAGTCTTTAAAGAAGACAAAATATTGCATGATGCAAAAATATTTGTACACTGTAATAATTATATTTCAATATGTGACATGGCTCCAGAGTTAAGCTAGGGTTTTTCCAAATTTTAACACAGCAAGCTTAAAAGTTTGTGCGTCAATATTCTATGTTATGTACTTTGTTATCATCTTTAAAGAGAAAAAGTAACATTTATGAAGGAGAGAAGAACATCAAGTAAAGATTTATTGAGTGACATAAAATTATGTTTAAAAGAAAGAAGAAAAAAAAATACTCACCAGCTTTGAATCTTCACATGGACCAAACCACGGCCTGTGTTTCAGATCAGAATTATCCTCTTCAAAGAATGTTAAATGCTTTTTACTGTATGTTGTTTTATTAAAAATATCAAGTACATAGTCCTAAAAACAAAGGCTTAAAATTATAAATATGTTTAAAAAAAATATTACTTAAATATGCTTTTTATAAGTCACATAAATAAAAAGTGTGTATTAGTTCTAGGGAACAGTTCAGGTTTACTTCCCAGATCAAGTTCATGTGGTGGAAGCAGTCAAACTGTCCCTTAGGTAGATTTATTTGAAAAAATTCTTACGTTTGGAACGAATTTAATTTGCTGATGTGCAGAATAGTATGTAAATGCAAAGGATTTTGGGGGAGAGAAAAAAAATCATTCATTTGAGCATATGATATACATATTAATTAGAATTGTAAATCAAATCTAAATTCATTAAAGAAACAAAATGAAAAAACACATTTTTAGAAAAAGAAAAACCTCACAAATTTTATTAACCCTTGGTTAAATTAGGAAGGGTGTAGTTGCTTAAATTGATCAATTAATCAATTGATTTATTTCATAAATATTCATCTCTTTCTAAACTTAACTGTGTAACAGCTTTGTGTTTATGATTCTTTTAACAATTGCAGACATCCAAAGGATAAGAAAACTAAAAACTAGTGACAGGTTTTAACAGGATTTCTAAAAACTAGTGAGTTAATTAATGCTATGCATGTATTAATTAAAATAGTGCAACCTAATGAGTTTAATAATGAGATCAATGCATTAAAAAGAAAACAACCTTTATCTTGCAGTAGCAAAATTTTAGCATTGAACCCATTTCTTGATGAGCCAAATATTCTCAGGGTGGGTGACATGCAAATCTCACACACGGCCAGAAACATCCAATTTTACTGCCAAAAAGGCACATTCTAACAGATCTCATTGTTAGGCGATTTCATGAAATTCTCTTGCATGCTGGTCCACAGCTTGTGCAAGCTAGTATTCAAGATCATAGGTTCTAGAGATGTAATCAGACATATAATCCAAAAATGCGTAAAATATTGTAAAATTCAAGCTTCAATCACAAATCAAGTGATGAGTGATTTGCCACCATCTCGTATTTCTCCTGCTCCTACATTTTTATGATGTGGGGTAGATTTTTCTGGTCCTTTCCAAATTAAATAAAATAAAGGGCGAGGTTCCAAATCATATAAGGCATACATAGCTCTTTTTGTTTGTTTTACCACAAGAGCTATCACACTAAATTCACTGGTCACTGATTTATCAGCGGATGCCTTCATTGCAGCTCTCAAGCGATTTATCTTCCGTAGAGGTAAATGCAGTGATATATACAGTGACTGCGGCACCAACTTTGTTGGAGCAAAACATAAACTCATGGAGTTTGAAAAACTCATAAAATCGAAAAACTATAATCAAAAGGTTAATGCTTTTCTGTCTGACATTGGTATTGAATGGCATTTCAATGTACCAGGTGCACTATATATGGGAAGCTGGAATAAAATCAACAAAATTTCATCTAAAACGCCTTGTCGGAGAAACCAAATCAGCATGAGAAATTTGAAATATTCTTAACTCTAATTGAGGCTTGCCTTAATTCTAGGCCTATAACTGCATTATCTAATGACCCAAACAATTTATGAGCCTTAACGCCTGATCATTTCATTATTGGTAGGGCATTAACAAGTATTCCTGAACCAAATTACATCAAGTTTAATATTTCTTGCCTTACGAGATGGCAACATATACAGATATTAGTGTAACAGTTTTGGAAATGGTGGCATTAAGAGTATCTTACTTGATTACAACAAAGGTCGAAATGGCTCTTGCCAACTAAGAACTTTCAAATTAATGATTTGTATCTCATAAAAGATGACAATCTGTCCCAGAAGCAGAACTTTTTCTGCCAATCTGTAATGGCTTTTTTAGGCACTGAAAATAATCTGCAGCATAATTTCACAACAATGGACAAAAGCTTGTAGGCAGAATCTTATTATCACATGGGCAAATCGGGACTTTGCCCAGGGCCCCTGGCTCGAAAGGGCCCCCAATTTCCAATGTTGTTCTGAAATATTCTTTTATATGTCAAAATTTTATTAAAAGGAAAACAAATTTCTAAGATGGGGCCCCCAAATTCGTGAATGCCCGGGGACCCTGTTGGTCATAATCGGGCCCTGGTTCTAGGATTCTGTAAGCATATTTTATCACAAGTTTGCATTTATCTAATGTTAGCTAATCAGTAGTTAGACATGATCAAACTAATAGAAATTTACATATATAATTTATTGAGAATATAACATAACAACCTGTTTCAGCTGTCTTGGTTAACAGACTTGGATAAAGAGAAAAACTTTATGTAAATAGATATTCTTAAGAAAACATTTTTGATGATAGGTTTTGTCGAATTTTACAGCAATAATCTGTTGAGTAGGACAGTGTTATAAAAAAAACTATTTTTCTAGATAGAATGTAATAGTTACACAGCAGAACTTTTTGTGGCATTCTCAGTTTAAAATTCATAAAAGCAAGAAATGAATCATCAGTTTAATTATCAGGCCGAAAACCATAGCAGTTTTAACTGTATGAAGCAAAGTAAACAGATAGCATTATTCATTATTCTTGATATCACAAGAGAAGAGACTTTTTTTCCATAATTTTGTTCGTACTGACTCTAGCAAAATGTTTGTAATAAGAGACTCCAAACATGGAAATTAATACAGCTTTCAAAAATTTTCGGGTTATAACCAGATATAGGATCATTAAGAAATATAAACACTCTCTGATCAACAGTTGCAACAGCTTGTTCATCACTGCGATCTGTACATCTTAAACGCATTTTGCTCACTATAAATAGTTATTTTCTTTGAAAGCTTATTAACAGCCTTTAAAAATTTGGATTGGAAGCTGATTTATATCTAATTTTTTCCCCCTTATGAAATCGAAAGTAATGTGTCTTCAAATTCTTATATAACACCGAATTCTTGCATTTCAAGCAAGCAACTTTATCCAGCTGTGCAGCCATTTCAATAAGCAATTAAACGAGAGCCCAAAATTTTCTTTTGTATCTGCCAGTGGCATAGTCAGGAATTTTTCATTGGGGGAGGGGGTTACGACTACTGTAACTCACATATATGAATACGTGCGTGTGAAAAGGGAATATACATTTTGCATGGCGAAAAATTCCTCATGGAGGGGGTGGAGTTGGTTGTGACCCCCCCCCCCTGGAAAAGGGTGCCACGAAATGTTTTTAGGCCTGACAAGGGTGCCGCAGCAAAAAAAGTTAGGGAACCCCTGGCCTAGAGTATTTTTGAAATAATATATTAGTTGAAAAATAATTGCTAGCAACTTGATTAGATCAATAGGCAAGCAAAATGTAAAACACATGTTAAACTGGTGTGCAAGAGCCCGAGAGCCACGAGGGAGAAAAAATATTGCATTCTCCTGCATTTTCTAACAGAAAATGTTTATTTTGAGAATTAGAAGAGGAATTTTTTTCATGACAAGATAATCTGCAGAGTGTAAAAAAAAATCTTTATCTGCGATGTATGTCTCGCATTTTTTGCTATGGGGCAATTTTCCCCCAAACAAATGGAAAATGTGTAGAGTAATTCAATTACACCCTGGTCATGACATTGTTAGGGTTGTAACTGTTAAAACATCAGATGGTATGTATAAAAGAAATATAACAAAATTGTGCATACTAGCAATTTAAAGGTCAATTTGTAAGTTTAAATATTATTTCATCACATTTCATTTATTATGCTTCATTAACATTGCTTGCTTGTATGTAAATTTTTAAGTGTGTCATTTTTCTTTGTATTTCCATGTTTAAGATCATATTGTTTGTGTAAATGAATGTTGAAATATTATTTCAAGGTGGACGGCATGTTCCGACCTGGATTTAAAATTTGTTTTCTGCTAGATTTTCAATAAAGTTATGAGTGAAAACAGCAAACTCGTGTCGTCGACTACTGCTTATCTTACGTCCAGCTGGAATTGAAAAAAGGAAATTGATACTTGTGAAAACTGAAAAATACTAATAAAGTAAAAAAAATAAATAAATAAATAAAATAAAAATAAATCATAAAACAAATCACTACAGCAGCGTTTCTCAAATTTTTCCTATGATTGAGCACTTTGAGGGTCTTTGAATTTTGGCGGAGCATCTAGTATTAATCCAAGTCTATGGTATTATAGGCTCAGGCAACAATATGTATTCTCGAGGACTACTTGCTACCTTTGGGTGGAGCAAAGTTTG
Source organism: Cheiracanthium punctorium (assembly GCA_038373885.1). Lineage (NCBI taxonomy): Eukaryota > Metazoa > Arthropoda > Arachnida > Araneae > Cheiracanthiidae > Cheiracanthium > Cheiracanthium punctorium. Next base: position 716,047 of record JAWZYV010011930.1, on the reverse strand, counting down.
AGAAACTATGCATTACAAAATCCTTTTCATAATGGAGGAACAGAAAACTTACATCAGCCTTTCCATCTATAATGTGCTGATATATCTTATCAATATCTCTATAAAAAAAAGAAAAATATGTACGTATTAGACATCAATCTGATATGTGCTACTATGTACACACACTTAAAAAATAATTTTTAAAAAATACTAAGAATAAATATACTATTACAGTTCATAAACAAAGAAATTACTAAAATATACTTAAGTCAAAAACAAAAAACACGCACACCATTAATAGGTATAAAATTATATATAAATTAAGTAAAAATCATTTGAAAATTTTGAGTCTAGAAAATATCAACAAAATTAATAAATATTAATGTAGTGAAACACTGGAAGAAAAAACTAGAAGCTTCCAATCTAATTAAGACAACTCCATTCTAGTTTAAATATTTATTCAGAAGTTACAGCATAATCAGATAAAATCCATCTACCTATATAATACGCTAACATATGTAGTACCAAAATCAACGATATTTCTATACTGGGAACAGCAACAACTAGATGTAAACATTAGCGTAATAACAATAACACATGTACAAAAATCCAAATTAAGAGTTCAAGTGAAGCAGGCATATTCGTTACTGGTTACATATCTTACACAGTAGCTAGATTACAAAATATCAATGCATACGCGAGAAAGCAAATCTTTCAGATCTCTTCACAGTGCGTTTATAGCACATAAAAAAAAAAAAAACTGCCTTGCAGTGGGCTGAAGCATATTTTAGCCATTTCCTGTTTCTTTTATATTTTTGTAAACAAGGATACATGTTAAATAATGCAACCTTACTACATAATACCCAGGGGTCTGTCCAGACTTTTCAGACAGGGTCCTGTTTTTGTGAAATTGTGAAAAATTTACTTATAATTTTGTGAATCTGAAATTACCAGGGTCCTGCTTTTGTGAAAATAGAGTCCTGTTTTTGTGAAAATAGGGTCCTGCTTTCATTAATTTGTGAAAAATATGTATTTGGGTAATTTAACAAAAAGTGATCTTGTGTAGCAAAAGAAAAAATTTACTAGCATAATTACTAATTTCTTGACTCCCCCTAGGCCTGAATTTGTACGTCATGCATGTTATGTTATATGTGTGACTACATTAGGATATAACGGATAAGCGATTTTGCCGGATACCGGATATCTGGCGCTAAACATGTATTTAGTTATCAAGTGTGCTTTTTCATTTTTTTATATGACATCAAACAATAAATTGCAGACATGTTTCAAATATCATTAAAGTATTTCTTAATAAATGTTTTATAATTTAGAAAAACCAAATATGTTTACATATATGTACATAAAAAATGTTACTTAAAATGTAAAAAGTTAAAATATTCTTTTTATGTGTGCACTACTAGCAGAAGCAAATAAATTTTAACCATGACACATTTATCCATAATTGCAGATTATTTTTACAAAGAAATACATACCCTTTTTATTTATTTAAGAATAATATATCTATTTTTATAAGATACCTATGACTGGTGAGTTAATTTTTTCTAAGCATAGGTTTAATGCCTTTCTTCTGTTTGAATAATTTACTATTATTTTGCATTAAGCCAATTTTAGTTTTATTTTAAGTTAAATTACTTTTAGAGATTGATAAATAAAAAGTCAACCTCTTTTAAATATTTAAAAGGAAATTATCATGCTTTCTTTTGTAGTTTTATACAGGTATGAAACAGAATTTTTCAGGTTATGCATTAAATTTCTTTAATCGAAAATAATTTTTTTAACTACCAGTTAAAAAACAAAAATAGATTAATAGTTTAGCTTCTAAAATATACGAGCATTCTTTCACAGTACAAAAATTCCACCAAAATTTAAAGTAATATGCACCTATTGCCAGTGGATTTGAAAATGTCTATAATAACTGAACATTCAGCATCAGTCAATTTTTCTGGACCATTCATCACTATGCGAAAATGTCTCTTGTTTCATTCTTGTCCATAACTCTGTGCAAATGAGATTCATCCTAGAAAATAGTCTTTCAACAGAAGCTGTGGATGAAGGAATAATTGTCGACAATGTTAGCAATTTAAGCATATTTGGAAAAATGTTCCAATTGTGTAAATCTTTTTCCACTAAGTCCAAAATATCGAGTGGAGTTGCCTTTTTCTCAATGCACTTTTTTGCTTCATCTTTTTTGTCTTTTTTCAGAAGAGATTGAGCTTCAGCATTTTTATTCATGTCGAATGTAAGTTTGGCAAGTGAAATTTCCTTTTCAAAGCTATCTTTTTCCTTTTCAGCAGCTGCACAATCTATAAAAGGTGGTGATACTTTTAAAGAGTTCTGAAATTCATTGACTTGCTTTTGTCCATAAAAGGACAGCAAAGTAGCTATGCTAGTTTGTCCTTCATTTCCTGGCATCTTGTGATCAATGTTAAAATCATTGTTAAACATGTCAAATGCTATTAAAGTTTTATTAGTTACTTCAAATGCAGTAGAGATCTCTAAAGTCAGTTATGAATTCTCTTACAAAATTCTTCGTGAAATTTTGTATGCTATCAAATATATCTCCATTTTTATGTTTTCGTCTCTTCATACTTAGTTCAGTACACTCATTTGCAAATTTTAAAAGCTCTTCAGCTTTCTGAAAATGTTCTGCATTTTGTAGATTGCTGGATAGTTCATCTACTTCTGTGCAGATGTTTGAGACTTTTTCTTTAACCGTGCCAAACAAAATTGAAGAATTTTGCAGCCAAAGGCTTAATCTGTTTATGATTTTTAAGAAATCTGACAGAAACAAGATGCAAAGTAGTATATCTGCATCTAGTAGTGTTTCTCTTAGCCCTTTAAGCTCTGGCTCTCTTTTCTTATTGAACAAAGCATCGATAGTTTCCACAAGTTGTTGATAACGACTTATCACTCTTTCACATGCAAGTCCATGCGAAAGCCATCTCGTAACTGAAACTTTTAGAGTTTTCAAAATACTGATGCAATAAACATTTGCTTGGATGTCCTTAAAAACTTGTTGTTTCACCGGACTGTAGTAGAAGAGTTTCCATAAACTAATTAGCAGGGAATCTACATCCTGCAAAAGAGAATGTTTCTTAACGAGATGAGTAAAAATAAGAGACAATCTGTGGTTCCTACAATTAATGTAAATGGAATGTGGGGCTAGATGGCGAATTCTTCTTTGGACACCAGAAATATCCCCACTCATTACATTGGCTCCATCTAATGCCAGGGAAAAAACAATTCATCAAATTAATACCCTTAACCATCATAAATGTTTCAATTTCCTTAGTTATTGACTCTGCATTAGTTGCAGCTAGATTTATTACTCCTAGGTAATCTTCTTTAATTCCAGGAACTCCTTTTAGCTTATAACGAGCTATTAAACCAAGCTGCTCACGTTGAGATTCATCGGTGCTCTCATCAGCCAACAATGCAAAACAATCGCATATTTTCAAATGTGTTATTGTTTTTTCTTCTAGATATTGGGAAATTGCACCTACAATATTATCAGCCGAAACATTTGACAAGTATGTAGCATTCTTGCCACATGTTTTTAAGTAAGACTGGATGTCTGGATCCCCGAGATCCTGACCAATGAAATTCACCAAAGAAGCAAAATTTTCTGTCACAGCCCAATTTTTTTTAATCATAAAGTAAATTATTTTTATGTATTTGGTAAGAAGCTTTCTGTTGTTCTCTTTGTTTTTTTCAGCAATAATTTCAGCTCCTTCAGTAAATGTCTTCTGTAGCAATTTGGTTGGAGCACTTTTTCCCATTGCAGCTGCTGAACAATGTCTCGAACTGCTTGGTTAATCCAAGGTCCGTTTTGGTAAATAACGGAACATATCTTGCACAAAAATCCTTTGGCTGAAATGCTGTAATACAGCCAGTTATGCAATTTTTCGTAGCGCTCAATATTTAGAGGTAATTTTCCGTGCTCAGTATTTGGTGGCTCTTGTTCTTTACTTGGCGACAATTTTTCCTGTTCTATTTTCGGGGGAAAGTTTGGTTCAGTCGAAATCGATGTCTCAGCAGGTTAAAAGGGGGTGGGGGGCAGCAGATTCTTTTTTCATTCAGTCAATCTAATGCAAATACTTTTTAAGTCACATAATTAATATGACGATTTTTTAGCTTAGCATTCAAACTTTCAGGTGCATTTGGAATTTTAAAAAATCTATAAAAATAAATCAAAATAAGCACTTTGTAACTGTATTAGAGATATGAACAAAGGAATACTTAAAGGAAATACTCATTTACCAAAAGGATGTAAAAAGACTGAACTTGAGATGGCAGATAAAAAAAAAAATACAGAGCCTATCCATGATTATTTATGTATTGTTTAAATAAAATGTGGTATTTTTTGGATCCCCGGAAGATTCCCATACATGGAAGGATTACCTGAGGAGTACCTACACAGGATATTTTGATATGAATTTGACGATTCTGACATGAATTTGGACTCCTACTATGCCAAAAAACTTAACGAAATGAATTCAGAACACCAAAGCACTTTCAAATCATATTGTGTGTGTACATGAGCATTTACAGATATTGTATGTTTCTACATAAATTAAATAAGTAAACTATAATAGTATTAAAAATAATCTCTAGAGATGAAATATATCAGAATTTCAAAGGAGATTTTCCTTTAATTAATTGCTTATGATTTTAACTGTTAGTTTTGTTGTTCATACTATTTTTCCATGTGTAAAAATTATCTTGTTGAATGGATTTATCAATATCAATGCCATACAATCCAGCAAAATATTAAAACCATATTTTTTTATTTCGAAGAGTAGACATGCAAAAAGCAGCAACAGCATACTAAGAGAGATATCCATAATACACTTTATGGCATACATGTTAAGGGAGTAACACAGAAGTTTTGCACTAAAAGAGAGAAAAAAAAAGATTCACTTAAAATGCACATTTAATAAAAAATTAAAACATATGCTTACAGCTTTTCGTAACGAGCTTTCCTTGCAGGTGGAATAGCAATGGTCAACTCCTCATTAGAGTCAGAGTCTTCATTAATTATGCTATTATCAGAACTAGCACTATCAGTAGCAAAATCAACTTTAAAAGAAGTTAAAAGAGTAAAGTTACTTTTTAAAAGAGATGTTTAATAATAAAAAAATTAAGTAAAAGAAAATATTTTTATACTATTGAAAAAGAAAGAATGTAAGGGTGTTCTAAAAAGGTGGTAACGGGCTTTAATTCTTTATCTATTAGAGATAAGTGGGCTGTGTAATTGAGAAAATGTTGAAAGTAAAGTCAGAAATAATACACTAAGAAAAAATTCCCCTCGTTGATTTTCAAAAAGTTACACTTTTTAAATTTTTATAAGACCCCCACCTGTTACCACCTTTCTGGGACACCCTGAATATATGTATATATATGAGAAGGATTACAATTTTAATTATGTTTTAAATTTTTAAATCACTTTGTGTCTAGTCATGAAAGAAGAATGAGTGTTCATTTCCTGGCAAAAAAAAATTAAGCCCGGCAAAGTGTTTGGAGGAAATCTTATGGCAGACAGTTAGAAGTCAACAGCACATCAGTTAATTTGCTTTGCTTATTAAAATGTCAAGGAAGTCAAAGTTATTTGGCAGCTTTGGATTTAGGTTTTTTGAGTATCAATCTGCTATAACAGTGGAAATATTTCAACCAATAAACAAGCTGTAACAAGTGTGTGAAAATTTGAAAACTCACTATTACACAAGTGTTTTGTAACAGCGCTGTTGATCTCTCCCACACTCCCTGTTACATTTGGTTAAATCCCTGCTTCCCTCTCCTTTGAGCATTATGTAAACCCCAAAAGAGACATTCTGTTTTCGACTAAATGGTTTCTCAATATATAGTTTAGATGTGTTATGGAAAAATGTGTTCTGGAATATGGAAAATAAACAGCACTTTTTAAATAAGCATATTGTTGTGATAATTTTAATAATTCTGTAATTAATCTATTAATTTTTTTAAATGTCTAAAGCTAGTAGTATCATAATTTTAAGAATAAAAGACAATCCATGTAGTATCTTTTAGAAGAGCAATAATTAAATATATATCCCTGATATTTCTAGGAAATGACAGCCAGGTCTAATTAGATCCAATTACAGAATTGAAAATGGTTTTTTTTTGTTTTTTTGTTTCATTATAATCAGTAAAATTCCCCTTATCTAAAGTGCACCTAGTCAGAAAAGTAAATGGAGAATGCTGATATAAGGAACGGAAATGTATAATGACAAGCCTTAAAGAATTACCTAAATCATTAATTAACATCTTTCACCTTTAAAAAAGAAAAAATTATCAACACCCTAACAAGTACCATGAACTTAATTTTTAATAATTCTTATTTCCAATACAACAACAAAGTTTTTCAACAAAATCACGGAGTCTCAATGGGATTCCCCATTTCAGGAATCGTAGCAGATAGGAAAATGCGACTTCTCGAAGACAAAATTAAAATAAAATTTAAAAATACTATAAAATTGTGGCTACGATATGTTGATGACATTTTTGCTATCATCACAGAAAATAACCAAGAAAATAACCTTATAGGAAAGTTAAATGAACTGGACCCTTATATAATTTACCTTTGAAAGAGAAAATAACAATATCTTAAATTATCTTGATGTTAAAATTATTAAAAATAAAAATAACGAACTACAAACCACCATTTACTGAAAATCTACCAGCAATACTGCAATAGTTAACTTTAAATCAAATACTCCTTTTAATTATAACATCGCAGAGATTCAGTCATATATCGATTGCGCACTGTTGATATGTTCTAATGCAGATCTTTTACGTAATGAAATCCAATTTATCTAAAATCAGTGTCATGAAGCAAATTATCCACAGCATACCTTTAAAAAACTTTTTAATGAAGAAAAAGAAACTTAATTTAATTAATAATGGGCAAAAACCAAAATTAAAATTCGCCACCACTATTCCATTTTGCAGAGGTATTGCTAACAAAATTTCAAATTCTGCAATAAAGAAAAATATTAGAATCCCTATTAAACCTAACCAATCCATTTTCCAACACGTAAGGTCCAAAAAAGACAGGATTAACCCCATTGAATTGAAATTGCTGGAATTTACAAAATTAACTTAAAGCATAATAAAGAAACTGATAATGCAGGGTGCTATATAGGAGTAACAAAAAGGGAAATTAAAGACCGTAAAGCCGAACATATCAACAATATTAAATTTAATAAACAGAGCCCTGCCTTATCCCGCTTAGCATTAAATAAACCAATTACAATAGACTTTGAAGGAATCCAGAAAATAGCAAATTTCAATAATAAATCATATGCCTATATCCGAGAATAATTAGAAATATTGACTACAGAGGGCAGCATCAATGATATGGCGCATGCTGGCATCGACAGAGTATGGAGTGACGTCGTGCAGCGAAAGTTCAGAGAAGAGGAAAAGGAACAGCAGAATACGATGCCATTCCCGCAGGGGGATGACTCACACTGGCCGTGGAAAGGCGGCTGATATATATCTCCGGAGGAACTGAGTATTACCAATGTTTGTAACTATGGAAACTCCTCCGCATTTCATTTTAATCTTTTAATAAATTACCTAATTTTTTTTATATTTAATTTTTTGTCTTAAGACTGGCAAGAAATAGTATTAATATTGACTTGTATGATACCTTAGTATTCACAAAACACTTAATGATTAAATCAAAATATAGTTGAATATTAGTTAAATTACTATAAGAAAATACCTTCATCACGAACTGAGAAAAATTCTTTTCCTGTAACATGGACTCCAAGAAATTTTTTACTCATAAATCTCTCACATGACTGAACAGCTTTAACAAAAATTTCATTGTGAGGTAAAGCTCCAGCTTCTGCCTGAAATGAGTAATTACACATTACATTGACAACTATCATTTTTTTTTTTTTTTAAGTAAAAAAACAGACAAATATATATAAGATTTCTTAAAGCTATTCCTACAAAAACAATTTTCAAAAATTCATGATGGACTACACTTATTTTGATACAGATACACACAAAATTGTTTATGGTAGTTCCTTTTTTCAAAAACTATACTTTTTTTATAATATTCTAGCAGAGAATGTGCAGTTAGTTGTGTTGTGGGATTATGGCCAATTATCTGCACGTGGGATCTAGGCTAAGGGATGGGATGTCCTCCATGGAGGCTTTTCTAAGGGGTCTTAACTTGTATTTACACTAAGTTTTGAAGGAAACTATGGGAAACTGGGAATAATTAGGCTGGAGGATGTGATCTGGTATTGAACCAGGCACCTTCCGCCTCCCAGTTCAGAGCGCTATGCATTTGCCCACTGGTGGTACGAATGTATAATCAGAGATAAAACTGTTTTCATGTCAAAAATAGTTAAATTACCTCTTATGGCACCACAATTAATGATCAGTATGAAACAAGGAACAAAATTATAATAAAGAAATCCTTATTTATTTTTTTTTTTTTTAAGCTAACAACATTCAGATACATACTCAGAGAAAACCACACTAAATGTAGATGCAATTTATAGTTAGAATATTAATAAACTAGCAACTGAAATATAAAAAAATTATCTGACTATTAATAGTATTAGATTTAATAAATAGACTGCTTTCTCGCATGATTTTCTGCAACTTCAGTTACAGCAGTACACTGCTTATGACGACACTCTTTAATGGTAATGGGAGTGTCAAGGTAACGAAGTCTGACTGTATAAATAAAAAATAGCTTTTTCAAATTTCTATGTAATTGATGGCGGATGAAAATTTCTGACATTTTTACATTTTGCACATCTGGGGTTACAATCCTGAAATTAAATTTTAAAACAATAATACAAAATTTTAGAAAATTTAGACCAATCCTTAAATAAATAGAACATTTTAAGGCAATATATATAAAGAAATTTAGAAATATGAAAACAATTCTGATCCTTGATTTTGTTAAAATAATTTTTCAGCATGTTGTATGACATTCTTAGTAAATATTAAAACAAAGTGAGATTATCAAGTAAGAAAAATTTCATAACATACCAGACATAGTAAATTCCACTTGCTGTTATCAAAAGTTCTTATATTTTCATGCTTAACCTTTAGACTGAAATAAAAAATTGAACAAATGTGTTATTTTTATGAATTTAAATTAAAGTGAATCTTTATTATCTATAACAAATTCATACCCTTTCACTTCTTTAGGATAACTAATCAGCTTCACATAAGCTTTATTGCCTTTTATTTCACAGACCTAAAAAATAATTAATATAAAAATAATATAGCAAATATTCAATAACATCATAAGCTAAAAGTTATATGGGCTTGCGGGACTTGAACAATGCAAAATATTTTTGAGGGTCTCTTAAAATCTACGTAATACATATCAATATGAATAAATAATGGAGGACCCAACATCTCAATAATTTTGTAAACTTTAGGCCTATAAACATTAAAAGATTAGCATTTTATACTTCCTGCTAATCATTCATTAGATAAAATGTATTCATATCAATATATTCACAATGCATTTATTAATGGCATCCCCAATTCAGGGTTGGCATGCTTTTTTTTTTTTTATTTATTTTTTTTTTTTTAAACCACCTTGGCAAAAATAATGTACACATTATAATGTACACAATAATCTACGCAAAAATAATTGCACATTAAGGAAGTGTCCCCCCCCCTCCAAAAAAAGGAGGGAACAGCCGATTGTGTAAAGGTTCATTCAAATGATATGCATGCATAAATATTTTTGCACTCTTATATAAAAAAGCACGCATTTCATAAAAAGGAAATTTGCTAATTAAATTCTATCACAGCATTAAGACATGGTGCTTTAGAACAAACAATTAAAATCTTTTAATAATAGTCTTTAACTGTTAATGAATATTCTAAATTATTATTATTTTTTTTTTAATAACGGGCGGGAACTTGCTGATTAGGCATTGTCCCTTACAACGGCCCGAAGGTGTGACCATTTTATTATGGGGGCACCCAGTGGTCAGCATTACCCACCAAGAAGGGATGGACACAATGACAACCACGCCCAGTCGGGGATCAAACACCGGCCGCCGGGAGTTGAACTAGAAACCAGAGTATGATGCTTTACCCACCAAGCAACTTGGTCGGCTATATTCTAAATTATAAAGAATCTTGAAAATTAAATTAAATGAAAAAGAAATAACTATATGACTTCTTTTCTCAATTCCAGTTTAGCTTTGCCTTCATGATTTTCTACTCAATATTAACTATGAACAGGTCTAGAGAAAACTACTGTATGTAAACTATCTAATCTAAAAATTTATGTATTTTTTCTCATTAAATGAAATTAATGTAAGTCTCAGTTTATTAATTAAACAAATCACAGATTATTAAAATAAGCGCAAAAGCTGTTAAATATTGTACTCTCAAAAATCATTTACTTTCAGAATATAACTATTTCTAAGTACCAACTGATAAAACAATAAATCAAGATTGTAAGAAAATACGCTTGATCATTTAAAGCATTTCGAAATAGTCTATTTGGCAAAAATATTTTAATTAAAATTGTATTTAATTAAACTAATAATGCTGATCAAATAAATCATTTAAGCTACAAACAAATCATATACTAAATATGAATAGTTTTATTTTTGTTTTTTCCACTGTCCTGCCTGGCAAATTGCAAAACCCTGCCCAGGAATCCTGCCACAATGTTTTCAGAGAGTATCAGTGACACATAATTCTCACTCACAGATAGTCAAATCCTTTGGATAAATAGCTTCAATTATGTGCTACCATGAATATAGCTCGTAAAAGAAGTGAGAATTTTCATACCTGTTAATCGGCAGAGTCAGAACATGGACTAATCAACCAATCACAACACACTGCTTCCTATCCTTTTCGAACAATTTCTCGAACCAGGGCATTGTCTTCAGAATTTCCGAGGGATTGGGGACATCGATCAAGGAAGGGGTGTGTTTTTCGACAGGGAGGGAAACGCGAGCTTACCAAGGAAAGGGGACTTTTAGTGGGAGTGCTTAGCATCCCATGATACCCACAATGAAAAAAACCCATCCATCTTCTAGTGTCCGATACCGAAAAGCAGTTTTCGCATGCAGCTAACATGTCAGGAAAAAACACTGGTATTTCCGATAGCAGGAGGCAAAAATAGTATCATTAGTAGCCTGACCGACACAGAAAAGTAGCCAGTTTGGAAGACATTTTCTTAATTTCAGTAGCCAAAAAGTAGCATTTTTACAGTTTTTTTTTGTAGTTAAAAAAATAAACATACATCACATAACTTCATTTAAGAAGGGATGAATAAAATGAGAAATTAAAAAACTTCATGTGTTATACAACAGATCACATAGTACATACATTTTTATAGTACGATTAAAACAGATTAGACAGTTTGATGAACGATCATAGCAACTTCAAAAAGAAAAGGGAGTTGACAAAAACCGAAATCTGATTTTCAAATTAGTCGACTGGAGTATGGTACAAGTAGCCAAAAACTTTAAAAATAATACTATTTTTAAAGTTTAGTATTAAAAATACTATTTTTAAAAATAGTACGAAAATGATGTTTTTTAATCAAAAAAGTCACCCACGTCGCCTAATCTTTAAATTAGTAGCAAAAGTCGCCTTTTTAGTCGTCGCTGGACACCCTGCGACAGTGACTCCAACATTGGAAGGATTTTGACAGCTTCACTGTAGCATACAGAGATGTTTTCTCAGATAGTGACGTCATTAGTGGAGAAAACTTAATTTATCCACTATGAAAAGCCTTCCGATAACATCATGTTAGAGCCCTGGCTATATAGCCCTGGACATACCACACAAAATGACTGTCAACAAAGGCTTAACTCCTGGCATGGGCATGGTTGTTGCTTTATCTTTACATCTTAATAGAAGGTAGTAAGTGCCCCTGTAGTAAAATAATCAACATTTCTGGCCTTAGTAGCAGTAAAGGTCTATACATCTAGTACCCATCCTTGAGATAGGGATGTTCTACTTATTTTTTTCAATATATGCAATCTATATAAATAAAACAGAGTGTAAACTGTCCGTTTGTCTGTCTGTGTCTCGCGTAGCTCCGAAACGGGTGATCGTAGACCTACCCAATTTTGTACGGAAATTCTCCAAGACGGGTCTCGACACACCTCGAAGCGATTTTTTCGAAATTCGAATTAGAAAATGTTTTATTTTATGTTTTGTCTGATTTTTAGCGATTTTTCTTGCATAATACATAATAACGCCGGTAATTGCGCTCGCAAGAAAACGATATTTACATCATCGTATAGAGGAGAAAATTTTCTTTTAAAAACTATTTGTTCGGACTGTGTAACATAATTTGCAGATTTTTGGGAATTTTTCAAATAAAATTAAATTTGACGCTGACTTTCGAAAAATATTTTAAAAACTGCTGCATCTTGAATTCTATCTGTCATAACTTTTTTATATTTGAACAAAAGACGGAGCACACAATTCGCCCACTTTTAAAAGAAGAACGGGGGGGAAATATAAATTAGGAGAATTTTTACGAATTTTTAAGTAAAGAAGGATTTTCATTTCAGTAGTACCTGCTTATGAGATTCGGTTTGATATCTTGCGGTTTGGTTGTCATGGATACAGTAACAATGATTAAAATTGCCAGTTAAAAAAAATAAATAAAAACGGGTCCCGCGAGCAGACGATTTCTTTGCTTCGCTCGATTTCCTTTTATAAATACTGGATTTATTTGTGAGAAGAAAATTAAAAAGCACAATCTAGAAAAACAATTTTAAAGCCCTTATAAAAAGCGCAGTCTTATTTCTTATCTCTTTTCTTTTTGTAAAGGGTTCCAAGAGAGGGTGACGTATTTTTAAAATAAAAAAAATGTCCATTTCATGTAGTGTCTGAGGTATTTAATGCTAAAACGTGAACCTAAAAGACAGCATGTCTGCGGAAATAAGACATTTTGAAAGTGAGAAGTTCACTGCAAACGGTCCATTTTCACTTTTTTGATACCGAATGACGCTGACAGTTTTTTTTTTTTTTTTTTTTTTTTTGTGTGTGTCATTATATTCCAATGATCTCAGGTTATTACATATATGACGCAAATTTTAAGTCAAGAGTGAAATAATTTTGCTTTTTCTAGATTCCACATCACTGGAATTATTCAAATTACACATGTGAGGAAATTTTTCGTTTCCTACCGTGCGAAGAACGGGCACGCAGCTAGTACTATATAAACGATTTGAGCTGAGTTAATTTCTTAGCATTTCAGCATTGATGATGGCTCGCAAAAATTAGCTGAAATGTATATGATTCTTTTATGGATAAATTATTCCATATATGATTATTCTCAAACCTACTTTCTACATAAACAGAATAATGCTACCTTTTTCATTTATACTAACATACAGTGCAGTTAAGTTTCTAACTTTACATATTTGGAAATAATATTTTAGACCAGGTATGGGCAACCTTTGGAAAGCTGCGGGCCAAATTTTAGGATGTTAGAAAAGTCGTGGGCCGTATAAGTGGGATTTATATGCGATTTCCAATTGTTTATATTGGTTTTCTATGATAATTCGAAATGTTCCGCGGGCCTGGGGTTGCCCATATGTGTTTTAGACCCTCGTTAGGAAGGGGGGTGGGGGGGAAGAAGAAGAGAAAACCTTTCACAAACAACTAAATATAATTAATGATGATTACTTACCAAGGCAGGCCAAAATCTATCCTTAAACTTTACCCAAACAACATCATCTTCACCATATCCATACTCTGGAAAAGTACATAAAACATAAGCACAATAATAAAAATATCACATTATTTAATGAAAATTCTACTCATTCAGAATTTTAAAATATCACTCATACTTTTTCTTTTTTTCATATTATCAGCATCTTTCTCATCATCGCCAGTTGAAAAACTCGCTGTAGGTTCGTCATCCATCAAAGCACTCCGTATGTCTTCTCTAGTGTAGAATAAATATTATCATGATGATGCGGAATACATATAAATCACACAAGTCAAGCTAATACCAAATTAATATTAACTTGCAAGTACTTTTCAAGGGTAGAGAAAAAACACTTACAGTGTGATCACAAATATACCATCTCAATACCACTTGATATTTCTGTTTGAATAAAAATTTTCCTGCTTATTAAGTTTTTGCCAGTAGTTCCTTTTATTCCATACATATAACCATTGGAAATTCATCATTATTGGCCAGAGAGGCCTGGCCCCATCTTGTAGCAAAAACTTTTTTCTATTATATAAAATACTTATTTTAATAATTTGCTTTTATTCAAATGTGCACAAAATTTTATACTATTTGAAAATTATCAATTAAAAGAAAACCAAAGACGTTTTCCTTTCTATTTCAAGCATATGCAGGAGAACTCAAAACTTGTGCTTTTCCCCATGGATGGAGTTGGCATATTTGGCTATTTAGCACAAAAGCTACTATGCTGCATTGGCCTCCTTTAAGGTACTTTTTCAATTTTCTGGCATACAGACTGAAAAAGGTTATGCACCTCTCTTTTAATATAACAAAATTTCAAAATTGGGTTGAAAAATAAAAACTCATCCAAAAGATTAAAAAATATTTTGAAAAAATAATCATTATTTATCAAAAATATGTAGTAATCTTAACTTTTGATACAAAAGTTAGCATAATGGTTTGCAATAAACAAAAATATGATTATTTACAAAAAGGATGGAAAAAGATTGCATATTATGTTACTGGATGCTAAAGCTTAAAATACCCAGTTTTGGTTACTAGCCACTGGCCAGTAATAAACTTTAATGGAGGATTAACTCCAACCCCCTCAGACAGACACAATACTATTAAATCAATTACTTATTTATAGATTTATTTTACAATTTATATTTCTGTTAACAGCAATGGATCTCACTTACAAATAAATACCTGGAAATGCCTACAAAATCAGTACAGTACACCCCCCCCCCTTCCCCCTAAACATGGTAGATATGTTCCGTGTTATAGGAATAAGTGTTGTATAGATCCTGAGCTATACTCCACTTGGAGTGCAAACTGCACGTAAAATTGCAGGAAAATTTATTTGAACTCCTTAGAAACACAATATTTAATGTTGCCTTTCAAAAGTTATATTAATTAGGAGCTAAAGTGTAATAAAATCAGATCCTGTGTCTCAATTTACCGTACTATAAGAGTCCCTAACAGGAAAACCATCACCCCTCTTTAAGATTTCGCCTCTTTCCTATA
The DNA here is from genome assembly GCA_038373885.1 of Cheiracanthium punctorium. Classification (NCBI taxonomy): domain Eukaryota; kingdom Metazoa; phylum Arthropoda; class Arachnida; order Araneae; family Cheiracanthiidae; genus Cheiracanthium; species Cheiracanthium punctorium. The sequence continues at coordinate 700,833 of JAWZYV010011930.1, read as the reverse complement.
GAGTTTTTCAACCATAATTCTATTGTTGCAGTAGGATCGAAATTTTCAGTTTTATTTTAGAACATTTTACCCGTAGTTTGTTCTGTAACATTGTTTTATTCATTGACATGCTCGTCATCTAACATGTTGCCAGCATTGATCTATATTCTCTCAATTTCTGCATTGCTAGGAATTGACGATGGATTTTTCTGGCTCCACAAGAGTTTGGTTGGTAGCCAGGATTTTGTTAATCGGCAGTTTTCCAAGTTTAATCACCAAGTGGAGACTGGAAATTTTAAGCTTTACGAGGATGCAGTCTATGATCTCGCACGTTAGCAAGAAATATTTTATTTACTAAAAATTGTAGTTTTAATTGTTGATATAAAAGTTAATACAATGGCATGCAATGAAAAAAATACGATTATTCACAAAAAGATTGCATGTGAAATCACACATGGAATCAATAGGTGATATCGATGCATCTGAAATACGTAAAAATTGGGAAGTCGTCTAGTTAAAAAAAAAAAAAAACTGGATTGCCAGGAAAAGTTTCTCTCCTGACCCCGAACGATAGGGCTGCTTAACCTAATGTTGCATCTATGCTATCTTGAATAATTTCAAGTCACAAATTATAATATCATTTCATGGTTGAACAGCTATCCGGATATTATTGGGGCTGTCTCATTTTCTGGCATGAAGGATAATGTGACAGTCACTAAGCTAAATAAACAAGAAACAGATCAATGAAGTTTAGTTTTTTTAAGGGTAAAAATTTAAACTAGGAGATTACAATTTTCACATACTCATAACAAATCATGATAACTATTAGCCAAAATATTTAAGAAATAAATCATAAAAATAAAGCCCCAAAAGCAAAATTTTTAGACAAAAACACAATTCCCCCCCCCCTCTTAATCCATAACTTTGGGAGAATTTCTTTTTAGTTTGAACCACAGTTAATTTAGTCAGACACATGAGAAAAAGTTTTGTGCAATTATTTCAACAAATCATGAAGCCATTCTATTTCTAATCAATAAATACTAAAAATTTTTGTAACTACAGAAAGATGTAAAGTTGTGTTGATGCAGTAGAACCATGGGTGCTGGCAAAATAGGGCAAGAGGGCGCACTTGCTCCTCACTGGATTTTTGCATGCCTTTTTTTTTCCTGCTTTTTCATTCTTTCCAACATCGTAACCATATGTTAAAGTAATCTTTGTCAACCCCCCCCCCCCCGCACATTGGAAAATGTTCTGCCTACACCCATGAGTCGAATGACATATAGTAATAATTATTTTACATTGTGTGTGTATTTTAAGAGCAAGAATATGAGAAACTGTCACACCTAGCATTATGGGGTGATTCATGCCATCTCAAATTTTCACCAAAAATTTCCAGTTTTTATTTACCTTATTAATGAAGCAAATCCAAAATATTTTGTTCCAAAGTTGAGTTGCTCATTTCTTATGCCCCCCACCCTCAGAAAAGAGCATGCAGCACACAAAAATGGGCTTTTTTGTCAGACATAGTAAATGCTATGGTCAAAATTTTTTTGCGAGAACAACTTGCCATGAAATTTCTTTCATACCAGGAATGTTAGAGGATTGAACTTCATGAAATATATGAGAAATCTGTGGCAGGTTGTTGCTGCAAGGTCACTGAAGGTCACAAAAAGATACATTTTTTCGTCATTTTTAATGCTAAACCATAGCTTGCGCCTTCGAGCTGCCATAGAAAAAGTGGCATCCTTTGAAAGACACATATTAGCACTTATAAAAAATGCATATATAGTTGAGGTAAGTTGAATGCGCTTTTAGATTTGTACGACCAATATCTGATGATTTTCATTTTTGACTGATATTTGATGTATCAAATTCTTGCAGCACAGGCTTATTGAAAAATCTTTTATGTCAATGTTATCCTCTATTGTCTTCAAAAAAACTTCACTGAGGCAAATTGCTTTTCAAAAATTGTACTTTTTTAACATACCCCTGTACTTGCAGTTGAGCTATTTTGCTTCTCAGAATTACTTACATAAATTGCTGTTCATTTTACTTACTATGCATTTATAGCTATATAAATTAATACTTTAAAGTATTTTAACAAAATATATATGATGTTATTGTTACCTATTTTGTTTTACAACCAATATGTTTTACTGTACAACCTGTATATTGAAGCATAAATGAAATAAATGTATTCAGTCAGCTCTGTCATTATTTTTACATTTATGAGTTTTTTATAACAGTAGTCCCCAACTCCCTGTCCATGGATTAAATGGTACTGGGCTGCTCAAGGCTTGCAAAGATGGAAACTGTAACAAAAATGAGAAACCATCAAAATAACCCTTTTGAGACTGCTAAAGCATCTTTTAGCAATCAAATCTTTTTAAACCATGTCTTACAAAGGGGATGGGCCTTAAACATAAACATGGTTGCCACAAAAAATTTGAAATCAATTTCCCTAACTTTCACTGACCACAATTGATAGAATTCCCTGACCATCGCAGTCCTAAAAAATACACGCAACAATGCCAACACACCCTTTCCACTTAGAAATAAAAGGCTATAGTTATTAAAATAATACATTTTACATGCATTTATGGTACTATAATAATTTACAAATTAAAAGAGTTTTTATGCATGTTTCTAAAATATAAGTGTACATCTCTCTCTGTCTTAATGGATTAAAAATAATACTTAAATTTAGTAAGTACTATTAATTATATGATAAAATATTTTTAAAATCTTTTTATTATGGCCTCCACCATCCCCATTGCCGTTCAATGCACTCCCTTTTTTTTTTCTTTTACACTTAAAATGAAAATACATACATAAATAAGTAAATTGTACTTTCTTAACCGTTTGAGTCCCAGGGAGTATTGAAAAAACACTGTCGAAGAATACCAAACAACGCAATGGTGCTTTCTCTAAATGAGTACGAAAAGACCCAAGCAGCACGATGGTGCTTGTTTTATTTTATGTCGAGAAATACCAAGCAGCGCAATAGCACTTTATTTTGCATCGATGAATCCCAATTGTAAACCTACCTATTCTAAAATGTACTATTTACATTGAAAGGAGCTATGTGATGTACTTCCTTCAGTAAATCTGAGCACACGATTTCAACAATTGGTAGCACATCATCAGTTGTCCGCAATGTTCGAAATGTACTGGGTTTTCTCAACATAAAATCTCAACAGCACGATCGCACTGCTTCGGACTCAAACAGTTAAGTTTCAATATATTTTCCCTGACCAAACTGGAGTTTTCCCCGACTTTCCTTGGTAAATTTAAAATTTCCTTGACCAATTTCATTTTCCCTGACTTTCAAGGTTCGTGGCAACCATGATAAAGAAACGCTTCACTTCTAAGTGAAAATTGAAAACAATTGCTGCAAGACTGCTTTTACAAAGAAGCCAAAACAGGTAATAAATTAACTGTGCAAAGTATAAAAATGGTAAGTCTTTTAGTAGATGGGAAGAAAAAACTTTGCTCAGAAGTATATTTGACTCAGGAACAAGTGATATGCTATTTTAGCAGAATGACAGGAAAAAATAATAATCTTATGCATTAAGAGATGATTATGAAAATGAAGAGAACAACAATTTTTTATATGCTGTGATTCAAGAAAACGAGAATGTTGCATTTATAGTAATTTTTTATTTAAATTCACTTAGACATTTTTTTTTAATTTAATTAATTAACATTTAGTGAATTTTCACTTTCAGACTCTCAAGACAGAGAAAATCAGGGAAGGGAGCTTTTTTTTTCTAAATAGTGGGCAGGCACTAGTCAATTAGGCATTCGCCATTACAACGACCTGAAGGTATTGGCCACTCTATTATGGGGGCACCCAATGAAAGGCCAACATTAACATCTGTGAAGGGACAAATGAATCAACACCTAAACCCAAGCTGGGAATCAAACCCAGATGACCCAAGGTATGATAGAATGGTTCTTTAGTCACTACACCACCCGGGTTTTTACACTGAAAAACTTTTACAAAACTGTTGGAATGACCTAGTTAAAATAAAATTTCAACAGAGAGGAGATCAGGAATTAAATGACTAATGTGCAAAGATATTGAAACCACACATCGAAGCACCATTTTCTTCATTCTTATACAATTGTATGGTGCTGATCCTTTTACAGTTTCAAATTTAAAAGGCATTCAGAGGAGTCTTTATACGCCCCAACCTTTTTGTTCTCATGTAAGGGCCAGTGTTTGATAATTTTACATGGCCTGCTGAAGGGGAATTCATTGTTTATATTTTAGACTCTTTTGATTTAATGTTCCTTGAGCAGCCCGGTACCATTTAACCCACGGACAGGGAGTTGGGGACTACTGTTATAAGAAACTCATAAATGTAAAAATAATGACAGAGCTGACTGAATACATTTTTTTCATTTATGCTTCAATATACAGGTTGTACAGTAAAAAATTTTGGTTGTAAAACAAAATCGGTAACAACATCATTTCATATATTTGTTACAATACTTTAAAGTATTAATTTAAATAGCTATAAATGCATAGTAAATAAAACATTAATTTATGTAAGCAGTTCTGAGAAGCAAAATAGTTCAACTGCAAGTACAGGGGTATGTTAAAAAAAAATATATATATATATTAAATTTTTTTAAAGCAATTTGTCTCAGGGAAGTATTATTATTATTTTGTAAAGACAAGTAATAGAGGATAACATTGACATAAAAGATTTTTCAATAAACCTCTACCACAAGAATTTATGAAATGTCGAATATCAGTCAAAAATGAAAATTATCAGATATTGTTCTTATAAATCTAGAAGCGCATTCAATTTGCCTCAAGTATATATGCATTTTTTATAAGTGATAATATGTGTCTTTCAAAGGACACCTCTTTTGCTATGGCAACTCGAAGGCTCAAGCTATGGTTAATCCTTAAAAAGGACAAAAAAAAGGTTGAAAATTATATTTTTGGGACCTTCAGGTCCTTGCAGCAACAACCTGCCAAAGATTTCTCATATATTTCATATTCCAGATATGGCAGAAATTTCATGGCAAGTTATTCCCACCAAGAGTTTTTCACCACAGCATTTTCTGTCTGAGAAAAACACCCATTTTTGCATGCTGCACAGTCTTTTTTTTTTTGGGTGGGGGGGGCATAAATAATGAACAACTCAACTTTGGAACAAAATTTCTCTGGATTTGTTACATTAATAAGATAAATAACAGCTGGGAATTTTTTGGTAAAAATCTGAGATGACATGAATCACAGGTGTGTCACTCTCTGAGATTCTTGCTCTTAATGCCTCACATCATAGCTAAAAGGTAAGAAAATTTTGAATTCTTCCTTATACATACTTAATTCGTTTTAACGTAGAAGAAATTGATCTCAATTCATCTCCTTCTTCACCCCTGATTCTCTGTCTTTTGTCCATATCATAAACTTCATATTCGAGCATAGGTTGCCTGTTTGAACAGTATTTCAGATGCTCTATTAGATTGTCAACATGACTACTTTGAAAGTTACAACTGCTGCATGTATACATTTCACTGGCTGGTTTTTTCTCGGGCTGACTTTTGGGAGGTCCTTGATATAAGTACTGAATTTTAGCTTCTTTTGGTTTCATGTTTTGAAATAGTACTTTTGATGTTGATAGACTTCTTGACGGTCCAGGATTGTGGTGAATGGATGGAGATCTACTTGAATCTGAAAATCTGGAGTACCGAGAAGGGGAAAATACAGACTCTTTTGTCCTATTGCTTTTTACTTTTTTGCGTCCCCTAGACACTGGTTTTTTATTTGATTTAGACTGCTGCTTTGCGCCAGCTGGAGAGCTGTTAAGTAATCTATCAAAGTCCCGCTTATATTTATTTAACTTACGACGGCGTTGTTCTGGACTAAGTACAGGAGTAGATGCCTCCTTCGAACAAGAGGGATCATACGATGTGCTTGGACCGGATACTGCAGTATCAGGTGTTGCATCGCAAGGTGAAAATGATGTTTTTAGCAAGACATCACCCCACGGAATATTATCAGCACTACTTGAATCAAAATTATCTTTCTTTGAATCACTATCACAGCTTTTTGGCGCTCCATTTTTCAGGGGTAAAGCAGAAGGCAATGAACGAGTCCTCAAACTGCGAAATCGCAGCCCTTTGTTTAACAGAGGAGTAGATTTTTTCTTTCGATTATAAGTAGCAGAAACTTTACTTTGCACATCTGATAACAATAAGTGATCATCGGATTCAGTGCTGTTTTCCTGGGGTATTGGTGAAGGGGTAGTTACTCTCTGTTGATCAGAATACAAAGAAGCTCCAATTTCATTTATATCTTTATCACACTCTGTAAAATTCAATTCTGAGAAAAGTTCAATTTTTGCTTTGATGCTGGATCGGTATTCAGACATACTTTTTTTAGTCCTCTTTCTAATGTAAGTCTTCTTAGGTGGCTTGACTAAGGGTTCTTCAGTACTTGAAAACTCTTCATCATCTTTCGGCACATTATGTGCAACACTTACTGGAGAAACTGAGTTATTTATATCATTACTTTCTTTTGAACTGGCTAATTTTACATCAGGAGGTACAGAGTTTTCAAATTTAGGAGATGGGGTTTCAGTATTTGTTAGATTATGTGCCTCAGACTCTGCCATTTCCATTTCTCCAACTGACTGTGAATCTGTGTTTTCTGTAGGTGAACAAGCTTCAGCTACAGCTTTCGGGGCAGTCGAAGTAGCTTCAGTGGTTTGGTTTTCAGAGCTTTCATTATCAACTTTTTCAGCAATCACAAGACTTGAGTCTGAATTTCCAAGGAGGGACCTCTCTTCAACATCTGAAAGCTCTCTCGCATCCTGCTCATCATCTTTTGATTTTTCTGAATAGGAGTCATTGAAATCATATTGGCAATCATTGGAAACAGGTCTATCATCTTGCAATAAAGAAGCTTTTCTTTGAGGAGAATTTTTGGCTTTTGTTTTATAACTATACATTGAATAATTTTTGGGAAGAAATGAAAATTTACTCTTTTCAAGTGATTTATGGTCTTGATCATTACTCAGATCATCATCATCATTGGAAATAACTAACTTATTACTAACTTCATTAGGAACATTTTCTGGTAACGAGGTTTCTTCTTGAACAACAGTATCCTTAGAAAGATAATTCTCTGTGAAAGGTATACTATTACTGTCATCTTGATCTTTCGTTTCATCCTCTTCAACAACAAGAACAGGCGATTCAGCAGGACTGACATCATTATCTTTCATGTCTGTATCATTATCACCCAGATCTACATCACCATTCATATCTGTATCATCAACTGAAGGATTGTCTTCAACGTCTAAAGAATTGACAACTAACTTTTGTGATTTTTCAGCAAAACCCTCTGAAGATCCATCATCACTTATTACTAAATCACTATTAGGTACATCATCTCTATCAGTAGTGTCGTCTGGCACAGATAACCTACTGTTTTCTTCCAAATTATCTCTTGGAGATTCATCTTCTAGGGGTTTAGCACTTGATGAATCATTCAGATTCTCCTGATAAGTCACATTTGATTCATTAGAATATAACATGTCTGGGGGCAACTCATGATTAGAGTCCTGAAAATTTTTGTCAGATGAAAAGTCAGAAGGGCAACTTGATTTTATGCGATTTTCTAAGGAATTGTCTTGCACTTCAGAAGTGGTATGAATAACAGAAACTGTGTTGTCAATAGTTCGTGCAGATGTACAAGATAAAAGAGATGATACATTAACTGATTTGTCATTAAAATATTTTTCTTTTTCATCACTTTTATCGTCCATTTCTTCATCAGCTGAAAGCAGTGCTGCACTAGTATCTTTCTCTGTGTCATTTTCTGTATCACAAACAGAGCTTTCAAATTCATTCTGTGATGATTCAGAGTCTTTAGCACATTCTATAGCACTAATGGAATTACCCTTCTGGTCAGCTGATTGCAATTCATGGGCGATGCGTGCAAGCTGCATCAACTTCCGATGTCTTGTTTCTTCAGGTGCTAGTACAACAGTTGGGTTAGGAATGAAAAGCATTTCTGTACTGTCATTTTTTATCTGGCTAGTGCCTGAAACAGCCCACTGAGACGATTCCGTAACAACAGAACTGACAGGTGAACTCTGGTGATCAACAGAAAGATTCAGAACACCCTCATTATTGTCAATATACACATGTCTTTCTTCATGTCCCTCAGGTGCCTCTTCAATATATTCCAAATTCTGGGATTGATCATCAACAACTACTGCTCCCGGTTTTAAACCATCCTCAAAGCTTACTTCCTCCGTATGAATAACGGACGTATAGGTCTCTTCCACAGGCTCGCCATTGGGATCTTCACCACTGACAAGAACAAGAATTTCATTACCATCAGCATTTTGAGTTACAATTAAGCTTTGTCCATTAAAATTGAAGCCCTCAGAATCTACATATATAGTGGCATCTTCACTGTTGGCACCTCGAACTTCCAGATAGCCATACACTTGCTCACCACTCTGATCTTCATTCTGACTAGAGAGAACTTCAGAAGTGCAAACTTCATAACTGGAAACTTCTTCTTCTAATGGCGTTTCCAAATTTTTTGAATCAAGAGAGTCATCTACTGAGCCCGCTTCAGCAGAATCCATTTTGAGCTACAGATACCTAGAAATGTAAATCATTTTTGAAAAAAATTAGAATTTTACAAGATATTAACCATCACATGCAATATATTTTAATATAGCACTCACTTTAATACACAAAGGTTAGGGACAAGAGTCGATTTGATACACTTTTCATAATTTTATTCATGAATTATTTAAACTAATACAGGGTTTCTGCAGATTTCATAGCTTTTGCTTCCCTGACCTCTATCTCGCTCTTCCCTGACTTTATCTAGCATGCTTTACCAAATTTTGAATTTCTATTTTTAGCATTACATCCTTTAATTAATAACTTATACATATTTTGACCCTTTTTTTACAAATAATAATAATAAAATATATAACAAGAATCTTATTTGACATCACTGGATTCTAACAAAAACCACGTTTGATAATAATTTAGGATAAAATTAAGCGTATTTCAACTGCACAAGATATGCCCATAAAGGACACATTTCAAAATTATTTATAAGGTTAAATGAGAAAATGAAAATAAAACAACTTCTACAATTCAGTTCAAACAGCAAATATTTTCTTGATTTTGTGGCAAAATTCAAATTTTCTTGCATTTCCCTGACTTTTTTCCCAAATCCCTGACCAAAACTCATTTCCCTGACTTTCCAGGTCTGTAGAACCCTGTAATATACTAATTTTTATGCATAATTAATATACGAAAAATATAGTGAAAAATTTGTAGCCTTGGAACCTGAATGACCATGAGAATGATGCTTACTCAAATATATAAGAATATAATTTATAAAAGTCTGTGACAAACCTGTAAATGCGTTTAAGAAACAAGTATCGATAAAATATAAAAATGAATTTTGAATATTTTTACAGAATATATATGTTTGTTTAACACAAAATTTAAAAAGTTGAATTACTACTATTAAATAATTTAAAATTGTATTTGAAAAATCACTAAATATAACAAAAACAGTCCAACCTGTCTATCTTGAACCTGTATACCCCAAAAACCTCTATATCTCGAAATTTCTAAAATTCCATAGATTTACAATCAAAATTCAATGTATTTTCCCATGTTTATCTCAAAAAAATTTCTGCTTAAAGAGCAACATCCTTCAACAAAAGTTGCATACTGATGTCTCTAAAGAGACAACAAAAGAAGCAAAGAAGTTCGTATAACTCTGAACTTTTCTTAAGTCCCAGGTAAATTTTGCTATAATGAATTCACAGCTCTTCGTAACCTTAGAAAGCTAGCAAAAACAAAGGAAGTTAGACATCAAAAGTCATTGAAAGACTATTTTTATTGTTAAAGGTACATATTTATATTTTTAAAAGTGTCATGGATGTATGTAAAATAAATCTACAATCATACCACTGTATTTTTTTTTTTTTTTTTTTTACAGCAAAAGCAAATAAAATGTTTTTAACTGACAGCATTTAAAACCTCTATAACTCGAAACCTCTTTATCTAGAATTTTTTTCCTTTCCCATGAAATTTGAGATAGACAGGTTTGACTGTCCTATAAAAGAATAGTAAAATTCAATTAAGCACAAAAGACTATAAAGCAGTGTTTCCCAACCTGTTTACAGAAAACGGAAAAATATTTTGCGGACCCGTGTCAGACAAAAATTAAAAGTATTTTATGTGAGCCAGGAGCAAGTGAAAGGTAGCCAAATAATTAAGATCTGCTCCAACTGTGTGCGAATCTAACATAAATCACAGAGCATCAGTTCCAGTATAAAGTGGAATCAGTGGATGTTTGGTGACAATTGCTACCAAACAAATGAATGCTTCATAGTTAAGGTTCAAAACCATTCTCTACTAGTACTCTTCCACGTGCGCGCACACACACACACACACACACAAAAAAAAAAAAAAAAACATATCAAAGAAGGATCTATTGTTTATTCCAATTCCTGGAATATTACTGCCAACACTAAAATACAGAATACGCTTTAAAACTTTTTAAGCATTGTATAGCTTTGGCTGTAGTGTTGTGTGGGAATGTGGTCTTGACACTTCGAAAACACAAGAAAGTATCATACTATTAGCTTTAGCAACAAAGCCAGATACCACTTCACTGATCACATTTTACAAAATATTTTACAGAGCTGGTCTAGTAGAACCATATTCAAGAGGTCATCCACCATGCAATATAATGCTGAAATAAGAAGTGAAATTGGTTTTGAACATGGCACCATAGAAATATTTGAAGAGAACCTCTTTCCTACTCCACAGTTACTTGAAATGCCACAATTGATACAAATATTAAGTCCTGCACTAAAAAAGACTCTAGTACAAATATAGGGTATGAAAATGTGCGATCAATATATTTAACCCTCTGATCGTCCTGGAAATAGGCAAATAATGTAAAGTTCTTTTAATGTAAAATTTTCATACAACTTTAAAATTATACAAAAATTAAGATTTTGATAGGACGATTTGTAATTATTAAAAAACAAGTTCCTAAATTAGTTAAAAGCTTTAATATTGGAACTTGTTTTGTGATATCTCAATGTTAAAAATAATTTAAGTTATAGATCCATTGCAGTGAAAACTGGAACGAAGTTGACGGGATTTTACGTCTCAGCCACTTGGAGGGTTAAGGGGGCCTCTCTACTCTCTCCGGGCAAACGATCACCGCAATGCTTTACTATGGAAAAAATTGCCTTCACAAAATTCTAGAAAAAACTAGTGAATATTTTTAAAATGCTCTTTCTTGTTCTTATTCTAAAAACATTAAGTAAATTGCATCACAAAATTTCTCTAATGCAATAAAAAGGGCATTAATTTCATATAAAAATATAACAAATATCAAAAGCACCTAATTTCAGGTTTATCAGACTGCTACAGAAAAACAGTACTACTTTGAAAATTTTTAACCTCTTGTCGGTTCAATTTTTTTTCAAGTTTTGGGGTCAAAAAATGTCAAATTTTTTAATGCATATTTTCATATAGATACATTTTAAAACATAATAACACTATTCTCATATAAGATTTCCTAAATTGTGTATAGTTCTACTTTGTAGTGGGCAGAAAAGTAAATAAAAGGGTTTGAAAGCAAAACGAAATAATTCAGGAAAGATTATGTGAAAAATAAACAATTTCCTACTGCCCGAGCTATACTCGAGATAATCCAGAATGGAATGTTTTACCTGGCTGAGCTCAGCTCAGGAAAATCCAGTAAGCGTTTAAAGTACACAAAGTCTAGTGTGGACATTTTGGCGTTGTTACACGTTTTTTTTATTTTAATTTATAAATTAAATTTACTTAACAATATTGATTTCATGTATACTATACCCTATGAAAATTTGAGTTTTGTGTTGGCGATTCCTTCCCCCACAAGATGGTCATTAGTGCATGATTTATGAAGATGGATCAGCAGGCGATTGAAATCACCTGGTGACTGCAACCACAGTGGGCACAGGGGGCTGAACAATGGAAAGAAAATTCTTACCTTGGGAGAAGGGGGTATTGCCTTTGGGGTAACTAGGGAAAGAAGTCTCTTTTTACTTGTTATTTTGCAAGATGATATTTGTTGTGCAAGTTTTACCTCGAATGTATTATCAGGGGTCAGTCCAGGTTTCTTTCCCAGGGTCCTATTTTTGTGAATTTACACCTAATTTTGAGAATTTTTTTCTATTTTTGTGAATCTTTCCTTATTGTGAACTTCTTCCAATTTTCTATTTCATTTTTGAGCAAGAAAGCAATCACGAAATAGAATTGAATATTTTTTTAAAAATTAAAAATAAAATGTGTATAGTTAGTTCCCTTAAAAAAAGTTGGCCAAAACTGAATAATTCCTGTTCACCGAACATCCGGGATAGTCATACCCTGGAACAATATTTTTTAAAAATTCGATTAAAATTAAAAATATAAAGCTTTAAATCTTTTACTTTTAAATGATTAAAAAATAGATTTTATAATAAACGTAGGTTATGGTAGTTTTAATTTTAAATTGCAGTACTAAACACTCTTATTTACACCCCAAATTCAAATTTTAGTAATTTTTAAATATTACAATGTCTGTTAGTTTCGACTGGAAATACTCTAATACTAACGATGTGAAAAATGCAATTTTTAAATCTAGTTAAATTTCAACAATTGAAGGGAAATCAAAAATAAGTTGCAGGTAATTACAGATAGGAGAAATTAGCTTACATTATATTTTTAAAAATTAATTTCAACTTGTACCATTAAAGAAAAATTACTTGTCAGTGTACACAGAATATCCCAAAAACATTGACCTGGGGTTTTATTCCTTAAATATTTTTCATAAATATTTTACAGTAAATCACAAATTTATGTAAAGAAAAAGGTACAGAATTTTACAGTAATGATTATAATTTTTGGAAGATTAAATCTAAATAAATACAAATGTACATTTTTATATGGTCTCCAAACAGAAAATTCCCCGTCTGTAAGATGTGCCCATACATTAAGTTTAAAAAATTTAATTAAGTTATAAATTTTCAGTCTTCTATCATATTTTGCTCGCTACGGCCCTGTCTATGCCAATAACATTTCTCTGTAGTGTACCCGTATGACCGCTCTTTAAAAAGACATTAAATCCCAATAAAACCAAAGCATAGGAGAACAACCAACACTCCTATGCTTTGTTGTTCACTCCCAAGAATGAAAAAATGCAGTATTACACTATTTCTACCCCCCCCCCTTTTTCCAGCCTTGAGCAGTGATTGACGTATATTTATCCCATTTTACATTCCAGAGTGTGGATTCTCGACTGATTAAACAGGGTGCGACACCCGGCAACCATTTAACGTCTGGCAGTCCTTTTTCTTCCCCCTATGCCTTGGTATGTCGGTCCGTTTTCCCATTCTTATTTGCCAATACTTTTTCTCCTTCCTTAACCATTCAGTTTACCTTTTACATCGACAATACAATGAAGTCAAAATCAACGTTAACGACCCTTTACAAAACAGGAAGTATAACTGTTCCTTCACAAAATTCCAATCAGCCTTTTTTTAAATGCAACCAGATAAAATGTCCTTTTATAAATAATTATTTTTTCTGTTTTCTTTCATTTGCATGATCTGAAAGATGCCCTTGGAATGTTTGCTTTTTCAGCAATGTAAAAGGGCCATCTGGCACATTACGCTTTCAGTTGGGGGGGAAAAAAGGGAGTTCAAAATGATTTCACCGGTAAGGATGTTATGTTTGATAAGTATGCAGTTGTGAATTAGTAAACAATAAGCTTAGACAGTGGCAGCTCGTGGGATACAGCAAATACAGCCGGGCTGCACTTAAAATTATCAACAAATACTTTAAAATAATTTATTCTACTAACTTTCTTAAATTCAGATTAGAATTATGGAATTTCTATGATAAATTTAAAAAAATCTAAAACAAAAACCAACGTGCTGTAGTAACTGCCGGGTCGCTCATTCAGAAAAAAGCCCTTTAATCTTCCCGCAATTCAACTGTCAGTCTTGGTACAGCCGAGGCCTCCGAGAGAGGAGGAAGAATCTTTCTCCTCTCTCGGAGGCCTTGATACAGCCCTCATACCCGATCAAGAAATTGGCAGCACCGTTGCCATGGCAACGAGTTTGTAAGCAGTCTCTCCGGCATACGGAATTAGTAGCTAAGTACAGCTGATGAAAGATTTTCAAACGACGGCTGTAGTGAATTCGACTGACTGATTGGCTCGAGAAGTGAGGGAGGGGTACGGAGAATATATGTTCGGAAAACTCTCGACTTTATATTGCTGAATTTATCAAGAAGGTAAGCCTGGATAGACGCTTACGAATGGGCAATTACCCATCAAAGCAGTACTGTTTTTAAGTAAGCAAGAACTGGCATTTAGAGGACATGGCGAGCGAGAAAATTCTTTAAACATGGGAAATTTTAAAGAGCTTTTAAAATTATTGATATCTGAATTAAAACAACTCCTTTTTATGAGGACATCACTGACCGATTCGCAAGTTTAAAAGAAAGGAGGATTGATTTGACTTATAAAAAATAAGTAAGTTTTCTTTTTCTTTTTTTCTTTCCTTCTGAAGTTATCGTTACAAAAGAAAATTCGGTAAAATCATACAAGACAGTGCGCACCCCATGTAAACATTGTGACAGTCGCTGGAGCTTGGCGGCCGCCAAGCTCCAGCGACTGTCGCCAACCATTTTCCACGATCAGCACATTAAAATTGCACATATATTCCACTAAAAATGAGCAACCAGTGGACCGTTTTTAACTAAAAAAACTTCAGTGGATTCAGCAACCTAGTTGTACAGCTATCTAAACTAGGCAACTAGTGGTCCGTTTTTAACTAAAAAAACCTCAGTGGATTCAGCAACCTAGTTGTACAGCTATCTAAACTAGGCAACCAGTGGCCTATTTTTAACTAAAAAAACCTCAGTGGATTCAGCAACCTAGCTGTGCAGCTATCTAAACTAGGCAACCAGTGGTCCGTTTTTAACTAAAAAAACCTCAGTGGATTCAGCAACCTAGTTGTACAGCTAATGTAAACTGGGCAAACACTGGCCCGTTTTCAACTCAATAAAACATCGGTGAATTAAACAACTTAGTTGTACACCTCTTATAAAGTCAGTATGCTTAGAATAGCACGTAAATAGCACTTACGAAAACATAAATACATCGAACATCAATTTAAAATTCACATTAAAAACCTTAAACATTGCAAAGATTCGTTAAAAAAGAGCACTTACCTTTATTTTTTTTTAAATAACCGCTCAGAAATGTCCCCAACACCCACCGGCTTATAACGTAACACCAGCATACTTCCTTTTATTTAGCTCTATATTCACACCATATTTCTATCAAACACACACAAAAGAACGCTCCTTTTCCTTTCAAAACATAAACTCCATATTCCACACATAAATACTGACGACAAAATTCCCCGATACGCTTACTAACCTACGATAAAGAGTCCGTAAAACAGAATCAAAACCACAAGGAAAATCAAACATTAACTTAATCCACTCTATCACCAGCCACAAACAAACAACTATCGTCATTCAATTAGCACTGAATGAAAATCCCATACTTCAAAACACCCCGTGTTTCTCTTTGGTTACTAGTCTAAACAATCACCGGCAGGGTACTTCACTCCAGCTGAGCATCGCCCATGAGCCAGAGCCAACGCCAAATCAATTTGTAAACAAAACATCAAAATGTAAACAGCACCATATACGGAATATAGTCCGAAAATTCTAAGGAAACTTCGAATCAGACACGGATTAATGCAATTTTGAGGATAAGAGCGGCTGGTTGAAATTTATGTAAATTTTTTGGAAGTAAAATAGGATCTCTTGCATTTTTTATGAAATTTCTTTTTCCTCGGTGAGGGCTTAATCCGTTTTCGAATTCAGTAACAAAGATTTTCCATTCCTGTGGGGAGGAAGGGTCGGGGAGCTCATATGCTTCCGGCTGCACTAACAGTTTTGACCACGGGCCGCCACTGAGCTTAGACTTAGCCACATAAATGACGGCAGCTCCCGTTGTTTTGAATTGGATGTTATGCACTCTTGCAAGTTGTTCTTAATGATTGCTTTTAGTGTAATCATTAAATGGCCTTTCTACTTCAGATTATTTATAGTTATTACAGATATTTACTAAACATTAGAGAATTATGGATTCATTTCAAAATGCAGAACGACTTATGGCGAGTTAGAAAGTTTGCACGATTTCGAAACATGCATTGGTCTGAATTTATGTCAGTCTTTAGGAATAAGATTTAGGACTATCATTTAGATAATCATTTTGAGATTGCATCAAACGATTTCTGAACATTTACCTGGCTGCCCTTTTTACATAAGCCACTGGCTTTATTCATGAAAAACTTTGTAATTTCCCGAGAATGACAGCTGTCATCACCTTTTCTTCTGGCAATGAGCCTTATTAATATTATAGTGGAATAAGTCTTGATGTTTAATTTTTTGGCATAAACACAACCCACATGACAAGAATTAATAAATGAGCGCTCGTGACTAGTCCGATTTTTATTCCCAGAAAGAGAACTCCTACATAGCAGGTGAAGGGAACTTAGGAGGAAGAACAAACAAGTGCAGGTGTCTGCTTCAAACTGCAATCGAAAGCGGTGTAATTTACCCCCCTGGCTTAGGGTCTCCAATCAACCTATCTCCCGTCATCATCATCAACGTTGCGTTGTTTACATTTAGGTCAAAATATTATTGGGTGACGATCGGCGACTGTTAAATGATAATAATTCCTAAATTCAATTGAAAAGTGCAATAGTTATTTTGTGAAAGGGCCGTTTTGGTCAAACTGCATTTTGTGAAGGGTCCGTTTTCGGACCCGATTTCGACCTGGACAGACCCCTGATTATCCTAGAACTTATTGATTCTAGGCATATGCGTTCCATGCCAATTAGGGATCCAAAATATATAATAGAGGCCAAAAGAATGAGACTGGAATTCCGGCTGTTTTGGAATAGCCAGAATCTATAAAATAAACTTTACATTTAATAATTCAAATAAATCTGGATGCTATATAGGAATGACTAAGAGGAAAATTAAAGACAGAAAAAAGGAACAGTTCAACGATATTAAATTCAATAAACCCAGCACTGCTCTCTCTAAAATAGCCCGAGAACAACCCATAGGAATTAACGAAAGCAAAAAACTAGCCGATTATAAAAATATCAATTACGCCCTTAACACGGAGGCCCTGCAAATCGTAACTACAGATGGTGCTGTAAACGATATGACACATGCACAGATCGATCCGGGATGGAGTGAGGCGTTGAGGAAGAGACCAGAGCAGACTGGAAACAGCAAGGGCTGAAGAAGATGGTGGCCGCCACCGAAAGCTGCTACCGTCGGATTTTAGATGTGTATTTTTAACCTTTTAATGTTTTAATGCAAGTCCGTCTTACTATTTTTAATGAAAATGTGTTATTTTACTGATCAGATGACCAAGATGGCAGTGTTCATTACTATCATAAGAGAAGTGAACGGTTTAAGATGTAGAACATGGTTTGATGGAATATACTTACGTGTGCATACAGCAGTAAAATTTATATACTCATAGTATAAAGAATTACTTTGACTAATTTCTGTGAAAGACATCTTAAACTGAACCACAGCCACACCCTGGCACAGTGGTTATGCCACTGAAAATGGTAGATGGCCAAAGTGTGAAGGTCCCGGGTTCGGGTCCCATCGCGCGGCTGTAGATCTAACGGTCTAGAGTTTTGGTACGTTTTCTCCAGATGTAACGTGAATACACGTTAGAACCCCTTATAAAGTCCTCCTACCGAGGCCCCTCCCCTTGACAGATCGCCCTAATGTAGCGTTGCCATAATCACACGCAACAGCATAAACTGAACCACAACGCTTGTTGACTGGAATAATTACATGCAAGAAATATGTGCAAAGGCATAATTATTGCAATCTAAATGCAAAATTGACCAATTTACCAAAACTGCTGAGAATCATAAGACTTTTTGTAAGGAAGAAATACAATATCAGTCATGTTCTTCTCCAGCAATGGGTATTCGGTGGCTAATGCCAGGAAACAAATGAATGTTTTCTCGCAACTGTTTCTGATCGCTCTGCAACAATGCTTTTGAAAGTAACATATGGATGGAGGTACTGTTTTTTCAGATTGCTGGAGAGTCTATGCAACAGAAGAATTGAAAGATGCTGGGTTTGACCATCTAACTGTCCATCACCAATATAATTTCATAGCCCCCAGTAACAGGATGCTACACGAACATTAGAGGAGCGAATGTGGGATAGTGCAAAATGGCAGAATAAACGGCAATGTGGAACTGCATGTCACTATCTAGATTCCTACATACTATTAGAATTTATGTGATGAAACAGAAGTCAATGCAAACAAAAATTAGGTCCGTCTTGTGACTGCTTGACAAAATTATACCATCAATTAAAACGGCCCCTTCACAAAAATACAATTGATTAAAATGGCCCTTCATTGGCAACTTAATCTATTGTATCAATAATTTTAACAAAAAAAAGTTACTTTTACTAAAAATTGGTATGAAAATTCATAAAAAATAAGTGTCAAATTTCACACAATTTTCGTCATTTACAATTAAGTATTGAAATTGACAAAAAAAAAGTAATTTCCACAAAATCGGGATCCTGGAAAATACTTTTGGATCAACTCCTGTGAAAGCACTATATACAATTATAGCCAATAAAATATGCACCAAGGATGGCAACGTCATATTGACTTTTTATATTTAGTTTATTAGTACTTCATTTATTTAAATAACAAAAAGTGTGAATAATTTAACTTGGTGATGTGCAAAAGTACAGAAAAATACCAAAATCTCAGAGCTCAAAAGATAAAAAAACTAGCAATTTCTCACAAAAAAGCTTAATTACTGGACATCCAATTAAATTAACAAAAATTGAAATTTCAGGAAGGCGAGAGACCCAAGCTTCCTTGCTCACCCTCAGTGTGCTATCAATAAGATGCTCTACAGCTTGGATTTTGCCACTCATTGATTGACAGGATGAATTATTTGGGATTGACAATTATACCATTATGGCAGTTTCAATTATAAGAATATCTGGTACTTACGTATTATCCTGGCAGTCCGTCAAGAGGAGTGATTTGTCACCAAGATAAATGCCAGATGCATGAAATTATTAATGGTTTGAAATATGATTGGCAACAGTTTGCCGGCAGATTTGACGAAAAAATAGTTTGGCGGAAATGAGTGCCGGAATAATACGTAAGTACCGAATATCTGAAGAAAGTTTGGGTACTTACGTATTATCCCGGTGATCTGCCAAGGCGAGCGATTTTTCGCCAATATAAATGCCAAGCACATGAAATTATTGAAGGTTCAGGATACGATCGACAACAGTTTGCCAGCTTATTTTACCAAAAAACAATTTGGCGGAAATGACTGCCAGGATAATACATGAGTACCAAAGTTTGAATGGTAACCGTAATGGTAAATAATTATTCATCACATGAGAGCTTAGATTGCCAAAGTTTGAAAAATTAACACGGGTGTCAAATATCCTAACTGCTCCTGAATTTCGATTACTATGACTTCCTGTTATCATTTTAATCATAAAAGGAGACTCATGAGAATATTTAAAATAGCCTGTTTTTGAATGTTTCTAAAATATCTTAAAATTTGGTTTTAGAAAAGATCAAAATTTATCTTCTTCACAATTTGAAATAAGCTTATTTAAAAAAAAAAAAAAAAAAAAAAAAAGATTTCAGGGGAAAATTTATGATGCGATGGATATAGCCCATTTTAACTGCTGCCATGTCACAATCCTGTAAAAACAAATAAGATTTATCCTGAATGTACCTGATAAAATCACATTTGAATAGTGACATCACCAAAGATCCTATCTGTTTAAAAGATGTATCTTAAGAAAATAAACAAATGGTGACGCAATATTCATAAGTGAAAATTAAGCATGTAGCCAGAATAAGGATGAATCCTGGAGTTATCTAAAGCAATCGAAAAAATACGTCGAACAGCAAAGTAAGAAATATGAAAACTTTTCTAGACAACGTATATTAGAATAACAGTTGTGTTTTGAAACTTTAGTGCATGATGGCTATTTAATCTTCGTAACATTAAACGCTAAGCATGTTAGTACACATTACACCTCTGAAAATTAAATCAACAACAGAATATTTAAACATTACCTACTAGATTAGATTCTGCTTTCTTTTACACAGGTGTTCTGTAGGTCATGAAAGTTGTATCACCTTACGATTTATCAAATGTAAAAAATTTTACAAATATGAAAATAACACAGCGGACCGCCATATTGGCTGGCAGCCACAAATATTTTGTTCAATCAAAGAAAGAAAGAAATTCCATCAACAAACACAGCAAGAAATATATAAGAAATTAAATAAAATTCTACAATGACGTAGTAATTATTTTGTAACGCAGATTATAGACAGTACATAACTATGACTTTAAAAAGTAAATGCATAAACTATAAACACACATAAAAATTTTGATAAAACAGTAATATCATTGCCAACCGCATTAGAGAAATATATGCATTGTTTTATTTAGCTGAGACATTTTCAATAAACCGGAATGAAAATCTCAGCTGTAGGGAAAAGGGAATGCTTTTTCCCCTTCCTTTCTCCTTTTTCTAACCAACAGTTAGCGGCACATTTCTTCGCCTACACACTCAATTTTTTTTCTCCTCTCTGCTCTCTCCCATCTGTTAAATATTGCTTTTGGTTTCTGCTTTCTACTTGTAGTTGATGATCACGTAAACTGTGTTAACGATGGGATTGTTGACAATATTAAAAAAAATGAAACAAAAAGAAAGAGAAATGCGGTTATTGATGTTGTATCCTTCTCATATTTCTGTGTATATTGTATGTATATTACTATGTTTCTGCTTGTGATTTTTGTGCCTTTACCGGTTATATTCACAAAATAATTGTTTAAATTTGGATTTCCGATTTCTTTTACCTTCAATTTTGAAGAAAATATAATTAATATTTCAAAAATGAATTATAAGTTGCACACTGAAATGCATAAATACCATTAAATTACGAGTTTATTCAGAACGAAGAAGTTTTTAATGCATTACCGTTTACAATTAGTAGTACTTTGCTATTTTGTCCAATTATATTACGCAATCATTGCTCAATGATGTACAGCATTTTAACGTATAATTTGCGTACGAAAACGATTGGTACTTTTCCGCTAACCGGGCGCAATCGAAAAATCGCAGGGTGCCCACTGGCTACTAAAATGAGACTATTTGCTACTATAATCGAGAATAGGCGACTATTTGCATGTAAAAACAGCTAAAAAGCAACTATTTTGAGGAAAATGGAAATTATTTTTCTATAAGTATCAATGCAATTTCTTTTTTTTTATCTAGAACGTTTAAGTTTAGGGCATTTAAAATTTGGAATATTTCAGTCAACCACACTACTAACAATATGATAAATACTGAGTGTAGCGCAACAGTCCGTCTGTAGATTTTGAGAAATATCTGGCAAAAACAGATAAGCTAGATTCATACCACCTGTGTCGTTCCATTGTAGTTTACTACAGTAAAAGATGTGTTTCAATAATCAAAGGAACTTCAAAATTCTAAAAGCGTAATGCAGCTAACTTTCGGAACGACACAGTGTATATCATTCACTTTGTAGAAAGTTTTAGATGCAAGTCGAGATTTCAGGACGAAACACAAACATACCTATAATTGTTTCTAGACACTTGTCAAGCAATCTTCAAAGCACAATTTAGAGGAATTTACAAGCAGTAATTCTATAGATAACTAGTCATCAATCTGAGCAACTTCCTCAAATATTGCAATTTCTTTACAGTAAATAAAATTGGTCCATTTGCTAAAATATCAGAATACTTGAGCTGAATCCTTGACTGCTCCACAGCATACTACAATACTGAATTCATAAACAAATTTTAAAATGCACCTTGGCAGAGCGGTGTCTCTGGCATAAAAATTATGCGAAGCGATATGTTCTTAATAGCTAGCATTTGGTAGAAAAGCAGATTCAATACTGAAACGGTGTAATGAACTACTCATGTATTTATACTTTTTGGGAAGTTTTCTCAAAAGTTCTGGCAAAATCTATCCAGTAAATTCCCTATCATTTTCCTTACATCATTTGTGTTATGCTAAGCGGCTAAGTAAACATTGCAGGTCTCTCTCTCTCTCTCTCTTTTTTTTTTTTTAGGTCATGTCAGACGTCGCCAGTCTTGGTGATTTTTTGGTAAAATATTGACAAAATTGGTGCAAAAAATAAGCCCCCCAAAACTTAACCCATCCAAGCGATATCACCAATACTTAACAAGAAACCCCCAACTCTGATGCTATCCTATGTGAATATTAAATGTTCCTGTCTTGCGTTCTAGTTAACCGTTGTTACATCCAACAAAATGCAAAACTTAATTTTAGTAACACTATTGACTTTTATTATTGGTAATGTATGCTTCAGGGAAATTAATACACCTGCTGCTTGTTTTTAAACAGTGTATTTTTTTTCCATTTTTAAAAAGATTTTTTTAACTTTAAAAAGAGTCAAAAGTTTTTATTTTGAGTATTTATTTTTTAATTCACATAATTCAATAAAAATTTATGTTAACAATTCCATGATCTAAAATTCTATAATCTGCATGCTTATTGATTGTAGTGTATGTAGTTTTGAGAGTGTCTACTGTGTTTTGCATTTTATGTTTAACTAAAAATACTTGGTAAGACATTGAAAACTGTCTACTTTATAGTGTTATGTTCTATGAACTTCTGCATCTAAGGAAATGGAACTAAACTGCAAGCATCATCTGCTAGAGTAATATATAATGAATTTAATCTTCACAAATATTATGCAAACTTCTTTCAGAAAACAAAAATGTGGTTTTAACATTTTTAAAACTTTGTTTAGACGATTTCAGTCTGTTTAGATCGCTAAAAAGGATACTATTTTTACCATAAAAGCTACTATTTTGTAACCTGAAGGCTACTATCAGGCTACTATTTTGTACCCTGAAGGCTACTAAAGCAACTATTTCTGTGGCTGTCCTGTGGTGGGCACCCTGAAATCGCCAAATAATATAGAATTCTGCCAAATTTCTTGCAACCAACTGTATTGGATATAAATCATAATACAGCTGTAGATTGGGACAACTGCTTAAGAGAAGTTTGTGTAGAAGTATTAACGGAACGTGAGGGGAAAAAAAAAAATCTGTGGTCCTTAAAAATAGTTGAGATAGACGAGAACTTATTTACAAAACGAAAGAACAATGTCACATGACAAA
The DNA here is from genome assembly GCA_038373885.1 of Cheiracanthium punctorium. NCBI lineage: Eukaryota > Metazoa > Arthropoda > Arachnida > Araneae > Cheiracanthiidae > Cheiracanthium > Cheiracanthium punctorium. The sequence goes on along the minus strand of JAWZYV010011930.1, from coordinate 677,488 downwards.
TGTTGAATTTATGTGAAGACGAGGAGTAAACGATCCATTTGAGCAAATTCTCAAGGACTTCACCGTATTCTGGAAAAACAATAATTATAAACATTCTTTTTGGGTAAAACTGTTTTGTTTATAGTTGAATGTTTCGACTTTTATTCTGTTGACTGTTTTGTCATTCGCTTTGCTTGGCGACTTGGCTCAGGTTTGGTTCACAATTGGCGACATTTGCACCCGGCTAATGGAAAAATACCAAACGATTCTATTCGTCAATAGAAAAACGCCTTTGTGATTTAATAAAGGTACTTTTAGAGAATTCTATAAGAGATATTTGTATGGGTTGTGCGGAAATGATTGGATTTCAGTTCCAATATTTATAGCTCTTTTATGAACTAAATCAATTAATCCAGCAATTATATTTAAAAATATTTTTTGCATGTATTTTAATAATATATTTAGTAGGGATGCACCGAATATTCGGTTGGTATTCGGTATACTGCCTATTCGGCAGACAAACCGAATATTCGTGTCGGCCGAATACTTAAATATTTGGCAACCGAATTGTAAACAAATTTAAGTATTCACCAATCGGTAAACAAGTACATATATTTTATATCATTAATGAAAGATATAGTATAGTACCATAGTACTAAATTGATTCAAGTTGTTACTTACTAATATCGCACGTGATTAAGCATTAGAAACCCTTAGAAAGTCCTTCTACCAAGGCACCCCCATCCTTGGCAGATAGCCCTAACATAGCGTTCCACAATCACACAAAAAACTAATATCACAATGAAATTACTTTTAATGTAAGAGAAAACACTCAGATGTTAAATTTGAATTTTGTTGCTTTTCAATTTTTCTTAACTTTGCTATTACTAACCGATTTAAATTTGAAACAGTGACCAGGAAAAAAAAACTCGTAACATTAAGTGTTCATAAATGTGAAGTCAATTAACTGCTAATTTTTTTAATAAAATATGCAGGTAAAAAAATTACCAACATTTCACTAATATTTAAAAAAGGTTATTAATAATATATAAAGGAAACACACTTGGATATTAAATTTTGCAGCATTTTAATTTTTGAAGTTTTACACCATATGAAATATTGTTTAAGCAAAAACTAATTAAATTAATAATTGCAATCAAAGTTTAATAACGGTTTAATAAATTTTAACCAAGTATTCGGTATTCGGCCGAATATCCAGTTAGGATTTTAACAGAATATTCATTATTCAGCAAAATATGGTATCCGGTGCATCCCTAAATTTTAGTACAATTTATTTTATTGTGTTAGATTTATAATTCTGCCATTTGCATAACCATCTTCATTGTGAATATTGCACCGATTTTCTTGCTCCATTTCCCTTAATCTGATATTAGAGGACTTGATAATGCTGGAAAAACAACCATACTGAAAAAATTCAATGGAGAAGACATTACAGTTATTTCCCCAACACTTGGGTTCAATATTAAGACTTTGGAACACCGAGGGTATATAAATTAACTTATGTTTTTTTATATTTCTGTGTACTTTGTTGCATATTATATATTAAATATTGATTAAAATGTTAGGTTATTCATGAGAGTCCACATACACATACTAGATTAAAGGCACTAACTGCACCTTTGAAGTTATTATTTATTTTTACTTTTTTGGTTGGGAGATGAAAGTTGCGTGGGCATCGATAGGAAAAGGCCTTGCTCCCCAACCCCCAGATTTATGAAATTTTAATGCATTAACTGCCGAACCAAAAAGTATTAGCCCAATTTCTTTTGTCAATTTCACATATACTGTGTAAACTAATAGAAAGGTATCTGAAACTATTCAGCCAGTTGGCCTTAAAAAAAAAAGAACCCATAGAATTTGGTAGATATGCTGCAAAGATGCTGTAAAACCTTCTATCAATGATCTATTGAAGATTAATTATGTAGCATTGTAATGCAATGAAACCATTTAAATAGAATTCTCATATGTTCACTATTAAGTACTGTGTTGATAGTAAAGCTTCTTAAGACATTTTTTATTTGAGTCTTCATAAGTTTCACAATTTTTTTCAATAAGAACAGCTTTAATACTAGTATTTATGATATTTGAAATTTATCTTTAAATTAAATAAGCTTATTTTTTATCTTTCCATGTCTTTCAAAAAAGTATCTTTTTGTTGCCTTTAAAAAAGAATTTGCTTATTTAGGTTCAAGCTTAACATGTGGGATGTTGGAGGTCAAAAATCACTTCGATCATACTGGAGGAATTATTTTGAGAGCACTGATGGCTTAGTATGGGTTGTTGACAGTGCTGACAGACGGCGTTTGCAAGATTGTCATGATGAATTACATGCACTCCTTTCTGAAGAGGTAACTTGGATTCTATGAAATGAACATTTTATTTTATTTCAGTTGTTTTAGATTCCCATCAAGGTTTTCTTACATTTTAGAAAGATTATGTTTTATAGATGATAAAGTACTCAAAAGCATTGCAGGGTAAATAAGACTTTTGTTGAAAGAAATAACATAATCTTATGATTTTTGATCTGATTAATTAACTAAATATGGGCACAACAGTGCACATGGCCAAGGGCCATGTGCACTGTTGTGCCCATATTGTGTTGTGCCCACCTGTTGTGCCCACTTGTTGGGTCCATATACAGATGGGCAATGCAGGCCAAGGCCTGCATTGCCCATGTGTGTCTCATCTTTGAAAATGGACTCTGTGGTATGGAAGCATATCCCCATCCGATGGTCAGTCTGACGCAAAGCCCCCCAGTGTTCAGCCCCCCCCCCCTTCCTCAAACAAGCTTAGTCCTCATTTTATCAACCTACTCAAAGGATAAAAGGCTGAGTCAACCTTGCCTGCCCGACAATCAAACCCCATACTTATGACATGGTAGCACAATGTGCTAAACATTATATTACTGGGCTTCTTGACCGAATTAAAAATAAACGTATTGCATTAAAGAAAATTTCAGAATTATCTCCATAAGCTGTAATGTTCAATTTTACAAATGATTAATCACAAAATCAAGGAACTTACTGTAAAAGTTCTTGATTATTGTAATGCAAAATTTGTTAAAGCATTACGCATTTTAAAGTAAAACCAAAGCAAAAAAAATAGAGAAATATCAAGAAAGTTTATAAATGCGAAAGAAATAGGGAATTTCACTTAAAGGAAAAATTAAAAGTGGGGGAGAATTAAATATTTAAAAAATCTTTGATTAATTTTATCTGTAGTTTTATAAGGTGACAAACAACTGCATGATACTTAAGACATACTGAATAAGACTCATAAGATTGTATTAAAAGTCAGAACATTTAAAAGTTTTAAAATTTCTTTTGTAATATCGAGGATTTTGTCAGACATTGCATTTTATTTTATTTTGTGTGTGTGAATATATTTATATTTTTTCATTTGTTCCCTGTCATTACAGTATCTGTTGCAACAACAAAATAAGTATATGTCTTCACTAATAGTAATCACCAAAAAGTTTATTTTAGATCGGCTGGTTTTGGGATATTTCGTTCCTTATTTAAGTTAAGTAGAGATGCGGTATGCCTGGTACCTGGGAGTGGTTGCATTTAGTTCTGTGCATCTGGTCTGTAAAGGAAAAAATTCAAAAATTTTTTCAAAGTCAAGGTAATGTTGACTGTTTTCTTTGCGGTGTAATTACTCAGAATCCTTGTCAGAAGGTCAGATGGTAAATAAAAAATATTATCTGAGCGTAATGCGGTGATTGAGAGAGAAAATGCATCGAAAAAGGCCAGATTTGTGGAAAGAAAACTCTTTGATTTTGCACCACGACAAAGCACCATCTCACAAGGCTATCATTGTGAATGAATTTCTGACCAAAAACTTAACAAATACCATTGAACAACCACCGTATTCACCCAATATTGCTCCAGCCGACTTTTTTCTCTTTCCATAACTTAAATTACCAGTTCGAGGCACCCGTTTTCAGTCGATAGAAGACATAAAAGAGAATTCTCTGCGAGAACTGAAGTTGATCCAGAAACACATGTTAAAAAAATGTTTTGATGATTGGATTATTCGTTGGCATAAGTGTATTATTCCGAAAGGGGCCTACTTTGAAGGCGATAAAATAAATTTGAATGAATAATTTTTGGATAAAATAATTTTGGATGATTGTGTTTTATTGACCGATTCCCGGAACTTTTGCGTCAGAATGTATGCTATCTAGCAATGTTTTTTTAGTGATGCAGTACGTTACAACAAACGTAAACACTCACATGGTTGATGCAATTGTAAAAATAGCAGCAGTGACTGTTTATCTCTCCCATACGCTCTCTGTTGCAGCTAAAAGCTGCCACACTTATGACTCACCTATTCTCTCCAGGACTTAAAGGTCTGGTTCTTAAAAATGCAACAGAATTTCCATCTGGCAAATTGATATTGTATTCTTTGATTACAGAACTATATCATATTAAAATGACAGACATACTAAATGTCCCATAGTCCATAAACTTCAATGAATGCGATTGTTTCTTTCAATGAAAATATTTATTAACTCTAATTTTAAAGCAAATTAGAATGTTAAACATAGTTTCAAATAGAACTCATGAATTAAAGTTATAATACCATAACTGTCCTGCAGTGGTCTGGGTGCTAAATTCCGTTCCCATAAGAACATGGCAAGTGAAGCCAAAGGCGGATCCAGGGGGAGGGCGCAGGGGGCGCGCGCCCCCTCTGAGAAAAATATATTTACATTAGATAAATGGGGATTTCACCAATATTAAGTCGGCATTACATTAGATAAAATGAGTATTTACGATTTGCGCCCCCTGCGAAAAAAGTTTCTGGATCCGCCCTTGAGTGAAGCAGCATTCAGCTTGGCCAGTGCTTGGGAGGGACTTCCCCCCTCTCGGCTTGACTGCTGTGGAACCGTCTATGCTAATGGGAGCTGGTGCATGTAAAATCCGTCGTGGCTCCAATATCCTCCAAGTTGTTAAACGATACCTCTGGGGGTGCCGATTTCAGGGGGTTGGTCCCTCCTCTGGAACTGGTTCAAAATTAGGGGGCACTGGGCTAAGTTGGACTTCCTCCCACTAGGGCCCACTAAAAATGGAAGGTTCCCTCCCCTCCCCCCCTGACCATCGCCTCCCTATCTGGGAGGATCTGGCAGCGCATGCGGTTGACAGAGGGCATAATAATAATAATAAAAAACATACTAAAATGGTTTGAAAATTATCATTTTTTTTTTAGCTACTAAAAGTATGTCTGGTGAATGTTGGCAACAACAGAACCGTCTGTGAACTGTAAATTTATAATGCTAAAATGACAGAAAATTATTTTTAAAAAAAGAATCTAATGTGTTAAAATGACTTTAAAATTTCGATTTTTTCCTCTACAGACCAGATGTGTAGAACTAAATGCAACAGCTCCCAGGTGTCAGACATACTACATCCTTACCTAACTTCAATAAGAAAGGAAATATCCAAAAACCAGCCAACCTCAAATTCTTTCTCGAAAATGTTGCTAGCTAGTATAAGAGCTAGCAACGTTTTTGAAAAAGAACTACTAATAGTATGTCTGGAGCAATGTTAGCAACAGAAGCATTTGGCAACTACAAATTTATAATGCTAAAATGGCATAAAAAAATTAATCAAATGTCTTGAAATAACTTCTGAGGTGATTTTTTAAAAAATCAGATCCAAACGGAGGTGGCAGGCCAAAGTATTCTTTTCACATATCAAAGAAAAATAAGTCTTATATTTCTAGCTTTAAAATGCAATGAACACAAATACCTAAATATTAATTTCTGGGTTTTTTAGAATTTGTACCCAAGCAGGGATGGAGGGTCAAAACATTCTTTTTCACACTGCCTTTCTCATCGTAGTGGGTAAAAAAAAAACTAAAAGCCATAATCAGATTTTTTTTTTATTCTGATAAAGGCTAGTTAACCAAAGAGTGTGTTTCTAACATGTTTTTAAAGAAAAAAATACCTTATCAAACAACAATCTTGCTATTAAATGTAGCATGAACAAGATACAAAAATGCATTGCTCGCAAATGGCTGTGGCAATTTAATCAAAATGCTTTTCTGAGTTGTCCCCAACACTAACATTGACAACATAGTTAAAGAGCAGTTGCTTTAAAATATAACAAACAGTGAGTGTAGTTCACTTACTGTAAGAGTTTGTAAAAGTGATGCTCTTTCCAGGAGGCAATAATAACACTGTACTTGACAATCTGTGGTTCCTGTTAAAAGGGCCACTGATAATGAATTTTGGAAGGTACCAAATGAAGGGATGGATGAAGGATTTCATTTTAGTTCAAGCCCACTTATTAAAATTTGTGTGTTAAAGTAACCAATTATAATATTTTCATCATGTCTTGTCCTACTATATAATTTGCTAATGATTCAACAACGGTCATTTGCTTTCCTTAAAATCCATCCAATGTCATGAGGCTTGGTGACTTTTGGCGAATTTATCACCAATTATGATGCCTGAAAAATGTTTCCAAAAATGAAGCCAGCCTGGTTTTCATATTTGTTAAGAAATTACCTAATCCTTATATTAATGAGAATTTTAAACATTTATAACTTATATTTTAATTAACTGATTTATAAGCAACAAAATGAAAAACTGGATTATTTGAGCACAGAACACCAACTTTAGACTATAAATTAAATCTTATGTCATTATAAACATAAAGCAGTCCCAATCTACATAGGATAACTTTTAGTCATTTGATTTTGAAGCTAGGTTTTTAAATGCTCTGCTGCATTGTGTATTTTAAAACAAACACCATCTCTAAGCATAATTTTTTGAGCTTTTATCTCTTTGGGTGGAAAAAATCAAACCATAATAAATAATAGTATTGGAATAAATAAGTTTTAATGCATGATGATTTACACAAGATACATATTTTAGTCTTGTCAGTACAATACAATGACTATTTATTAGTTATTGATGACACTGTATATTTATAATGCTGTAATATATTTGTAATACTTTATCCTTTTTATTTTTTTAGAGACTTTCTGGTGCAACTTTGTTGGTGTTTGCTAATAAGCAAGACTTACCTGGTGCCTTGAGTGCTACAGATATTAAAGAGGTATGTGACACAGGATAAAGTCTTTTAAAATTTTAGCTTAAAGTAGACACGTTCATCCTGAGAAGTCTAAGCATTTAAATAGTAACATAATAAGCACTGAAAATTAAACTATTAATAGCTGTATAGAAGAACACTCTGACACCCGGATTCACGAAACTTTCTACCAGCTGGTAACAGCCGGATTACCATAGAATCGGGTGGTTAAAAAAAAATGGTATTCACAAGGCCGAATCGGCTGGTTACATCTCATTTTTAACAGACGAATGTAACCAGCCGAATTCGGGTGGTTACCAGCCTGTTACATTCGACGCATGCGCTGTGAGGCTCTAATCTGTTAACAAACATGGTGGACTACAGCGCTGTTGAAGACAGAAGAAATGGAAATTTTAGAATTTATTGATAGATTTGCAAAATTTATGTATGAGGAGAAAGTAAACGGTTTAGAAGACTTGTGTGTCAAGGATTTTCCAATACATTACCATCAAAGTAAGTAAACGGTAAACAGGAGAAAAAGGAAATGTTTTAAATTTACAGCAAACATGTCAATGAAATTATGGCGCTGCGGTAAAGCGAGCGATTGGCAAGCAGTAGCTCCAGGGTTCTGGCCTCGCTGCGGCCAAAGTTCCCCTTCTTGCTCTCTCTCATTTTTTTTTTTTTTTTTTTTTACATCTCTTAGAACATCTAAATATATCTAAATTGTTTTGGTCTGTTCCATTTTATATATATATTTTACCATGAAAATGATATCATTTATTATGTAAATGTAATTTATGAAATCTAATACAATATGTTTTTACCGACGGAAAAACAACTAGTTTTTGGTTAAGTAATTTCAACGACATCCGTTCTAAAGTTCCATTAAATACTAAAGAAATAATAAACATTCAAAATCTTATTGTGCGTTTTAACAAATTTGTTTACTTTTATTTCACTCAAAATCTATTTATATCTGTTATTTGACTTATAAAAATCAGGAATGCATTTCCCCAAGTCATAAGCAGCATTTTTTTCTTTTTACTTTGAAACGGTGAAAATATTATATTTAAAATTAATACTGAATTTCCAAAAATATGATCTTTTTATTTCTAAAAAAATAAGGCCCTCTGGGATGAAGTACTTAACCATTTTAATTAGGTGTATAAATTCGACATTATACTACAATACCATCAAAATCAATAATGATCCCAATCCTGTCAGAAAAAAAGAACTAATCTTAATTTTATTAATTCATTTATTTTTTATTTTTTTCCCAGCAAGAGCACTGAAAAATTTAATAGACAAAGCCATGTGAATTAGCAGGGGTTATCTGGGCTGGAACAGGTTTCTTTAATTAGTATTAGTCATATCATATTAGCTGTATTCCGTATTACCAAAAACACAAGACCGTAACCCCCGCAGGAGGGAGATCATGAGGGTATGATTTCCCACCCTCCCCCCGAAATTTTAGTCAATAAAATTAGTAGTTTTTTTATTTGCATTGATTCTGCAGTTCAACTATAGGTAAAAAAAAAAAATTCAGCGCTACATATCCCCCCCCCCTCCCAATTTTTATTTGCCTACGACTTTGCAAAAGCAAGAACAATGTAGCTTTGAGGCAAAAATTCATTGACATTTGTTGTATCTGTTTCAAGAGGGAAGAAAATGTCAATTTTAACAGAGTCTGTTTTAAACGTATAGTATTAAATATTTATTTACATACATCCGATAAAATAACTAATATAATTCTTGATTTTTGCATTATCCCATTAATAAAAATACATCAGAGGCATTATTCACTATTAATATTTAAATTGAATACTCTTTTTCCCCATTCCTGCTTTATTTAAATAAGTTGTACACTTCGTGCTAAGTTATTACTCATAAATTAATCGCATGCAAAAAAAAGTGTTATTTTAATGTCTGACTACAGAGTGATTAAAGTGTGTCTTTATTGTGGGAAAAAACTTGCAATTTCGAGAAGAGATCTGCAATTCCTTTTTTTTTGGGGGGGGGGGGGGTCCAAAAGTGTCTAGTCCTTAATATGAAAAATCAAGAGACAGCCTAGTTCATAACTTCAGTTAAAAATTGAGTAAAGACTATTATAAATCATTATTTAAGGCCCAGCAAGAACCATTTCAACACAATCACATTTTAATATTCACGTATATATTTACTCTTTACTGTATAAAATTACAAAATATTGGCAGAGCTGCTCTATGATCCATATTTTTGTGATTAAAGTATGGTCACCAGTGGGTTTCAACATTAGAATCTTTACAATTGTATTAAAACATTGTAAAAATATTTGCTTTTTTATGCATTTGCAATTTTAATTATTGATACTCAAAAAAAAAAAAAAAAATATCCCCAGAGTAAGCTCTTAAATATGTATTAACAAATTTTTAAACAATCGTATTGTTTTTGACTGTCAGATACATTAAAAAATAGAAACAGAAAACCTTCGAATACCTTTAAAAACTATTATCTTTTAAAATCAATATATCTTTTAAATTCATATGTGTATATACATAAAATATCAGTTATTAATTGCAAAAACGTCAGCAGAAATCCCCGAAATAAATAATTGTAGCATTTGTGATTATAAAAATACATGAAAACACATTACACTCCTGCTTATTTTCAACTACACTGCTGGCCACCCAAATTGCAACACCAAGAAAAACAAGAGATATCACAACAAAATTTATTGTGTAGATAACATGTTGACCAAGTAACAAATGATTAAATTTACAGCATTCTATGAAGCGTGGTTCCTGCCAAAATCAGTACCCAGAGTAGCCGCCGTTGTTGGAGATCACAGCTGCCACACGCCTCGGCATTGATTCAAAGAGACTTTGAATGTGTTCTTGGGGTACAGCAGACCAAGCAGCTTCCACACGTTGCCAAAGTTGATCTGGTGTGACAGCTGGGGATGAACTCTGGGTCAGTCGTTGAGCAACCATGGACCACATGTTTTCTATCGGCGAAAGATCCGGAGAGCGCGCCGGCCAGGGAAGCAATTCAATCTGGTGATTGACGAAGAACCCTTGGACAATGCGTGCCACGTGTGGCCGTGCATTATCCTGCTGAAATATGGCTGTTGGCAAGCCCTGAAGGTAAGAAAGGACAACTGGCTCCAACACCTCGGAGATGTAGCGCTGGCTGGTTAAAGTACCGGCAATGCGTACTAGAGGAGTGCGAGAGAGATATCCGATACCGCCCCATACCATAATACCCGGTGCAGGACCAGTGTGACGGTGCATAATGCAGCTGTTCAGCATCCTCTCTCCACGGTGTCTCCAGACTCGAATCCGACCGTCGTGGTGTTGCATACAGAAGCGTGACTCGTCAGTAAAGAGAATTTCATTCCATTCTGTCGTCCACATCCTTCTTTCATCGCACCATTGGCGGCGGAGACGTCTGTGGTTCCGCGTCAGAGGTAGACAAAGCAACGGACGTCTTGCGGACAGACCATTCTGCTGTAAACGACGTCGAATGGTACGCGCAGACACTGGATGATGCGTTACAGACTGAATCTGCTGTGATATGGTTCGTGATGTGACTGAGCGGTCCGTCACTGCCATGCGTACAATCTGCCTGTCATCACGTGACGTGGTGCACTGAGGTCGATCACGTCTGTCCGTCGTACCCTCCTGCACCCAACGATCACATATCCGCATCACAGTTGTTTGGTTTCGTCCAATACGACGACCGATTTCCCTGAAAGATAACCCACAATCTCGGTATGCCACTATCCTTCCTCTGTCAAACTCGGATACTTGATCAAAAGATGATCGTTGTTTCCTACGAGGCATAATTTATCGTTTTTTTTAAAAAAAAGCAAGAAAAACACAATTGCTGTACTTGAAACCGTCGAAATCTCCAAGCCTTAAATAGCGCTTTGTGGTGGCGCCACAGGCGCGCTTGATGTGCGTCTGCGCTGAAATTCTAATCATTTGCATATCTCACCTCAGCTAATGCATGTTGTAAATTTCATATTATTTGCATGCTTCCTTCAGGGTGTTGCATTTACGATGGCCAGCAGTGTATTTTGGAGCGCTCGCAATCCAGTGCCCTAAGCCAATCACAGACGAGCTTACAAAACAGAATGCACAAGTTATTCGGTGGTCAAACGTTAGTCAGGAAACCAATGGTTTTAAATAGTTGGTGAATACCGTTCTGAGGTTACCAGTGTGTTACCAGCAAGTAATGGTCAAACGTTAGTTTCATGATCAGGCGGTTACTAGCCGTTTCGTGAATACGACTGTAAGTTATGTTGAAAGAATTTTTATTGCATCCTTAGGTTGCATCTTTAAACGTAAATGGGACAAGGTAGGGTGTGGCATAGTGACTGAAAGGAAGAAGCAAAGACCTTACATAGTGATAATTGGAGTGAAAGTGTCTCCCAAAATCTTCAGGCAGATAGTATATCATGTATTTTTACTTGTGAAAGATTTTTGGTGATGTAGAACTCACCACATTACATGACAGTTTATTAAATGTTTAAATGACATGCACTGAAGATGAGGCTTACTACTAAAAGACACAACAAGGGCCTTAAAGAAAGCACTCTCATAACAAACGAAAGTGGAATAAATATTAATTAGTGCTCCAAAAATCCTATAGCATGTTTTGATGCAAATGGAGATAATGATCATGTTAGTTTGAAATGCTGGAAGGTCGTTTTGGCACAGAGTTTTAAAAATGCTCTAAATATGATTTGATTATAGGTGTGCAAAACTGGTGGGACAGATACAGATTTCTTTTTATATAGGGCATAGTTTTAGAAAAAGAAAACAGGGCTTTAGTGTAGCATTATGCATACATTCTGCTTACATTAAATAAGCTTGTTTTTTTTCTTTTTTTTAAACCAGGCAATTTGCAAAAGAATACCGTATCTGCCATACACAGGCATCTATGTCAAGTCATTTTTATTTTTTTACAGACTTACGGTAAATGTAAAATTAATTTATAAATGCAGACTTCAGATAATTTTGTATGTCACATTTCCAATATTTTCCACGTACATAGCCAAAATTTGTAAGTTTCCCTGACTTTTTCTGTTAAAATTTCTTTACTGTTCTAGGCTTTTTAGTTTTTCTTGACCATTGGCTGCCCTCTGTATGCCAAAAACTCTAACAGCATGATCATTACCCACACCTGCATTTCCACAAAAACGTGCAATATTTTTTTTTTTTTTTTTTCAGACAATTTAATTGTCAATAGTATTATTGCCTTATTAAAATGGCAACTTTTATTTTGCCAGCTCTGTATTTTAAAATATGTCACATGAAATAAAAGCATCATCTGTTGCAACTATCTGAACAAATTTCTGAAATTTGAAAGAAAAAGAATTCCTGTAGATGTATTTAAAAAAAAAAAAAATTTTTCTCAAGCAGTATGAGATCTTTCTCATAACTGCTCTTTTCTCTTTATCCTAGTAATTTTAATTTTTTACTGTTGCCATTAGTTTTTACATGGTCTAAAATATATGCTTTTTTTTAGTTTTTTAATTTATATTGATTTCAGTGGCGCTGCCAGAAATTTTCATGGGGGGGGGGGGGGGGAGGAGGTTACGACTACTGCAACTCACATATGTGTATACGTGTGTGATAAGGGAGTGAAAAATATACATTTTGTATGGCAAAAAATTCCTCATTGGGGGGGGGGGGGGTATTGTGACCTCTTACAGCCCTCCTTGGCTATGCCACTGATTGATTTGTTTAAGTATTGATTACTGTCATATTTTGTCTTCTGAATTATGTCTAATATATATGTACAGTTGAGAGCCAAAAATCCGCAAAGGTCCGAAATCCGCACACCTTCTCTGATGTAAATAATGAAATTCAAAATCATCCACCAGTGATGCAATTGTTTAAAAGTGTCTTGAATCTAGATAAATATGATTCTGATGATGAAAACTTGTGTAATAATAATAATAAAATCCATTTGATAAAAGTTTAAAGTTAAGAGAAGTATACCTTCAATTTTTAGAGCAGCAAAGTTCTGTAACAAAACAGAATTAATGATAATATACAATTTTCAAAAATGAATAAAGAAAAGAAAGAAGGAAAAAAAACTGGAAATAGACAAAAATAATATTTTAAAATAAATCACCATAGAACATGCTTTCAAAATTAGAGAAAGGAAATTTTGAAACCATTTGCTTTGCTAGTTTTCATGTTATTTCTTCTTTTTCGTCCTATGCTTTTGTATTTAATGTGAAAATATAAGTGAAATACTTTTAACTATTTTAACTTCATTGTAATTGTATTCTCCTTTTTTAAAATCAGAAATGTAATGATTTATCTTTTATGGCCCGAAATCTGCAAAATCCTAAAATCCGCACAAGCCATGGTCCCAAGCTGTGCGGATTTCTGGCTCTCTACTGTATATGAACTATAATTTTAATAGTTATTCATGCCAATTCAAAATTTTTGTTAATTTTCATTGCCTTTAAAGTTTTTACACTTACTGTTTTAGATATATTTCTTAGATTTACATATTTAGCCTCTAGTCATTGGCAAATACATAATTTCCAACATACATGTTTTAAATAAATAAAAATTTTAACAAATTAAAGCTAGTACCATGTTTTAGTATTCAAGATATATTAAGGTTTCACCTACCCGACTTGCAAGACATAAACTTGTTTTTCCTTGTCCAGATTAATTTAAGCACAATTAATGAAGAATTGTGCCTTTAATTTTATCCTAAAACTGTACTAAGTTTTAGATAATTTTTGTTATGCTTTTCATGAATGATTCAATATTGTGTGTCCTTTTCTTTGTTTTTTATTTTAGATTTTTAAAAAAGGCTTAAAGATTATTTTTTAGTTATGAATTTTTGTATAAGTTTCCTGTACACTTTCCTGTTAGATTTTTTCATATTTCCTTGCATTTTAAAAGTTTGAAAAAATAAATTTTGCTTTGAATAATTAAATATTTTTCTGTTCTAGCTTTTGGAATTGGATCTCATCAAAACACACCATTGGCGCATAGTTCCTTGTAGTGCTGTAACTGGTGAAAATCTCTTAATTGGTATAGACTGGGTTTTAGATGATATCGCAGCAAGAATTTTTACTCTGGACTAATACCTAGATATACATAAAAAAGTTATTAAACAATCTGAAACAGTCAAATGCTGAAGTGTAAAATGTTCACAAAATGTTGAAGAGTTTGATCAAAAGGTGCATTTGGAGCATAGGAAGGGGTAGAGTCTAATTTGGAGTAGCCAAGTCATTTCTGGTTATGGACTGTACTTCATTTCACTTCATTTTTTTATGGGGCTCAGGGGTAGCGTTATGATTTTTTTAATACACCTACTTTTTTGAAATCCATGCCTGTGATCTAGTAGCATTTTGTTTAATATCTTAAGTCTGTATATTGCTGTAAGAAATAAATAAATATCTTGAATTTTTTAAAAAATCCTCTTAAGTTTTCAGATTTAGTCCTTCTATGAAAAGATGAAAGAATAATGGTTTCTCTTTGTATTTTGTTTAAAAGTATGTGAAATAATCAAAGTGAAAAAGTTTTTCATTTAATTTCAAGGTGAATGCTTTTTAATACTTCTCAAAATTTTTTACTTGGATAATCTACATACAGCAAATAATTACTTCGAGTACATTAAATATATAAAATGAATATGTTGCTTACAATATCCATACTTAACTATTACTGATTAGATACATAGTTTTGTTATATTGGGTAGATCACTACATAAAGGTACTATATTCAGTAATTCAATTTTCTATTGATAAAGATGATATTTTAAATCACTTTGAATATTTATTTATTTTATTTTTAAGAGTTTCTTTGTGTGCGTGCTTAGTTTTTACTTTGTAAATATTTTTCTTTCTTTCATTTTTTCTTAATGTTAATGTAATGAAAATATGCATTAATAGCTAATTTTTATGTCAGTTATTTTTAAAAGCAGCTATCTTTGCATTCTCTATTAGTTTGATTTAATGCTATATATTAGCTCATATTGAAGTACTTATTCGAGTGGAATGAAAATTGGTTATTATTTATGATTTAATAATTCATAACTGAAAAAACTGCTACTATTTTCTTTGGTTTTTATTAGTATCTTTCTAAACAAAAATGAAATACAGTGAAACTTTTCAGAATTTACCACCCTCTGTTTTTTTTTTTTTTTTTTTTTTTGGGGGGGGGGGGGGGGGGTTGTTTAAAGAGAAGTGGTCACATAAAGAAATATAAACATTTGATAGCCCAGAAATAAAGATGCTAAAAAAAGTATTGTTTTGTTATTTATGAAATTGTAGTCTAATACATAAGTAATTATGCAAATATATTTTTAAAATTTAAATAAAACATTTTGAAATTTCGGATTGCTTTGTCCTTTTTTTTCCCTCTTGCTGACTTCTACTTTATTTCTTAAATCTGGCAAAAGAGCATTTAACCTGATATTTTTCATGTATTCTGAATTTACCATAATAAAATATATTTGCTTTAAAATTAGCTATTTGGGTTTTTCCGCAACCAAAAGTGACCACTAACTTCGTCTCTGAATTTGCTTTTGCATGTGACTCGATCACATCATTGCGTTGCTCCAAAGGTAAAATCGCTTGTTTCTTAGACATGTCTCTTCCCTAACCTACAAGATTATTTTCGGGCAGGGAACTGGGACTTGTCTCTTATAGATGTATGTGTGGTCTTTTCTAGACGATCTTTTTCAACATTAAGTGGATGGGGTAAAAACTCAGTGCCTTGGTTGTTGGAGGAGCTTATAGAAGTTTCACTGTACTACAATTATTGAAATTTTCCTTCAGCATTAGATGGTTTATTTTTCATTGCTTTGTAACTCAGTATTTGTTGAAAATTACTAACAGTTTGAATTATTATTTTTTAACTTGTTTAGATTGATGTTTTAACAAACACTCTGAATATTCTAATACTGTTTTTAATATCAAACTAAATAGATTTGCACATTGGGAAAACTACAAGGAAATATTATTCAGCTTTTAGAATTTTTTTAGATGTTCATTAGCTTTAGTTTTTGCAAGTAATCACTGGAAAAACAAAAAAAACATTTTAATTATTTAATCTCGAAAGTACATACAAAAATAAATCTTTGTAAGAGTAATAAAATAGCTACAATCATTATTTAATATTCAAACACTAATAGATATATCTAGACATTTTTCTTTTCATAATCATAACTGGTAAACATATATTCTCCTTTATTCTGAATAGCCAATGCCTACATAGTGTCCAATATGATCTTCCATAGTTAAACACTTCACTAAAATTTCTGCCAAGTCATATTTTGATATCACTTTTCCAACGGGCTCTTCATTTTTGATCTGGTAATTTCCTCTAGCTGGTTCTTCTGTAATTACATTTTAAGAACATTAGTATTGAATCTGTATTAAAAAAAAGAACCCTCATCAAGCATAACATAGGCACACATCCCTATTTTAAATACCTACTAACATTCCATTTTTTAAAATTTTACTATCTCACGTTCTTGAACAGTAACACAAATATACCCTAATAAATATAAAATGTCAAGGAAAAAGCTTGAATACAGTTTTTCTTATTTATTAATTGCTTTGATAAGTTTATTTCTTATTTATTAATTGCTTTCAAATCTTGAATAAGTTTATTTCTTATTTATTAATTGCTTTCAAAAACATTGCTCTTATTGATAAAATATACTGAAAGTCAATTAATACATAACACATCTAAAGAGCAAAATTTATGTAGTGCATGTTAAATAATAATAATAATATAGTAAAAAACATGTTAAATTCTTTTTTTTTTTTTTTTTCACTGACAAATACTCTTTCTGTCTCAACATATACTTTAATTTTGTTGCATCCTTTTCATTCATATCTGAACCAGCACTTTTAAATGAAGGTTGTACTTCGTTTCTTTCAAATAGGAGTTAATTTTTATTCTTAAAGCATTGAAGATTTAAAAAAGAAATGGTGAGGGGAAAATATTAATTCTCAAGACGGATGCGGAAAGATTGGGATGCAGGAGGTTAATGCTTATCAAATTATTTTTACAGTACAGGGGGGGGGGATATCAGAATTTACCAATTTGAGAGGAGAAAAGATAAATTAAATCTGCAGACCTACAAAATAAACTAAAATGTGAAATTCCATGAACAACTCACATATGAACCTCCTGGGGAGAGCAAGACTCGAATGCCATATTGGATTTTTTATCCAAAGAGCATTTACATTAGTAGTATGTCTTCTCGTTTGCCACAACATCAGAGGAAGAAAGGCTTTTCAGTTAGTTAACAATTCCCGATCTCAAAAATAAAAATAGCAGCAGCAAATTTAAAACATCATTTTCAGCACAGGAATGATGCAAAAATTGCATTTAAGCAAAGATTTGTGTAGGATTTATATTCCGGAATTAATATCATAGTGCTTTGTTCGAAAAATTGTACAATCCGACTGTAAAATCGTATGCTGTACGAAACATCCAAAATCCATACATTGTACGGCTAATCTGTACAAGTTGGCGGGTATGTTATTAGGTATAACAAAGAAAAATTTTTCAAAAAACTGAGTTCAGTTCAGTAAAACTGACCTACACTCAAAACCCTGAAAATATTTTGCAGGCTGGTATAGCAAGAAGTTGGATGAACAATGTAAATCAGCCTAAACAAAATGTTTTTTATAATCTTAACGGTGTACATAAGTTATAATTTTAACAGAAATTTCAATGATTTTAGCAAAATATAATGCTTTGTAAAGAAGGAAATGAGAATTAATAAAGTTACATACTTTCAATAAAAAATGAGAAAATTCTCGCAAAAGTGTGAAATTTTTAGTTTCTAGAAATCTGGTTTCCAGTTTATGGAAAAAGAGAAAGGAATTTTAAGATGCCCTGGAAATGTTTTCTATGGTTTGATCATTTCATTAGAATCAATAATGTAATATTTTGCATTTGATTAAAACAATTATTTTAACAAATCATTACAAGTAAATAAACATGTCATTTTCAAATTATGGATGCGATTTAAGCCAAATCTTACCAGCAATATGAGGTGGAAGAACAGCAACCCATTCTCTATCTGAAGCTTTCAAAGCATTCAGCATACGTTCATGATCTTCAGTGACGGGGATGTAAGGCTTAGGAACTTTTTCTCTTGGCCAAAAGAGGAAGGCTACAAAGTATTTGAAAATAAATTTTTATAAATGTACAAGTTTAATACAGGAAAGTCGCTGATGAAAATTCATGAGTCATTGATAGAAAGTTGCTACAAGAAAAATCTTAAAAATTTTAAATAAGATTTTCAATTTAGTTTTCTTTAAATTTATATTAATAAGATATTAATATAAATTGAAAAACACTGAGCAGAAAAAAAGTTCAGAACAGTTTTACGAGTATAATTAAATTTCAAATTATTACCAGTTAAATAAACAGTATTAATTTGATTCAGATAACATGGCAGGCAAAACTACTAAGCAAATATTTATAGATTCTTTTTAATCCATTTCTTTATTTTAAAACTTCTGATGTGTAAATTATATGACTTTCTCTTACAAATGTTAAAGAAGACAAATTTTTGATAATTTGCATTAAACTTATTTCATTTGAAACTGAAAAACAACTCTACAATAATATTAAAGTTTGGTGGTTCCTTTTCCAAATATAGGAGACAAAGCTGAGCTAATCTTCTATATTTGGCGGGCTTGTTATATGGTTGTTTTGGAAACAATTTTTGTGGCAAATATGGCTACTATTTTGCCAAAACTCACCCAAGATAGGCAAGAATTTTGGCATGGGCCAAACAATAACTGTTAATAAACTGTATTGAAAGCCTTCTGCATATGACATTATAAATAGGGTCCTATAACATTTGCATAATTTGTAATTCTCTGCATAAACTACTATTTCCTTTAAACATCGCATTTTTTATTTCTTAATTTTTTCTCAAAACCCTTTGTATCCCAATTCGGGACCATAGATGGGGAAAATGTCACATTCTCCTTTTCACACCCGATTAAGTGGTTAGAAATTCATGAAAGTGGCTCGAGTGTTTGACTCAGACCAATTCGTCCAACATGTGTGAATGTTGGTGATGAAGAAGTCTTCAACAATATTCTAGAATTTGATTATTCACAAAGACTTGAGTATGCTGCTTACAAGGGGCATGTCAAGGAATGCTCCTCTGAAAACTTAGTAAGATTTTGGAATTGAGAGGCTGTTTCACAGAGGTTTCCATAACACGCAAAGTAAAGCAAGTGCTTTCGGTTTTAACGAATTCTGTAGATAGTGAAAGAGCAATTTCATGTTATGGCCAAATATTTACTAAAGACATAGTTTGAAGTGAAAGAATCATTGGTTGCCAGACTAACATTATTTTACTAAACTTTATAGCAAAAGTAAGACACACTTATATTTTCTAATTATAAATTAAAATATTGCTTTTCTTTTTAATTAGTTAGTTATTTCAATACTCATCCGTATTATTTCAATAAATTTCTATAAATATCGAATGATTTCAATAAGCTACTGCATCGATGCTGCAAAATTCCAAAATTTTTTCAGCATATTTTGTAGGGCCTTAATTATAAATAAACTATCCAGTTAAGCAAAAAGGAAGATGCACAACTAGATGCTTTAACAGTCCTAAATAAAAAATTTCAATATCCTACAGCTAATCCTTTCTGAGTTATGCGAGTTACATATATTATGTAAATACAGGCATAATGCCAAAATTAGTGAAAATGGATTCACTGCTAGTCAAAATGTATTGAACATGAATATACTGGGTGTCCCAAAAAAGCGGTAACACACTTTAATTATTCATCTATTAGAGATAAGTGGTCAGGGTGAAAATTTTCTCCAGGGGGTGACATTTGAAAAAAAAAAAAGGAGGGAAGGTGTAAATGCTCCACTCACATAATTATTATTGTATAGTAGGTATTACATGACAAATGCAGTCACCAACATGTTTGGGAAGTGACTTAAATTCAAACAAAAGTCGAAACCTGATATTCTATGCACATATATTCCTGACTATGTCGATTCTAGGTCTACCCTCAAATTCAGCAAACACTCAAATATTGAAATAACTAATTTTACAAATTTGGAATTTTTTTGTAAGAGGGTTGTAAACAAGTTTAAAATATTTAATATTTTGAAAATTAATGGGAGGAACTTTTTTTTAACATAGTTTTTTTTTCTATCTTATTTTGAAAAAAATTTCAGTTTATATTGCCTACTTATTTCTAATCTATAAAAAATTAAAAAGTGTTAAAACCTTTTTGGGAGACTATGTATGTAATACATGTAGTGACATAGTTTTATAAGTTGAGATGTCGCACAGAGGACAATATTTTCACAGCTGCCAACATTTAAATTTGAAAATTAGTACAATTGAACTGTATTGTCTTTTTTTTTAATGCACAGTAGTTTTGTTTTTAGATTTTTTTCTTTCTTTTGAATTATACCTATGCTAAAATAAAATCTTACAAAACTAACATTATTAACATTCAAAATAACTTAAACAATTATTCCTTTATTATACAATGACTAAAGTGCACAAATGATCATCAGCGTAAAAAAAATACTCAAAACATGCAACACTGGATATTTTAAGAAGCAGTGGCATTTTTTCTGGATGTGCAAGTTGTGTATCAACACCCAATGAAAAGTGGAGTTTTTATTGGGTGTTGAGAAGACCAATTAAATTAATCAGAGATTTTTATTCAATGAACAAGGAACATCTTCAATAATTGAATAGAATCAATTGTCAGAATCATAATGCTTAAATTTATTTCTTGTTGGCTTTTATAAACAGTTTTAGTCCAGCTACAGTATTTTTTATTTCAACTTTTATTTAATTCTTTTGTATTGTTTTCAACCCCATCTGAACTTGCTTTTATTAATATTTTTTTTTTTCCCTGGTTTTCTTAGGGTGAAAGTAAGGTTAAAAAAAAATTGTTTTATATTTGATATGGGTCAATTTTTACTCTTACAGTATTGAAGGTTTAAACAAAAGAATGCTACAGAAAAAATTTTATTCTCAAGAGAGATATTATACTTATTAACATAATATACTTCTTTTTTGGCTGAAAAAATTCCAAAAAGTTTATAAATAAACAGCAGAATTTACTGATATGAAGTAGAACAATTTGTAGAAATCCACTGATCTGTAAAATAAACAAAACCACAGAAAATTCTCATGTTTGCATTGTCTCTAAAGAAAGAACATAGGAGCTGAGCTATGCAAGAACTGAACATTTCAGGGATGTGCAATGTTTTCAGAAATCTCATTAAAAATTCTTACAATTTCCAGAATTGTTAGTTCAATAGTACAGCTAATATAAAATTCTTAAACAGTACAAAAAGTTGTACAAGTTGGCAGCTATGTATTTCAAGGAATCTTTCTATTCCCTGTTATGTTGGATACCTAATTTATATAGACTTAAATTGCTATTTAATATATCACACACAGAAAATATTCCTCTTATTTTAAGTAGAATGTGGCAACCCTAGAGGAGGGAGGGGAAGTGAAGAGGCACAGCACTGATATATATTTAGGTATTATAAAGTAATCATTACATGATATGCAACAGGATACTCGTTTCACATTATGCATTTTCATTCCTTCCAATATATTCTTTGTCCCCTCCGACATAACTGTAGTAGGGCCTAAAAAAAAATCATTGTATGTTTCAATAACTTGAATACAGAACACAAAACTATAAAAATATCATTTTTAAACAGTAATTCAGGTAACTACTGATATGAAGTAGAACAATTACTTCCTTTTATATGTCTCAGATATTTTTAATAACCTCCTTTTTTTTTTCAAATCAAGGCCCTGGTTCCTGGAATATTAATAATCGTGCAGTTTTAATTATTGTTAAAAATGTTAGGTTATCTGAAAAGTTTTTTTTTTTTTTTTTTTTTTTTTTTTTTTTTTTTTGGGTCATCAGATAGAAATAAAAGCAAGAAAATGATTTTGAGACTTGAAAATTTTTTTGAAAATACATAGTAGCGATAGGCAAATGAACTTTTGACCTAAATAATTTTAAACACTAACTGTCTGTTCACATCATTTTTTTAATGTTGAAGATGTACAACAATTTTTGTCATATCATGCTTTTTTGTTTCAAGAAACATAAAAATGCGACCAAGACAAGGGATAAAATTCGTCAAGGTATAGAAAAGCTATTATGACTGCTTGAATTTGTCAGATGTGTTTTGTGAAGTTTTGTAAAAAATTTCTCATTCAATTGCACACTACAGTCCAGAAGACAATTGAAGTTGGCAGTGATACTGAAAATAATACTATGATATAAGGCTTGCTCTAATAACAGTTCCATCATTTTTTATTTAATTTTTTTACACATAAAACTTTACGGCTAAAAAATAACTATACCATGGCATCACTTACTAATACACCTTCTATCATTTTTCTAGATAGTCACATCTGACAACATTGAGTATATCATTGTAGCGTGCAATCAGTTTGAAGAAGTCACTCTGGCAAAACTGCATTACACAATGCACAAAAAAAAAAAAAAAAAAAAAAAAAAAAAAACTTCTCAATTGACCTTTGTACATGTGACAGTGGTACAGTTTTACCAATATATATATATATATATATATATAATTCCTACCGTTCCTCCAAGTTTGTTCACAAAACATCGGTATGCAAAATTAAAAAACTTGTGAATTTGAAAAGAAAATTATTAATGTACACATTTTAACAAATGTTAATTAACACTCTTCAGCATTTAGTTCTTCATCTCAGGCATATTTTTGCATTCTTGAATCCTATGTTAAAAGCAAAAAATTTTACTTCTGAAAATGGTGACCTGAGCAATTGGTATTGTACCCTTTTGCCGATTTCAAAAGACTGGCTTAAAGGTTATGAATCAAAATTAACTATATTTATTAAGTTTATTAAATTACTTTTCATTTGATTAATACATAGCAAATATATGAAATTTTACATAAGCATAGAAGGAAAAAAAAAGCTATACTTAGGTCATTACGCGTTCCTAATGCAATAATTACTGCATCATGATCTTTAATAGCATCATAAACAGAATCTTTGTTTAAAACATCTCCTTCTACAGTATTCTGAGGATTCACAGAACCCAACTTTGCCTTGCTGCGAACAAAAGCAGTAACTTCATAACCTAAACATTTTGAATAATAAAATGAGACATTTGTTGTAAAAAAAAGGTTTTATTTCAAAGCAATATCAAATTACTAATACACAATGAAAATATAAGTCATTAATAATTCAATAAGGTGCATCTGCAGAGATGGTTTTTAGGGGAAGGAATTAAACAAGTGAAATGACTGCATCTGCTCTTGTAATCTAACTGTTCTAGAAGTGGTGCTTTTGAAATGAACTGGCATTTAGACATACAGGTTAGAATGGATTACTACAAAAATATTTGTATTACTAAAATCACTTTTTACTTTCCAATTGTAATCTCTTGTTTATTTTTTGAGTAGTCTAAAGAAAATGACTGACATATTACAGTTTTAAAAATAAATTCGGCTTTAAATGGTCTATTATTAAGATTTTGTTTAAGGCTTCAACTTTTGTCGTACTTGAGGATGAACAAATAGGGGGTGACTTCAATGGCTTTTACAAGGGCGATAGGTAGGAGGTGAGCACCATGGAGAAATCCTTCTGACAAAGGAAATGGCCTTGGAAAGAACATTTGGGATTTTTAGTCTAGCTTGTCAGAGTAATTTGCGAGAATGGAAATATTCTGGCTTTTGTATTACTTTATATCAGCGGTTCCCAACCTTTTAATGTCAACCTCCCCCTCAATAAAAGATAATTTACAGTGGTGCACCCCCCCCCCTCTCACATTTTTCAGAATACATTCAGTTTTTGTTCTTAAACAATGAAGATTTAGTGGAATTTTCTACAAAATAATGTTGTCAGTAAAGTTTGAATGAACATTTTAAGTGAAAATAGATATATTTTTGAGTAAAAATAAGAATAAATAAGATGATTTTTTAAAACAAGCATCACTACTTGGTCTTTGTTCTCGCACCCCCCCCCCCCTAGGGTGCCCGCCCCACCGATTAGGAAATGTTTTAGATAATCATGAAAAAGAAAATTTTGATGGGTTTCAACCTTTAATACACCATTTGGCAGCAAAACTTTTTCAGCATATGTATTATTAGTAATTTATCTTTCGTCATTACTGCAAATAAAATTTTGAATGAATAAATAGAACTTAGCAACAGAGGGCAGGGAGGTAAAAAATCTTGGGATAGAAATTAATCAGAGGACTATCTGGGAATATTTTCCAGGGTCCCATTTTTGTGAATTTCAACACTTGTTTTTGTGACATTTCATACTAATTTTTGGTACTTACCGGTGGTCCGCCAAGACAAGTAATTTTTCACAAAGATAAGTGCTGTACACATGAAATTAATGATGGTTTGGAATACAATTGGCAACAGCTTGCCAGGAATGATCACTGGGATAATATGTAAGTACATAATTTTTAATAAAAGTCACTCTGTTTGTTAAGATAATTGATAAAACAGATTAAAATGTAAATAAAATACCAATGAATAGCCATTTTAATCAACTGTAATTTTGTGAAGGGGCCATTTGATCAGTTTCAATTTTAAGGGCCGTTTTCATATTGTAATTTTGTGAAAGGACCTCAAAATGGACCCAATTTTCATCTGCACCAACCCCTGTTAATTATTGTTTGCAATATATTCATTTTTTTTTTTTAATCTGGTCAACAAAATATCCTAAATTTTTTTTTTTTTTTAAAGGAAAGGAAAAACCAATGGTTAGCAAACCATCTAGATTTTAGATCCTTGAGTTTTGAATGTCCAGAATTGGACTTTGTACTACACACCATAAGTGATGGCAATTAGGACTATATTCTGCATCCAGTGCTGTTTACATATCGATGCTTATGTTCACATGTTTCATTTGGTGATGGTTTTGACGCCATTGTGGGTGATGCATAGCAAGAGTGAAGTACAATGCCAGTGGTAGTTTTGACTGGCAACCATAAAAAAAAGGTGTATCATCAGTTTGGGAATTTGAAATTGTTTCATGTTATGGATAGAAAAGAAGAAAATACGTTATTGTATGAAAAGAAAGTGTGTGTGTGTGTGTGTTTGTTAGAAATATGGGGCGAATATAAAACTAAATAACAGAAAGCATGTTGGTTCTATGTTATAAGTGTATGTGTGTTTGGTCTAACAAATTTTTAATTTCTAAAGAAATATAGTGCGAACATAAAACTCAATTCAATAAAAGAAAATATGCTGGTCTTAGGTTATAAGCCAGTGGGTGTTGGGGACATTTCTGAGTGGTTAATTTAAAAAAATAAAGATGAGGGCTTTCTTCAACGAATCTTTGCGATGTTTAAGGTGAACTTTAAATTGATAATTGATGTTATTGTTAGTGCGGTACAGCTTTACTATGGTCCCTTTGGCGCGCTTTATTTTTGGCGACTTTTTTTAGCGCGATAAAGGATGCCAATATGGCAACCCCGCCGTCGGATGTTCCGGAGCGGTAACCCTAACCTCGGGCGAAAAGTGGATTCTTCCGTGACGTCACGGATGCGCTCGTGTTCGTCCGGCAAATCGTGACCGTTTGTTCCTTTCATGAACTTTTTGAGCCCCGTGTATTTCTTAATCTTAGCGCGGGAGGTTCGTTCGAATGGTTGATCTGCCATGTGCTTTATGGTTTTATTTTAATGGCTTTATTTTACATTAAATTTTATTATTATTTAATTATTTTTGAAATTTAAAACGTCTGTTCAGGTTCATACTGACTGTTTACATACAGTTTTGTATGAATAAGCATTCTTTTGATAGCACGTTTCAGATTAATATTTGCGTTCTCGATTGTTTATTTGTTAAGGGTAGAAGCAACAAATAATTACGTTATTAATATTTTATACAGTGAAATAATTTTAGATATTTTGATTTTATTATTTCCATATTGCAATAATTTAGAGATTTTAATCAAGGTATGTGATAAGAATTTTTTGTTTTTATTTGTTATTATTACCTTTGTTTATTTGTTAATGGTAGGAGCAACAAATAATTCCGTTATTAATATAATATTTGATATTTGATTTTATTATTTCAATATTGAAACAATTTAGCGATTTTAATTAAGGTATGAGATAAGCATTGTTCGTTATGATTTGAATTAGTTCTTTATTTTGCTTACGTAGTCTTTGTCAGAATGCTAAAATGTATTTTAATTTTTTTGTCTTTTTTATTTGTTATTTTTGTGAGGTATTGCCTTTAGAATATTATTTGTTTGCATTGTTTAATTTAATCTACTAAAAAGAGAAAGGGGGGTTAAGGGGGGGGGGCACAGCCCCCCTCACACAAAAAGAAAAGTTATTAAATTTTATTAAACCGAATCTATATGTACATGTAAGCTTGTTATCTGTTTAATTTTTTTTCATAAAAATATTTAAAAGCCATTGAAATAAATCATAGCAAAATTAACGGCGACGATCAATTATCTCGGAACCAGCGCCATCCGATCCGCCATATTGTTTACAATTGGCATCGGCAAGGCAAACTTGGGTTGGCGACAAGATTTTGTCGCCAAATCAAAAAATCGCCAAAAAGGGACCATACTAAAGCTGTTCCGTTAGTGCTATTCTAATCATACTGATTTTAATGAGGTGTACAACTATTGTTTTATCCAATGTATTTTTGAGTTGAAAACAGGCCAGTGTTAGCCCAGTTTACATAAGCTGCACAACTAGGTTGTTTAATCCACTGAAGTTATTTTTTAGTGAAAAACGTTCCATTGTTTGCTCATTTTAAATCACCTGTTGCTGAATTTGCTGACGTTTTATAGGTTAAATATGGACAGTATATTTTGTTTTAATGTTTTTGTTAGTGGAATTTATGTGCAATTTTAATGTGTTAAAATTCTTTGCTTTGTTGATCGTGCAAAATGGTTGGAAACAGACGCTGAGGCTTGGCAACCGCCAAGCTCCAGCAGCTGTCACCGTGTTTACATGGGGCACGCAACATCTTGGTTGATTTTAACAGCAATTATTACATATGTTTGTAAAAGCTTGTGATTAATGGCAGCTTTCATTCTCACACCAATATACTTTTATTTGACAAATCAATAATGTCCATTTGACATCATATGCTATTATTAGCAACTGACATTGCTTGATTTTTTAGTATTAGCGAGATAAATTTGTAGAAATACAAAAGTAAAAACTTGTAAAAAATTATTAACTTGTTGAAAGCCATCAATTGCTATCAACAACTAGATAACGCTTTGTAATAATATAAAAGTTATTCAGCTTTATAATTTGGAAGTCTTTTTTCCTTAAAAGCCTTTAGTCCTTCAATTCGATCCTTAGTACCAATAACCTGTGCATAGCATGCTTGTTCTATGGTTAATCCAGTATGCAAATCCACATCTAATCCTTTATTAATAGCAATTTTTGCTAGTTTAATAGCTATTGGTCCTTGATCTTTGATTTCATTAGCCAATTCTAATGATTTTACACAGGCTGCATTTCCTTCCTCATTTTGATTCACGACATGATTAACAATGCCAAATTTAAATGCTTGATCGCCATCTATTATTCTACCAGTAAAAATTAGTTCTTTAGCAAGGGATGGGCCTATTAGGCGAGGCAAAGTCTGTGTGCCTCCCCCACCAGGTATTATAGCAAGTTTCGTCTCGACTAATCCCATCTTGGCAGATGCGGCAGCTATACGTATGTCACAAGCTAGGGCCATTTCAAGACCGCCACCGAGAGCATATCCGTCGATTGCTGCAATTACTGGCAGTGGGAAATCTCTTAAATTTTGAACTAACTGTCGAATTTGTGCAACAAATGGGCCTACTTCTGATTCTGGCATCGAAGCTCTCTCTTTCAAATCGGCACCGGCACAGAAGGCATTTTTAACTAAGCTGTGAATAATTAGAACGCGTGCATCTTTATCATATCTGAGCGACTCCAGAGCATCCCGGAAAGAGGCAAGCATCTTTTTACTAATAGCATTTCTGTTGTCGGGGCTGTTCAAGCCCAACTTGATGATGCCTTTTTCATTATCATTTTGTTCAAGGACAATAAATTCCTTTGAAGAAGCCGATGTACTCAGTTTAGGCGCAACTAGTAACCAATAATTATTATATTTATTCACTTGGGAAAAGAAATTTCGCTTTAATATGCTTCTTATGCAATTCATGATGCTATCGCTTTGATCACAAACAAAACAAACAAGTAAACAAAATCACGTGACTATAACTTAAAAGATTTTTTACCAGCTTTTAAAGCAGCATTGACAGTTGCTTGTCCTGTATTTCCAGACGCTCCGAAAATTATGACTTTTTTTATTACACTCATTCTTTTATTAATTATTTTTCTCACACTACAATTTAATAAAAATATATATGGGCGTAGTCCCACACCCAACAAACACTGGTAAGAACAAGAGATCCGTTCCTAGATTACGCACCGCGCACCATAGTCCATGTTATGCAAAAAAAAAGGGAATTTTCCCGCAAATCAAGAAAAACAGCATGATAGGGAATTTCGCCATTGGACTTCTGCTGACTCGCAATGCCTTTATTGTTAGAATAGACCTTTTGCATGGTTCCTGAGTTCGAGGCTAAAATTCATCTGCTGGCGGTATTTACGCTAAGGTGACCGGGGACAGTCCCCATTTTCAGGACGTTTTTCAAATTGTCCCCAGAATGTAAAAATGGAACTGGGGACAATTTTTATTTACTGCATTGTTTTTCAATTAAATTACTGTTAATTATTGCATTAATTATAAATGTCCCCAGTTTTGTCGTCAGAATCGGGGACATGTCCCCGATTCTGACTACAGAAATCTGGTCACCTTAATTTACGCGTAAAATATCATAATATTTTCCGAGTTTTCTTCTGGAGTAGATTTTTCTGTATTTGTAGTTTTTGAAGGAAAAATTTTTTCATTAAACCTGTAAATGACTTGTAACATTTTTTATGATAACCACTTTCAAATAAATCAGTCGGCAAAGCAACATCTTTTAATTTATTTTACGTACCTTTCGATGTTTTAATACTGTTCGACACTTTATCAAGGTCTCTTCCGTAATTAATATTAAATTCACATCAGAATTTTTACAAAAAACATAGTTCAATGATTCTGCCATGATATTTTTTAAAAAACTGCAAATATTTCTATTTTACCCGAACACGTTACAACGGAAATCACAGTTGCACTGAATCGGGGCCGTCGTTATTAGCAACCGGGCCTGCTTATTCGTTGCCACCGGAAAAAATGGGTGAATCAGTGAGGCCTAATGTTTGCATTTGCGCTGCTCGATTGTATGCGATTTGGTACTATAAACGTTATTTTATTTTATAATTAAAAAACAATTTTGTTATAGTTTTGTCATAGTGATTTAATAACAAGGTGATTTAGATGTAGGTAATGATTTTTTGAAGATTGCGCCTTTATTTATGGAAATAAATCAACAAAGAATTCGAACTTTCAGTTCTGAATGTAACGGTAAGTGTACACCTGTATAACTTATTTAGAAATTCTACAAGTTTATAGGATATAAACCATGTTTTATGAATTAATATTCATGTTATTTATAAATTATTTTAATCTGAAATCGTTTAACTTCGGTACTTTATTATTCTAGTAAATAAGCGTTCGTTGTAATACTAGTTAGACATTCTTATCTGTTTAATTCTTTCAGTTGAAAATGTCATTTATAATTTATTATAAATGCACTAAATGTGTGATATTGGTTTCAGTGCAGAAGTACTGTAAAATATACTATTAATTTATGCACATGTTTATGTAGAAACTTTAATTGAAGTTAATATTTTGTATAAGCGTTCATTATGCTCAATTTCAAAGTTCCATTTAATGTTAGAGGTAATGGCTATAATAAGGTACATTAGGTAATGACTATGATAAAAAATAATTAATTCAAGGATCGTTTATTTTTAGTTTACTAGAGTGATTAGAACAACTTGTGAAAAGGAATCCTGAAATTTTTCGAGTCCTAGAGCTGTTACTATATCTTAATTTGTATTCAAAAGCCGTGCAGAAGGGTTTTTTTGGCCACAACCCTAATATACAGCAATGCACGGACGAAAACATTTCTTTTCAATCACCAGTTAATAATCACAAAAAAAAAGAGGTGGAATATTAGTGGTATTTCCTAGTATGGTCGTCTAAAATTTATTATTTTTCTTTGGAGAAAAAAAATATATGGAACTAAATCTGAAAATTATAAATCACTAGCTGAAGTACCCGTTCTTCGCACGGGAATGAATGGACTTTTTGATATTACGATTTGTGGTGATTACTATTCATTGTAATAAAGAGATATAGCAAAATGGATATCGCATTATATTGTGTTCAATAACCATGCATACCGAATTTCAAGGCAATCGTTTGTACGGCGCAGAAGGCCATGCGGCGTAGCGCAATCTAGTGGCGAGTTTTAGCAAAACGGATACGGCGAAAATATTCTTCGCATTCAGATATCGATGAATACGAAATTTCAGGACGATCGGCTGGACAGCCCTGAAGTTCATGTGTTGACGCGACATCTAACGCGAAACTCTTCCCCGTGTACTTAAACTTGGCGTATGTAAACTTGGCCAGAAGTGGGAAACAAGAAGTGTGAAAGTAGACTCATACAACCATATTACTTTCTTCCACTGCTCCAAGCTTTATGACTTAAACACCACTTTTTCTTGTCATGGGCATTATCATCACTGATGAATGCTGTTTGAATTGCAGCTTGGCCAACAATACCCTGCTTGTGGGGCTCCCTTCTTACTGTTTTGGTAGTCACAGGGTTTGTGAGCACGACATTCATTTCAGAAGTAACTTTTGCAGCTGTCTTCTTATTTTTCGTCACAATCCTCCTTAATGCTCGTCTGTCACGATCACTCAGCACACACTTTCGTTCGCGCTGTGATTTAACAGATGATGTTTTTCCGTATTTTACAGTACCTCTTACAACACTAAACACCTCCGGCTACCTTGCTTACGGAAGCAGCCACCATACGAGCTCCAACAATTTGCCCACGTTCGAAATCTGTTAGCTCTGACATGATGCAATGACAACTTCACAGAACAGTGCCCCGAAAACAACTGAACAGCGTAACGTCAGTTGGCGAAAATGCCAGCGCCATCTACCTATTTCAGTAGAATTAATCTTTCTTTTCAAACATGCATTTCATAAGGTGTTTCCATATTTTTGTCCAACCCCTGTGTATATATTTTAAAGGGCCTTTCTCACACTTTACCCTATTTTTGCAGGTCTGTCAACTGAGACAGGAATTTTCGAAAAATAAAGAAAATAGAGCAGAACAGAAATATCTCGATACTGCATATTTTACCCACTTTTTCCAAAAAGGTTCCTTGGTTACAAAAATATAAAAGAAACAGGAAATGGGTAAAATATGCTTCAGCCCACTGCAAGAAGATTTTTATTTTATTTTTATGTGCGATAAACGCGCTGTGAAAAGATCCGAAAGATTTTGCTTTTTCGCGTATGCATTGTTTTGTAATCTAGCTAACCAGTAACGAAAATGCTGCTTCACTTGACGTCATTGAACTGTTAATTTGGATTTTTGCGCGTGTGTTATTGTTATTGCACTGATGTTTACATCTAGTTGTTGCCGTTCCCATAGTAGAAATATCGTCAATTTTGTTACCGCATACGTTAGCGTATTATATAAGTAGATGTTAATCTGTGCCGTTCTTGCTAAGAGATAGAGCGCAGTTTTTATTGTCTGCCACGGGCGCTACTTTACCTAGATACGCCACTGGCTGCTATGCAACACAGACAGTGGCAAGTATTTTGAGAATACGTCTTTTCAACGTGCCGGAAATAGCGTAACAACATTTCAGAGATCTAAATGAGACGCTCTGCGTTGTATGAGTAGTTCCCCCATGGTAAAAGCTAGATATTTTATAGGAAATGATTGGGGCAGGGGCAAATTTCAAAAAGAGTTATAGAATCTTTCAAGAAACTTTCAAAACACTACGTCAACGGCCATATTTCAAAGAATCAATATTCTATACCAGGGGCGTAGCCAGGGGGGGAGATATCGGGATATATCCCCCCCCCCGAAATTTTTGTATTAGTGATGAAATTCCGTCTATTTATGCAGACATAAGTTCATATCCCCACCCGAAAAATTTTCCTGGCTCATCGCCTGTTCTATACTTCTCGATACATCTATTCATGAATATTCTATCAATAAATACTCAATTTGCTCAATACTCAACAAAATCAATGGGCCAAATCACACTATTCACTCTACTATTTTTTAAAAATATTGATTCAATAAGAACTACTCATAAATAACGCTACTGAGGTGATCCAACTATACTGAAATAGATAAATTTTTTGAAACAGAAACAACTAAAATAAATGTCATTTAACGATGAATCCCAACAAACGATCTAAACACGTGTTTTTAGATCATTCGCATTCTTTCGAACCTCTTGTATTGTTGTCAATCAATAATACATGCTTCAAGAATGGGAAAATTTGTAACAATACAAATCACTTCTTAAATAAGCTATTGAAAGTTTGTTGGAAGTGCTTTAACTCCGATCTAAAGCTGCAATTTGACCGCTGATAATTGATATTTTACTGATTTTTTTGCATAAACTTGTTCAACTGCTTTAAGTGGTAAAGCTTACAGATTTGAAATGCAACTTAAGTAGATTAATCATGGGTGTAATTTGCCGATTGCTATGTTTTTTGTAGTTCTTTTCTTGTGTTTTGCAGTTCTCTACCTGTGCTACTATGTGTCTAGACGGATGCGGAGGTTTCTTCGAGATGAATGTGGATTTCCGATAATCATTTTTCCTTAGTTTTGCAGGATCCTAGAAGCAAGTTTTTGGACTTTGTATTGACAGGTTTGTTTTGTACTGGTATCGGTAAGGTACTTTATTTGCTTTCGCTGTTTCCTGTCATGCATCCTAGGAAGTTCCGGAAGAGCGGTAAGTTGGTTCCTCTTAATAGTAATTGTCTTCCAGTTTTGCAGGATTCTAGAAAAGAGTTTTTGGACTTTCTCGTGAAAGTCTGTAAGTCAGGACCTTCGCTCTTTTCTGCTGGTTCCAGTCATCCAGCTTTGTGAGGTGGACGAGGCAGGTAAGCTGCTTCCTTTTGATAATATTTTTCCAGATTTTCAGAGAGCAGCTGTGGAGCCTTTGGACTTTGGATGCTGTTACGGAGAGGCTGTGGATGGCTCTTCTGTCGAGGAAACTTTACCTGGTATATCCGATGAGGTAAGTTTTCCAGTTGTTACTTTTCCACTTAGACCTTTTCAGTAGTCACGTGCTCAGGTTGTAGTCACCGGGCTTGGTGTGCAGAAGGAATTGGAAGAAAAGGTAAGGCGGTCCCTTCCTGTCCCTCGTCAGGAGGCGTATCAGGAGTAGGGGAAGGTTCGTCCGCATGTGCAGACGTCTTTGCTAAAGCCTGTTGCTGTGTGTCTATAGTAGAGTAATCATATTCCTCTTTCCAAACGAAGAGTTCTTTCTACTTTTCGCTTCGTTTCTTAAACACCACTGACACCAGGTGAATAACCCTTTTTTCCCCTGTGACAACTCGAATCCACGCATGAATTTTTGAGAGAATATTTTTTTATTTGTTTCTAAAAACATGCTATTTTTTGTATCAACATCTTTACTATTGCTCACAATTATAAATTATTTAACAGAATATGACCCTAAATCCATTACTAGCATTAAATGCATAAACTGATGTAAAATTAGCATTTTCTGTTATAGTTGCCGCGATGGAGCTCCTACAGAGCAGTTT
Source organism: Cheiracanthium punctorium (assembly GCA_038373885.1). Lineage (NCBI taxonomy): Eukaryota > Metazoa > Arthropoda > Arachnida > Araneae > Cheiracanthiidae > Cheiracanthium > Cheiracanthium punctorium. The sequence goes on along the minus strand of JAWZYV010011930.1, from coordinate 643,643 downwards.
AATTTCGGCGAAATATTTGTTATTATAAAGAGTTACGTCAGTTTATTTCTAAAAGGGAAAATATAATTCACTTCTTTCAGCATTCTTTAAGCAAAAAATTTGATAAATTTTGCTATATTCTCCATACTTCACATTTTTTCTGTTATTTTAAAAAGTGCCAGTACGCGCTTCTCTTTTCTTTTCTTTTTTTTTTTCCTCAACGCTTGTTTGATGCAATTATTTTAGGACCTCTTCTTATCGATAAAACTGTATCCTGAATTAGAAATTAGAAATCTAACTATCCAATTTGTTGATGTTTATGAACGTACAGCAGATTTCGTTTAACCGTTGTAAAGCTATCTGTTTTTGATTTACTGAATTCTTCGTTTCATTAATAACATATGGACCTTCTGTTTGAGAAAATTCAACAGTAAATCCACACGTAGTTTGTTTATACTATTTTCTTGGTCAATTACATTTATTTTGGTTCGAATTAAGAAAAAAAAATCTTTAAATTCTTAGAAGTCATATCTGTAAAATTGTTGTATTACATATATTTCTTGAGTTTTTAAATCTATTAACGAATGTTTTATATTTGTGAAAAAATTGTTATATTTCTTTTGATACTTCATATAAATTATTTTCTAAAGTGTTTTTAGTTTAGTCTTGTTGCTTACATTTAGTATGTACTAGTTATTATGATGAAATTCAAGTTTTTTTGGCCCATTGTTTAAATTATTCTCTTGTGTATTTTTTAAAAAGTTTTCAAGTGGAAGTATTTAATTTTCTCTTCATTTGGCTTCTCTTCTAAATTATGTAAACTTGTCATTTAGCTTAAGATTTCTAAACAAATTTCACTAGTTTGGCAAAATGATATCAATATATCCACCCTGATACAACAGCAGTATATTCTGCCAATAACAGTACATTAAGTATATCTGTCTATAATCTGAAGTATAAAATCAATAATTATCTGTCATGGTGAATAAAAACCTAATCAATGTCTAAAAAAGCAATAGTTAAATAGAAACATACACTCTCAATTAAAAAATCACACATATGTTTTTTATACAGTATTTGCCTTCAGAAAATAAAAAACTGAATTGTTGCATTTTAGACAGCTTTTGTCCTCCGGACAATTAAAAGCTGACACACTTATAGTTTTTTACACAGTTTTTGTCTACAGACAATTGAAAATAGATTTCTTGCTTTTTGCAAGGCTTTTGGGCACGGAACAGTTAAAAGCCGTCCCACTCAGTGCCATATTACCGGTAGGGCAAATAGGGCAACTGTCCAGGGACCACAGATTTTAGGGGCCTCAAAATCTTATATTTTACACTTTTATAATTTCACACAGAGCCGTGCTTAGAGGGGTGCGAAGGGTGCAACCGCACCGGGCCGCAAAAAGTCAAACTAGTCAATGCATGACCTTTAAAATCTTTCAGATCAATCGAGATATTTCTCAATATTCCAATAGATTTCTTTAGCCAATACCCTTTGACCTACTAAATATCAATGTGACAAGGTCAAATTTGAAAATCTTAATTTTCTACTGTGATCTGAATTATTCGCTTTCAAATTAAAGATCTACATCACAGCTCTTACAAAGACTGGCTTCGACTTCCCTGTTTACTAATACAACACCTTAAGTATAATGCAGTATAAGTTTTAATGATAGACGAGAACACATTTCTGCGTAAAATTAGGCATGTGGCGTACTGAAACACATACCTATATTTATAAGAGTGTCTGTGAGTCATGGTTTCATAGACGTAACCCTATAGAAACACATGTGAAAATATAGAAAAATACTCAAATCAACTAAAATTAATATAGTTTGGTATTATTAACATTGTTGAATAATAATAAAAAAAACATATAAAATGTTTCAAAAATATGAATAAGTGTATGTGTACAAAGTTATAAAACAATGAGAAAATTTTAAGTTCTTTGTTCTACTATTTTTAAACTAAAAGGAATGCTTATACAAGGGCCGCAAAAAAGTTGACCTTGTACCGGACCGCAAAAACACAAGGCACGGCCCTAATTTCACAATAGGATAGATAACAAAGGAAAAAAAACGTCAAAAGTTGTACTGTCTTTCCATTATAAAATATGAACGATGAAAACAATTCAAATTTACATCTGTGCATAAATTAATTTAAACTTCTTTTCCATTCGTCAAAAGGCTCTATAGATAGCATAGGTGCCAACATTTGTAGAATCTGATTAGCTACCTTTTTGTAATGAGTACTTTTAAAGTTTGAAAGTAGCAAAATTTTTGTAATTACACGCTTAAATCTATTGATTAAAACTAACACTCATTTATTGATTAAATTTCTTATCGGCCGATTTAAATCCTTTTACACCAAAAAATACTCATTCAAGACAATAATTTGTGAATGCCTCAATTCGCCCCAGCACTCCCCATCCGCTATATTCTATTTAACTCATTTTCCGCAAAAATCTTGTCTATTTGAGTATTCTCTTTCTTCTCCCCCCACGACCCATATCCTATTTCTATCACGTAACCTGACCAACGTTCTTAACGGATAACGGTTCATAATAAAAAACGCGGGCATAGTTGTGTGTGTTTATGTTATATCCGAATACCAAATGCATCTTTTTCATACTCAGAGTTGTGAAATAAATTCAGCCGTGATATGGAGGAGATGCTTTAGGTAAAGATTTCGCTTTAATGACATAGTTTCTTACGATTGGATTATAAAAAGCTGTTGTAAAACAAATGAAGTTATGATATCTCCACCCAAAGTGAGTAAGTAATATTTTACCTTGTTCATGTCAATAAATTGGGTTGCTGCTTTAATTAAATCTCACAGCTGGTTTAACCATGATTGCAGTTCTGTATTCTGACTGTACTGTGAATTCGTTTTACAACTAGAGACTACAGTGAAATTATATTCTATTTATTAAAAAAATACTTTTCTATAGTGTACTAGCTGAAGTACCCGTTCTTCGCACGGGAATGAATGGACTTTTTGATATTACGATTTGTGGTGATTACTATTCATTGTAATAAACAGATATAGCAAAATGGATATCGCATTATATTGTGTCCAATAATCATGCATACCGAATTTCAAGGCAATCGTTTGTACGGTGCAGAAGGCCATGCGGCGTAGCGCAATCTAGTGGCGAGTTTTAGCAAAACGGATACGGCGTAAATATTCTTCGCATTCAGATACCGATGTATACGAATTTTCATGACGATCGGCTGGACAGTCCTGAAGTTCATGTGTTGACGCGGCATCTAACGCGAAACTCTTCCCCGTGTTCAAATAAGTATGCATACCTATTTTCATAGCGATCAGTTGTACAGTCAAGAAGTGATACATTGCAGCGCGATCTAGTGGTTAATTAAAGTAATGATTTGCTACAGTGCGGTCAAGTAGCGAGTTATAGCAAAATGGATAACGCCAAAATATTCTCATTGTTCAAATAGCTATGTATACAGATTTTCATAGCGACCGTTTGAATGGTCAAGAATTTGGCCTGCTGCAGCGTCATCTAGTGGCGAGTTAAAATAATAATGCATTGCAGTGCCATCTAGTGGTGAGTAACATCAAAAGGAACACAGAATATATTCTTCGTGCTGAAATGTGTAAATAAAAGAAATTTTATGCCGATCGGTCGGATGGTATAGAAGTTGATGCATTGCAGCGCCATTTAGCGGCAAGTTACATCAAAATGGATACTGAAGAATATTCTCCGTGTTCTAATATCCGCGTGTACCAAATTTCATCGAAATCGGTTGGACGATATTCGCATAGTAAACGGCTAAACGGAATAGAATTCGACGTTCTGCTGCGCCACCTGGTGGCAAGTTAGAGGAAAACGGATAGCATAAAAAGCTTCTCCATGATAAAAGACTTAGGTGAACCAAATTTCATTGTGCAACGGTGCTGGAGTTTTTCAACCTCATACACACATACCAACATTCATTTTTATCTATAACCAGTGTCATTATATATCCCAGTCTCAAATAAAATCCAGTTTCAAATCTAAGCCTCGCCAAAGTGCCAACATACGCCATTTTGCAAGCGTTTTTTCAGGAAATCATTCGAAGCATCGACTTAGCAGCAATCAATATGGGAAATGGTTCGACCGCGAAAAAGTAAAGCAAGCCTTTATTTGAAAAGTTGAATCCCTTAATACAGCCGAATTTTTTAAAATTATCAACTATAACGTGTTTTGTTCATCGTTACTCCGATGTACTAAATGAGAAGATTTCAATTTTCTGAAATTTGGCGGAATTCCCCCAACTTAAATCAATGTACTCATTTGGCGAGAATTCTGGAGATAGATCGCTTGAAATCCCTTAATATCTGCATTATTTCTTCACGGATCATTAAAATTTAAAGCTGTATTCTAATAAAACCTTTGCACTTGTTTTCAAAAATCTATTTCCTTAAGCTCTCAATAAATTGCGCCAAGCCGAAATCTGTGCAAACAGCTAGAACTCACTTTCTCAAAATCGGCATTTGAGCCATTTTATTTTTTCGCCAAACTAAAAAAATTTACCTATTAGCCTCGGAAATCTTCAATTCTTATTGTTTTGCGTATAAAACATTTCATTCCTGCTCCGATTTCCCATGCACACGATATTATAATAAAAAAATAATAATCTTACAAATATAAACTAACAAAAAAAATCATTATTATTCTTTTATTTTTACTTTGAGAATTTAAAACATTTTATTCGGCAAAATCGCCACACATGGCAACCACGATCCTTATTTCACACTTTTTTCACTACAGGGGTTACAATTACGGAAAGCTTTTTGCGTGGAGAACATAAAAAAATGTCTTATATTCTGGGAACGGGTGGACTTTCAAATTTTTAAAGTGGACTATGATTTATTCTATATTATTTTACATATCTATGCAAAATTTCAGGCGATTGGTCCATTTTTGTGGATTTGTATACGAATCAAATCCACAAACAAACAAACAGAATTTCATTTTTATTTATAAGGATTAAGATATATGTAATGTATTTTCCTTGATTTAAAATTTATTTTTTCGGGCTTATAATAATAGATTACAGCTCTGACAATAAAAAATGAAGAAAACGAATCATTCAATATATTAATCAACAACAGCAAATTTTAATAAAACACCCTTTTTCTAGCTTAAAATAATGATCTTAATTGAGTACAGATATGTTAATTAAAAAAGGGCTTATTTTGCAAAAACGCTCATTCTATAGCTTAAATAATAATCATAATTGAGAACAGTTATATTAATCAAAAACGGACAGACACTCCTCATTTTTGATTATTATTTAGCCTAAATGGAGCTGTTGTAGAATGCTCAAAAATTGAGAATTTTTCGCTCCATTGATTTTTGTCGAAGAATTGAGCAATTTTTACTCAATAGATTTAAGCGTGTAAGTACGCTGATTAGCTGTTATTTAAAAAAAATTAAATTACTGTTTACAAAATGTGGTTTATTATACCGTGTACGTGTTGGCAACTATAAATAAAGCAGTTAGACGTAAAGTTTCACTGTTGTTATCTGTTTCATGATATCATATATATATTTGTTTATTTCAGATTACTTAAAATAAAATTTCGTGTTTGGAGGAAGGAGGAAGATATTTAAAACTTTTCAGACTAAACCAGTCGTAATTGGCTTTTTAGAAGGGGGAAAGTTATCGCGTGGGGCCCAATATTTTTCTTTTGCCCAGAGCCCACAGTTGCCTTGATCGAGCTCTGGTCCCACTTAAAGGTTTTTAAATACTTTTTGATTACAGACAATTGAAAACAGAATACTTGCTTTTTACACGGCTTTTGGCCTTGGGACAATTAAAAGCCGTCTCACTTAGAGATTTTTACACAGTTTTTGCCAACAGATAATTAAAAATTGAATTCTTGCTTTTTATACAGTTTTTGCCTTCAGACAATAAAAAACTGAATTCTTGCTTTTTAGACAGCTTTTGTCCTCCGGACATTTAAAAGCTGACACACTTTTTACACAGTTTCTGCCTACAGACAATTAAAAATAGATTTCTTGCTTTTTGCAAGGATTTTGGGCTCGGGTGAATTAAAAGCCGTCCCACTTAGAGGTTTTTACATAATTTTTGACTACAGACAATTAAAATCTGAATACTTGTTTTTTACACGGCTTTTGGCCTTGGGACAATTAAAAGTCGATTTACTTATAGGTTTTTACACAGCTTGTGCCTATAGACAGTTAAAAACTGAATTATTGTCTTCCACAACTTAAAGCTGACTTGGCTTCAATACACAGTTTTTGGCCACGGGACATCTAATTTTTTTTTTTTTTTTTTTTTTGTAGTTGATTTTAGTAAGAAATGCCCTGAGTGAATGTTGTCAGGAACTCTAAATTTTAAAAATCGAACATTCTATCCACTCGCACCTTAATTCTCAGTTTCAGTTTACGAAATGTTTGTAGGTGACATTTTTCAAAATCAAATCAACACCCACAGAAGAGGCATTCTTGCGAATAGCTGACAAAACTTGAAACATCCAGGATGGCTGACTCGAGGGATTAGTGTGTGGCCCAGCCGAGGAAGTGTTCCTGATATTGTGCTTTCATAAGGCTTTTCTCGTTTAGATTAATCAAAAATCCGGGCAGGCAAGTGTGGACATCAACCACCACAGTTGGTTTTTTAACGTGGTGGGTGTAAACACTTGCTGTTGAATGTTGTGGGGGGGCACTAGGAAGCGGGGGTCCCCTTCCCCCACCCTGGAAACTGGTGTTTTTAAACCAACGGCTTCACTTGTTATTTGTCTGTTTGTTTAATTAAACACCAGGCCAGTTGCTTCACTTTATTGTTTTCTGACCAGACAGTATCTCGCAGGATATTCCATAGTGCTGCAAAATTCAAATCACCTTTCTCACCTTTCACCAAAAATGAAGCCTGCGATATATATAAGAGCTTATAAAACAAAACGAAAAAAAAAAAATGCTTTCTTGAATCGAACAAAATTTATTTCATTCGACAAAAATTTGGTTGGCGCGATCTCCACCGAATAATTTTGTTGGTTTTTAAATTTTTTAAATTAACAAAATCTTTCGTTGAATTTTCAGCCATCCACCCTATTCAGTGTCTTATCCAATCGGCCAAGGCAGGGCCCAAGTTTTTGTTGAATCAACAAAACATTTTTTTTCGGTGCATTATGCATACAGTAAATCTTAGTGTAAATTCTATAGAAGACATCAAAAACTACCTGGGCGTTAGCAGGTTGAAACAACAAACAACCTGCCATTTATTTATTCCCCCTTTTCTTGGAAAAATATTTTTTTCTCTCTCTCTAAAGCTCTGGGTTCAACGCACTTTTACTTACCTGTTGTTGGTCATAGGAGCTAGGGATAAAAAAAAAAAATCCCTCCCGAGTTGAAATATATGCGATTACCCCGTTGGCTCAGTTCGACCTTTCACCCCTGGACCGTATACAGCAGACAGAGGCTTAACCTTCCAACGTTAAGCAAACTTTATGTGGCCGTTTTCTGTTTTCATTTTTCTTTCTTCTGTTTTTTACTTAACTATACCAGGCGATTTAGATAAACGTTTATTAGTACTTGCACCGCTTGTTTTGAAAATGACCAGCCAACAATTTAGGGTTTGCTCGAGTAATTTAGTTTTCAAGTTGTGATGTTTAAAAACTAGGCTATATTTTCTAATATACAGGGTGTGTCACGATTCCCTCCCGAGTTTGGAAGGCTTATAAAAAATATATTTTTTACCAACACAGCAACAAAGCTGACTTTACTGGAGAAAGAAATGTTGCAAGTTTTGTTTTTTAACGTGCGTGACACAATCATGTGCCGCAAGTGACTATGACGTCATACTGAAGTCACGGTAATCAGGCTTTGACGGGAAAATTGCGATTCTAGTTTGTTTAAAATTTCTTTTCCAGATTACATAGTTCATTCATTTTATTTTATTTTTTCAACAAATAAATCGATTTTCTTTCATGAACCATTGATATAAGAGGGGCTGTTTACACAAAACGAAATCTTTCGAATGCGAAAAGTTACCGCACGTTTCCGGAAGAGCATGAAATTTGATTTCGATTTATAATAAAAACTAATTTGAATCATTTGAAGTGGACGAAGATTAAATATTTTGAGTGTAGACATATTTTTGTCACAGGCTTTTTCTGACGCCCGTTGTAATTGCATCTACAACAGGCTTTATCTTTTAGTTCATGAAAGAATTAGTATTAAGAATCGTAAATAGCAAAACCTGGAGAAAACACAAAGATAAAATATTTAATTTTTATAGTGCAGTGTTGACATTTAGACCTTTAGATTTTGCATGCTTGGAAGCGATTGCTTTAAGAATACACTAAAAAAAAAAATCTAAGAACACACTATCTAAAACTCCTATAAGACGAGTCACATTTCAGGATGTTTGACGCATTAGTACTGAGCGATAAACTTGAAATTTTCCCCGTAAGAAAAATGGTTGTTTTTAGAGTGTAATGGGTGCATTATCTCGACAGAGATTTCAGATTCATCATGCAACCACTTTCAGGGTGGTCAATAATGGAGCCTCTGAAATGAAAACAAAAACAGGAAAGGAAGAGAAAATAGTTGTTGCGTACAGGTTTTTATGTGTCTTAGTTCCTCCAGTTAATCCTTTGATTATTATCAATAGGGTCTTCACCTTCAGTTCGGTGTACAAATGCAGGTATAGAAGTATAATTAGTTACCAAGACAATATTTAATTTAACACACATTTAAGACATAATTTAACAATACGTCCTACAACAGCACCTCTAATAGCAGGAAAATATTGTGGGAATTATATACCTACCCAGTGAGTGTGTCGCGAAGTAAACTGCCACAATGCACTTTCTTCACAACTGTGTTATGATGAAGAGACTGCTTACAGCACATATGGGCAACCGCCGGCCAGCGGGCGTGATGTGGCCCGCCACGGCTTTTGATCCAGCCCACTTAACACATATGAAATCTCTGTATAAATCTCATATAAACCATTTAAAATCCCATATAAATCACAATTATATGGCCGCGACTTCGCTAATATCCTTAAGTTTGGCCCGCGACCTCGCTAACATTTTAAAGTTTGGCCGGCAACTTTTCAAAGGTTGCCCATATCTGGCTTACAGATTTAAATTTAAAATCAAAAATCCTCGTGAATTACCAAAATCACAGGTTCATTAAATTAAAACACTTCAGCTGCAAGAAATTATGACGACATACGGTACTTAAAGAAGCTGTTTATATAAATGACTATTGCAGAATAAACATATTAAAATTAACCTATGTTGGCGGCCAGATAAATAATACGTACTACAACAGCAGCCGAATAAAGATTCCATGAGTAAAAAGAGCATGCCAACATAGAACTTGATATTGGCGAGAACATAAACTTGGCTGAGATAACCAATGCCGATTTCAGAGCAACCGTAAAATTTAATCAATTAAAATTGAAGTAATGAAACCGCGAACGAGTCATTTTAAAGATGGTGCAGGGCATCAAGAAAAATTTATGCCAAACGGTGCCTCAGTGAGTAAATCAAAAAGTTCGATGCGTTTGTTAACTGACGTAATGTATTCTACTTTTAGCCCAGAACGGCGTCTCTCAGACCAGAAAAATAAACAATTTAAGGCTATAGCCAGAAGCAAAACAAATTGAAAGCCAAAGTGAGGGGAAAATGAGAACAGAGAAAATGAGTTAGAATGCATGATTTTGAATAGATTAGATTTAAGAAACAGAAAGTAAACGATAATTAATAATTAACATGTGATCTACATCACATGTGCGAGTTCTGGAAACAACATTTTTGTAATCCTCTTTCGGAACGCTATGCAAATCACTTCACGATTATCTCGAAGTCTTAAAGCGGGATTCACATTATATCATTTTTGATGGGAAGTCGAACCCGCTCAGAATAACCAATTTGAGAAGAAGGGCTCTTTCAGTTGAGAAAAAGGTCAATTTTTCGGCATCCCACTGGAAACGATGCAGGACATATTTTTTCTTTCAATAAAGGGCAGGGCACGAAGTCTTTTGAAAAACGAAAATTGCAAGCACTGAGGACTTAAAAAATTGTTAAATTAAATGGATTTGTTGAATTGGGATATGACTGTGCGTTAAGGTTGCTCTTTTTGGAAATCATGCAACTTCAGAACAGTTTTTGTAAAACTTCTTTAGGCGCAACTAGGGAGTAACTCAGATTTTTTTTCTGACGGAAGTAACGCTCAGTAAAGGAAGTGACGTATCTTTTTCCCCTTTGCTACCTTCATTTGCGGAACAGCTCTCGGGCGTTCGTTCCTGCGAAGGTCGACTGTGCTCCCTGCGCGTCGACATTACTCCCTACCTGTTTTGAAGCAAGATCTTGTCTGATGACTCTGTTCAGTGGATAAGTGGACCGGCTCTTGTCAGAGCCACTGTGGGAAGCCTTTCGCTGAACAGGCGGCGATCCTGCTGACTGTCTCTCACTGTTGTTACAGGCGGCGACCCAACCCGTCACCTCCGATAAACAAGGCCTACGCACCGAATACAGAAAGTGGCACAATGGTGCATTCCGTGATCCAAGCTCCGTTGCTTTACTCACATGTTTTCAATGGCATTATTACAATATTTAATGGAATTATGAGTTAAAACTTGACATGATTGGTTGCCATGATACATAAATATTGTTTGTCTGTACTTAAACAGTATGTAATCTTTTAATATTGCTCATGTGTTTTTGAGTTATTTATAATAATGAGCCAATGTAAATTTTTAAAAAGAATAATGCTTCGAGGAAAACTAGCTGAGGAAAACAAAGGTTTAAGAACACTACCATAGAAAAACGCAATAATAGACCCTACGAGCATTCGATACCAAACGACAGAAGAAAACACCTGTTTAGGAACACAGTTAAAGAAAAATACCATAACATAGACATTCTCTCGATTCAAACCCTACTGGAAAACGTTTTAAGAAAACAGTGAAAGAATAATTGTTCAACACGGACACTACCTGGATGCTAACCCGATATCCAGACGGAACAACGGTTTAAGAACACGGGTATGTAACACCACAAAGAAACAAACACTGGCTGAAAAGGGTTTAAGAACAAAATAAAAGAATAAAAAATGGACGCTCCGTGGATTCTAACCAAACCTCAAGACGGAGAAACGCTTTAACACGGGGATGGAACACCACAAAGAAACGGACCCTGCCTGCAATCAATCCCAAACAATAGACAGAACCTGCAGTTTAAAAACACGGATACAGAATAATAATTCGAAGCCTACCAGCAGACGAAATCAACGCTTAAGAACACTGTGATAGAAAAACACAAAAAAAATTAAAAATTTACACTACCTGCATTCGAACCCAACAAACAGAGGAAAACATCAGTTAAAGAACAAAGTATAAAACTAGACTATGGACATTCCCCCCATTCAAACCCAAACTCCAGACGGAACAATGGTATAAGAAAACAGTTAAAGAATAATACTACAACATGGACACTTCCTGGATTCTAAATAATTATCATGAATTACCGATGATTCTTACTGGAGATTTTAATGTTAATTTTCCCTATCAAGAATCTCAGCCGTCAGTTGATTTTTTAAAAGAAAAATTTGATCTAAATATGAAGACTTGTCGACTTCAATCAGCAACGCGTTTCCGTACAACGATAGATGCTGTATTTTCAAGAAAATTAGCAAATTTAGAGAGTAAAATTTTATATATCACATTATAGTTACCACAAACCTATAATTTCATACATAAAAAAATTAAGATGACATTCAAGTACCTATTTCCAATGAATAATATGAATATAACATTTATATAATCTTTGTAAAGTACATGAATAATAAATATAATTAAATTATAATATGATATTAATTTTAAGTTAAAGTTTAATCATTTCAGTGATATGTGTCGTAAACGTCAAAGAAGTTTTACTTCAATCGTGCGTAAAGATTACATGCATACACTTTTTTTTTTTTTTTTTTTAAATCCACGTAGACAGAACAAATCTCGAAATAAGGGTAGGGAAGGGGTGTGCCATGCTTCCTTTTCTCCGAAAACTCCTACATGATCGGGAGAAAGAAAGACAAAACCGTTTCCCGCCTCGGAGTGAGAGTACCCTTTTCGAACATCCGCTTGTACATACATACAAACGCGTGGATTTGCAATGGAATTTCCACTGCGGACCGAAAGTGTGGTGGGTAGGGTATAGTATCGCCAGCAACAGGCATGATAGCGACTTCCCGCTTTCGCTCTCTCTCTCTCAAAGCGACGATGTTGTGTCTGAGACCCAGACGGGGTGGGTTGTTTTGGTTCTCCCCTTTCCCTACGTCTTGAACCCTGACCCCTTCGGTCACTGAACCCTTTGCGAGAGAGAGAGAGAGAAACTTGTGCAGTTTTCGCGGCTGACAGGTACCCCAGAAGATATTCGGGTGCTTAACGGTTACGGACCTCTGCCATAAACAACTCTTGTGGTGGGAATACGAAAAAGTGCAATACACATGGATTATGCTGCACAGTGGATACCAGGCACAGGTCAGTTTTGTTGTTTTTCGGATTTTTAATTCTGTATGCTTATCGAATACGGTGTACACTCAAGCTATGCGCTGTCTGGGATCGTCGGTCATCAACCCTTACATGTAGAAATGATCAGGCGACCAAACGCCCTCAATTTTAAGACTTTTTTTTTTCAATTTATCCCCAAAATGTAAAACAGCAACTTGGGACAAAATTTTAATAATATAATAATTATTTCTTACCAATTTTTAACGAAATCAAACGTGTTTATTTTATTTTACGAATGTTAATAAGGATTTATTTTTATAAATATAAATTTTTTTGTGTATAAAGCACTGAATTTATAAAATGTCCCCACATTTTGTTTCAGAATTGGGGACACCATGCTGATTTGTGCCCAACAAGGGGGAATTTGTCGAGTTGGGGACCCTGGGCAAAAGCTTCATCGGGACCCTCCTCTTTCGAAAACTTTTTTGCACGGAACAAAGTAACTTTCACACTCTACAAAGAAGGATGTTATAACAGCCTGAAAATGATTATTGAATCCAGATGCAAAAAGAAATGCAATAGTTCGATGATAATGATATGAAGAATAATAATATTTCAAGTGTGTTACTTAATATTCAGTCGCTTATTTCATTCCGAATTATTCAAGTAACCTGTTCCACAACATTATATTTATTTTCCTAGTGCTAATATCAGAGCATTTATTTATAGTGGGATAGATCTTCACTTCCCTCCACTTCTCTTTTACCTCCGACTGAAAATCATCTCTGCGGATTCCTCGCAGTACGTATACATCACACTACATAGGCCACGCCAAAATGATAAGTTTGCGCTGAATAATTGCCCGAGACTATGCTGTTTAGCTAAAAAAAAGAGCGCGGTTATAATGTTAGCGCTATGAAATAGTAATAGAGTCCTTATTATTACTATTTTTTTCATAAAATTAGTTTATCTGACTCGTATTTTAAATTAAAATAAAAATTAACGAGTTTTTAAACTTAAAGGATTTGGGGCCCCTTCTTTTTGTTGGGGTCAGGGCGCTTGCCCCGAATGCCCTTCCGGAAATCAGGCCCTGGTACCCAATTCTTTGTTAAAAAATACAGTCAACTTAAGAAATGAGCTCTGGATCACTTTTCAAATAACGGTGTTTGAAATTAAAAAGTCAAGCTACCAAAGCTGCTTTTCGATCATTAGTTTGATGCATAAACTTTCTTAGTGAGGGCTAAGGTTCCCCCTTGGGTATCCATCTTCTAATTTTGAAATATAAAATCTAACTCATCTATCGAAAGATCTAAAAGCATTAAATTAGTGCTTAGCCGCTTTTACACCCTTCTGTTGCGCCAATGATTTCAGTTTAGCGTTGAGAGTCGAAATACAGGCATGTTAGACTAACGTAACTGTACAACATTAGAAAGTCAACATCAGATAGAACTTCTCAGGCACCTCTTTGATGTTAACCTATGGACGTTCTGTTTTTTTGTATTTGGCAAACGACTTTCACTCAATGATTTTTTTTAATTCTTTATTTCCAAATTATTTCTAAAATTAGTATATTTAAACACCCATTGACATTTGCTTTATTTATTTATTTACATATCTTTAACCATATGCATATCGTAACTGCAAAACTTGAGGGCCCATATCGAAGTCAAGAATAGAAAAGCTAAGTTTTTTGTTATAAAGTTCCGAGACAAATGTTTTAAATCGACAAAGACTTTTGACAAAGTTGAGGGAACCCCCCCCCCCCAGCGATTCGTCTATTTAAATAACTCTTTTGCTGTTTGTTTACTAAACTAAGCCAGTGGCGGCTCGTGGGATACAGCAAGTACAGCCGGGCTGCACTTAAAATTATCAACAAATACTTTAAAATAATTTATTCTACTAACTTTCTTAAATTCAGATTAGAATTATGGAATTTCAATGATAAATTTAAAAAAAATCTAAAACAAAAACAAAAAACAACGTGTTGTAGTAACTGCCGGATCGCTCATTCAGAAAAAAAGCCCTTTAATCTTCCCACAATTCAACTGTGAGTCTTGGTGCAGCCGAGGCCTCCCGGAGGCCTCGGTACAGCCCTCATAGCCGATCAAGAAATTGGCAGCACCGTTGCCATGGCAACGAGTTTGTAAGCAGTCTCTCCGGCATAGGGAGTTAGTAGCTAAGTACAGCTGATGAAAGATTTTCAAACGACGGCTGCAGTGAATTCGACTGACTGATTGGCTCGAGAAGTGAGGGAGGGGTACGCAGAATATATGTTCGGAATATATTGCTGAATTTATCAAGAAGGTAAGCCTGGATAGACGCTTATGAATGGACAATGACCCATCAAAGCAGTATTGTTTTTAAGTAAGCAAGAACTGGCATTTAGAGGACATGGCGAGCGAGAAAATTCTTTAACCCATTTATGCCTAGCGTCCCTTTTTTGGGACGGCATTATCACTATCATTCGAAAACGTTATTTATTTTTCCTAGCCTTTATTCGCGAGTATTGAACCTCAATTCCACAAAATATTTTAATATGGCAAGTAGGAAGTTGACATTTCAATTTTTATACGTAACGATTTTAAATGAAATCATTCCTTGTTCAAAAAGTTGACATCAGAAATTTATCAATTACTTCTGGTGTTAGCAAAAATCGAAGAAAGTCGCAAAAATATCCAGGCACGAATGGGTTAAACATGGGAAATTTTAAAGAGCTTTTAAAATTATTGATATCTGAATTAAATCAACGCCTTTTTATGAGGACATCACTGACCGATTCGCAAGTTTAAAAGAAAGGAGGATTGATTTGACTTATAAAAAATAAGTAAGTTTTCTTTTTTTTTTTTTCCTTTCCTTCTGAAGTTATAGTTACAAAAGAAAATTCTAAGGAAACTTCGAATCAGACACGGATTAATGCAATTTTGAGGATAAGAGCGGCTGGTTGAAATTTATGTAAATTTTATGGAAGTAAAATAGGATCTCTTGCATTTTTTATGAAATTTCTTTTTCCTCGGTGAGGGCTTAATCCGTTTTCGAATTCAGTAACAAAGATTTTCCATTCCTGTGGGGAGGAAGGGGGGGGGGGGGTTCATATGCTCCCGGCTGCACTAACAGTTTTGACCACGGGCCGTCACTGAACTAAGCAGACCATTTGAACTAAATATTGAAATTAAGTAATACTTATAAACATAATAAAATTAAAGTGCAAGTATGTGTTCAGAGACATTTCAACCTAATACCATTTTTATTATTTTATTTTTTGCATAAAATAAGGTATTTTATGATAGTATTAGAATAGTATATAAAATATATGTTAATTTAATACTACGTACTAATACTTTTCTAATCCTATACTTTTACTATATAATACTATTTGTTTTACGGTTAAAATTTTTCGATGATATTTTTAATCAGTTTTACTTTTATTCATTTGAAAAAATTATTTGAATTTCTAACGTTTTTAAATATATAGGGGGGGGGGGGGTGTCAGCCTCATATATTTTCCACGGACTTACTGAAACGCTACTGAATTCAACTCACATTTGGTGAGCATTGGAATAATGTTTTAACTTTATAAACAATCTTCAAGACATCTGAGAAAACTTATCTAAATAAATATGTACATAATTATTCTATAAGCAATTTGAACTGTGCTTTTAAAATGTGTGTTTATTTTCTATAACTGATATTAAATACTTAATTCATTCCGTAACGTTCCGTTTGCCTGCAGGATGTTTGTGGAATTTAAAAGGGAGTCAATATAAGAGAACATATTTTGAGTATGTTTTAACTTGCAGTACTCTAAATACATTACGCAAGTCTGGTGCCCGGTTCCAAACCCGTTAACCCATGGATGTATGTGTATGTTTAAATATTGTGGTGTAAAATTGCACTTGGAAATAAAGATGATCTTGTACTTAGGGACTAGATATGAAGGTCTAGACGAAGCCATAGGGCTCTGTCTCCTCACATTTTGTCAACGAAAGGTGTTCTCGATGGGGGGGATATACACAATAACATTCTGACTGTTTTGATTCACGAAGAATAAATTTGATTTCAATAAAATACTTAACGGTGACATAGCTACACGAGAATACTTTCCTTTTTAGCTCATAAATTTCACTAAAAATTTTATATTATTTGTGCCGACCGAGTTGAATGGTGGGTAAAGCACCGTACTCCGGTTTCGGGTTCAACTCCTGGCGGCTGTGGGATTCGATTCCCGACTGGGCGTGGTTGTCATGTCCGTCCCTTCATAGGGGGCGACACTGGTCCATCTACTGGGTGCCCCCATAGTAAAGAGACCAACAATTCCGACCTGTTGTGGCCAAAGCCTTCACGTCAGAAGCCGGCCATTGGGGGGAAAAAAAGAATACATTAGTTGTGAAACTGGTGTCAGAATTATTTTTTTTTATCAGCATTGGAATCTGCTGAAAATTGGAGAATGCGATGAAAGTATATCGACATAGAACAATTGGGTAGACTGCCCAAAAAGCCGAACTTGAAAAGTGCAGGCGTTGCCATCGATGTATTTAATTATTAATAACATGACGCTTCATCGAATGGCTAATAGTAGGGAATGCAATCCCGATCCCGCGAGAACGGGATCCCGCACAAATTTTTGCGGGACTAGTCCCGCTGGATTAGGACCGTAATCCCTCGGGATTGAAATTGAGAAATAATTTAGTTTTATTACAATTTTACGCAATCTTTCTAATCATCCGTTGACCAAAAATTGTTGCATATATGTATGTATCGTATCTCACAATTCAGAACACATGAATGAATAATTACAAATTTTAATTTTTCTAATTATCCTTCAGTGGTAGTCTGGATATATTGTAATCTAAATTTTTTGCTAACTTCCCGATTTCCAAATGAACAGAAATACTTCATATTAATTTTTCTCTTTGCGAACAATCACGAATCCATTATTAAAAAGTTTTAATTTTAGGTTTTAATTTTTTTTATGTAATTCATGCTTTTAACTATTTTACTAAAATTAGATCAAGACTAGGTAGACGAGTGACTCTTTACACAAACATACACATTGCCTTTTTTACGTTCTTCTTTAGCAACTAAGAACTGAGTATATTAGTTTGAATATCACAACTATAATTTTCATTTTCTGTAAGTTATTTTATTAATTATCAAATAACATTAATTATTACTACTGAAATTAAACTTCATCATGCTTAACATCGTAATTTTTCCTATTTTTCTCTATTGAAATGAATTCTTAGCTGAATGAAATGCCAATCCTGCGGGATCCCGCAATCCCGCGGGATCAGAAAGTCTCAATCCCGAAATCCTGCAAACCAAAAAACAGTACGGGATTGCATTCCCTAGCTAATAGTAATCTACCCAAACTTCAAACGCCCTGTCAGTAACCGTCAAAACGAACCCTTTTACTGCGTACTGAAACTTTCTATATTATTTTAGTATTAAAGTGTTAGAAATCCGGAAATTTGCAAGTGGAAAAGCTTCCAGCTTTTCTCCTTTATTGTTTGGCGTCTTACTGCAAATCTGTGTCCAGCTCTGAAACACATCTTGTCTTTTTGCATGACAGGTTGCTGCGCAACTGCTAGGGATGGGACGGGGCGGGGCCATCGTGATTCTATACCGGACCTGCTTGTGCACTTCGAAAGAGGCCTTACGATCCGTTTTCTTCATTGGTTAGATTCGGCCATTAGATGACGTATCTAAGTGCTGGAACCAATAAGTGAGCATGCGTAGGCCTCTTTAGATGACTCATCGGAGTGCACAAGCAGGCCCTGTAGAATCACGATGGCCCGGACAGGCTCAGGCTCTAAAATTCACGATTGTGTTCGGACTCGGGAGAAATTTCTCCTTCATTGAACATTCTCCTTGTACACATATTTAGAAAAGTGATTCATGGGAAGAAATAAACTAATTACTATTACTTGAAAAACTTGAATATATAGAAAGTGCATTAAGAGTTTGCTTTTATATTTGTCTTTAATTTGCACAAACGGCAAAATTTAAGATATTCTTCTGCCAATGAAGTCATTGACTTTTCTTTATCTATTAGTTGAAATTTCGGGCTCAGTCTCTGGCTCCGACTTAAATAATATAGCTGGGGCTCGGATTAAAAGTCCTCGGGCTCGGGCTTTAAAAAACGAGCCCAAACTCTTGTATACATGTAGCAACTGCATGTCAGAGAAAGGATTATAAGACTGTTAACTCTAAAAATGAAAAGTGATGGTGAATATTTAACGAGCTACCCTCTTAAACTTTTCTTGCCCGTCTCTTTAGTAAGGTCGATGGCATTTTCGATTCCCAAAATGGAATTCGCATAAGAGTAGGATCGAATTTTAATTCGTTTTCATACATTTTTTTCCCTAATATTTTTTTCCACTTTTACCCTATCGACATCATCCCCGTCAAGGGACGTCCGGATTCCGAGGGAAATAAGTCTGCAACTCCCCCGATAAGCACAGTTCGATGACCTTGCTTGCGTTTCCTGCTTTCTCGACCGACTGATCCAGAGACGATGCATCATATCATATTGGCTGATCTTTCTGAAATCAGTCAGTGCGCTGTCGACGCCTTCGTCTTGGTAGCTCCTTCATCTCAGGACCTTTCGACACCCGCACACCCAGCGACTTGCGACATCCGTGACCGTAAATTGGCTCGTGACATCCCCCGTCCCTCCCCCCACCGCTTCCCAGTATTCGAAATAGCACATGAAAATAAAAATTCAAAAAATAAAATTTCTTCTATATAGGGGTAGATGCGAGACGAGACAGAGGTTATACAGCTTTTATGAGAGACGAGACAGACGTTTTCATCGTTGTCAGAGATTTTGCATGACGAGACAAAGTTGTGCAGCTGTTCTGCGAGACGAAATGATCCGACTCACAAGTCTCGGCTTGAGTTTAATAGCATCCAAATGCTATAATAAGTTTGAAAAATGACTCAGCGCAAAATCCCGACGTGAAAACAGCAGCACCCAAGAGCTAATAAATGATTAAAATAAAATTTTACAGTTTATACATCTATATTGATTATTTTGAAATAGTTACCAAGGGAATCAAAAAATAAATACTACAATTAAGAATCCGAAAGTTGTGTGCTTATGGTGCACTTGAAAAGTGACCAACTTACAATGGTGGTACCAAAACACTTTCCAACGCGCTCTTATTTCTGCTTAACTTGTTTACTCCTATCGATGTAAAGACGTGACAATCTAAATTTATGGCAGATTTTGTTGTTGTTGTTTGGCTTGTTTCCTTGTTTTTTTTTTTTTTCTGTAAAAGAGTTATAAATATCACATACATCTTAAGAGGAGTCTTGTTTTATACCAAAATATATATATGTGCACTTCACTCAAGCGCATTAATTTTATTTTGCTTGGAGTAATGTCCATGAAATGCACTTAAAACAATAACTACCCATAGACCATGAAACACTCTCCCTGTAAAAACAGCAGAATGTTTGAATTGAACGGGGGGAAAATGTTCAGGCAGTCTCTTATGTTGAAACTACCTCAGGACATATTAGCGTATTTACTTATCTTTTAATTAGTTTAAGGTGCCCTTTGAAAAATGATCAATGGAACAAATATTCGTAATTTAATATACACGAAATACTTATTAACACGGTGCAGGGGCGTAGCCAGAAATTTTTCATGGGGGGGGGGTTATGACTACTACAACTCATATATATGTATACGTGTGTGTGATAATGTAGTGAAGAATATACATTTTGTATGACAAAACATTCCTCATGGGGGGGGTTATGACCCCCCTAACCCCCCCCCCTTGACTACGCCCCTGACACGGTGTATTGAGCTTTAATCCATAGTATCGCAACAATAAACAGTTCCCATTTTTAAAATTCACAATTTTATGTTGCAATTACATAATTAAATAAATTCAAAGATCATGCTTCAGTCTAAAAATAAAAACATCTCATGTGTCACGTAAAATTTTCAATTTAAATATTTAAATCCTGCATGGTTCAGCAGAAGAAAGTGTCGCTTATTTATTTTAATCTCGCGAAAAATGTCAAAATGTCATCTCAAGGAGCTATTTAGAATAGCACAAATTGCGCATTTGCTTTGATTTGACGTATGTATTGTGTCAGAGTTTTATCAATCTCATGTAATTTTTAATCTGTGAAGCCATGTTTTTGAATGCCGTAAAAGAAACGGCAGATCGTTCATTCTCGCACTTAGTTCATCCGGGTTAGTTCAGTAAGTTACTTTTATAATGGAGTAATATTGAAACTAACGACGGCATTGAAAAATTTAATTTTCCTTTAACCCTTTGTGGCGCAACCCTTTCCCAATGCTGAAAAAAGGGCAGCCGTTGACATCGCTCGACTTAACTACCAGCAAGATGGCGGACAATCGAAACGTTCATCGCGTGCCCGTTCATGTGCGCGCACAGCCAGCTGCGTCAAAAAAGGGTCTCTAGATCTGTGGCACGCGATGAACGTTTCGATCGTCCGCCATCTTGCTGGTAGTTAAGTCGAGCGATGGCAACGGCTGTCCTTTTTTCAGCATTGGACAATCTGTCCAGCTGTTCTCGCATTCTTCCATTTTTCAGCAGAAGTCAGTGCTGTTAGAAAATAATCGTGACAATTTTTTTACGGGAAATGACGTGCTAAAAAGTAAAGGATTCTCGTAGAGCTATGTCACCCGCAACTATTTTTATAGAAATCAAATCTATTCTTCGTGACTGGCAACAGTCAAAACGTCAGAGTTTTGTGTTCCCAGAGCGGGAACACTACGCGTTAAAGGGTTAACAGAACCTTTTTGAAACAGTCCGACGTCAAAAATCCCATTTCATTTTTCTTACAACCATAAAACGCACTCCGAAGTTGGCTGGAGGATGGTGTTTGATTATTATCTACCGGAAATCTCAGTAAGTAACAACATTATACACTCTAAAACTGGTTGTATTTTGCATAACAGCAGAGTAATGCATACAAATGTATTTCTTAGCTTGTATGAAAATTCGAAAAATGCAGTCGATTACGAAATAACTTTGGATTTCCGTACACTTTTGCAACGCAGCATGGCCGCAGAGGATTGCACTCCACGATAACAACCGCAGTAAAAGTTAAGAAAAAGGTAGAAATTTGTTTTTCGTATTAGCCCATTTCCGCCAGCGCAGAAGTCAACAGAGGGGAAACTGTCTGCAACATGGAGATATTTACTGCTGCAACGTCAGGTCCGTAAATCCTTTATCACTGTAGGCCCTAATGCAACCATTAGCTTTGAAAAAAAAGTAATGTGGCTTTTCTGTTTTAAAATTTTAGCCTTTCACGGAACCTTTCAAAGCTGATCATTTACACAATCAAAAGACATTTGGGAATCGTTTTCTTAGGTAGAAGATTTTCCGTAGAGAATTCTCGCTTTTCTTGAAGGATAAGGAATTAAAATATTTTTGAGTTGGACAGGATTTAAGCCAGAGAAAAAAATTCTTTAGCAAAAATCTGAAAACGGGAAGCTTTAGAAATAGGCCAAAATGGCAATTTATTTGTAAAAATCAATGATAAAGGCATATTTTGACCACTTGAAGCAATATTAATGAAAAGAAATAACAAGATAAATTACCAAGTTTGAAAAAGATTGTTATTACTAGTATTATTTTCAAAACACTTAAAATTTAGAATTTTTGTTTCTGTTAAACTGACCTACTTCTCAAAAACTTTGCCACATTTAAAACCTTTTTTTCTGGACCCACAGTTCTTTACTAATTGGATATTGTTGACATGGAAAAAGTTGATTTCATTTTTTATGTCAGTTTTAATTAGATTCAAAGCACTGTAACATGTATTTTAGTGAAAGAGGATTCTATGTCTTTTAACAAAATGCGACCTTATAGCTTAATCCTTGGAGTGAGGGGGAAACAATTCTTATTCTCTTTTATCCATACCAGAAATTTAACTTTATACATATGCATATAATTATCGCTAGTGATTAAAAAAAACCCACAAAACTGTTGTCGACCTAACTGCCAGAAATTTTGGTCGGTTTACTCCAGATGTAAAGTGAATACGCATTAGAGCCCCTTAAAAAGTCTTTCAGATAAGGCACCCCCCCCCTCCCGTAGGCAGATGTCCGTCGTGTAGTGTGGGCTTGCAAACAAACAAACAAATTCAGATATACAAATGTTATGGACTATTCAGGAACAAAGTATAAACCCCATTCACTCAAAAACGGAGGGTGGAGGAGGGAATTGATGTTAAAAGAGCATAAATGGAAAAATAAAATATTTAGGAGTTTTATACGAACTAATTTGCTATTTAATTTTAATGTAGATACAAGAATACGGGTGTTTATTATTAAATATGTGAGACCTCAGACTCTGATGTTGACTTAAAGACAAGTGTAAAAAAAAAAGGTTATACTTTTCTGTTCTGTATTATGAAGAATATGAAATAACCAACAAGAACTTTAAAAATCATTAAATTAGAATAGAAAATGCCATAAAAAGTACCCTTTATTAGAGGAGTCATGCATGACAAAATTAAATAATTCCTAAAAACTAATCAATGTTTTTTTGAAGGTTGTAAAAGTAAAATGAGAATTACCCCAATAATATATGTGTTGATTTCTTTTTTAAAAGCGGAACACGAGATTAGACAATTTTAAAGGATAAAATGACAGCCAGGGAACCCAAACTTTGTGAATATATTTAATCTACGGGATTCTAAAAATTGGCTCCTTTATCTTAATTATTTTATGATGAATGAATACATTAGTTTTATCAGGGTGTTAATTCTTAACGTTTCATTTTATAGAAAACTAAATACTTACTTAATTAGAGGTCGGATCCATTTATGTTTAAAATATAATATCAGTTTGTAACTTGCTTAAGAATTTAGTCTTTCCGAACTTGGTCCTTTCGCAAATTATTAACAGACCATTGACATTAAAAAAAAGAGACTAAGGATAAAATTACTAATAGTTGGCTTGATACGGATTTTTATGTTTTTTCAAACTAATTAACCATCCTTTACAGCTCTGGCTCTGACAGAGTGCA
Source organism: Cheiracanthium punctorium (assembly GCA_038373885.1). Classification (NCBI taxonomy): domain Eukaryota; kingdom Metazoa; phylum Arthropoda; class Arachnida; order Araneae; family Cheiracanthiidae; genus Cheiracanthium; species Cheiracanthium punctorium. Next base: position 620,150 of record JAWZYV010011930.1, on the reverse strand, counting down.
AGATTTATGTTTTACTCTTTTACTAATAGATGGCAGCAGCAAAGCATTATATTTCTTTGATTTCACAGTAATTGAAGGGTTAGCTGCGAAAAGGAGCTAACTCTAACTATATTCTATTTTTCGGAAAACTATGGGAAACCTCTGGCGATTGAATACAAACTAACGAGACATGAGGCTTCATCTCTCTTGATTAGCACAAGAGCTAAGACTGAGCCTGTATACATTTGGTACCGAATGAGGGGCCTTTTCTTTCTTTCTTTCTTTTCTTTTCTTTTTTACACTGTGATATAGTACATGTAACTACAAACTCCCATAGGATACGGATGGAACTCTTTCTTTCTTCTTCTTCTTCTTTTTTTTTCCAAGTAACTTAAAACGAAAATTCAATTTCTCATATCCACTCTAAGGGCTGATTCTGAAATATGTGCAAGTTCTTTCCTATTCCTTTAAAAGGAAAATAAAAATAATAAGAAGATACAAAATAATGAATTAAAAGTCGACTATGAGGATGTTTTTTACATCAAAGAGTCACAAACGATTTATTGCAGTGCTGCTCTCTATTGACTAATATTTGAACTAAATCATTACTTTTGTGGCTTTAACCGATTTATTCTCGTCCTTCTGTGGGAAAGAATGGATTTCGTTTAAAGTTTCCCCAACCTGTGTATCACAGTATATTTTGTAGCGATTGGCAAAAAGTATTAATACGGACTCTGAACTGCTATCGGTGCAGTATATCTTTCCAAATGAGCTATGTCTGTATTTCATCAGCATTGCATAACTGATTCGTTGTTTCATTAAAAGATATTAAATAGGTGTGTGTGTACTGTACATTTTATTAATGAACAATTCATTCTTCTTTGCTAAAATGGTATTTATGAGCAATATGGTCATTTCGGGTGAGTACAAAAAACAAAATGTCTATCCAACCTCAGTTGCAAGTAAATTCGAGCATCCACAAGCCTGGAGTTACTGGCTTTCTACACTTTGTGGATGCTCGAACTCTTTTGGAGATTTTTTAATACCCGAAATGACCCTATTGCTGATAAGTGCCCTTTACATGCGTCATTATACACAGTTTTTATTAATTCTGATAATCTGTGATTGAGCCATACGATCTCGTAACTAATTGCTTATACCACAGTCAGCTTTACATCTGAAAAAACACTCAAAATACTGGTGTTAAACGATAAAGTAATTAAAAAAACTTTGTAAAAAAACACACATAAGAAGTAAAAGGAAAAAGGATACGCGTTTCGTTTCAAAAATTGTTTTTGAACTTCATCAGTCCAAGCCCTTCGGCGTCTTTTGCCAATCAGTCATTTGCCATCAGTTGCCATCAGTCCAGGCCCTTAGAAGGGCCGAAGAAGGCCCCGAAGGGCTTGGACTGATGAAGTTCCAAAACAATTTTTGAACGAAACGCGTATCCTTTTTCCTTTTACTTCTTATGTGTGTTTTTTACAAAGTTTTTTAATTACTTTAGCTTTACATCTGTTAGTTTAAAAAAATATTTAAAAAGGTTGTAAGAGCTATTGAAATTTGTGAAACACATTTGCTTCGATTTCAGTAGGGTGGTAGGAGAGACTGAAAATAATATGTTTTTGAAAAATAGTCAATTTACATTTCAAAAGCAGCGTATGTTTTTGAATGCACACAAATAGCAAGTTATTTCATGAATACATATAAAAGTATTTATGTAAATAAAAATGCTCGTGACACACATTTTGATTCCCCCCCCCCCCCGCCCAACACTTTTTTACTTTCCGAACATGTACCATGTAAGGAAAGTATTGTAATCATGAAAAAATTCGACTTAGAGATTTTGGTGTTTTTACACGTTTTGAGGGCTTCTGAATCCATTTTATGCTATTTTTACGAGATGTATGTATGTATGTGTGTTATGTGTGTGTGTGTGTATGTGTGTTTGTGTGTATGTGATCGTGAACACGATAGCTCCTGAAAGGAGCAATTCGATTGAGCTTCAAATTGGAATATATATGTCATAAACCACCGTCGCAAGACCGGTATTGATTTATGGTGTGTATAGGACTTATAGTTTTTCTACAGGGCTACGACAAAGATTTCTTTTACATTATGGCCTTATGGGGGAATTTCTGGAAAGTGCCGCTAGCGTTTAAACGGTAGATTCGGTTGAGCTCAAATTGGGTATATATGTTATAAACACCGTTGCAAGGACCGGTATTGATTTTGTGTGTATAGGACTTATGTTTTTCTACAGGCTACGACAAAGATTTCTTTTACATTATGGCCTATGGGGAGAATTTCTTGATGAAAGTGCGCTCTAGCGTTTAAACGGTAGATTAGATAGAGCTCAAATTGGGTATATATGTTATAAACCACCGTTGTAAGACCGGTATTGATTTTGGTGTGTATAGGACTTTATAGTTTTTCTACAGGGCTACGACAAAGATTTCTTTTACATTATGGCCTATGGGGGGAATTTCTTGAAAGTGCGCTAGCGTTTTTCAACGATACATTCGATTGAGCTCAAATTCGGTATACATGTTATAAACCACCATCCTAAGACCGGTATTGATTTTGGTGTGTATTAGGACTTATAGTTCTCCTACAGGGCTACGACAAAACTTTCTTTTATGTTATGGCATAATGGCATATGGGGAGAAATTCTTGAAAGTGCGCAAGCGTTTTTAAACGGTGCATTCGATTGAGTTTCAATTTGGTATATGTTTGAATTATTCATCGATTAAAATTTATTTAAGTGGTTGGTAATGATCTTAATCGTAAGTGTTCGGAAAGTCGAGTGGAGTCACTCCAGATTTTTCTTCTTGCGGGTCTGATCGTCTCGTTGAAAATATGTTTGCTTAATTAAATGGATTTTCGAAAATAAAATCAACGTATGGATAGCATGAAAGCATGCGAAATGACTTTGCCCGAGTTTTTTTTTTTTTTTTTTTTTTTTTTTTTTTTTTTTTTTATCTCATTAATAAATTGAAATGTGTATATGGGAATCGATGAGAAGAAAAAGGGAACAATTCCGTCAACTTTTGTTCCGGAGAAGAACAAAAAACCGTGCCGTGTACTTATTTTTGTTCTAACTCATTTGTATATTCAAATAGACATTATTGGAAATATGTATGATGAAAGGCTCAAATTTGGTACATCACTTCATGAGTCTATGGGGCATTTTTTACTAATTCTAATAGATAAAAAATTAAAGTCCGTTACCACCTTTTTGCGACACCCTGTATATAGTAATGCATTAGTCCCATTTATTGATCTAAATGTCTTGGAGTTATTTCCTTTGAGTTTCGTTAGACTTTTTCGGTGTCTCAATACCTGCAATCGTAAACACGGTCAATATTTTCGTTCTTGTACTCAATTGTGAGTCCTGCCTTCAACCCTATGCCTATCTCTGTTTAACCCTTTAACGTGCAGTGATCCCGCTCTGGGAACACCCAACTCGTTTGGTTCGTTTGACTGTTGGTTGGTTGGTTGGTTTGACGTTTTGACTGTTGCCAGTTAAGAAGAATAGTTTTGATTTCTATAAAAATCGTGGCGGGTGACCTAGCTCCACGAGAATCCTTTACTTTTAGCACGTCATTTCCCGTCAAAAAGTTGTCAGGATTATTTTTAACAGCACTGACATCTGCTGAAAAATGGAAGAATGAGAGAACAGCTGGATAGATTGCCCAATGCTGAAAAAAGGGCAGCTGTTGCCATCGCTCGACTTAACTACCAGCAAGATGGCGGACGATCGAAACGTTCATCGCGTGCCACAGATCTAGAGACCCTTTTTTGACGCAGCTGGCTGTGCCGCACAGCAGCTGTCGTCAAAAAGGTCTCTAGATCTGTGGCACGCGATGAACCTTTCGATCGTCCGCCATCTTGCTGGTAGTTAAGTCGAGCGATGGCAACGGCTGCCCTTTTTTCAGCATTGGGAAAGGGTTAACCTCTTCCTTCTCGCTCCCGTCAAAATCACCAGCAAAGCTTTCTCCCCTTATTTCTCGTGCCTGTGATATTTCGGGTCAATAGTGTTCAAAAGTTATGCGCCAGAAAGAACATTTCAATTTTTATTAACGGATTTTTATTTATATCTCATTTTACACGATAGATGACAGTACCAGACTATTTTTTAACTTAATTGGAGATAGATAGATTGGAGATAGCTTTAAATACACTACTCTAATACGTGTATTTGTGATATGCATTGATCAAAGATTACAAATTCTACTTCTATGCGCAAGGCTCTTTATATGCCAGCTATAGTAGTCAAAAACCGTAATTCTCACTTTCAAAAATTCAATTTTGATTGACAATCAAGGAAAGAAAAAACTTGCAGGTTTAGAAAATGCTACAACTTCTTACTTATGCTCAAAGAAAAATTTCCAAATATTTATTTATTTTACAAAGTAAGTTTAAAATTCTCCTTTAGTGTTTTAAACATATATTTTCAATGATTCCCTTCTTACTATAGAAAACACACATTCGGTCACAATAACCCTGAATGTTGGCTTTTCCTGGAAATTCAACTTTTTTTCTTTTGCTTTCGTGCTAAAAAATGTCCAAGACCATGAAATGAATACATATATTGTACATGCACCTTTTTAATACAAATTTCTTGAATTTAAAAAAAAGCACTTTTATGACCGTTTTCTTGAAAATTATACGGCCTCTAAGGAGTTGTTCCACCCGAAGAGCGATCGCCGTCACAATACGTTTGAACAGTTTTAGAAACAAACCAATGATGTTAACCCTTTGGCGTACGGTAGTTGCACCGAGGAACCTCCTTATTTCACCGCTTTCATTGCTGATCGCAAAAAATATGGTTAAGTGGTCCGTCATGTTCTTTGTAGTTAAATAGATCGATGAGAACGACTGCACTTTTTCAGCGTTGGGCAGTCTATCCAGTTGGTCTTCTATGATTGCTCTTTAAATGGTTAAATACTCGAAAAACATGAATAATGCTTCTGCACTCAATGCGCTATGGACTAATACTAACAGTCAAGCTCTACGTTACATGCAACTTTCAGAAAACATTCACAAGCACAAAAATTTCCTTCAAAAACGGACCGAAGAGTTCCCTGTTTAGAGCCTGCGTTATTCCCTGTATGAGTTAGTTCCCTGTGTTATTGCGTGATTCTGCATGTTTAGCATTTTTCCCTGAGTGTTTCGTAACACCTACAGATTCATTGTTTGTAGCAGTTCACAGTTCAACTTGTCAAGAGACATCCTAAATTCTCTCGCGTCTCGAGCTCAATTAAATTCTTTAAAAAGGCTGTTCAAAAGCTGCATGGTTTCCGGAAAGAACTTCCTTAAAATCGACAAAAAGTGGTGTTATTACCTCTTTTTTCTCACCGGTTCATATACAGGGTGTCCCAAAAAGGTGGTAACGGTATTTAATTCTTTATCTAATAGAGATAAGTGGACAGCGTCAATTGAAAAAATGTTCAAAACAAGGTCGGAAATAACAGTTCATTAAGAAAAGCTCCTCTCGTTCATTTACGAAAAGTTACACTTTTTAAATTTGTATACGATCCCCGTGCAAAACAAAATCTCAGTTAGTAAAATGTGCTCCATACACTCATGAGCTGACATACAAAATTTGAGAAATATACCTTAAAAATCTCAGAGATATCAATATAAATAGAACGCTGACTTGAACCACTTTTCAATGGCTATCGAAAGGGAGAAATCGCGTCGAATGATCGCATTTCAGGGGTCGTACAGAAATTACAGAAGGAAATTTAAAAAAAAAAATTTTTTTTTGCACTCTAGCAATAAACGTTTACATTAAAAATTATGTATAATGCCTGACCATCTTTGTTTAAAGATATCTCTGCGACGTTGCACTATGAAAGGTACATTTTACTATTTGGGAATGTTTTTGTACGAGGATCGTATACAAATTTAAAATGCGTTACTTTTTGTAAATGAACGAGAGGAATTTTTTCTCAACGGAGTCTTATTTCCGACCTTATTTTGAACATTTTTTTTCAGTTTTTACTGCCCACTTATATCTAATAGATAAAGAATGAAAGCCCATTACCACCTTTTGGGGACACCCTCTATAATAGCAAGCTTTCACTTACCATATGGTATAAACGGAGTAAGTTTTTTTTTTTTTTTTTTTTTGGATGGGGGGGGGGGTGTATCTTTTCTTCTTTTGCATACTTAGTTTCATCATTCACTGGTTTTTTTTTTTCCCCGAATAACCACATCGAGTCCCACCCTAGCATTGCACTATAACTACAGTCCGTGCAGAGACCTCTGAGCAAAATTTGCATATGTCTCTGCGTCATAAAAAAAAATGGCGGTTCGAAAAATGTGTCAGTGGGTGGATTTACTACAGACAGGCAGACAGACATACAGGTAGGGCCCGACCCTTCATTAGGCGGCCGTCGCCCCCGCGAACCCTTATGAGTGCAAGCGCCATGTTTACGATTGAAAGGGAGAGGGGTGGTGGGGAGGGTTGAACCCGATCCATCCACTGTTCCACAAAAGAGGCCCTGCGGAAGGGGTGCTCATGAACTGCACATGCGTCGTCGGTCACTGACACCGATATGTCGCCTTTATCACTACAGCACGGGGCTGAATAAATAAGGATGCTACCAATCATATATATGCATTTTATATATGGATGCCCCCCTCCCTTTTGTTTGTTTTCCTTACTTGAATGACGGCGTTGCAGAGAAAGATAATTGCAGGCGTACGATCCGGAATCATACGCGATCATTTCTCCTCCTTTATATATAATATATATATATCTTCCACTAAGGTCAATGCGATATATACTGAAGGAACCTTTGAATAACGGCCACTCGTAAGACTATGTAAAAATGACCGTCCTTCAGAGGTGACTGTTTTTTAGAGGTTTAAGACTAAAAATAAATAACGCAAACCTAGATACCGGGACACAAATACATTATTTTAGATTTACTAAAGTCATTTATTTTAATTTGCATTTAAATAATCGGTTAATCGAAATTGCTTTGCTTTTATAAGGCGAATATCTTTTTCCAAAGAAATAATAATATTTGTTGTTTTCCCATACAACGTATCATTCTTTCGGCAAAATTCTGTATTGCCGAAAAGTTTCTCACAATATCGGAAGTTTCGAAATGAGTATAGTGGAACCTCCCAAATTGGACATCCCCATAACTTGGACACCTCCATAAGTTGGACACTTTTCCGGTGAACGGAACGTATCCGCATTATAGAAATATACCTCTACAAGTTGGACACTTTTTGAGGGAATTACAGGTGTCCAAATTACGGAGGTTTCACTGTAGTGAACCGAGTTTTCATTGACTGTAGTACATTTTCTGTACATTGACTGTAGTACATTGACTGTAGGAGGTTTCACTGTAGTGTTTCCCGAGGTTTCATTGACTGTAGTACATGCATCCTGTGACTGTGGTGGCAAATAAACTTTGCATTGTTCACGCTTTGGGTGGAAATAAAAATCTGAAAAACGCATTTATGTATCTGTTAAAGATCTGGCCGTTGTTCCGAATTCGTTGTTAAGAGGTTAGTTCTAATGTTAATCGTATGGTATGAGTTCGGTATCATTTAGTACGTGACCGGTCTTCGGAGGTTTCTGTTATTCGGACGTTAAAGGAGGTTTTACTGTGCATTTTACCGGACGTATTTTAACATAAATAATTTATGCAGCCATTTAAGAGTAAATTAGCTATTAAAGAGTAAATTAGCTATTGAACTTTTAAGTAGAGGAGAGGAGGGTATTATGGAATACAATTTACATTTCTAAATGTAACTTTAAAGGCTTTTGATTAAACTTCCCAAAATCACTGTGATCACATACTATGACTAATTGTAATGAAATGTCACTTGCCAAGAAAAACACTATTTATTTTGTTGTTACAGAAAAATTTATTTCAGAAAAAAGGTAACAAATGGAGGTTAATATGAAAAAGTCGGATAATATATGGAATAAGTGGTTTAAACGGGTGAAAACTATTTATACTTCTTAAACATAGTTATTTTTAATTACAAAACCATATTTTTAAGATTATGTTCAAGTCATTTCTGCTTAATCTTTCTGTGCTCCGGTGCAGTCAAGGTGAGCTAAGAGAACAGCTGAAGCACTGAATCCAAATTTCTCCTCGATGATGTTCGGAGAATTTTTTGATACAGAACATACATTGACCGTCTTCGTTTTCCGATTCTTTAGTTGGTGGCATGAAATCCATTGCAACATTACCTAGTATTCCATAACACCCGACACGCCATCTATAGGAGAATGAATCTTTAAACTATGATAGGCAAAAACACTGTCAGCTATAAAAAACAACCACAGCACAACAAACTAATAATTCTTTTGTAGTTGTGTACTTGTGTACAATATGCTTAACATCAGTGTTCAAGTCATGTGTATACTAATTAGTTAACCCTTTAATGCGCAGTGTTCCCACTCTGGGAACACTGCCCATTATTTCCAAATTCTGACTTCTGACGTTTTGACTGTTGGCAGTCACGAAGAATTGATTTGATTTCTATAAAAATAGTTGCGGGTGACATAGCTCCACGAGAATCCTTTACTTTTTAACACGTCTTTTCCCGTAAAAAAATTGTCACGATTGTTTTTAACAGCACTGACATCTGATGAAAAATGGAAGAATGCGAGAACAGCTGGATAGATAGCCCAATGCTGAAAAAAGGGCAGCCGTTCTATCGCTGTGCCGCACAGCCAGCTGTCGTCAAAAAAGGGTCTTTAGATCTGTGGCACGCGATGAACGTTTCGATCGTCCGCCATCTTGCTGGTAGTTAAGTCGAGCGATGGGAACGGCTGCCCTTTTTCAGCTTTGGGCAATCTATCCAGCTGTTCTCGCATTCTTCCATTTTTCAGCAGATGCCAGTGCTCTTAAAAATAATTGTGACCATTTTTTTACGGGAAAAGACGTGCTAAAAAGTAAAGGATTCTCGTGGAGGTATGTCAACCGCAACTATTTTTATAGAAATCGAATCTATTCTTCGTGACTGGCAACAGTCAAAACGTCAGAGTTTGGTGTTCCCAGAGCTGGAATACTGCGTGCGCGTTAAAGGGTTAACACCAATCGTCAACATTCCTCCATCCTTTGGAAATGCGGATTATCAGAAGGCGTATAATACATCATAGAAATGATGCGCATCTAAAAAGATAACTCACTTTCCCGTAAGGACCGAGTTTAGAGAGCTTCCCAGCCCTTTCTGGAGGAGGGGGATATACATTACACTCAGGTTTTTGAATTCAAGTTTAAATCCATTTTTAGAACCCTCTCTTTCTCATGAACTTGTGGGAGGCTTGCCAAATGATTCCCAAATCACGGGAGCCTTCAACTTGACTCTTTCCCGCTCTTAATTCCCTCGGAACTAAGAATAGTCGATTTATGTTCGCCGAAATTCGTTTCGTGGGATCCTCGAACTCTGTTTTTTCCGCCATTGTTCTCGGAGGTAAATGCAAAATGAATTCAGGCATCCCAGATCGTCTCCGGGAACGATAATGGAATGCCAACTCCTCTAGAATATCTCCTCTGCCCGGCAACTCATGCGATGCGACTGCACAGTTTAAATTCGTCAGAAAGACTGGGGTGTGGTAAATATAGTTCTTGCTCCATTGTATTAGGAGTTTCGAGATGTCTAGGAAATAAATCAGAAAGAAAGGAAATTTTTAGAGTTGAAGTACAAAGAAATAAAAGATCTTTTTAAAAGAAGTGTCACTAAACCACATTTTAATCATCAGTTTTGACATTCATATAAAAATTACAATTCGAGAGTTCGAGATTTAACCCCTCACAAGTCGTGTTATTTCCAAGAAAACGGTCATAAAAGTGTCGATTTTTTTATTCAAGAAAATTGCATAAAAATAAGTGCATGCACAATATATGTACTTATTCATTTTAAGGTTTTGGACATCTTTTTAGTACGAAAGAAAAAAAAGTTAAATTTCTAGGAAAAGCCAACATTTAGGGCCATTGTGACTGAATGAGTGTTTTCTACTAAGCCGGGAATCATTAAAAACATACGTTTAAAACACTAAAGGAGAATTTCATTAAACTTACTTCATAAAATAAATAAATATTTGTAACGTTTTCTTTGAACATAAGTAAAAAAGTACAATTTGTAATCTTTGTTCAATGTATATCACAAATACACTTATTTGAGTAGTGCTATCATCTATTTAAAACTATCTCTAATCTGTCTATCTCCAATTAAGTTAAAAAAATAGTCTGGTACTGTCATCCATCGTGTAAAGTGAGATATAAAAAATCCGTGCATAAGAATTGAAATGCTCTAATCTTTCTGGCGCATAATCTTTGAATACTATTGCCCGGAAATATCCCGAGCACGAGAATTAGAGGAAGAAAGCTTAGCCCGTGATTTTGACGGGCGCGAGAAGGAAGGGGCTAAGAGGAACCATTGCGTCCATTTTAAGTTCGTGTACTTTTTATTGATTGACTCTATCTCATATCTCTTTAACGATAATAAACGCGAATATGTTGTGTTTTACAATATTTCATACCCAATTTGAAGCTCTTTTCAAAAATTTCAGAAAAAAGATTTATCACCATCATAGGAGATGAAGTCCGACTTCCTGTTGCCTGCAGCCCCGCTCTGTTCCTAGTTGTCCAGATTTCCTGTTATCTGTAGGGTTAATACTATACGTGTGTGTTCCACTGTGACCATACGCAAAATCCCTTGCCGTTAATTAGCGCTGTACAAAATTGTTAATTTTTACATAATCTTCGATACATAAAACTAACCAAAATAAAGTTTGTTGTTTTCTCAAATTACTTAGTACAGAAAGGGTTGTATCAACCGTCACAGTTGATTCAAAGAGTGACCCTAAGTTTCGGCAATGCCGAAACAGCTTATGAGAGTCTATCAGAGAAGTAAAAGACAATCTATAAAAAAAAAAGTTTTTCCCCACCGCTTTATTGTTTAGTTGCAATTAAAATGAAAGAACATAAAAACATCAATTTATAAGAAAGGTTGCAAACATTTGCTTAGCTGGGTACGCTTTTTAGACATTTCTAGGGGGAGCTTTAGGCCTTTCCCCAAGAGAACTTCATCTCCTGTTCCTGCAACAGAGTATGTGATTTTCCAGAAAGGGGCTAAGAGGTCTTTAGCCTTCCCTTCTAATAATCAACTGCCAGCTGGATCAATGCTTTCAAGTTTATAACTGACCAGATCAATACATGACCATAGCTTTGCGATCTACAGCTCTTAAAACCTTGCACTTGATTTTGCCGCCGTAAAAACAATTATCTGGCAGTTCACGTCGAATTTCATCCAGCTGCAGAATCAAAAGCCAATTTTGTGTCATTTAATGAAGACTGGACCTTCCACTCAAGGCTTATATGCTATTAGCCAAACATGGTGAGAGTATTCTCCGTTGCCTATAAGCCAAATGCTTCGAAACAAGTCTCCGGAATGTCAGTATCGGCTTTTCTAAAGGTCACTGACTCTTTAGTCATTCGCAGACACAAGGTTTGGAAGATCCGTGCACCCATTTTTATCGATGGGTACTGCCTACTTTGCCGATAACCGGCGAAGTTCCATTTGCCCAGGTGATATCGAATTGGACCTTCACTGCACGCAAACAGGTAATGGTGGGAGGCAGCTAGTTCGGGACAAGTGTTTGCTCTGCAGAGTCGAACGTTTCTCGGGAAAATACGATTATCTCTCTTCTTTTATTTTATTTAGAATATTTGTTCTTTGGAGTAATTACCATAAGCATAAAAACCATTATAAATGATTTTAAATAAATAAATATATATAGAAAGTGACAATTCCTCATAATTTCTCGGCGTATTTTAGTGTGAAGTACTACTGTATTTCATTTGTTTGTGTGTTATGGCAAGCCTACAAGAGTGGCATCTGCCTAGGGTGGGGGTAAACTTTTTAAGGGGTTCTAATACGTATTCACGTTACATCTGGAGAAAACAAAACTCCAAATCGTCAGATCGACAGCAGCGCGTTGGGCCCGAACGCGCTGCTGTATTATTCCTATACATTCAGCGTGTGAGGTACTGTAACATAATCTGCAATTTTATATTCAACCCAAGGGTGAATTGGAACTTATATGCTTGATTAATTCGATGTATGCATCAAATGCCCATAATTTGTTTAATTTAACTGTAGTTGTTTTTGGTAATTCGCTGGTGCAGAAGATGGAAGTCAACGTTGAGTCTCATTAGATCCAAAAAACGAATTTCTATCTAATATTATTCCGTGTCGTAAATGAAACAAGTATAGTAATACGACAATATGTTGTACGCTACTCTACTTTTTCAACTGTTGGAATGCATAACTATTTACTTTCTATGATTGCGTTTATGCAAGACATCGGTGGTTTACATCTCCCAACTTACGCGTACGCGGTAGACGACTAACTAGCCAGTGCTTGTAAATGAATACGCGCAAGTAAAAGCATTGAACTTCGTCAGCACTAATAGTCCGGAGTTTGGGGCACTATTCTCCAGATGTAACGTAAATGCGCGTTAGAACCCCTTGAAAAGTCTGCTGTCCAAGGCACCACCAAGACAGATACCCCTCGTGTATAGGTTTATCTTAAACGCAATACACACAATTCTTATTAGACGGGGAAGAAACTTCTAAACGTTTCTAGAACTTACTAAAGATCACTTCCTGAATTACAGATTTATCGTGGATACATTGCCCTTCATGTATTGCAGTGGTTCTCAACCTTTTACTTCTTGCGAGCCCTTTTTATATAGTCGCTGTGTGTTTGCATATTATTTTCCTGAATCACAGGTTAGGAACCAATGACCTTTAGTAAAAGGCTGAGGATCGAACAAAAACTGTTCCTATTTGGCATGCTTATCTGATGATTTGTTCGATAACCACCGGACGCAAACTACCATGGTTCAAATATGTCTCGTTTCTGCGAATCAAAGTTTTATATATTCGAGTACGTCTTTTAACACGCTTTTATTAGCTTCACTTGTATGTATGTTTGTATGTTTGTAACCGACTCCTTTAGACTCGATTTTGACCCCCTTTAAACGGACAGATTTAATTCAAACTTTGCACATTTATCAAGAACCGGTGACAATACAATAATCTTATAAGATTATCCTGATCAGGATCGCCAGGATTAAATAATTTCCTCATTTCTTATCCTGATTGAAAGTAGAACACTTCCAAACATTACAATCTTAAGAAAACTCTTTCTGTGGCGGTGATCGTATAGTGGTTAGTACATTGCGTTGTGGCTGCAATAACCCAGGTTCGAATCCTGGTCACGACAACATTTTTTTTTTTTTTTTTTTTTCCAAAATATCGTCATCCATCACATTATGGAAGAGTTGAGTACAAGAACATGTTAAGGCCATTCTTTTTAACACGCTTTTATTTGTTGATTAGAGACCTATTTTTCCTTTTTAGTGAGGAAGGTAGCATTTAACTGCAGGTTGATTTTGGTGATTAGAGACCTATTTTTCCTTTTTAGTGAGGAAGCTAGCATTTAACTGCAGGTTGATTTTGGTGCACAGCAGGGGCGTAGCCGGGGGGGGGGGCTCAGGGGGGCTTCTCCCCACCCCGAAATGGGGCCCTTTACTTAGCTTACAATTGAACTTTAGCTTTAAATTTGATACCCAGCCCACCAATAAAATCCTGGCTACGCCACTGGTGCACAGTGAAAATAAATTAACTCTTTGTACTTTCCAACTTAGTGCTCCGTTGTGTCTTATGAGAGATATCGAAAATTAAAAATAAATTTTAAATACATACAGTTAAAAATAACTAAAAAACACGCTTTTATTGCAAATCAAACTAAAAAGTGAAAAATAAATATATAGAAAAAACCAAAAAACACGCTTTAGTGATAAATTGAACTAACTAATAGGCGAAAAATAATTCTTAATATAGAAATAAATTAATGAACGGAAACTAATATTATTGTGAAAAAAGCGTGGGGTGCTCCATATATCAGTTCTTGAGAATATTCGATCGGTACGATTAGTACAAAAATGATACAAAAAATATAGCACAAAGCACCCCACGCTTTTTTCACAATAATATTAGTTTTCGTTCATTAATTTATTTCGATATTAAGAATTATTTTAAGCCTTTTAGTTAGTTCAATTTATCACTAAAGCGGGGTTTTTGGTTTTTTAAACTATATATTTATTTTTTTATTCCCTTACCTCTACTTGAGGGAGTAGAGAAGAGAGCATCTGATCTGCTGAGCTCTGAGTTCGGATATATTGAAAATGGTGTGGTGAGAATTAATGGTGTGGTGATAATGTACTCTTTTTAAAAAAATCTGATGTGTCCAACACATGACTTCCTTGCACGTCCATTAGATCAAAAATATTTTCGACGCACTTCCTCTAAATTTATTTGTTTGAAAGAGATAAAATATCAATAATAGTAAGGTTTAGCGATTTCTAGCCAAATATTTCGATATCGCCAAGCTGAGTTCAATTTGAAAGATTTCCTTCTGACACTTTATTTGGCGATATTTCACCAAAAGCCGACAAACTTGAGATAGTCAGCGAGATTTTGGGGATAGCCAAAGTAGTCATTGACCACAGACTTTCAATGAATTGAATGCATCTATACACCTCAATGTATTTAAAGTCATTTGGCTCACCATGTAAATAAATTCTCAGCCGATTGCTGTCAAAAAAGATATTGAAAACAGTTAGATATTACAATAGTTCTAAATACAAAGTTAAAAAATCTACGGGTTAAAGTTTTAGAGTTATACAAAATAGGAAATAATTTTTGGCGCCAAATTTGGCCATATTTCGGCGAAACTCGTCAATGTCGACGACATTTGGCGAAATTTTAAGCATAAACCAAACAATGACAGATTATCGCCAAATTTGGCGATATTTCGCCAAAACTCGCCAAGAACGATGACAAATGGCGATACTTTGGGCATGGACCAAATGACTGACTATCGAAAATTTGGCGATATTTCGCCAAAACTCGCCAAGGTCGAGGACAGACGGCGAGATTTTGGGTATGTACCAAACAATGACTGTCTACAGTTGTATTATAATGAAGATGTCCATAGACATTAAGGTACTGAAATTCTTTTCGGTGGTCCTGTAAATAAACTCTCCAGTAGATTGGAACCAAAAATCGAGATGCACAACTAGATGTTACAACATTCTTATATATGAAATTTCATAATAGTTTTTGAGATTTGAGAGTTAAATATGCACACACGTACACCAAAAGTCGCCAAGCTTGGCGACTTTTGGCATAGTTCTTGAGGGAGGCACGTGACCGTGGTCGGACCATTACCTAACTTATGTGGTAGGACGGTATTATGCTTGAAATGGATGAATGCCCCTAAAATTGCTATTGACCGTAATGTATTGGAAATCTTTTGAGTGTTCCTGTAGCAGAACTATAAATGATAAAGACAGTTTTTTTAATGGAGAAATTCATTTTCTAACTCTTTACAGCATATATCACTTCTGAGTCGTTTGAAATAGCCCAATACCTCTAAAAAACGCTTTGATGAATTTCGGCCCATAGAGCGTAATGTATTTCGAATCTTTTGGGCGGTCCTGTAGATAAACTATTCAGTCGAATGGAACCGAAAGGGGAGGTGCACAACTAGATGTTACAACAATCCTAAATATAAAGTTTCAACATTCAACGCCTAACAGTTTTTGAGATATGCGAGTTTAATGAATTTCGGCCCATTGAGTGTAATGTATTTCGAATGTTTTGGGCAGTCCTGTAGATAAACTATCCAGTCGAATGGAACCAAAAGGGGAGGTGCACAACTAGATGTTACAACTATCCAAAATATGAAGTTTCGACATTCTACGCCTAATAGCTTTTGAGTTAGGCGAGTTTAATGAATTTCGGCCCATAGAGCGTAATGTATTTCGAATCTTTTGGGCGGTCCTGTACATAAACTATCAATTCGATTGCCACCAAAAGGGGAGGTGCACAACTAGATCATAGAACAATCCTAAATATCAAATCTCAACATTCTACGACCAATAGTTTTTGAGATATATGCGAGTTACAAACATACGTACGTACGTACGTACGTACAGACGGCATGGAAAAACTGGCCACAGTAGACTCGCCACTGGTCAAAATGAGTTGCAGACGCGTTAATATGATCGTGCATGCTAGCCTACGATGAGATGCATCGAAAAAAGTTTTTAAATTAAATTTAGAGGTGGTCAAAATCGGTTTTTATGTCGAAATTTGGCCCCCAAAATATTTCGGGATCACATTACTTCCTTATACTACGTACAAGGAAGTAAAAAGCATCCCATTTATTCTTGTTTTTACTCCAAAACGTATCTGTTTTCGTTTAAAATGTTTATTCAAACTTTACCGATAGCATTATTTTGTAGAAAAAGCGACTAAATGACCATGGTTGAAAAATTAAAAAAAAAACTATGTATGCTGAGGAATGGAGGGGAAGGGGCCCCACAGTAAGTTATCCTTTGTTAGGGGGGTTAAAAAGTTTGGAACCGCTGATTTACTATAATTATTTTTAATGACAGCAAGATCCTGCAATAAAAAAGAGTAAGAATTTTTTTTAACGCGCTTTTATTTCTTTCACCTGTATATGTATGTATACGTATGCATGCATCAATGTAATGGAGTCTTTTTATTCAATTTTCACCTACTTCCAGACAACCAATTAACTTGAAATTTCGCAAGCCCATAAAGAATCGATGACAATACTATAATATCGAAAATCGTGTACTTAGTAGTTATAATTTTTTTTACAGGAGCACACAAAAAAATTCCCATACATTACGCACTATGCAAAATCATGGTTTAAACATATTTTCGAAACCTTCATCTAATTCAAACAAAACAAAATTGAGTTCTTAAGGATTGCAAAATAAATCCCCCTGTAGAAAACAGTGTAAGTAGCATTTATAGTTTCTTTACAGCATCACCCCCAAAAAAATCCACATATAACGGACGACCGTAAAAGTTTAGACATTTATCAATTTCATGCACACTACAATAAGTAGGGATGGACGCGAGACGACTTTTTTGCGAGACGAGACAGAGATTTACAGCTTTTTTGCGAGACGAGACACACATTTTTAACATTACGATATAGAGATTTTTGCGATACGAGACAAGCTTTTAGGCTATTTTGCGAGACGCTTATTTTTCGTCTCGCGTCCATCCCTAACAATAAGTATAGAGACTTTTATTGTTTACTTTTCATTTAACGGGAGGAAATAATATTTAAAGTTCTTTTACAGGGTCTCTGAAATTACATTAATAGTGATGTTTTTTTTTTGTTTTTTTTAACACGCTCTTTTAATTTCGGAGGTATAAAGCATTCTACACTGAAAAATATTCAGAAGTTCCTTTGGTTATCGC
Source organism: Cheiracanthium punctorium (assembly GCA_038373885.1). Classification (NCBI taxonomy): domain Eukaryota; kingdom Metazoa; phylum Arthropoda; class Arachnida; order Araneae; family Cheiracanthiidae; genus Cheiracanthium; species Cheiracanthium punctorium. The sequence continues at coordinate 602,813 of JAWZYV010011930.1, read as the reverse complement.
TGATGCCAGTGACACTCAATAGCATGCTTGGGTAATTTTTGTTTTTCATTGCACTTTTAAATTGCGATGAATTACTTAAAATTCCTCGGAAATAACTTTTTAGTATTTTAGGTTTTAGGAGGTTTTCATAAAAGAAAAAAAAAAAATATTTTCCAATGACCCGGACGTGATTTGAACACGCAACCTTCTGATCTGGAGTCAGACGCGCTACCGTTGCGCCACCGAGTCTTACTAAGAATTGGAGTATGTTTATATAAACTCTTAAGTAAAAACTAAATAATAAGTTTATGGTACTTTAAGTAGAGTTAGCAGTCGTAGTATTATTTTTCATTCTAGTTTCTATCATACAATTTAAAAATTGGGGGGCAAGCTCGCTAGTTTCACAGCTCTACAAATTAGATTTTTAAAAGGAAATATGTGCTAGCGCCATCTGTTATTGAGAATTCGTATTAAATATAGGAAGAACCTTTAACAAGGATCAATGGAAGGAGTTAAAATCCCCCCCCCCCCCACACACACACACACAAAATGAATAAATAAATGGTGAAAAAACAAAATTGTAAGTTTCTTAAAGTAAAGAATTATCACTTAATGAGCCAATGAGGTAATTGGAATATTTTACCGCAAAAGTTGTTGGAAGAAGTTGCCACAAAAGAAAAAAAATGGGTTTCATCCTCATATTATAGGTCGTAAAGACATTAAATAAAGATTAATTAGTGCCAATTAGATTATAATTAAAATTTAATCATTGTTAACAACCGAAACCTGTGGCAGAGTTGGGGTGTGTCAATGTTCCTAAATTTTAAAAAATAAACCTCGAAATAATTAATCGTTTTGAAATATTGAAAATTAAACGCAGTAGAAACTCCTACTAATTAAATAACATTATAGTTACTTTCATGGGTGCTCATAGAGATTTTTTTAGGAGGGAGCAGAATTTTAAGACTTTAACTTTCTAGAAGAGAGGCAAATTTCACACTTGCAACAATTTTATCTCTCATTTCGCTTTATGATGATGCTTTGTTCACATCGTAAGACAATATACTAAAACTCCAGAGGGAAGTGTCCTACTTTGCCCTCCCCCCTTTATGGGCGCTCATGATTACTTTAAAAATCTCTCTGTATCTCAGTCACCGATTTTCAAATTTTCACCTATGGAAGAGAACGTCTTCAACAGTAGCGTAGCCAGAAAAAAATTTTAGGGGTGGGGGGTGGGGGGTTTGGGCACAGATGTAACGGATAATCTACATTATGGATCGCATTCTTCATGTCAATAATAGAACTCTGCTAAATTTTAGGGGGGTTCTGACACCCCCCTCCCCAACCTCGCTACACCACTGGTCTTCAACATTGTTAGATTAATCTGTTTGAAATCTTACACAGGTATTCGGAAAATTATAGAAATAAATCTTAGCTATTTTAAAATCGAAAAATCTATTTACTTGTTCTTAATCATATATCTATTTATATATATTACATCTCTCCATTTTTTAGAATTTTCCACATTTAAACTATGCCATCATTATATATACCATCGGTTTCAGATTTTGGATAGAAAAGCAGAAAATACAGGTTTTAATATTCTAATAAATTATTCTTCCAAGATTTTTTAGAGATATTTGGCTAATTTCCGAGGAAAGTGTCTCTGAAAATGTTTAGTGAATCTCGCAGATAATAACAAACGACTGGATTTGCCCATTCACAAAAGAACCACCTTGAATCTATAAAATTTTTGAAACGCATCTGACCAAAGCCGTACAGTACACAAGGGTAGAGAAGTGCATGATCCGAAAATTTAAATTTCGGTATATGGCCAATTTGAAACCACAATTTAAGGCTCGGTCGGAAATAATAATTAATTAATGGACTTGACGGGATTATTAACAATTATCTTTTAAACAGTAAGTGATCAAAACACTCATTTAGCAGTGGCGGTCCTAGCTTTTTTTCTAAGAGGTGCGAAATACAACTCTGAGCCCCCCTTCCCTCCCCCACACACAGCTAGAAATGTTTTCTAAGTGGTTAAAACGAAAATTTCAACAATATATGGATACTCAATTATACATTTACAAATTATAAAGTAACTCATTTTGGCACCCCCCATAGAGATGACGCCCGGTGCGATCGCACCGTTCGCTCCACCCTAGGACTGGCTCTGTCAATTAGAAAAGTTCTTCAAATAAAGAGCAACTTTCTGATACGGCAATTTTTTTACTAGGGACTGTATGCATATTAAAATACAAGATTTAACTCTTATGTAGTCCCTCTTATTTCCTATTACTTATATTTACTTAGAGTCCCTACAGTATTTCCTATTACTTATATTTAGAAAAATATTGCCCTTTGTCTAAGAAAATTAATTAGAAAATCCTATGTCTCTAAGTGAAATAGTTAGAGAGGAATTTAGTGTTAAAATTGACGAATTACACTACTTTACCTTGCTGTGTTGACGTCCGTTTTCAGGAGAAAAAATCCTTACTTTAGGGGATCCACTATAAGTTGATAAAAGTTAAATGACGATCCCTTTGTTGGAAAATGAAACTTTTAAACATCTTTTCAGCGAATTCAATTTGGCTAGCGAGTCAAAAAAATTTAGAATGTTACAAGTTGTGTTGTGAACTGTTAGTAACAGGGAAGAAACACTATTAATTTTTCGAGCGTTTAACATCATCGGTTTGTTTTTAAAGCTGTTCAAAAGCCCTGTGATAACGATCGCTCTTCAAGTGGAGCACGCGTAAAGGCGCAGTTCAATTTTGTTAAAAAATTTAATAAAAATCAATAACTAAAAACTGCGCTTACTAGCCCCCGTCGACCCTATCTGTGAAAGGGATTTCGTTGTAATCAGATTTTAACCGCATTCATATTGGACTTAACTCTTAAAATTCATGTTTCATCAGTTGGTTCAATATTCTTATTAAAAAAAAAAAAAAAAAGAAAAACAGAAAAGAAAAGAAAAAGAAAAATCTTCAAAATGATTTGAAAGTTAGATATTTTTTGATAAATCGAACTTCCGATACTTAACTCGAATGAAACTATTTGCATGTTTCTTCAATGCGATTTCTTTTTTTCTCTTCTCCCTCTAACCTGCATAAATCCCATTTTTGGGGGGTACAACTTTACATCATGAATTACCTCCACCACCCCCGAATAAAAAGGATGGCCCCGGGGCAATGCCATGTGTCATCAGCACGATAAGGCGAAACGAATAACCCGAATAGTGTGAAGGAATCTATTATTCCATTCACTTCCTCATCCCAGGCCCCTTCCCTCACCTCCTTTCCCCTTCCATATTTCTGGAGATTTTTCCAGAAATCAATCGGACGTGACTTAAAAATAAATCGCAGACGTTAATAACGCATAGCTGTATCTATGGAAGAGAGATTCTTGGTTGCATCCCATCCCCCCCCCTTTCTTTTTTTTAAAGGGGTGGGGAGGGAGATTGCGTTTTACCCTCTTATAGTGTTTCTTCTTTTTCTTTCTTTAAGGTTTTAGCTGCAGTATATATATTTTTAAATTCCTTATGTTCTTTGATAAACGACACGATAAACACTGCCAGTGTGTTTTCACACTTTGTACCCGTTCAGACATTTCGGGAATTTTTACAAGATTTCACCAGTAAAAAAGGTATGGTTTGGTGTCAGTGACATATCTTCTATCCCAGCCAGACTAGTTCCGAGATGGCAAATACCAGTTTCCATAAATGTATTGGCCGAACATTTCTAGATTTGACACATTTAACTCATTCTAGTAAGGGTAAAGAAGATATCTGCTAAAGAGAAATCGGCAAAATATTCCCGACCGTTTCGATGGGTGTCTTCCCTTTATTAATGTAGTGAGATATGTATTTAAATATATGTCTTTAAATGCAAATTTTAAAATTAGATAGCAAGATGAAAAACTGCAGTACTCAATGTATGCACATAACTGTGATATTATTAGCTCACTCTTTAAGGACCACCACATTAGGAGGTCCTTAAAATATCAGCTTTTAAAATTCTCCTGGGACACCCTCCAATTTTGTTCCAGGACCTAAAAGAAAAAGAAAAAAATAAGAAATGCATTAAAACTTCAAAATTTTTAAATGAGTTTTAGGGGCCGCTAGCGACATAAATACTCGTGTTCTTATAGTCCCAAATGAACTTTAACGTCCAACTGATAAAATAATAATAATCACCAATAACAACTGCTTTTTATTTTCTTGATTATTTAAAGGATAACCTACTAAAATTCAAAACGTATGCAAAATGGTTTATTCAAGAAATCAAAATCTTTTGAAAACAAGGACTCGTTTCGAATAAATGAAAAAGCATGAAACTTAAAGTAAAAACACTTTTATTAAAAGCCAATATTAAATTGTTTAGGTAGAAAGGTCTTTTTTATTTTAATTCCAAAAATAAATAAATAAATAAAACCTGTGCCGTAAAAATTTTAAAATACATTTATCAAGGATCATCCTAAAGTTTATGGTAAAGACACATTTTTTTCCCCCAATGTTTCTTGTATATAGTATTTACATGGAGTTTCAAAATTTAAGGTTATCTAAAATGTACGTAAATAAAAGTATATAAAAAGTCTATCTTTCTGTAAACTAGTAGTCTCTTACTTAAAGTAGTAGTCTACATGTTTAATAAATTACAAGTAAAATTACAAATTACAAATGTTTCAATTCCAATTCTTCTTCTTATTATGATTAAAAAAAAAAAAAAAAAAAAAACAGTTTCATAAAGAATGATAGAATTTTTTTCATTTTTTTAGTAAGTGAACAATTTAATTGAAATAGTTCAATAGAGAGACAACATTCATTTTATTTACATTTTCTCAAAATTTTTATTTTTAATTTTCATTTTCATTAAATTTACATTTCATTCATTTCCATTTAAAATATTTTTATACATTTTGAATACTGATTAAGGTTAGTGTGTTATAGTATAAGTATTACAGGATGTGTCTATCAAATAATATCCTGATTTCAAAATTTAAAAATCTCGAAAACAAACTTGAATAAAAGAATGTAGCAAACGGTATGTTTATAAAGTAACTTGTAAAAATTTTATCAGAAGTTTCAAAATAGTAGCTACAATAGCTACTAACAGACATCAGTGATGTACACAGACTTCATTTAAAAGGAGGCGATTATGCGCGTAACCTTTTTAAGGCGTAATCTTAATGTTTAAAATAAAAAAATGTATGGATTTTATATTAAAAAATCTTCGACAATGAGTATTAGAACTTAGTGATGTGCCATTCGAATGATATCCATAATTGATTAATCGATTTCGAATCGTGTCAATAATCGATTAATCGAATAGTGAATATTAGTGATTTCACTATTCGAATAGTATTCGCGATTAATCGCGATTAATCGCGATTTCACAATTCGAATTGCATTCACGATTAATTGCGATTAGCTGTTTCAACAAATCGAAATGTATTCGCGATTAATCGTTTCACTATTCGAATGAATTTTTCGAAATCGATTGATTCGAATGGATTTAATAATCGATATATTCGAATAGTTCCATTCATTCATGCCCATCACTAATTAGAACCCCCAAACCTCACGGTATGTAAGATGATTCATTTAAATCAGGGGTTTCCAACCTTTTTACAACTTAGACCCCCCCCCCCCCTTGAAGGATTTTTTTTCTAATTTTCTAACACTAAAAAAACTACTATGCGTGAAGTTGAAGGATAGTTCAATAATAAAAAAGCTATATTTTACTAAACTGCTTCCAATTTTACAGAATTATATGTAAATGAAGCATAGTGTGCCCGATAAAGTCTGTTTTCACCCCAATAATTTCTGGATGGTAAGATCTATAGTCAGAAAGTGGGGTCTAAATACAGTAACGTTGCTATGCGCTACAAATATATTTATATATATGCGCTTACAGCGCCACCTGGTCGGCTAAATTTGGAGTTACCGTTCTTATCTTAAAAAAGGTTGGAGATATGGGAAAAATAGTGAAATACACAAAGTTGTTCAGCATCACCTATTTATTAATAAAAGATATCTTGATCACATTAATCTTAAAAACTTAAGATGTAAAATGCAAGAAGTAAAAAAGGTGTTACTGACATTCTGCCAGCGTGTCACTAGCCATATTCTAAAACTTCCAACAGAAATTGCAGACCAGCTTCGGCTTTAAATATGTGAATTACAAAGCAAATGAAAATCTGCATTCTATTTATAAATAGTAAAATGGACATTATTATCTGTCAAGTATAATCCTTAAAAATTTTAAAACAGAAAAATTTATAATAGACCCCCAGTAGACATAGAACACTATAGACCCCTTTTAATGCTTCTTAAATCCCCAAGGGGTCCACCTAGACATCACTGATTTAAATCATATATGTACAGTTTCTTTTAGTTACCCATACTCACACAGACTAGAGGGGGTAAAAAGGGGGGTTTGTGACACTCTGTGACGGGGGTGTAAATTTTCTGTGGTGTACCACTTCACTTAAATTGCCCACTTTTTGAAAAAAAAAATCGCTATCGTACTCTTTAAAAAACCAGTTTTGTTTTTGTTAAAAAAATCATAATAACAGTAAAAAGAATTGAACTGAAACGCTTGTAATTTGCACTTTTACTTATACATGAACTGTACATAGAGAAGGTTCTAACTAGATTTAGATACTTTTACTTACGCACACTATAGATAATCGCAAACTCTGAAATTGCAGGTAAATACTACACACAAGAAACATTTGGCAAAAAATGTGTATGTATCTGGACTTTCAGACAGGCCTTGATAAATTAAAAAAAAAAAAAAAAATGGCACTGTCTTTATTTTGTTCATTTAAAAGAGAAAAGATTTTGTTATCTAAACGATTTAATAGCATTAGTTTTAGCAACAGTGTTTTGTTTTCATTTTCATGCTTTTTCATTTTTTCTAAACGAGTTCTTGTTTTTCAATAGATTTTACTTCCCTGTATGACCATTTTACATGCATTTCGCATTTTAATAATAGAGAAAATAAAAGACAGATATTATTGATGATTATTACTAATTTATCAGTCAATTCAATGAGAGGTTGGGGGTGGGATGACTACCTACTTCAAAAGAAAATATTTTTAAGCCTTGGTGGCGATCCCTAAAACTCATTTTAAGAATTTGAAGTTTTAATGGTTTTCCTCTTTTAGGTCATAGAACAAAATGGGTTGGTGGCCCATGAGTATTTGATAAAATTGATTTTTTAAGGTCCACCCTAACACACATAAGTATGATTCTGGGTTCTAATTTTTTTTTTTTTTTTTTTTTTAAATAAGAAGGGTGGTAGCACTTATCAAGACAGAGAAAAACTACGGTGGAACATGTGGTCGCAAATGGCATTTAACAGATTAAAATTGCGAAAATGTCTAAGCATCGAAACTCCGTATATTGCTTTTATGGGGAAGTGTGATTAGTAGCGCCAGGCAATTGTTTTCTTCCACGTTGTTCGCATATCCAGGGCAGAAAGAGATAAAAGGGGCTAATCAAACTCCAGAATACACGTGTTCATATTTGTCCCCTCCAGAACTGATCAAAAATGCAAAGCCTTTTCTCAATTCCCACCCCCCCCCCCCCACCCCCATTAAACGGCATTCGCTAACCCATGTTCCACTGCAGTTTTTGTTCGCCTTGGTGAGTGCTATCACCTCTCAAAAGCAATTAGACACAACTTTTATTCTGAATAGATAGCAAAACATCAAACCTGATCTCCCACATAGATGATAAAAAGCTTTGAAATAAAATTTAAAATATATGTGCTAACTCTTCAGGAATCACCCACAGAATGTCGTAAATTAAAAAAATCGATTATTATAAGTTGATAAATTTTTTCCCCTGAAAAACTTACATCGATTGGTGGAGGGCTGGGGGGGGAGTTGATTTCTTTCTTACATGTAACTCATCCGTCTTTAACTATCCTACACACATTCGATGCCTTCCATAACATCAAATTTTTAGAAGATATTAAAGTATTAGCCACAACCTTAAAAACTAAAAAAGAAGCTCATATTTTATATTTATGGGTCCCTTGGGATAAAAAAAAATAGGGGGAGGGGAAACTTATTGGAAGAGTTAGAAGGGATTAATGCTACAGAAGGGGAATTCCAGATATCACTCAAGTGTTGAAAACAGAAGGAGGCTCCCTTCCCTGTTGTGATGATCAGAGCCCTCAGCCCGTTACCATAGCAACGAAATTGCGGAAAATCAAAAATTAAACCGATTACCATGGGTCAATAGTTTTCAGCAGAGGAAATTCCTTTGCTTCTGTGTGTTAATGAGCACAGGCTGATTAAGATACTCAGGGGTCCTTGGTCCGCAGGGATGGATGCGAGACGAGACGGAGATTTACAGATTTTATGCGAGGCGAGACAGGCAATTTTTATCATTACTATATAGGGATTCTGCGAGACAAAACAAATTTTTGCAGATGTTTTGCGAGACGAGACAGGCATTTTTATCATTACTATTACTATATGGATTCTCGCGTCTATCCCTATTGAGAGTAATGCGGGGATATCTGTACAGTCGAAGATTGTTAACGCCAACAATCATAACAAACATTTGTTTAAATTAAAAATAGTTTTTGTAACAAGTGAGATTTATAAAATAATGATTTCCATCATATATAGTATAGTCAACGATATACTCCTTGACAGGAAGCAACAAAATAACTATCACAGATGGCGCTTTAACTATTAAAAAAACAATCCTTCGGTGTTTTGTTGATGACCAAGCTCCCAAATGCTAGAGCTATGCTAGAGCTCCCCAATGCTGGTTTTTACACCAGTTGTCATAAAGAATATAGTCTAAAATTTCAGCCTTTGATACAAAAGGAAAAGTAATTTATGACGAAAACTAAAAGCAATATTAATTACAGAATTTAGAACATGAAAATAAATAAATCACATTTAACGACTGTTATCTTAAAAGTTTCTTCGCCCCTTCCCCCCTTAGCATCAATGTTTTAAAGTTTGGAGTTAGAAAAGTTTTTTAAAAATCTTTATTTGTGATTCATTACTATAGTAACAATTTGTAATTATTTGTTTTGCTTTAGATTTCATTGCAGTAGAGATGCACACACTCCATGACCAATCGGGATAACATTATAATGATTATCGACTGGCTTACTGTTATTGACATTCCATCGGCTTCCTGAACAACTTTTCTCATCAGGAACATTTACTATAATTATAATCATTCATGGCCAGTGCTGTAACATTCAAGGCCTGACCCCTTTTCTATTTCTGCAGCCACGGTTCCACCCTAATGAACAAAACACACACATAAAGGTAATCTCGAAAATAGTTTCGTGCGGCCACAAATTAATGATCTCTCTGATCACGAGGCTATTACTGTGTCTACTTCCAACCCTACGATCAATATCTTCCACTGCGGTTTCGAAACTCATTGTATATCATCTTTCTCATGCAAGGAAACTTTTAAACTAAAAGATTAAAAAAAAAAAAATAATAAAAAATAGCACGCTTTAATTCTTTATCTATTAGAGATAATTTGGCGATATAAATTGAAAAAAAAAAAAAAAAAAAAAAAAAAAAAAAGATATTCAAAATAAGGTAGGAAAAAAGACTACAATGACAATAAATGCCTCTCACTAATTTTCAAAAATTACACTGTACGAAAAAAAAAAAAAAAAAAAAAAAAAAAAAAAGTTCCAGTTAGTAAAATGTACCCCATACGTTAAAATGATGGTACACAGAATTTGAAAATTATATCCTAAAAAGTGTCAGAGATATGAAGATAAATATATCCTGACTTAAACCACTTTTCAATGGCTCTCGAAAGAGAAAAAAAAAATGACATCGTATGATCTCGTTTCAGGGATCGTTACGGAAACTAAGAATGAAAATAATTTTTTGAACTATAGCAGTAAACGTTTATAATCGAATCCATGCGTAGCCCCTGGCAATCTTTGTTTGACGACGTCTCTGAGACGTTTTATGATAAAAGGCTGAATATTTTTAACATCACCTCATTAGTGCATGGGGCAGATTTTATTAAATGGGAATTGTTTTGTAGCGGGGAGTCGTATGGAAATCTAACTGGAGGTAGCTTTTTAAAAATTAATGCGATAAATTTTTTTATTAATGTAGTCTAGCATTTTTTTCGATTTACATTGTCCACTTTTCTCAAATAGATAAAGAATTAAAGCGTGTTACCATCTTTTTTGGGACATCCTGTATAATAAAAATCCTCGCATTTTTCTCCACTGAAACACAGCATAATAATAATAATCGAGTAATATTCATCACCGCGTTTTTATCGTAGATGGTGAGAGACAAAATTACGTACTTTTAGAATGAATGTCATTAAAGCAGCAAACGAAATGGGGTCTATCTCAGTGCACGGTACGGTAACTAATTTGCCATTTCATTTTTTCGTCATGTTTTGTGCGTTTGATTCCAAATTACGCCATTTACGTGATAAATACTGCTATTATACAGGAACTTAATTTTACTATTAATCATATATTATTTACAATTATTACTAAAACTGCCATACTTTAACCCTTTAATTTTTTAGAACGTCATTTCCCGTAAAAAAATTGTCACGATTATTTTTAACGGCACTGACATCTGCTGAAAAATGGAAGAATGCGAGAATAGCCGGATAGATTGCCCAATGCTGAAAAACGGGCAGCCGTTGCATTCTCTCGACTTAACTACCAGCAAGATGGCGGACGATCGAAACGTTCATCGCGTGCCACAGATCTAGAGACCCTGGCACGCGAGAACGTTTCGATCGTCCGCCATCTTCCTGGTAGTTAAGTCGAGCGATGGCAACGGCTGCCCTTTTGTCAGCATTGGGGAAGGGTTGCGCCTCAAAGGGTTAAGAGAGGAACCCATTTTTCATGATATTTGCGTGATCACTTGCGATAGACCCTAAGCTCAGATTTGTATAAAAGTGACATGACTGGTGAAGTGTGTAGTGTGTACGGCCGGCCATCAATAGTGACGTACTTACTTTTTCGTCTTGAGAAAGAAATCAGGTATTGAGATATGGTGTTCAGGCCCTGAATATCTTGCAAACGGAGAATATAGCTCAGCTTTTGATAGGGGGTGGGTGAACTCTGTCAAAACCTTGAAAGACTACCGAGGTTTAACTTCATCTCCCACCGTTGTTGCAAAGGTAAGAGAATAGACTAAACCTGGGTTAAAAAGACGATTAAATACCACAAACGCCTTTTCTTATATATATTAAAGTATGGTTACTCCTATTGAAACTTCTGCCCTGAGCACTGTTTGTTTGCCTGGACAGGACAGCTCACGTCACCGAATGTGTCGTTTATAGCTGTGCGTACGTCCATTCCGGAATTTTCCGTTGCAATTTGGATCCTCATCAGAAGGTGGGAGACAGCTACATAGTGTCACTCCTCGGAAACTACTTGCGACTGTCGAGCGGAGTCGGAACCACGGATTTGACGTGCACGCACACCGCAGAGTAGTACGTCGGAATCCAATGTGAAACCTTTCGGTTATATAAGTCCAACGCCTAGAGCACTGAGCTACCACGGCGCCCTGCTTCCTGTTTCTACTGCTTAAAAAAGACGATTGACGTCATTATAGGAATGTATGCATTATAGGGATGGACGCGAAACTGAAAATAAGGCCTGTCTCGTCTCGCAAAATTGCTGCAAAGCTTTGCATCAGCGCAACCAGGATTTTGGTTTAGGGGAAGGGCTTTACCCCCCGTGGCCGCGCCTACGAAGTTTTGTTAAGTCCAGCAGAATCCCTATATGTAGTAATGATGAAAACGTCTGCCTCGTCTCGTCTTTGTCTCTTTCATCCAGTGGCGTATTTAAGGGGTGTGCCCCGGCCCCGATAATGACATCATGGAGCTTTCATGGAACTTCAGATATTTCGGGGAGGGGGGAGCCTTCCAGAAAATTTAGCAATAAATTAAAAAAAAATTTTAATCATACCACCTAGCCCCCCTCCCAACTTTTTTCTTGCACTCATTAAGCCTGTAGATCCAGTTAGAAAATTTTTTTTGTTTTTCATGACTTCTCTCCATCCTCTTTTTTACACACACACCTTTTAATTTCAAATAGGTAATTCATGTATATTATATTAGCTCACGGTCAGAAAGCTAATTTTTGAATAAATTACCTTCAATGTATAGCATTACATGTAAAACTTAACAAACTTTCCCCTTTGATTTTACACAAGCACATTCATAAATTATATCACCATAATCCTAGGGCGTACACAGGATTTTTCTCTTAGAGAGGGTCCAGCTCATATAGCTGTGACACCAACCATCTGAAAGAATTCAGAACTTTTTTTTTTTTTTTTTTTTTGCTCTTGTGTCCAACTTCTATTAAGTCTTTCCGAGCTTCGATATACTTTTATGTCTTTAACTTACGTATGTTTTTATTTACTCATCTTCACTGCTAAAAATTATAATTTCATAAAATCTCGAAAATATAATAAAATGTGAAAAGCTGCCTATTAATGATATAACAAAAAAAAAAAGTTGATAACTCTTTTGGGTCGGATCCAGACACCCTGATTAATTTGAATTTGTAAAATAAAATCAATTAAATTATGTTTAAAAAAATTATTACCGGATTATAAGTAACATTGTGCGTCTTCATTTCTGTTTTGTCTCACAAATAAAATTGTAACAGTCCAACAGTGTTGGAAATTCTTCCGCACACTTAAAATTCTAGTGCGGAAGTGTTTAGAATAGTTGTCACATCCGTCAGATAAAAGGGTAATAAGAAAAACCAACAGGTACTATTTTAACGGCCGTATTCACCAAACACGTGACACGCGGATTAAACCAAACTCGAGTGTTAAAGTCATCGGTATGATATCTTACCGATGACTATAACACGCGTTTCAGGATTAATCCGCGTGTCAAGTGTTTGGTGAATACGGCCGTAAATGGATCACCTTGTATGAGAGACGAGACATCGTCTTGCCCCTACTAGCAATTTTGCTCGGGTTACCCTCGGCCAAGTAACCAGCCGATTATGCCGAGCAAAATTGTTAGTAGGGGCATTAATCCTTTTAGATGTAACGAACAAAGAAGAAATAAGAAAGATCAGTGTATTTGAAGCAGAATCGTCAGATTTATTATCATTTATCTTGCCAAATTAAAATTTTAAAACTCCCACTTTTTTAAACAAAAAGTCCCCCCCCCCCTGATTTAAGATTAAAATTATTGTTTTTATTCAATAGCACTGTTATAATATTGCAATACTATAATTATCTGCAAGTTTCAGCGTATCACTGAAACTCTCAATAATGTATGAAAGTAATATTCATATTGTATTGCATGACAATTATACGGAAATAGCTGACATAACAAATGCTGAAAATGCTTGCCTATTTTTGCTACTTCCGTGTATGTGTATACATAAATCACTATACCGGTGGCTCTAATCTCACTCCAAACTGTGACATGTTGAACTTTTAATAGAACTCTTTCTTTTAGTACTATTAAAATTATTACTATTCCTGGTATGAATGAGGGATGGACGCGAGACGAAAAATTGGTGTCTCGCGTCTCGCAAAACAGCCGAAAAGCTTGTCTCGTCTCGCAAAAATCCCTATATCATAATGTTAAAAATGTTTGTCTCGTCTCGCAAAAAAGCTGTAAATCACTGTCTCGTCTCGCAAAAAGTCGTCTCGCGTCCATCCCTAGAAGGAAGTGTGTTTTTTAAAATCAATTGATGCGTTTTCATTTGCTTATTTAAATATTTAGCTCAGACGGTTTAACGCATAAATGATCAACATTCAAAAAGAGGTTTTCAACATTTTTCTCAACCAATTATCATTATTAAGTATTGGATGGACCGGGGATTGACCCGTTTTGGGAAACATCACGAAATTCCATATGTTTAACATTTTTTTTCTGACAATTTCGTAACTCTTATAGGTTCATTCGAAATGTCAGTTCACAATGCAACTTATAGACATTTAAAATTTTTCCGAGTCTCTAGCGCAAATAAATTTTTAAAAAAGCTGTTTTCAAAGGTTGCATGATTTTCAATTGGAGCAGCCTTAAGGTAACACCCCCAAAAAGAAGTTCATTTCCCAATGTTTCAAATGATTTATCTTTCTTGATTTAGATTGAAAACAACAGTTAAGTATAGTAGAATAATTTCTACTAGAGGTTTTATTTTAATTATACTTTGGAGATTTTCTCAAATTCATTTGATCGAACGGTCAAATTCTAACTCGGAAAATTGTTTAACTACCAAGGAAGGGCGTGAGCAATTTTTTATCCAGAGGGTGCATGAAGATATACATAGGCACATCATGCTATGCAAAAGAATTAATGAATCAAAAAGTATGTGAACGACACTTTAAAAAATTTAAATAGAATGGCAGAAAATATTGGTTTAAAATTGTTTAAATTTATATGGAAAAAAAAAACAGAAAACATTAAATCATAGACATATGTCTATAGAAATCTAATTTAATGTGACAATTAGAAATCAAATTCTGAATTCTTTCTTTTCTTTATTTCTTTCTTCCTTTAAAAAAAAAAAAAAAAAAAAAAACTATACAAAGTTCAAAGGGGGAAAAATAAAATTTACTTATATATTGACATGAATTGTCTGTTTTTTTCCTTTTCTTTTCTTTTTTTTTTTTTTTTAACTGTACCAAGTTGAAAGGGGAAAAAATAAAATACTTATCATGTATCGCGTATTAGTCGCACCTCCGTCTTGAAGAAGAATAAATCGTCAAAATATTTTCTCTCATAAAAGTAGCAGTCGCATATTTGACCTTCATCTAGAAAATAGAAAATTTATCAGCTGTACTCTTCCCACACAACAGTGCTACTGATACTTTCAGCGAAAGTGATTTATTATGAAATATGTATTATTAGAATTTTTTTGTCAAAATTCACAAAGATTATTTGTGAAATTTTTGTCTACAAAAATATTACCATAAAAAAAAGAGAAAAATGCCTTTATTTTGTGTGCAACTGACGGATAGACTATAATAAACAGCATATTACCACGAAATATTTTTTAAAGTACTAATTTTATTATAATATATTTTTTAAATGTAACGTTTTAGCATGAGAGTGTACAGTATTGTGTAGCAGATTTATCCGGATAATAATAACACCTAGACTTTCACAGTGAAAAAATTGTAAAAAACGTGCGACTATTGCGCGAGTAAACATGGTATATTTTCACATCAATTGCCTTTTTTTTTTTTCTTCCCAAATTCTAAGGAAGGAGGGGGGGGGGTGAATTATAAAAAGAAATGAATAAATAAATAAATGCCACACTAAGAATCTATATGAGGATATGAGATTTTAATAATGTTTTGAAAAAGTTTTTGAGCACGTACTATTTTTTTTTTCTCCCCGCCGCTCCAAGTAAGCTTATCAATAACAAACTCAAACCCCCATAAATAAACCATAGTTCGTAAAATTTTTGTGATCCATTGTTTCCCAAAGTGCAGCACTTAAAGTGATACTTCAGGCATTTATAACAAATCCTAACTAATATTATAAATGCGAAAGTGAGTTTGTTTGTTTGTTTATGAGGCTTTCACGCTTAAACCGCTGAATCGATTAGGATGAATTTAGGTTTAGATATAGATGGGACCCTGGAGTTGGTTATAGGCTACTTAGAATTTTAGATTTTTAATTACATTTTTAATTATTAATTAAAAACCGTTTTTACGTTGCCATGCTTGGCGAGTTTCGCCCGTATCAATCAAATGATTCATGTTTTGTGCTAACGAGAATGCTATTGCTTCAATAAAGAAGCGCGTGCGTGCATCTGAAAAACATTAAATTCCACGGAAATTATGCCAGTTTTATGCCAAATCTATCTATCAATAATAATAAAAATGAATGTTCTCCAGACAAATCTAATGAATCTTTGAAAATTTGACCATAGAAGCCCATGACTGTGCACCTGAGGCTCAGAATGTTGAAATTTTAAATACTTTTCTAATTATTAATTAAAAACCGTTTTATCGCCCCCACAAAATGATTTATGCTTTTGAAATAAAGCTGAAATTCTATTTTCAGATAAACATGCATTTGAAAAACATGAAATGGTATGGAAATTATGTTGATTTTACGCCAAATTAAAAAGCATTAGAAAGAAAAGTCCGAATGTGTTTCTTCATAAATTTCCACATCCTACCAATAATATAAAAACTCGGCTGTTCGAGCCTCGTCAGGGGGAGATCCCCTGAACCCCCCTAATTTTTTAGTTTTATTATTGCCATATTAAAACTATATTAATTAACTTGGCATTTTATCGCTCATCTTTCGCGTATTTCGCCTGATAACCCTATGTTGAAATTTTTATGAGTGTAACCTATTTATAGAAAAATACATGTGGTGCATATTCTACAGCTTACTAAATATTGTAACAATGGATTAAAGCTGTTGTGAACTAATAATATTTGAATATACGTAAAAAATACATGTGGAGCATATTCTACAGCTTACGAAATAGTGTAACAATATCGAGACTAAAGATTGCTTTAATCTCGATATTAAAGCTGTTGTGAACTAATAGTATTTAAATACATGTAAAATTATGCCGCTTTTTTATGTCGCATTTTTGGGACACATTTTTCAATAAGGGTATTGAGAGATAAAATGACATAGTCATTAAAAATGTGTACTTTTGTGTGTATAGATGTTTTTGACTGAATCACACACAAATTGCTGAACGGATTTGGAAAAATTCGTAATGAAGATAGCTTATGCCCTGGACTAACATATAGGCAACCTTTCAAGCATATAGCATAAATAATTCTTTTACAAAAACATTCAAAATAATTCTAATGTATTGCGCTCTATGGAAATTTTATAGCTACTAAACCGATTCTTAAACTTAGTTACACTATTCCTGAGTATTATTGTTTGTTTGTTTGTGGATTAAGACCGATTGACTGCACTAGGGTCCTAGGCCTATATGGGTTATTCCTCTGTGGGGAACTTTCTAAGGCATCCTAGCCCGTATTTACGTGAGGTTTTGGAGAAAACCGCGAAAAACTGCGAGCGCTAGGTCGACAGGCTCGACCAGGGGTTGAACCTGGCACTTCCAGCCTTCCAGTTTAGAGAGTAGAACTTCTTAGACACAAGTGGGACCCTGAATGTTACAGGCTACCTTTTATGCATATATCACAAATAGTTCTTTTACAGGGATACTCATAAGAATTACATTACACTCTATGTGTATCTCTGTAAGTACCAGTGGCGCACACAAGGGGGGGGTCCAGGGGTCCGGACCCCCCCATCGGCTTTGAAATTTTTTTTCGATTAATTATTATCCTATATGTATAGTAAATAAAATAATTCCAAAAAAAGGTAGCAATAGTTTCAGTTCTAATTAAAAAAAAAAAAAAAAAAAAAAAAAAATTCTCGTTTTCCTCAACTTTTCAAAAACGAACTAAAAGCGAACATAAAACACCATCTTATTCTCAAAACTGTACAACTATTACTTTGCTTCGTATTGTACTGTGTAGTGTATTCTTAGGGAACTGGATGGGACGAGATTTGATGAATTCCATCTAATAAAAACGAGCTCTTTCATCACTGATTTTTGTCAATCTGGAACATCCCTAAAAGTTGGACCCCCCCAAACCGTAAAAATTTGGACCCCCCCCCCCCACCAAACTGTAAAAGTTGGACCCCCCCCCCTCCAGGCAAAAATCCTGTGTGCGCGCCTGGTAAGTACTGAACCGATTCCAAAACTTTTTTCACAGTTAGTAAGCCACACTATTCTTGAGTATTATAGGCTAAAATTCATACATGTAGTGCAAATAGTTCCTTTACAGGAACACTCAAAATAATTCTAATACATTACGCTCTCTGGGTATCTCTGTAACTATAGAATCGATTCTAAAACTTTTTCGCTAAGAAAAAGCTGCAGTATTCCTGATTAACGTAGGCTAAAATTCATGCTATAGCATAAATATTTCTTTCACAAGAACAACAAAAACAGTTAGCAAATACTGTCGTAAATGTATTCGCCAAATGCCTGAAAAAAATCTAAATTTAGTAACTCTGCTTACTCTCTTATTTTAAATGAAGTATACTACCACGCATTATACTTCATATAAAATAAGTAAAAAGCAAATAATATTTAAATGCAGTTTCTTTTGTCGCAAACATATGTGTTATTCACACATGCTTCATTTCTTTTGGGACCTAACTCTAAAGCCGACGCGGACGAAGTCGCAGGTAGCAGCTAGTAAATAAATAAAGAAACAAGGAAAATTATTTTCATATAGAGGAACTCGATCCAATCCGTTAGAAAACTACTGTTCTTAAACGCTATTGCAACCCCATCGACGCATTTTAAGTTTTGGGGGGAATTTCGAACAGTTAATACATACAATCAGAGTAGAGATGATTATAGTTATTTCTTTATGAATCTCTTTGTGATTGAATAAAAAATTTTAGGCCTCCGACGGGTTTGATTTTGAAAGAGAGGCCGAAAATGGAGCCGGGGGTTAGTCACGGCGCGTTGTCTTGTCTGTAACATTTTAACCATCTTCAAATTCAAAGCTTTTAGGGTATTCACATTCCTAGGCACTGGTACTGGTATGTGCGCAGAAGAGACAGTTCGCATTGTATTCAAAACAGCCTCATCTCATATTCATGCAAAGTGGTCTCGCATAAGCGAGCGAGTGGGTGGGCGAGCCAACGCCCGTCTGGCCAATGGGCGAAAGGATGGGGTCATTTTTTTCCCCACTTTAATTTTATTATGCGTCCTCAAACATCACCCCTCACTTTAAGGGAGCGGGGTGGGGGGAGAATTTTTCACAATTTATGTATTTTATCTCGACTGCGGGGCGGGTAAAAGTTCGAGATGAGTTATGACGGCTGTGTTTGAGCACATGAATCGATGTAGGTTTTTTTTTCTTTCTTTCTTTCTTTTTACCGGAAATTTATTTTCTGGTCTGCCCTCAGACCAGAATTGTGTAAGAGGGAATGTTCCTGATATTTTTTGAGGAATTTCTTATTTCCCTTCTTTCGTTGTTTGAAAGGTCAGTGCGCATTTACTATTTTCTGCTTCATATAATAATTCTTATGAAATCTCATTGCTGCCTACACTTTATTTGATGTTTAAAAAATTAGCTCCACTGAAAAGGATTATGCACTTTGTGAGCACAATAAATAAATAAATATGTCATGTTAGAGACGTGATTATTCGCAGCAATACTTTACAAATTGTAGCAAATACGTTTTTGAAAGGGTAAAGCTATTTAAAAGTATAGTAAAGTTATTCCATGGCATTTTCAGAAGAAATTGGAGCATAATTTTCTCCAAAAACATGCTTTGCCCTTCAACAAGTTTCCCAATGAAATTTTACACTTAAAATATTATATAAAATTTTGTATTTAAATTTTAATATAAAATTTTGCATTTAAATTTTATATTTAAATTTGAATTAAATTTTATATTAAAAAAAAGAAAGAAAGAAAAAAATTTTGATATTTCAAATTGCGCGATTTACACACACACACATGCAGTAGAGATAGATTAAGTATTATATTTATTTTATATCAATACATTTATAATTTAATTAAGTGACGATATTTCCCCTTAAAAAAAATCCTGTATATTATGTGGCGGGAAAAATATCTCATTAAGTACAATACAAGTAATATATCATAAATGCACATGCTGTTTAAACTATTATGTAATCCTTAAAAGAGAGAGAGAGTTACTCATAAAACTGACAGGTTTGTATTGATTTTTATATAATTATATTGTATTTTTTCAGTTGCACTGTATAATATTGCCGACGGGAATAACAAACGAAAAAGAATTCTGAATGTTAAAGGAAAATTAAATCTATTCAGTGCAATATATATTCTTTTTGACGAAATAGGGAAAACAGATCTCATTAACATATGTAATTCTAGTGAATATAAATTTGGAATACATTTTAACTGACCATTTATTGAAACGGTGCCAGTAGAGACAGCCATTGTTCAGTTTAATTATTTGCAGCTATACCAATAAAGAAATAACTTTTTCTTATGTACCTTATGATTATACTCGTATTTATCCCTTCCCCCTTGAGAGAGGAGGCAGATAATGATCCAACAAATGCATTGCATTAACTAACTGTACTCGATTGTTTTTTAATACACACACACATATATATATATTGCTTTAAAACCTCTGAAACTTGGACACTTGCTTTCCCGACGGAAAAGCGTTCAATTTACGGGAATGATCAAGTTGAGAGGTTTTACTATATATTACTATTTTTACCAATTCTAAACGAAATAAATAAAGCGGAAACTTGCATATTCCTCGTTATTTCTGCCAGCTCGATTCATATGATTAAAGCTAAAAATTGACTGCTCGTTGCCCGTTAAGTAATTTATTGTTTGGATGTCGATTAGCTAGCTCACGCAATGTAGATACTAATTCCAACCTTCCGCTATGATATTCGTGCAAACGTTTAAAACTTCCAGGGTCTTTGCCCCACTCTTGGAGTCTGTTCCCCCCTTTTTTTTTTCACCTCTCTCCATCCCTTCCACCTTGCGCATCCCTCTCTCCTTTCTGATTCCTCTTCTTACATTGAACTCCTTTTTTTTCTTTACCTCTCTCTCCTTCCTTCTTTCTCCCTTTGGCGCAACTTTCACTGCCATGGTCAAGGCTGCTGCTAACTATCCTCACACACACACACACGCGGCGAAGAAAAGCAGCTCGAATCCGCGACCTTGAACCGGGTTATTGACAGCCGAGTCTCTTCTTGCTCCTCCACACGGAAAAAGGAGAAGAGGAAAAAAAAAAAATTCTCGCCTCCTTACTTCCCTCCTTCAGCTGAATTTCAATCCCCTCCCCCTCCCCTTTTCCATTTTTTTAGGCCAACTTCCTCTTTCGGTCAAAATTTTCGCGTTTGTACATTGCTTCGATCAATCGATGGAAGGCTGCATCGTTTATGTTTTTTTACTAGTGACTGAGGCATTGGCTCAACCCACCGGGGAAGGGGGGTGGGGGGTGAGGGGGCAGGGGCTGAAGCCCCAACATAAAGGTGAAAAAAAAAATTAAACCTTCTTAAAACTAGATAATTGCTGCTTAGTTATTGAATTAAAATGTTTTAAGAATTGCCTTCAGATTATTTCTTAAGTTTTTTTTTTTTTTTTTTTTTTTTTTTTTTTTTAAACGAAAGAAAACTTGTTTATTAAATATATACTGATAGATTGTACATGATATACAGGTGAACTCGATTATAACTACACTGACGGGATCAGATAGCTATTTATGATGTTATGAACATGCGCTTGTGTTCTATGAGCGAGTAACACAAAATACAGGGTGATCCGTTTAAAAGAGTGCCCGTTGGTTTTTCTTATTACCCTTAAATAGGATGGATGTGGCAACTATCCTCAACACAAGTATAATTTCTTGTACTTTTTAAAGTGTGAAAGACAATTTCCAACACTGTTGGACGGTTACAACTTTATTAGTGAGTTGAAAAAGAAATGGAAACTCACTATGTTACTTAATTCTGTGATAATTTTATTTTTGAAAAACATGATTTCATTCAAATTTTTTACATTATCATTCCTTACAGAAAATGTCGAAAATGTTCGCACCCATTTTGAATGCAAACATCAACACGACGAACCAAGTTTCCAGAGAAGTCCTGCTAGATCGACGAATTAAAACAAACCATGACTGAAGAAATCTCGACAATAGCACCGACAATGTTGCGAAGTATTCCAAAAAACTTTGTATGACACGTTCATGTTTGCATTCAAAAGGGTGGCGAACATTTTCAACGTTCGACTTAAGGAATGATAAAGTAAAAAATTTGAATTATGTTTTCCAAAAATAAAAGCTGGCTGTGCGGCACAGCCAGCTGCGTCAAAAAAAGGGTCTCTTGATCTGTGGCACGCGATGAACGTTTCGATCGTCCACCATCTTGCTGGTAGTTAAATCGAGCGATGACAACGGCTGCCCTTTTTTCAGCATTAGGAAAGGGTTGCGCCTCAAAGGGTTGATAAAGGTTCAAGCATTTATAATTCAATGTTAGAATAGTTGTCCCATTCGTCAGATTTAAGGGCAATAAGAAAAACCAACGGGCCCTCTTTTAAATTGATCACCGTGTATTTTGACATTATAAGATAGGTGCTATTTACGAAGTCAGTGTAACCGAGTTCAACAGTGTTTCTACCCCCCCCCCCCTCCTTCAAACTAAAATCCTTAGTAAGCCACTGGATTAAGGCTTTATGATTTGTCGAGATAACCGCTCAAAATCAAGCCGGTGATGAATAGGACATAATGAATAGGGATGGACGCGAGACGACTTTTTGCGAGACGAGACAGAGATTTACAACTTTTTTGCGAGACGAGACAAACATTTTTAACATTATGATATAGGGATTTTTGCGAGACGAGACAAGCTTTTCGGCTGTTTTGCGAGACGCGAGACACCAATTTTTCGTCTCGCGTCCATCCCTAATAATGAATTTTCATACCAATAATTAACTACAAAAACAACAACACAAAATCTCGTTCTAGATTTAAGGGGGGTAAGGACCTTTGTATCCTCAAAAAATCGATTTTTCAAAAATATTTTTGAAAACTAATTCAGAATGTTAAGAACATTTTAAAACAAACCACATCAAAATCGGACCAAAATTATGTTCAGAACAATTAGAAACGTAAAAGTTAGCCTGGACTTTCAATTTAAACGCAATGCAAACAAACTTGATTTTCTCAGTTTCTCATTTTTACAACTTACCCGCAAGATTTAAAAAAAAAAGAAAAAAAAAAGTTATGAATGGAATGTTATGAAATTTTGCATGTTTGTTGCATGTACGTATCTCTATTCTCTGAACCTCGGTTTTCATAATAGGACCAAAATATCTTATTTTATAGCAAATAAATCATAAAAATTTTAATAATTTTAAAACCGTACGACATTTTTATTTTTTTAAAATATTGAAGCAATAGACAATTTTAAAATTTGAGGTTTATAGCATAAAGGCATTATCTAGCTTTAATTTGACACAAAAATTTAGGTTCTACTGTGTATTTTAAAAAGTTATCCTGGAGGTAAGTCAAATTACTTTTTTTTTCTAAGTTTGTGTATATATTTTGAGTAACTGAGAGAAATATATTTATTTAATCTCAAAAACAGATTTCATTTTTAAAACCTATCATTGTGTTCTACAAGTTGTGAAAATTTTATCTTAAAATCAGCAGAAGTTTTCTGTTTATGATGAATCGAAAAATGTATGTCAAAATACGCAAATTTTGATTTCGAAAGGTCCTTACCCCCTCCCCCCTTTAAGGTTTACGCCTACTTTCAGGACAATTTTTTGTTTTAAATTACAATTTATATATTTAAAATAATTTTTAGATAAATTGTAGAATAGAAAAAGAAAATTATCCAGAAAATGGTTTATAATTGTCATACATTTTGAGAAATTGGGGTTTTCAAAATAAATTTTCACTAAAATTTATCAAAATGGCTAACACTGTACACAGGGGTGTTGGATGAATCTTTTTAAAAATGAGGTACATATGACAAAGATATTTGAAACGACGAAAAAACTTAGAGAAATTTTAACGGAGAAATAAAGTATGGTCAATTACATGACTAAATATGAATATTTTTTCAAATTTACGGCCTGTTGCCAACAAAAAACTTTGAAATAGAAGCAAATAGTTATGCGAGGCGAGACCAAATATTTTAGGTCATTTCATAGCCAATAATATTTTAAACATATACTGAAAATTCCTATAAAAATTATTTATTAATATAGAAGTTACGATATTAATAGTGAAAAGAAAATGAGAAAAGCAAAATACTGAGGAAATGTACATTAAAATTCTTAGCTGATGTTAGTTTACAGCTGATATGATATGTTTTTAAATGGCTATAACTTCCCTTTCAAACGTTATGGGATAAAAAAGAAACGGTTTTAGAAACTGAAATGTATATTGCGCACAAGAATTTCGAATAATTTTACTATTGATATTTTCAGGCTAGGCGGATTAATTAATGTTGAGCCTTCCCATCTCTAACCAGTTTATCCCGATAAAATCTCTATAACTCGATATGTTTGAAATTCCCTACTTTTAAAATCTGAATCCAATGTATATTCCCATGTTTATCTCGAAAAGATTTCCTTCAAAACCTCTGTAATTTGAATTTCGGATAGTGTAACTTTTAAAAATGAATCCTCAAGATCACTTTTATTCACCAACAGAAGCTGTATGCCGATGCACCTAAAGAAACAACAAAAAAAGCACATAAAGTCGTAGAACTCTTAACAACTTCAGGTAAATGTTGACCACGGGGATTTTGCAGCTCTTAGAGAGTTAATCCTTAGAAACAAAGTTAGACGTTAGTTAGACGAAGTTAGACGTCAAAAATCATGCACTAAGACTATTTTTTTGTTGTTGTTGTTTAAAGTACATATGAATGTTGAAAAATGTTATGGACGCCTGTATGATTAATATGCGATAACAAGACAGAATTTTACTACAACAAAAGCAATTAAAACCTCTATAACTCTAAGCATTTTTATCTCCAATTTTTCCCTTTCCTATAAGATTCACTATAGGATTATTGAATTACTAGGATTATTGTTATTTAGAAGAAACAACATTATTAATGCCAGAAAATAAAGCACACATGAAAAAAACACACACATTCTTTCACTGCGTTTCTGAATACTTTTCCAGAGCAGTTAATACAAATTAAGTATATCTTGCTCTTTGCTACCTGATGAAGACTTATAGTGTTTTTCAGTTTTCTCAAAAGTTTTCATGCAATTTTTTGACTTTCTGTACTTAGTTTAGTTACTATAGTTTTCATATAATTTTTTTTGACTCTCTTTCTACATATAAATTTTTCGGATATCTCATCATAATTTCAACTAATGTATTAAAATTCTGATAAATCTACAAAATTCAATGGTTACTTTTCATTCATGGATTCAATTTAAAGGCTTATTCTTTTGAGAAAATTCTTTTGATGTTCATATATTCTTTAAATAATACAACTCATAATATTTCATTGAGTCTGACTTTTTAAAATGTTTGTGCTCTTCTATATTAATATTTCTTTTGAAATTATTCGGAACAGGTTTCTTAAGAAATAAGTAAATAAATAAAAATTTGCTCTTCAAGAAGTATAATACTAATTTAAATGAAAATACATGTGTATGAAAATTTTCATTATATATTTGAAATTCCTTAGAGTTTTTTACTAAGTAATTTGTTTTGACCATTTTTAGCGAATATATTTAAAAAGTACAGTAAATAAGTCTTTTCAGACAAGCCCCGGAACATGAGCAATATCCTTTTACATTTGTTTGTATTATTTGGCATCAATATCTTTTGTAAGTACTTTAAATAAAGCAAAAATTATTCTTTCAAAAAGTTTATATTTTCTTACCAATAAGGAAAAAAAAGAAAAAAAATTAAAACCACGTGGATTGACAGAAAACAGAATTATTTAAATCTTAAAAATGTAACAATGAAAATGCAAATACATTTGAATTAAGTGTGTACGTACCGTATAAGTATGAAAAACAAGGAGTTTATTCACCCCCAGTATAATTGAAACACTACAAAATGTTTAAAATACATTCTTGGATAAAATATGAACTTATTTTATCCAAGAATGAAAAGCCAGCATCTAAAAATATGACTTCTATTTAAATCTCTCCTTTAAGTCTTGCGAACAAAATGTTTTAAAGCAAATTCCATTACACAACAGAACTTTTTGAATGGGGGAATTGCAACATATACACCAGTTTGAACTGATGAATTAAGACCAGAGAAACATTTACATCACAAAAGATGGAGCACACGTACGTATTCTATTCATAGCCGTCGTAGCGTAAATAACAAACTTGGATTCCAGTACTGTGATACAATTCTAATGCAAAGTAGAATTCGGGGGAGTTTTACAACTGTTTTAAATAGAAGTAAATTACCTTTTTAAACGGGAAGAAGGCATTCATCTTTGTTTCTTGTATTTTCCGTCGTTAAAAAAAAAAAAAAAAAAAAAAAAAAAAAAAATTGCGATGACAGTTTTAGAGTTTCGAAGGAAATTTTTAGAAAAAGCATTTCGGATATTCTGAATTTTAAAATCTACTGTTGAAATTTCAGTTGAGAAATTTAATTAAAATAAAAGTGATACTTCAGGAAAATACTGCCACAAAAGCTTTTAGATTTGTTTATTGTGTAAAGGCAAAATATAAAACTTAGTTTAAACTTCGTGAAGCTTTTATTAGATATAAAAATTCATAGCTCAGTTTTAAAAAAGGTAAAGCAACAGCTTACGCAAATCTGTAAAACCTGTATTTTTCAGTTCATGCAGTTTTATTTTGCACAATCTTCCTAAATTTATGAATTAATTAAAACACTTTTAAAAAGTTACATGCACATTTTATAGTCGATCTTGTTTACATTGTTTGTAATGTTTATGTTTTTCTGTAATATTTGCCATGCAGATAAATTTGTATGTGTGCTGTACCGAGAATCATATCTTACAGTTCTCGTGCTGCCTCAGAGAGATGGTTCCAAATAAAGTCACGTACAGTATATTTTACAATGACATATCATATGAACACATGATATGATTAACTGATATGAACACATTAAATTACAAAAAAGAGAAATAAATAATAATTTCATAACTGTTAATTAAAACACTCAAATATTACAATAAAATCACGAACACGGTCAGAAACCGAAACTTTTCATAAAAGTATATTAAATCACTTTTCAATCTTGAATTTCGGATCTAACAGTGAATTATTTTTATTAAACAAATATTCTGGGATATATATAATTCTTCTTCTTCTTCTTTTTTTATAACAAGGCACTTGCATACTTCTACGTTAAAATCAATGGCACCTCGTCTTTTTTAGGAGGATTTTTTCCCCGGTTGATTAATCAAATCATTCTGCATCTCTCTAGCCTCAGTACCGAGCAAAACATATCCGAGTGAGACAGAAAGGGAGACGACACCTGTACCTACCCATCAACTCGTAACAATATTGAAAAACAAACTCGTAACAATATTGAAAAACTCGTTATAGAAATGATAATTATCGCTGTTGCTACACACCTACAAATGCCTAGATATTTATGGAAAGGGCATATAGAATCTTGGTCTAATCGCGCTGATCGGTCATTTTATTTCACACATATGCATATTTAAATATAAAATTTTAATTAAATAATTAATCATTATCTATTACCAGCTTTATTTCTCCCGAAAAAAATAGCTGTTTTAACTCGCGAAGGTAACTACCCGCACGTTCTGGACCCAGGTTTTAACCCAATCTTGTAAATTTGCTTCTCTGCTAAGTTAGTGTCATAACCAGATAGCAACCTTGCCGGTAAATGAACGAGATCGTAGGATCTTCATCTTTCTACCCATCCTCAGTCAAATAATGAATCAATGCTTTTAGCTTTTATTTAATTTTATTTATTTCAACTGTGAACATCTTCAGTAGAGCTGGGAGGATATTCGTCATTGAATAATTGTTTGTGAAATCCTTTCGTATTTTAAATGCCTGTGTTGAGTAACTCACTGATTCTTTCCGTTTACTTTTTGTTTGAATTTACTTATTTTCTGTTTGATGATGTAGTTTAACATTAAATAAACTAGCACATGTTCTATAAATACCTTTAGATTTATCAATATAGCAATCTTTCTTTATTTTCTTTCTTTGCCTTTATTTTTCTTTTCTTTCTTTCTTTTTCTTTTCCTTAAGAAGAAAAACAAAAGTAACCTAGTTTTAACCAAATTCTAAAATAAGGGGCCAGATAACACTTTTATAACAGTGATTATTAACGGAGTTCTAATTCCAGAATATTAGCTTTGCCTTAAAATATCGAGAAGTATCCAACAAAAAATTTTACAGAAATCAAATTTAACTATTACTGAAGTTAAATATTATTCAACGTTTACTGAATCAAAGTATAAAGGCATCAAAGAAGGATTGATAAGGTTCAAATTAATTCACTATATTTCTGTTTTATCTATATTTTTGTTGGTGGCGTTTTCCCGAAAATTTTGTGATCATGTACAAATTGAAAATTTCAAAGTTACAAAGATTGATTAATTATAAGGGGGGGGGCAGGCATTTGTCGATCAAGCATACTCCCCAACAACGGCCTGAAATATTGGCTATTTTATCATGGAGGCATCTAGTAGGCGGCCACCGTTAGCTCTATGGAGAAAAGGAAGACAACATTTTAGCCTAGGCCAACAATCAAACCCGGGCACAAAGTGTGATAGATGGTTCCATCTACTAATCCACCTGGGAAACACAAGCTAAAATAAAGGTTGGCAAAAATTACACGCTTAAACCAAACGAGCGAAATTCGATCAGTCGGAGTAACTTTTGGCCCAGTTTTCAAAAGTGCGCTTCTCCTTTAGGAGTGTTTTTCGATCACAAGAGCGGAGCGAAATATAACAATAAGCGAGTAGGTGAATTCTCAGAAAAAAGACGAAGCGAGGAGAGGAATTCTTAGAAAAAAGCTACTCAAAGCACACTTTTGCGAAAATACCGGTAGGTCTCCATGGAAACCGATCGCTCCCCAATGTATTGTTTTTATCGCTCTTTGGGTTTAAGCGTGCAGGGAATGCATAAAATTTTACTTCCAGTCTCTCCTCCACAATCAGGCGTGCCACTTGTGGGAGGTCCCGAGCCTTGGCACACATCCCCACCCTTTGATTTACTTTCTGAAATATTCGTCAAGTCAACTAATTGAGCACATTTTCGACAAGTCTCTCCCCTGATAAAATTTCCGTCTTAAAGGCAGTTCATGCGACAGTGACAGAAAATTACAAAATACATCGCAAGCGGCAGTTAATTAGGGGATTGTCAGGTGGGTCAACGACCTATTGCAGGCATAATTTCTTTTCTTCCACAATTTTTTTTTTTTACAATTCCATTTCCTGGCAAGCGAAGATTCCACGCGAGCAATAATACCACTCTCTTTTCAACAGCTTATTGAGTTGCGGCACGGAATGAGTGAGAAGCAAATTTTCATGAGTAGTCCGCCTCCAAAAATGAGAAACAAAAAGAAAAGAAAAAAAGTGAGGGGGAGGTGGAAAGAGAAAGGAGGAGGGGGGGGGGGGGAAGTCTGGTAGAATGTGAAAGTGAGAAAGAAGTGCTCCACGCAAATTTTCAGAGCTGAAGAAATAACGATGGAGCAGAAAATGAGCGATTATTTCAGTTTATATCATTTTTCATCATGAAACTCATTATTTTCAATCTATATTGAATTATTTTCTTAATGCTATTTTACTACTCTTCTACTGATCGGTTCTGTGGTCGGATGTGGCGGGTCTGCTCCCCCCCCCCCCCACCTCTGAAAATTGGATGTTTGTTGACAAAATTACAATAATCAACCCTTTTTGAGGGAAATTATACCTTTCCCACATTTCAGTTACTTTCCTCTCCCCCATACTTTTTTTTTTTTTTTTTTTTTTTTTTTTTTTTGCGTACCTGAACCGGTAATATGTATTAAAAATTCATACAAGCTATTTTTTAAAAAATCAGTCAACTATTTCATAAGACTCATAGTTTCCATTTGCAAGATGCACATGATTAACAAGATGCTTTATATTGATAGAATTTAAGGTGCAAGCTCTATGTGGAGGGGAGGGGAGGGGGTAATACAAACACTGAAACCGACACGACTTTTTTAACACTCACGAAAGTCACTCAAAATTTGGAGGGGGAAGGTGTTGCTATTTCATACAATACTTGTAAGATATAGGTATATTTTATGAGTATGTGTTGGGAAAAGATTTTTCAAGCAATTTCAAGTACGACTTTTCAGTTACGAAGAAACTTAAACCATCAGGTGAACCGTTGCAGCAGCCTCTTGGTTAACCGGGATCGGCTTATCCGGGATGGTCCCAATTTCTCAATTAACCGGGATCGGATGATGCAGATTGCGACTTATCCAATCAGGACCGTCTCGGATTATCGCAATTCGGATAATCCGATCCCGGTTAATCGAGAGTACACTGTATGTTTAAAAACACTCAAAAAATGTAGTGTTAAGGTCAAAATCAAAATTTAAAAACTGTATTACTACGCTGTAAGAGAAAAGGAAAATGCAGAAAATGGGCTGGCAAATGCACTCTCAAAAATTATTTCTTCAATTCACAGAAATTTTATGCAACAGTTCGAATTATTTGACATTATCCGTTATTTGACGAATATCCGTTTCTTTTTTTCTCCTGTCAGTTGAAGAAACCTCTTCAGATTCCACGAATTTTTTTCCTCTTCTTTAGATTTCGGGAAGAAGAATTCATGGAAATATTATGTTTCTAAAGAGTACGGAAATTATTCGTTGAAAAATGAGAGATAAATTATTGTATAAAGACGAGTTTTTCTGAGAATGTGGAACTCACAGCAAATATTTCCGTATTTTTATGGAATTTTACTCCGTTAAATTCCGGAAGAACCTTGATATACGTGAATTGTCCTGTGCTCAAATATTGATGGAGAATTTCCGAAAAATTTTACGAAAAGTTTGCGGTATAAATGGAGAGTTATTTTGTCTATATGTGTTTCATCTCAATAATTTCAAATCTCAGCTTGTGTGGTGCATGTATGAACATTTTTAATAAACACTTTAAAAAAAACTTCTATTTCTTCAAAATAGATTTGATGAAAATATAATTTCCAAAATTGGGCTCTGGAGAAAGCGGAAGAATTTCAGATTTCTCCATACCCCCCTCCCTCTTCTACTCCTCCAGTAAAAATTTAGCTTAGACTAATAGTTCAGGAGTTACATTAAAAAAAATAATAAATGGTTATCTAGAGATATATTAAACTAGAGTTTCTTACACATAAACTGCAGAAGAAGCAAAAGATAATAAACGTCGAGAAAACTTTTGTATCCAAATCTTACACACACAAATGAGGAAATCTGGCACACAGGAAACTCGTGAGATGAGGCATGGGATTTTCTAGACTGAGCAAAGAGAACTAATTTTCTAAAGAAGACTAAATTTGTTCCAAATCGTTTGTTAATGTCAGTAAAATAACGAGATTAGATTGCAGATTTCAGGAACTGTTACGGTCGTTGTCTAAAGTGTTTTAAAACCTGAGGACATTACTTAAACGAAATATATATTAAGCATTTTCCTGATTCCGGTTTGCATCCATCTGACTCGTTTGCGAGTATTGTAAAAATAAATATAAACGATTTCTTTCTTGCTTATTTAGTAAATGAAAAGTTTTCTATACATATTTTTTGTGTATTAATTTTTTCTTTTTGTTTCTCATTCAAATTTTTTGAAGCGTACACTTCTAATGAAATAGCTGAAAAGATTATTTGTAACTGTAAAATTTATATAGAAATCTGTGTGATTTTTTTATACAGTTAAAAAAGGAAGAGAATGAGCTTTTTGCATTTCTAATTTCTTTTAAATGTTTAAATAAATGTGATTCTCTTTAAGTGTATTTAAAACAACTGTATAGTTATACTCTGAGAATACGACAAAGAATTTAAATGTAGTTTTAAATTCATTAACTGATTCAATTCTTATCCTTTTCAGACCCTACGTCCACGACTCAGGACAGCATGAAAACTATCTATACTATCGTACAAGGATGGATATATCCTAATCTATGCACACAAAGAAAAACCAACCGGATATAACCGGATTTTTTATTTAATTTTTTAAATGAGAAATTTGATCTCTATTATCAAATGAGAAATTATTGAACTCAAAGGCTTATTTAATCAGGTCTTGAAGAGCTGAATAAAGGATATCAGAATACTTTTCATATTTTGATAGATAAAAATCAGAATTAGTTTAAATTGGTTTCATTTGCTGTTTAATTAAACACCAGTTTTTTATTTTTTATTTCTGAAAAAAAATCGTTTGTAAATGCTATCAAACTTCGAAAGCAATAGCCTTATCATTTGGTCATATAATTAACAGTCCAACATCTAATCTAATGACCAAAAAAAAAAAAAAAAAAAAAAAATACTGGTGCTAAAAGATAAAATAAATAAAAACTTCGTAAAACAAAGCACACATAAAATGTTACTTATAAGTAACATTTTATGTGTGCTTTTTTTTTTTTTTTAACAAAGTTTTTATTTATTTTATCTAATCTAATGGTTCCGATATGAAATCGCAGAAAATGCATGGTTGATCGTTTTAATAGTTCTGCCATACAATTTAAGTAGCATAATATGATTCCTTGCGTTAAAATTAAAATGTTTTTCAATAAGAAAAATCTTGTTATGTACAGTATAAATTTACCACCATCTTTTATACTATTATGTAATAAATGTCAAAAATATAAAGTCATTACTACAATGTGACTTATCTGAAATGATGAATTCTATAAATAAATTTGGGCCCCTTAAATCATTACTTATGAACGGACTGGGCAAGATGGGCCTAAATTTCTATATTTTGATTACGGGCCAAACGGCCTCAAATTTTTTTTTTTTTTTTTTTTTTTGATAACGGTCCAGGTCCGGGGTGGGATGTTTCCTATTTTTTGTTGTTGTTTTTGCGGCCCGGGCCATGTATATGGATTCAAGCCCGGCCTCCGGGCTTGAAATTTCCGCTTGCGCAGATATCTATCTCCAGGTTAAATGAAATGTGGGGTTTTTTGACCAATTATAAGCATGAGGGATCTAGGCCGGGGCTGAGATTGCCCTCCGTGGGGGGACTTTCTTAGGGGTCCTCACCCTATATTTATTTACGCGGAGTTTAGAGGGAAACCACGGAAAATTCCGAGCGGCTAGGTCCACGGGCGTGACCTGGGTTTGAACTTTCCGTCTCCCCAGTTGACTAGTTCCAGGCTAAATGAGAGTGAAGAAGTGGATGGTGCGCATTTATAAAAGGCTGGTTTTCATAAATTAAAAAAAAACCGCTCCTTAATTTGTAACAGTGAATAAAACAAGTTTGAACTAATTTTTTTTTATAGTTATCGAAAACGAAAAGCATTCTGGGACACCTTTTATTGTGAGAATCACGTAGTAACTCAAGACCAGAGCCAATTCAACAGAATAAAATTCCTTTTTTGAAGAATATTGTTAAAGCGAGTCCTTAAAATCCTTCAAGTCTTGCTTATCTCCTGAAATCTCAGAATTAACATGATGCAGGCGAACATCAAAACACCTGCTCAGAACAGAACGTTATTTTTCCTACGTATACCTTCCTCCATATTTTAGAATTTTTTTTAGGCATTTGCGCAACCCATAATTTCTCCTAATTATTTCTTGGAAGTTCTCTGTGGTGCTAGTAAACAAGAAGGGGGAAGGAGAAAATGTTTATTTTGTTTTGCTTTTAATTCTTTCCGTCCAGGTGCTGAGGCAGAAACACCGAACGCTTGGGAGGGGAAAAACAAAAAGTGAATTATAGTCACCTGTATGTATATATCCTTGAAATCCAGCCGTTATACGGAAAGGTATAAGATACATTACCTCGTCGCCCGGGGGGAACCGCACGTAATAATTGCTTGACCTACATGTCCATGCCAAAATTAGAGAACGGTTTATCAAATATAAGTTTGAACAGTAACTGTTGAAACAACAATTTTATCAAAAGGAGTTGGTGTAAACAACGCCCTTGGGCAAGGAGTGGAATTTAATCGTTCCAAACCCCCATCTTCTTGGAAATCCGAAAAAAAAAAACTTGGCCGCAAATCACGACGCGCGTATCATTAGTTTAAAAAGCAACTTCCCACCAAGCTGCTAAATCATTTTTTTTATTATTATTAATTCTCTGCACACTCAGCCTTGATTGCTAAATAATTTTTTGGCGGGTGTCCAAGTGTATAAAAGTTTGGCATACAGTTAGTTCACTTCAAGGACGTTAGATTCCACCTGGAACTTTCGGATTAGTTTGCATAACCTTTATGCTGAGCAGAAATTCCGTATATTTATTCACAACTTATTTCATATCCCCCCTCCCCACATCCCCCGAAAAAATTTTCTTGGCTACGTTCCCGGTCCACTCGATGTTCGGACGATTTGGAATTCGGACTTAAACTGACAAAGTACTTATTTTATACTTCTACCAGTTATCACCTTATTTTATGATTCAATTTTTGTTTTTAAGATTTTTTTCCCCCACAGAAGTTTGATGGTACGTGTAGGTTTATTGTTTATAATGCAGTGGGCTGTTTCTGAAAAAAAAAAAAAAAATTCTTAATTTTTTTCAAGTCTACGATATATCAATGTTTGTTGAAAAACTATTCGAAAGCGATGCAACGAATGTAGTTTTCTGTCTTTTTCAAAACCCCTTTCAAGAATAGTTATCTGTGGTACCTTTTGAAATCTTTAAAAGACTTTGCACCCCCTTCGCCCTTATATTATTATCTAAAATTTGTACTTTTACCGAAATGTCAAGTTAGTGTCTTGTGCTGAAAGATAAAAATGCTCAAAAACTTCGTAAAAAGGCACTCATAAAAAAGGTATTTATCGACAAAAAAATCGCTTCGGATGCAGTAGCTATATCGCAACTAATCGATATCGTAATATCGTTGAGGCCTGTGCCAAATTAATCAGATGAGGGGCCCTCCTTTATTACTACGCATTGTAAAACTGGGCAAAATCTTTTTCTCTCAAATACCTTTAAAAAAAAAAAACTTCAGAAAAAATTCTTAAACATGGAACTGCGCAACAAAAAAATTTCAGTCATCTTTCTGTAAAATTTTCTATTTTTAAGATTTTTTTTAATTTAAAGTTTCGTAACTGATAGAGGTTTATCGTTTATTTCAGTACATAGAATATTTCTTTTACAGCTTGTAAAAGAAATATTCTAAAATTTTTGATGAGCTTGAGATAATTAGCTTTTTTCGTAGCAATCCATAGTACCCAAATCACGAAATCACATGAGTTTTTCAAATACACCATTAAGGTTACGCAATGACTGCGAGTTTTGGAAAACGAATTCAATGACTCCGGCACAACCCTTTTCTTTTCATATCAGGCATTCCTTTCTCACTTCCTCTCCCCCCCCCCTTTTTTTTTATCATCCGGAACTGATTGTGATAGGACGGCGAACCACTCAACCCTTCTCTTTAATCCAACCCTTTTATTATCCTTTTATCTAATGGGTGGATGGTATGACGTCTGCGCAGGCGCGGGATGCGGTCCGAAAGCGTCCAAAGAGAAAGTGAAAGGGTTGGTTTAATGGATCAGCTGAGCATGGAGAACCACCCCTAAAAAGGGTGGATCTGGGATGAAGTATATTGTCCTGGCCCTGAATCCGTGATTGGACAAAAGTGAGCCCGCAAAAGATAAATCTCAAGAATGAAAATTCCGGTTGAGAGTTTTTTTTTAATCGCATTTTATTCTCGAGTCGAGAGTCCATCCCGGAGAGAACAGACCGCGCGAAGAATAACGAAAGTTAGACAAATAATTAATTTTTCCAATTTTTGAAGTCTATAATTTATTATAATTGTTTTTATGACTATTTCACGCGGAAGCAGCAAATTAACTGTGATGCATTTTTAACTTAATTTATTTCTATAGTCAATAGAACATCCATTAATTTCAGTGTCGCATACAGATATATCAGGGGCGTAGGCAAGGGGGGGGGGGTTAGGGGGGTCATAACCCCCCCCCATGAGGAATTTTTTGCCATACAAAATGTATATTCTTCATTACATTATCACACACATGTATACAGTATACATATATGAGGTGCAGTAGTCGTAACCCCCCCCCCCATGAAAAATTTCTTGCTACGCCCCTGAGATATATATATTTATATATATATAATTAATTAATAAGTAAAACACAAAGAATATTACTGCAAAAATGACATTCCCCGTAGGGGAAAAAAAAGTACATACATCAGAATCAGAGGACCAAAACAGTAATACATATAAGAGGGGCTGTTTTTAAAGAACCGTTTTTACCTAAATAACGTGTGCAATAAATAAAAAAAATTGTCACCGTAAGCATATGATTTTGGATGTACTTATGGTCATATATATATATATATATATATATATATATATATATATATATATATATATATATATATAATATATAATAGCTTACTTACGTAAAGTGAAATCCCAAGATAATCCAATGATAAAGTGAAAAAAATATAAAAAAATAAAAAAGTAGATAGCACATGGTGCCAATTAACGAGCTTATACCGGATAAGTGTTTAAATATAGCCTTTTAAGGCAATGAAAGAGTGGGAAAATTGAATATAAAGCGCCAAATTAGAACTGGTGTGCTTTTAAGCCTAATCACATGTAATCAGAAATAGTCGGAAAATGGAATTAATATTGAAATGGTGTGCTCTATCATCAGGCGCCACCGCACACACATTTCAATTTAATCGAAAAAAAACAATAATATATATATATGACCCGCTGATTCGTCTGACATTGAAAAGATTGACTAGTTTCTTTGAAAAAAATGTTGAGTATTTTTATTTCGTGTTAGAACATACATGCATATAACTTCCGGATATGTTTTAGTTTCATTATTTGTTAACCAAGAAAAAAAGTCTAAAAGTCTTGAGAAAGTTTATATATTTGGAAGCAATAAATGTTTTTTTCTCCCATTTAAGTATTAAAACAATCTTTTGAAAGTTTCCTTAATACAACATTAATATTTTTGAAATGCGTTTATCCTAACTAATATTATAAATGCGAAAGTGAGTTTGTTTGTTTGTTTGTTTATTTATGACGCTTTCACGCCTAAACCACTGAATCGTTTAGGATGCATTTAGGTTTAGATATAGAGGGGACCCTGGAGTTGGTTATAGGCTAATTAGAATTTCAGATTTTTAATTACTTTTTTAATTATTAATTAAAAACTGTTTTTACATTGCCATGGTTGGCGAGTTTCGCCCGTATCAAATGATTCATGTTTTGAGCTAACAAGAATGCTATTACTTCAATAAATAAGCGCGCGTGCATCTGAAAAACATTAAATACCACGGAAATTAAGCCAGTTTTATGCCAAATCTATCTATCTGTAATAATAAAAATGAATGTTCTCCAGACAAATCTACAGAAAGCAGAGCTTTGAAAATTTGAGCATGATTGAGCCCATAACTTCGGTAAAGTGCACCTGAGGCTCAAAATTTTGAAATTTTAACTACTTTTCAAACTATTAATTAAAAGCCGTTTTATCGCCCGCACAAAATGATTTATGCTTTTGAAATAAAGCAGAAATTCTATTTGCAAAATCACATGCATTTGAAAAACATGGAAATTATGTTGATTTTACGCCAAATTAAAAAGCATAAGTAAAGAAAAGGGTACTTATGTATTATCCCGGCGGTCCGCCAAGACAAGCGATTTTTTGCGGAAATAAATGCCGGGCACATGAAATTGTTCATGGTTTTGAATACGATTGGCAACAGTTTGGCAACCCATTTGACGATAAAACAGTTTGGCGGGAATGACCGCTGGGATAATACGTAAGTACCAAGAAAAATCCAGATGTGTGTTCATAAATTTCCAAATCCTACCAATAATATAAATGTGTACGTTTGTGTGTTTGGATGTTTTTGACTGAATCACACAAAAATGGTTGAACGGATTTGAAAAAATTTGTAATGAAAATAGCTTATTCCCTGGATTAACATACAGGCAGCCTTTCAAGCATATAGCATAAATAATTCTTTTACAAAGACACTCAAAATAATTCTAATGCATTGCGCTCTATGGAAATTTTGTAGCTACTAAACCGATTCTAAAACTTTATTCACTGATTAAAAGTTACATTATTCCTGAGTATCATTGTTTGTTTTTTGGATTAAGACCGATTGACTGCACTAGGGTCCTAGGCCTATATGGAAAATTCCTCTGTGGGGGATTTTCTAAGGGATCCTAGCCCGTATTTATGCGAGGTTTTTTAGAAAACCACGGAAAACTGGGAGCGGCTAGGTCGATAGGCGCGACCAGGGTTTGAATTTGGCACCCCCCCTTGCAGTTTTGAGAGCAGAACTTCTTAGACACTGGTGGCATCCTAAGTGTTATAGGCTACCTTTAATGCATATATCACAGATAGTTCTTTTACAGGGATGCTAATAAGAATTACATTACGTTCTATGTGCATCTCTGTAAGTACTGAATCGATTCCTAAACTTTTTTTACTGATAGTAAGCTACACTATTCTTGAGTATTATAGGCTAAAATTCATGCATGTAGCATAAATAGTTCCTTTACGGGAACACTCAAAATAATTCTAATACATTACGCTCTCTGGGTATCTCTGTAACTACAGAACCGATTCTCAAACTTTTTCACTAATAGAAAGCTGCTCTATTCCTGATTAACATAGACTAAAATTCATGCATATAGCATAAATATTTCTTTTACAAAACAGTTCGCAAATACTGTCATAACTGTCTCTATTCGCCAAATGCCTGAAAAAAATCTAAATTTAGTAACTCTGTGCATATTCTCTTATTTTAAATGAAGTATACTAACATGCATTATACTTCATTTGAAACAAGTAAAAAGCAAATAATATTTAAATGCAGTTCCTTTTGTCGCAACAATATTTGTTATTCACACATGCTACATTTCTGTCGGGACCTAATTCTAAAGCCGACGCGGACGAAGTCGCGGGTAGCAGCTATAGTTCTTCAATAAAATTAATAGTCTGTACTTGATTTATACCACAATTATTTGTCTGTAATTTAAAAATCATAAATACGCAGTATATCACTGAGGAAATAAAACATCGACGATATACCCTCATGAGTAAATATTCGAGGAAGGCGTAAATCACCTAAATAGAGACTGAGAAATTCCATAAATTTTATTAAGCTTATATGGGAAAAAAAGGCGCCCCTCCCCACGCTATTTAAAAATTCACACGCCATAAATTTTGTACGTGAAATTAATGCTGCATGATTTAAACTTTCCCTTCATCCACCATAAGCAACGAACGTTCTTTTTTTTTTTTTTTTTTTTTCCCTACACAGAGCTTCTAGGTCTATGACCCTATTCGACATTTTAACATCAACCCACGTTCCCCATTGTAAATCGAAAGGAGAATCTGCTCTCTACTCAGTTTTTATCGGTGGAGCAATCGGGGTCAGGGTCCACAAGGCCCAAAAATTGTGTAACTATTTTTTGGAATTAGTATTTTAAGAGGGGGAAAAAAAAACTTTACCATGAAAATATTTTAATTTCAAATCGAAAAAACAAACGTTTACTTTTACTTAGTCACTATACAGATATAACACTGAAATCTCCCGATTTGAACACTTTTCTGGGGTACGAAATATGGTCAGAATAATGATGAGTACCTCTATAAGTCGGACACCTCTGAAAATTGGACATTGAGAGAACCGCTAGTGTGAACTTCCGGAATTTTCACTGTATAAAATATTATCTTTAATCATACATTTTTAGGAAGTTTATTTTAGTTGAGCAGAGAAGCTTTAAATAAAAATCTTACACATATATACAGTAAAGCACAGTTTATAAGTCTTTCAAGGACCGATCTAAACTACCTAGAAATGAAAAGACGTACAACTGAAACGAACAACTTACATTGTAGGTTTAACGCTACTTATGCATATTTTTGTAAATATAATAATTTTATGCTTTTGTCAGGTACTAGTACAATGAAAATATTAACTAAAGTTTAAAGTATAAAACGCTTGTAAAAGTGAAACAAATCATATCTTTATTGTAATTTATCTTAAATACTGCATCCACGTTGCATGCATACCAATTATGTTGTGATTTGTGTTCCATACAGATATTCAATAAAAAGAAAACCTTTCATGGCCGTCTGTTTGTCTTTGATTATTAATTACAGTATTTCGGGTTGAATTAAGTTCAAGAAATGTTTTTCCTCTTGTGTTCAAACAAAATTTTTCAATAGTCTACTGCGTGTTTAAACAAAAGTGGTTAAAGATACATTCCTCCTTACGCCCTTTATTTGATGTTCTATCAGGAAACGCTTTTCCCTAGTAAAGTAGCCTAGTAAAGTAGCATTCCCTAGTAAAGTAGCCCAAAGTAGCATGATTTTTTAAAAGAACAACCTCAACAAGTCTTCAGTTTGAATTTGTCGCGAGCTAATTCTGACTCACATGTGTATTTTTGGGCTATTATTGAAACTATATATTTGTGGTGCAGTGTGGCGTAGTCAAGGGGGAAGGGGGGTTAGGGGGGTCACAACCCCCCCATGAGGAATTTTTGGCCATACAAAATGCATATTCTTCACTCCTTTATAACACACACGTATACGTATATGTGAGTTGCGGTAGTCGTCCCCCCCCCCCCAACCCATGAAAAATTTCTGAGAGGGATGATAATTTAGATCTTTTCTTTTTAGATAGTTTTGAACTTTTCTGAATCCGCCACTGACTGACTGGCAACGACCATTCTTTTTTCCTAAGCGCTTGCTTCTAGGTCTATGACCCTTTTCGGCATTTTCACCTCAAGTCCCACATTCTCCCCTCGTCAGAGGAGAATCCTCTCTCTTCTCCACAAGGTGTTCCATACTCCTTCAACAAAGAAAAAAAAAGAATAAAATCTCTCCCATAAGGGATTAAATAAACATCGGGTGAAAAAATTTTTTCACTTTCATCCCCGCACTTGGAGTAAAGAAAAATAAAGGCTTCAATTATCGTCTTCCAGCCCTTTATTGATTCTCTGCCTCTCCGGTGCCTTATATACGTTGGATGCCTTTCATCCTATTGTACCACCATACGTTGTATTTAAAACTAATAAAGGCACGTGGCTGGTACAGGGGGCAATGCTCCACGGTCGTCCCCGGGGATTTTTTTACGGGGGTGAAAGAAAAAAAAAGTGAGAGAGGAATCCCCTCGAGTTTTTGTAACATTTTTTTTTTTTTATATCACTCTTGGAGATTTTCTTTTCTCTCTCTCTACCGCATTTTTATTTAAAGTTTTGTGCAACGCGCGTGGCAAGAGATTGGACCAACCCTGTGACGTCACATTCTGTTATAATAGTAGTAGTCTAAAAAAAAATCGTTTTGTAGATTATAAAGGTAACGA
This sequence comes from Cheiracanthium punctorium, assembly GCA_038373885.1. Taxonomy (NCBI): domain Eukaryota; kingdom Metazoa; phylum Arthropoda; class Arachnida; order Araneae; family Cheiracanthiidae; genus Cheiracanthium; species Cheiracanthium punctorium. The sequence goes on along the minus strand of JAWZYV010011930.1, from coordinate 561,849 downwards.
GACGTGTTAGTGATATACTTGTGACGTATTATCCTGTTATGCCATCATAAAGATGAGTTCAAATGATGGGAGATGCTCTAGATCTACGTCTTGTCAAGATGAACTCTTGAGGTTGGGATTTTGAAGTGTGTGAAACAGAAAGATATTTTCATACATTTTTTTTTTAATATTCATGAGGAAATATTTAGAGATCGTTATTACTTGCAACCGTTATGTGAATTATTTTATTTTGCGACTGTAAGAACGTATTCTCACTTTATGATTTTTATGAATATAAATCTATAATGGATATTACACATACTGAACGGAGATAAGTAATTAATGTGCATCTGCGTTATATCGAATATATTCGAGTATTATTCATCTAGGTAAGTGCATCATCCGGACTGAGGGTTCAAGTACAATCAAAAGTTGTAAGTAACATAACTTCTTTATCTATTTCATTCCTGAAGTTTTGAAATTCGGTATTTTGACATGATCCTGCATAGAAAAAGCACCCAAAATACTGGTGTCAAAAGCTAAAATAAATAAAAACTTTGTATTAAAACCACACATCTTGTTATAAATATCACTTTTGTGTGTTTTTTTAACACAAAGTCTTTATTTATTTTATGATCATGTATGCATTTACACTTTCAAAGAGCTGCTTTAAGAAGAATTCGAAAACACGAAACTATTTGTTAGTTTAAATAAAATTAATCATTTATCTAATATTTTCTAATTTTATTTGAAAAGAATTGTTTTTTAGATTAAACTAACCACTTTCCTAAATCGACATGTGTTTATGGGCGTGTGTGGATGTGTTTTAAGTTGATAAACTTTTTAAATTTGTGGAAATGCTAGAGAACAGAAGCACTGACGTGCATAAAAAGTTAATGCAGCGTTGCATTATCCTGTAAAAAGTCAGTTATTGGCAATAGTTAGCATTATTGACATGTTCGTGTTGTGCTGTGTACTAAAAAGAAAAATTGCATTTTTCAAACTTTTTAAAATAAGTATAAAATTTTCTTGTCAAAATAAAAGTAAATGAATAATTTTCAAAGTCTCTGTCGCTTTAGCATCTGAAAATATGTAGAATTCATTTATTTGAATTCATTGTAGAAAAACATTTATTTTTTCTGTTTACTTGGTGAATGAAGAATTAAAACGATTCGATATCTTTTAAGCGAGAATTTACCGCTTTCATGTTTGCACTAAGCAATGGTATAATTTCTCAATATCACTTGACGGGAAAAACATTTATTTGTCTTCAACAAAAGTTTGTGATAAATGAGCTTGATTTAAAAACGTTTCAATCGCATAAGTAACTGGCTTTTAAATTGAAATGACGATTTTTTTAACCCACTTAAGTCGGCGTTTTTCAAATAAAAATTTTACTAAATAATAACACTTAAAAGTGAAAAGGAAAAAAAATGATTCAAAATTTTTACAGGTTATACGAAAAATGATGATAGATAAATTAAGCTTTTATTTAAGCTTAGGCTTAATGCATAAAAATACTGAATAAAATGTTTAGTTTTATGGTAAATGTAATTCTTTTAAAAAATATAATGAAATGTAAGAGTTTGAAATGTGTGCCTGTAAGTAAATTAATTTATTTTGAAAGTAAAATACTAATTTAACCTACAACTACAAAATACAAAAGAAGTAATTTCGCAACAAAAAATTAATGACAATAAATAAGAGGTTAGTTTTCATTTTGTCATAGAGCAATGCCTGTTTCTAAATAAGCAACAAAGTTTTATAGCTAACATCAAAATTTTAACAATTTAATCTACTAAACTATTAAACAAGCGAATACGAACGTTTTCTCTATCCATAAAACACTATATCTCAGAACGCCCTTCAATTTGAAACTAATCTGTTTAAACAGATTGTATGTTATTCAAGGAAATATAAAACAACCAGGAAGGAAAAAAAACATTTAAAATGTCATATTTATTAAGTGAAACAACTACAATTTACTAAAAATGGATAATTTTTGAGATTTTTTAAAAAATTACAGTTAGAGTAAAAAGCATAGTCATCATCATTCTCTCTCCGCACATTTATTTTAATAATGAATTATGACTAGGCCTTTTCTTTAATAATCTCAAAATTTTCTAAGACATTATTAAACTAAAGCAGTGTACTATTTAATCTTCAAACTGTTATCGATTCAGTTGTCCGTATAGCGGGCAAAGCTAAAATAAAGGGGTTATTGTAACAGTTTGTACCAGCTGTGGGGATGATATACCACATTTCTATTAACATTTCAGCACAGTTTTGTTCTGATTATTGTGATGACATTTTTTAATCGAACTTAATCAGTCAGTCAAAAGTTTAATCGAATTAATCAAGTTCATGATTTGACCCAGAACATGCAGAATGATGTTATCGAGTAATATGCACAGAGCACAGTCAATCATAACAACAATATTAATAATAATAATCAAGATTTTAAAGGCATCTAAGTAAAAGAAAACACAATAGAATAGGTTATTTGTAACCAATACCAAAACGTTTCATTTATTCTCGCAGGTATAATAATTGATATGTTATCTTTCCATGGTTGGACTTGAATTTTAAACGTTCGGGAATTCTTAATTTCTGTGTCACCGTGGTCTGATCAAGATTCATGATACAAATATAGCATTGAGATTGGGATGAATGAGAAAGACGAAACCGGACTGTCTCATTTTGCATAGCAAGCACAAAGTCTTGTCCATGTCTCACAAAATACCTATGTAGTAAATGGAAAAAAGACTGTTTCGTCTGGCATAACAACTGTAAATCTCTGGTGTCATCTCGTGTCTCACATTTATCCCTAACTACAGTAAACTACGAGCTGCTTTAAAATTTCTTCATTTTAATACTGTAGTGTATTTTGGACAATTTATTTTAAATGAAAACAATTTCTTCCCCCCCCCCCCGTTATTTCTTTCGCTGTTTATCTACGATTATCTGACTATGTCAGCAATCCTGAAATACCTTTAGCCTCTCATAAAGTTTTGCATTATTATTGTTATTTTGAAAATAATAATAATAACAATAATTACTATTATTTTGAGAAACCCTTTTTAAATAACAAGAATTGACTATAGGATTTTTTTTTTTTTTTTTTTAAGGAAATGGTACATTTGGTTTTGCCGTTTTTGTTATATTCTTAGTTAGGAGAAAATTTTTCGCTAATGGAATTTTATTATTACATTTTTAATGCAAGGAAAACCACTGAATTTCTGTGTCTATTAATCTGCAAATATCGTTCGACTCTGCAGCTGCTTTTATGATTCTGTTTAGGTAAGAACATATATAAAATATCAATGGTGGATCCAGGAAGGTTGAAGCCCATGAGCAAATCGCCCCACCTTTCTTAAACAGCACATGCAAACAAACAAACAAACAAACAAAAAATCTGCTTACATTCATTTGAAAAGTTTACCTATTCTGTATTAGACATTGTCCAAATATGAAACATATTCATAATTGGAAATAGATTTGATTTCTTAATAAGCCTTTGAAAAGGCCAAAAAATAAGTTGCCGTCACTCCCCAAACAGCTTATCAAGGAACAAGCGTGGGAAGAAACACTAGTCATAAAAGAGTTGTCAATGATGAGAGCGAATGACCAAAATCCCGTTTTCAATTCTGAAAAATAAAATAAAATAAAATAAAACAATGATCCTTGAAAAAATTTTGCGTTTTCTGATAAAATGTCTTGTCAAACTTATCACCTCCCTCTTTGATACCGTTTTAGATCTACCACAAAAAATACAGGATTTTTTTTTTCCACGACGTGTAAAAAATAATCTGTCCGTATAATCAGCGGGTCCCACATTGGTATGAGTAGATGAATCTTTTGACTCGAAAGCTGCCTGCAACCTTAATCCACCCCAATGAATTTAGATATTTAAAACCGCCCGTTTCTTCTGTTAAAGGAGGTTAATTCTCCTTTCAATCTAGTTAGCGAGCGAACGGGGACAGGCATTGACCGTCCACGAACTTTATACCGATTCCCCGCGGCATCTACCTGCTTGGAATTCGCAGGGGGGCACCGAGTAAGGGGTGAACCCGTTTCGAATTCGAACGGTACCCCTCCAAAGAGTTGCCGCCCGTCTCGGTCGAGTCTCTGCTGTCTGGCTGGAAATCTCCAATTGGACTCACGGTTCAGTGGCGTACGCAAGAAATTTCCAAGCCCCCTCGGATCCGCGTTTAATTTGGGGATGTTCAACAGATTGACATTACCCTTTTACAGGCCAAGGTTCCCAATTGTGAACATCAAATAAAAAAAAATATTTCAAAAATTAAATTTTATCAATATTGACTATATATATATATATATATATTATATAGTATATATGTAGCACAAATAGTAAAAAGATGACTTAACTTTTTGAAATAAAAGTTGCATTTCTATCATGAGTGGGAAACTGGACAAAAAATCATAAAATACAGCCATTTCCATAAATGTTTACGAAACTATCTTGATACACGCCCCCCCTTCTTCAAACTTAATTCATATTTTTACGTAAATTTAAAAATAAATCAATTAACTAACTTAATATTTCGTTTATTATTTAAACTACCCATAAGTAACCAGCGTAAAAGAATAGTCAGAAATGACCCAATGTTCCCAATGCTCCCAACACAGTGAAAATTATATAATTTTTTTTCCCTTTAAATGACTTACATCCTGTAATTAACGCATTAGAAGACAAAATGTGTAAAAAACTAATTTAAAATATGCCTGGATCTGAATTCCGTCGGTAAAAGGTTAAGTATTTTTTGTTTGTCGACCTTGGACGAATTTTCGTGTCCGTTATTTAAACAGATTTCTTAATTCAACCTGCCCAGTAGGCTTGTCCAAATTTTGTTCTTTCGAATTCGGAAAAATAAAAAGAATTCTCGCGATACAGAGTTAGTGTTTTTAAAATCTTTTTTCTCGTTTCTCATTCCACTCGTTAAAACAAAGCTTATCAATACATTTTTAAAAGTCACAAAATATGCAACTAAATTATCCATGAGCGATAAATATAATTTGAGTAAAGTATACGGTGAAATTATTTTCGAAGATTACGTTGTTTTTAACGGGTATATTTCACGATATCAATACAAATAATGAAATTTAAAAAAAAATTAATTTATAGTATCTTTGATCTTTATTCATCTTTTATTTATTATAAAACCAAAAAAAAAAAGTTTGCTTTGGTAAACTGCGCAACAATATGTTACTTTCAGAAATATTTGAGTTTTAAAATAGGAGTTTAGAAAACTCAAACAGTCTTTTGTTTTCAAGTTATTTGAAAACTAACAAAGTAACACATATTTGCACAGTACATTTTGAATATTTTTATTCAGTCAGAAAGCCCAAAAGTAATGTATTGTTGAGCAGTTACAGCAGATCTCTAAACTAAGTTATTTAAATTTCAGCTGTTGGAAATAAAATAGGAATGGATACGTGAAGAGATGAGACAAATCAAAGGTTGCAGATGTTTTTCGATACCGAACAGCCCTATTTATTATTATTTTTTTCTTCTCGCATCCATCCTTTAGAAAACACAGTGTTTAAATACCATCAATTTTAATATAATTATTTAACCCTTTCTCGTCACTACTGCCGCCCGATGGCGGCATTCAAGAAACATTCTATGGGTACTACCGCCGCTCAGTGGCGGCAGCCACTAAATGTTTTCTGAGTTCTAAGGTGGCTGCATCTAAGGTTATTTGGGTATGATTACCATAGCTGCCAAACAATTCCAGACTATAATTAACCACATTTTGTAAACAGTAGTTTTTGCGGTAGAATATAGCAACATTTTTTATCTTTCAATGGATACATGCAAAATGTATTTTGAGGCTTATGCTTCCGTACAGTGCGTGTACTCTTGATAAAAACTCCCTAGTACCACGAATATCTAACCAGACCCTTCGTACCGAAAGGGTTAAAAGGAAAAGCTAATAAAAATGAAGGGGGGATTTCGTTACTTTAACGGGTTTTAAAGCTATTACCAGAAAAAGGCAATTTTTTTACATCTTCTTACTAAAACTATAACCCATAAATTAAATGTACCTATACTTTTTTTAAGGATTAAAAAAAAAACTAAGAAATTAGTTGAAAGCGTCTAAAAAGTAAAAATAATATAAATAAATATATACGTATTTTTACACTCTTGAAACTTGCTAAAAATATCCATTTTGACGGGATGACCAAATATTATCCTGTGATTTCCATCTCTTTTAATACTACATCTAACTTAGGAGAACTCTTACATGTGTCTCTCCCTTAACTCTGCCGAACTTTCTGTTTTATTAAGAAACTCCCCTCTTATTTGAAGCACAGTTTCAGAAGTATCCTACCTCTTTAAACTACTTTTCTATTGTTAATAATTAACTGTGATGCCCTCAAAACCAGGTAACACATGCATACAATATATGAGGAAAAACCTTACTTCCTTCATTCCCGGCATCTGACCGAGAAAGAAAAAAAAATTGGCTCCGAAGGAAAAAAAGTTAGCCGAATAAAAACATATAAAAAACCGAGTTCATCGACTTCGCACGAACCAGTTGCCTTTTCCCAAGCCTACCTGTCCACATAATATCCTTTCCGCGGGGCACAGGTTAAGGGGTTTCCTAGGACCCCTTTTTCCTGAAGGGCGCCCCCAAAGAGTTGGGGGCCCCTCTGGATTCTGGCGCAACCTGTTGGGGCCTGTTTTTGGGATCCCGTACTTGGCTAATGGAAGGGAAAAATTAAGGGACGTCCGATGTTAAAAGAATGCGTGAAGCAGCCTCTTTACTGACGGTCACTTGTTTATTTTACCTGATAGAAATAAAATAAGGAAGTTTTTATAATTTAAAAAAAAGTTACAGGTCTAGATTTTTGAGATACATCAGGGGCAGGTGATGCAAATGGATCATCCATCTGAGTTATTGCATTACATTTTATGACGGTTCTTTAACCCTTTGAGGCGCAACCCTTTCCCAATGCTGAAAAAAGGGCAGCCGTTGCCATCGCTCGACTTAACTACCAACAAGATGGCAGACGATCGAAACGTTCATCGCGTGCCACAGATCTAGAGACCCTTTTTTGACGACAGCTGGCTGTGCGGCACAGCAGCTGACCTTTTATAGGCCAATGTTCTCAATTGGGAGCATCAAATTAAAAATTTATTTATGAATGAAATTTTATCAATATCGACTTGAAAAAAAAAATGGCAGATAAAGTTAAAAGATGGCTTGATTTTTTGAAATAGAAGTTGCATTGCTATCATGAGGGGAAAACCGGACAAATAATGAAAATAGCCATTTTCATAAATTTTTACATAGCTATCTTGATAGACCCCCCTCCACCCCCTCCAAACTTAATTCATATGTTTACTTAAATTTAAAAATAAATCTTTTCTTAATATTTCACTTATTATTTAAACTACCCATCAATATATTCTGTTTCGATCGTCCGCCATCTTGCTGGTAGTTAAGTCGAGCGATGGCAACGGTTGCTCTTTTTCCAGCATTGGGCAATCTATCCAGCTGTTCTCGCATTCTTCCATTTTTTAGCAGATGTCAGTGCTGTTAAAAATAATCGTGACAATTTTTTTACGGGAAATGACGTGCTAAAAAGTAAAGGAATCTCGTGGAGCTATGTCACCCGCAACTATATTTATAGAAATCAAATCTGTTCTTCGTGACTGGCAACAGTCAAAACGTCACAGTTTGGTGTTCCCAGAGCGGGAACACTGCGCGTTAAAGGGTTAATGAATGTAGTGAGAATTCTTGTTGTGTTGTGTTATGGCAAAGCTACGCAAAGGCTGTCTGCCGAGGACGGGGGGGGGGGGTCTTGGTCAGAGGACTTTAGAAGAGGTATTCCGCGTATTCACGTTACATCTGGAGGAAACAGATCAAAACTCCAAACCGTTAGATCGACAGCCGAGCGATAGGTCGGAACACTGGACTTTCACACTTCAGCCGTTTACCATCTTATCCACTCGGTCATTGTGGGGCTTGAGTATGAAAATGAACACTAGTCGTTCTTGTAACATTCGTTGTAACGCAAAGGACTTTCTTCCATAAATTTAATCTCTTCGTCTGTCTTTTGCAAGTGCATAAAATTGATTGCTATTTGAAATTTCAATTAGTGTTCAGCAGGGGTGTAGCCAGAAATTTTTCATGGGGGGAGGGGGGTTACGACTACTACAACTCATATATATGTATACGTGTGTGTGATAATGTAGTGAAGAATATACATTTTGTATGGCAAAGAATTCCTCATGGGGATGTGTTATGACCCCCTAACCCCCCACCCCACTTGGCTACGCCTCTGGTGTACAGACATAATCAAGTAATAAGCATAAGATTTCTCTACCATTCGGAATTTTTAAGGCTGTTTTTTTCGGAAATCATGCAGCTTTTGAACAGCTTCTTATGGAATTTAATTGCGCTAGAGACTCGAAAAAATTTAGAATGTCTCTTTACAAGCTGTACTCTGAACTGCTACAAAAAATGAACCTATAGAAGTTACGAAACAACCAAGAAAAAATGCTAAATATTCATTTCGAATTATTTCTTTAAACAGGTAACTCTTCGGTCCATTTTTGTGCTTATCAACTTTTTCTGAAAGTTGCATGAGACACAGCTTGACTGTTAGTACGAGTACATTGTGATGAGTGAAGAAGCATGATTGATTTACGTTTGCTCTTCTGGTGAGAGACCCTTAAAATTATTTTCAATCGGTGAAATTTTATGCAGTCTTATAAAAAAAAATTATTGTATAAGTTCAGAAGAAGTGGAGTACTTTAATTTTTAACTTCGTAGCTTTTGTTGCTGATAAAAGAATATCGAATTAATACTTGAAATTTGTGAAAATAACATGATGCTTCACTGATATCTTGAACAGGGAATAATTTAAAATATGCACTAACAGAAATCAAGCCCTATCGGACTGTTGATACCAGTTCAATTAGGGTTAGTGTTTTTTTTTTTTTAACCAATTTGTGATTCCAGCAAACTGATCATTAGACATGTTTTTTTAATTTGAGACTTTGAATATTAACAAATGAGCACCACTGGCGAATCCAGTAAAAAAAATCTGAGTAGAGGAGGTGCAATTGTTTTGGTCTAATTTATTATTATTATCTTTATTATTTATAAAAAAAAATACAGATATTTGAATTTATAAAATATGTCAATTTTTCATTGTCTAAACTTGATTGAAATAACATGGAACTGATTTTTCGCAATATTTTAAATAAGTGTTACAAGTTCTGAAGTTGGATTCGAATTTCAAATTTAAAGAAGATTAGATACAATATATTTTTAGATTTATTCATAATAATAATATTTTTTCTTTGAAAGTTGACATTTAATTTACTTTTAATTCAGAAGTGGAGTATCGACAGTCTCATTTCTTGAAATTGTAACACATGTTCTTCTACTTTTAAACATCAAATCCCCCTTTTTTTCCTCTTCTTACTCGGGGAATTAGGGGCCGGCAGGGTCTTGCGTAACCTGTTGGGGCTCGATTTTGGGATGGAACCCTTGCCCCGTACCCCACGGATGCGATAAAAAATATAAAGTGGTATCCGAAAACTTGTAGATGGGGTTTTTGGTCACGAATCGCAGCTGGATTTCAGGAATAGGGCAAAGAGGCTCAGCTGCCAACAAATTGAGTATCCAGATAATTCTGCTAATTTTTGGAAATATAGAAACGGAATCTCAGTGTGAGCTTTCTGTGCTTCACTCTAATAACGCCGCAAACTTTACACTTACGGTTAAATGTCTTGAAACAGGGTTAAATTTCTGTACCCTGGTATTTGATAATTCCAGTAGAATTCCTTTGGAAACCAGAAATTTTATTCTTCAGCGAACGTTTGTCGTGTGTGGTGTAATGGGAATGGCAACAATCTGCAATATTTGAATGGTAACAGAATTGCACAAACATGCAATGCCTCAAATCAGACGAACCATTAACAACTTGTCCACATTGTATCTTTTACTTCCCGTGTTTAGCATTTCAAAGAAGAATGTCTGTGCTCTTATGATCCAAAGTCCTCCTTTCAGTGCCTATCAGAAACGTGCCTTTAGATATATTTCTCTTGTACCATGTTATCTTGTGAAAAGCAATGATGCAAACAAAAAAAAAAAAAAAAAAAAAAAAAAAAAAAAAAGAAAGAAAGGAAAAAAAAAAAAAAATGAAGATCTACCCAACTGAGAATGTGGTCTTCAGTATGAGATAAGGGGCATTGAACCCTGCTGAACATTTTTGAAAGTGTTGCCGTCCTGACTTCTCCAGTAAATTCCACGTTGCTTAACGAGATGCTAAAAGCTTCAAGTTTATTCGTTTGATTTCTTAAAAAAAATTTTTTTTAATACTAGCTGAAGTACCCGTTCTTCGCCAGGAATGGAAACTGTTAAACCAATAGATAAAAATGAAAAAAAAAATAATAATAAATATTAAATATATTTTGATTCTATATTTATTTGCTTGTCTCATCAAACTTTTAGTCTTGTAAATGATTTAGATCTACAGCTATCTGGATCTATGCTCCATGCTCAAACAATCTTGATCGTGGTGGAATTTTTCTTTTTTGTCAAAGCTTGTTTTGTCAAAACTTATTAATGCACTTTTAAAACACCCTGCAAAAATGGCACTACCCAGACAGCACAGCAAGCTTGATTTATCAAGTCAATAAGCTTGAATTAAGCTTGAAAATTCCAATCGTGTAAGCTTGATGCAAGCTTGAATTAAGTGTTCTAGTTTACACTTGCCCAGCTTGCATTAAGCTTGACATATCAAGCTTGACATTTCAAGCTTAATTTCAAGCTTAAAAAATTTTCAAAAAAAAAATTTTTTAAATACACGGGGCGCCCGCTGGCTAACGCGCCCACATAATTTATTTTTCCGCGCATTTTCCCCCTCTACGCTGAAATTTCAATTTAATTTAATCTGTTTCCATCGAGTGTTCGTCGCTGGGATAGAACCCGGGCCCTTTGGCTTCGCAGTCGAGCACGCTATCCATTCCGCCACCGTAGCCTTGTGCAGCTATGACTAAAGTTTGAAGTGACTTACCACGCTGTTTTCTCGCCAAATTGATAAGTGGGCGATGTGTTATTTGTTTCTTTTATTTTTCCATGGGCATCAGAATTAAAATAATGAATCAAAATAAATTAAATTAAAATAAAATTAAAATAAAAAACACGTTTTAAAACTTTCAGTACCGCAACACTCATGAAGCAATACTGCTGGCCAAAATCGAGACAAACGACTGATTTTGAAATCAATTTCGTAGTATAATTGTATTTTATTTTGAAGAATTTCCATATTTGGAAATATAGAATGGGTTTACTTAACACAAATTTTGTGTTAAGTAATCTGAAATGAAAGAAACAGATAGTTAAACGTTACTTCGAAATGCTATATCACAGTTGCTAACATGTATGGAATACAAACACTTTAGTCATTTTTGTAAATATTTCTTAAAATAACAAATAATTGAAAAATTTTGCTATTTTTTAACGCTAAAAATTCTCTTTACAAATGTGGTTATTTTCCTACATATTGGTATGCTATATTGATATAGAGCATTTCGAAGAATTAAAAATAAGTTAAAATTAATTTATACAAATGTAAATTTGAATTATTTTCATTGTTCATACTTTATAATTAAAAAAATTATTTAACTTCTGAATTTTTTTTTTTATCCTTTGTAATTTTATTTTAAAATTACAAAAGTGTAAGATGTAAGATTTTTGGGCCCTAAAATCTGCAGGCACTGGGCAGTTGCCCCGTTTGCCCTGCCGGTAATATGGCACTGGTAATATAAAATAAAACACATCTTTTACGAACTTTCAGCAAATATTAGGACGCTAGACAATTAATGTCCATTCTCTTTCACAGATGGCGCCATCAACGCTCCTTTGAAAAGGAAAAATCGCGCGAGTATCAATTTTCAAGCTTAAATCAAGCTGTATTTAAACTTGACAGTTCAACTTGACTCCTGCAAGCTTGCTGCCAGCTTAGAATGAGTTGAACTGTCAAGCTTGCATTAATGCGTCAAATTCAAATAAATGTCAAACTTGATTTAAGCTTATGTGCTGTCTGGGTAAGAGCAACAACTGTCTCATACGTTAGAATCTTGTACGTCTTGTAGTTACACGTACAAGATTTTAACATACAACTTTAAAATCTTGTTCAAGAACTAAGCTTAACAATTTTGGGGGTTTCAAAAGGACGTTTTATATTTATATACTACTTAAAAGTTGTGTATATAACTCATTGACATCACAAGGGAATATGAAGAGAAAGTCTTTATCACCAAATTTCATCGGCATGAGTCTGGTATCGGACCAAGAAAGTTAAGCGTATGCATACTGTTCTGGTGATATTGTGGCCAGAAAATTTGAGCTTGTATATACGTTAATGGCGCAAATGTATTAAGATATGCTTAAGCTTGTCATTCATTTTAAATGTTTTATTTGTATTACATTTATGCGAATCTATTGTCGTATAGCATAAGTATACACAAGGACATGTTTTTTTAAAAAAAAAGTTTCATAAATGTGAGAGACCAAAATTTTTTGCTGTACAAAATTTTTTGCTTCGTTACCCTGTCTTTAATCTCCCCCCCCCCCCCCCCTCACATCTAGCGAAAATTTTAAGCAGATTTGTCTAACGTTTTCGGAAATGCTTTCAAAATTGAAAATTGTCAAAAGGGTGGATTTTTTAGGTTTATAAAATAGTTCAGATTTAAGATTCTTTTTCTTTTAATATATTATTACACTTGTGGGCAATTACTTGCAGACTACATGCTAAAGATGTACTTTCTGTTTTGCACTTAAGTAACTTTGGAGACAGGAAAAGCTATTTTTGAAACAAAGGAGATGAAATGCTCTGTTATCTAAGAGAATAACACAACACGTGCGCTTCCAAACACTTACATCACGGGGATAAGTTTTCTTTGTTTTCATTCAAGGGCGATAACGAATGAATAATGTAGAAACAATCACTCCGGATAAATGTATTTAAGAATTCACTTTTCACAATTATTACATTTTAAGAATTACAAACGGTGAATTCTAAATACACTTATTTATTTGCTTTTAAGATACTATTTAATATTTAATACTGCCTCATTATTACTTAAGGTGTAATTACTATTTATCACTCAAAGATGTCACATGCCATTTAATTTTGAGAGTAATTTTTTCTTTTTTCAGCATTAATTCTATACATTTAACTATCCTCAATTAAGGATATTTCTTTTGAAAAGCGATAGATGTCACAGAACTTTTGAACAGCTTTAAAAACAAACAAACAATGTTAAACACTCAAAAAATTAATAATTACTCACTAACCTCACTACAAACTAATATTAACAGTCAACCTATATGTATCATGCAACTTTCAGAAAAAATTCATAAGCATAAAATTTGCTTTAAAAAATGACCCGAGGAGTTACCCGTTTAGGAAAATATTGCAAAATTTCGTACGTTTAGGATTTTTTCCTGAGTGTTTCCTAACTCCTATAAGTTCGTTGTATTAGTTCACAGTAAAACTTACAAAGAGACGATCTTAACTTTTTCCGTATCTCTAATGCTACTGAATTCTTTTAAAAGCTTTTCAAAAGCTGCATGATTTCCTGAAGGAACAACCTTTCTTTATTATGAATTAAAAAAAAACGTTGAATACGACTTAAGGAGTACACAAAAAATGCAGTCGCAAAAGATTTTTTTTTTTTTTTTTCTCCAAGTACCACTGGGAAGAGTTTCACCAGTCCAAAACCTTGTTTTATCCTCTAAAGGTGACAAAAAAAAAAAAAAAAAAAAAAAAAAAAAAAAACGTAAAAAGAGAAAGGGGGAGCGATCATTTTTTTTTATAAGATACTAGCTGACCCGGCAAACGTTGTTTTGCCATATAAATTATTCCTAGGATTATTTTAGTAGAAAGAAATGACTAATTTATTGTAAGTTTGTGATGATGTGGTATATGAGTGGAAGAGGCATGAAGCGATGTGAACAAATATAAAAATAACACATATACTTATATATGGAATATAAAAATATATAATAGCTGGAATATAAAAATAACACAATACCAAACATTTATATTTTTTAATTCATTGTAATTTATTCTTTAAATTCATATATATCGCTAATTACAATAATTTTACTAAAAAATAATACCAATCCCTTAACGCAATAGACTATACAATATTTTTTGTTATCCCATCTTTAGATAACACAAACAAACTGGATGCCCACTCGAGAGCATGCCACGTATAACTGTCCGTGTGTAAAACATGGTGTGCTCAAATCTAATCCACAAACAGACATAGTTTGGCCTTGAGACTTATTGATAGTCATTCCATAAAAAATTTTGCCCCCCTCCCAAAAAAAAAAAGGATGAAAATCTGAAACACTTTCAGATTTTAAATACGCACTATAGTGCTATATGATAAAATCGTATCATAATTTATGCATCGTCCCTATTTTTCGTCCTTATTTCATGAAGTTGGAAAGTGTTATCATTATTCATGACTGTGCTGTATTTTTCTTTCTTATTTCATAAAACCCATCTTTGGAATCGAAATCTATCTTAAAATCGCCTACGAAAACTATTTTACAATCTTTGGCAAGTATATCACAACTATACTTCACCGTTTTATATATTGTTTCCTACTGTAACGCCTCGACTCTCGCCAAGGAGGCGATGATTAAACATATGCAGTTACCATGACGATTTTTTGCATTTATGTAGAAATCGTAATTTAGAATTAAAATGGCGATTTGGAACAACATATAAGTACAGCATGCCGTTATATTTTTATTTATTTTGGATTACCAATTAATGTAGTTTTAATAATTAAATGTCTTCAAATTCCTTAACTGGCGCGTTTATTGCTAGTTTGTTTACTTTAGTTATCACCCAGTTCTTTTGGGTGCGTTGAAACGGTACTTACGTATTATTCCGGCGGTCACTTCCGCCAAACTACTTTTTCGTAGATTTTAAATACGTTGCCAATCGTATTCCAAACCATCAACAATTTAATGTGCCCGGCATTTATCTTGGTGAAAAATTGCTTGTCTTGGCGGACCGCCAGGATAATACGTAAGTACCGTTGAAACTTGTGCATAACTCCCAGAGACCCATGACTGCAAAGCTCGCCAAAGTACGGGGATTTTTTAGGTTGGCGACAGTGGGGGCGTTAAAATAGGAATCAACTCTTTCTTGTACCATAAAACACATCTTTGGAATCGAAATCTATCTCAAAATCGCCTACTGAAACTGTTTTACAATCTTCGCCAGGCATATTCTTCCTGTAGGCATATTCCAACTATACCGCAAAGACATTTTAAATGCTCTTTGGAATGGGCATCATAATCCATGAGTGTACCGTGTTTTCCTTTCTTGTTCCACAGAGCACTTCTTCGGAATAGTAATCTATATTAAAATCGCCTAATAAAACTCTTTTATATATATACGCAAGGCGTTTTCTAACTATACGCGAAATATATTTATAATAAATTGTCACGTTTTGGCACCACATTTAGCGATCAATTATCAAAAATTGCAAACCTTGTGCGACTTTCAATATTTTATTAAAGCCCCCCCCCCTTTCCACATTATCTGGCAAACACATTTGAAAAGTGACTCGACACGCTAATGTCCACACAGAAATCCTGATTGAAATTAATAGCACTATGGGGCTAAACATTTTGGGGTGGACCGCCCTTAAGACTTAGGGGTATGAGACATAGTTAAAAACCTATTCTCAGACCTAACGAATATACGTAGAAAATTTCATTAAAATTGGTCGAGTGGTTTCGGAGGAGTTAGGTGACTAACACTGTGACAAGAGAATTTTATATATTAGATTAAAATTAAGTTTGAATGTATTTTTGATTTCGTAATATTTAACTTATGTATATCTATTTCAATTTTAAAACATGAGTATTATCGCTCGTAAAAAGAAATTTATGCGCTATTTTCACTATGCAATCAAATCATGGTTTTATAAAATCGTGTTTGTGAACGACAAATTATGGATGGGCAACGTTGGACTGCTTAGTAATCACCCCCTCCCCCTCCCCATAATGCTGCTGACCCAGGGCCAGTGGAAACAAAGAAACAAAATCCAATAAATTATTTCATTTTTTTAATAAAAACAACTAAATTTTTAAGCTGGTATAGCTAAATAAAAATTAGAAGTTTCTAAAATTCTTAAAATAAACCAGTTTAAGTCTTGTAATACTTTTATATTTTCATTTTCTGAAACGTCCTTTTGTTTTGGAATCCCCACCCCGTCCTCATACCTTGTTAACGTAACATGTGTCATAAAGATCACTATCAGAAAATGATCAAAGAAAAATCCACTTCCATTCTGTGCGTTCGTCGGTTATCTCCACTTTTAATAATATAAATGAAATCAAACGTCAATTCTCTTAGTCACTATTCTTTTCTTTTTTTTCCCTACGTGCAATGGGGGTGAACGACCCTCGCTAATGATTCGTTCTGAGCAACCACATATTTAGAGAGACACTTATCTCGAACTATGCCAAAGTTGAGTAGGTACTACTGGGCCCGTTGTGATGCCGGGGACCCGACTTACTTTTTCAGTTTCTTTTGTAATAGAGGGTACCAAAGCTCCCGTTTTCATTTTTGATGTCTCCCCCCCCCCTTCCCCCTCAAGGGTGCATTGAATTTTTAGAACATTTTTCTTCATCACCGAGTGGTACTGCGGGAGAAAGTGTGTATGAGCGCGTGTGCCCTGTGATTTATGACGGTCCGAAAATTTGAGGGAGGGGGCAAAATTGAAGCCCGCCCCAATCATCCTTGTGTCCTTTTTTCATAATTATTTTGGTTTATCACTGTCCGGCGTGGTTTACTTATTTATTCATCAACCGAAGCTTCCGAAATTCTCTCTTTTTTTCATTCTTTCTTTTCTCCCCCCCCCCCCCCTCCCGTAATGAACTAAAGTTGGACATTTTTATCAAGAATAATTATTTATTAAAGAGATTTATGGCTTTAGAGAGGAATATGTTTTGTGGATTTGACGTGAAGGAGAAGAAATAAAAGATATGATTCTGTAAAGGTGTTCAGAGTTTCTTTCATTATAATTTTACTATCTATTTCACACTAAAAAAAAAAAAAAAAAAAAAAAGAAAGTATTATTATTATTATTATTATTATTTTGGATAGAAATCAACGTAGTGCGTACTCACATGACTCACATGCATATTACTATAATGACGTTGAAAATTGCTGCAGAAAGAAGCTACAAAATTGAGACATTAACTTAAGCGCATAATAAAATCATTTGCATAATCACAACGATTGTTTTAGATGTGTATACTGAAATGTATAATAACGGTGGATTTCTGGTAGCAATACAATATTAATCAGAAAATAAAACTTCATTTGATACTTTTTTTTTTAAACCTAGTAAAATGATGTTAAAGTTTCAGTCCGGTGTAAAATATACATGAGGTACAACAATCTCATCTCTCAGAGGATACGCCACTGATCAGTTCTCATTTAAATAATATACATATTACTCTTATAAGGAAAATCAAAAATATAAACAAACATGAAATCACAAGAACTGTTAAACAACTGTTTATTAATGAAACATGCGAATTAAATAAAAAAATTATTTATAAACCCACAAAAGAGTAACCCACATAAGTTTGCGCAAAAAAAAAACAAAATATAAACAACAAAATAATTGTATAAATAGCCAAGCTTGAAGCTTCATCAGAATGAGATTAAAGCAATAAACCAATAATTTCCTAGTCTGGTACCGAGATTCATAAGTCAATTTGCAATTTGTGTATGGTTTTCATTTTAAAGCCAGGAAAAACATAAGTATAAGATCTTAAATAGCGTATATAGCTATTGTTAGTACTTACAATTTCTATTTCAAAAAATTATAGTACTTTGTGCTTCTTTATATATATATATATATATATATATAGCCAGGGGCGTAGCCAGAAATTTTACATGGGGGGGGTTACGACTACTACAACTCATATATATGTATACGTGTGTGTAAATTGGTGCCCGTTAAATTCTATTTACTTTTTATTAAAAAAAAAATCTTTTACATATAATTTTATTTTTCTTCTCATGTGTTGAAAGAGAGTTGGCACGTAGAGTCAACATATTTAAATTTTTTGAAGGTGTGCTTGAAAGCGTTCTCTATTTTGTTTAGGTTTTTGAAGGTTTTGTATTAATTTTGCGAAGAATAATACATTTTGTATGGCAAAAAATTCCTCACGGGGGGGTATGACCCCCCTAACCCCTCCCTCTTGGCTACGCCCCTGTATAGCAAAAGTAAAATAAACTAATGACTAAAACATACAACCATACCTTCATGAAACAGGAATACAGCGGACCGGTTGCATTTCTGAAAAAAGTAACACAAGAAATAAGACGTTTTGAAATTTTTTATTAAAAATTAAATAGGTACAATGGATACAATTCTTTTCTTTTATACATAAATTAAAAATAATTCAAAGGGCATAAATTCCACCTAAGGGAGAATTGGTGCCCGTTAAATTCTATTTACTTTTTATTTAAAAACAATCTTTTACATATAATTTTATTTTTCTTCTCATGTGTTGACAGAGAGTTGGCACGTAGAGTCAACATATTTAAATTTTTTGAAGGTGTGCTTGAAAGCGTTCTCTATTTTGTTTAGGTCAGGTCCGGACTGGCTCCTTTGGGGGCCCTCGGCTAGAGATTGAAAAGGGACCCTTTACTGAGGAATTTAGAGGGAATAGAGTATATTTGGAAATTAATCTTAAAACCACACAAAACCACCAAAAAAATGTGCCCCAAAACAACATTTGACTATTTTAGAGTTTTGGGGGACCCTGACTCTCGTTGGTCCTCTCGAGCCTGGGGTCCTCCGCTGCGCCACTGCTTAAAGACGTAAGATGACTGGGAAAAGATAATCAAATTATCCTGATATATATCAAATTAAGCTAATTGTAAAGTAGTATATTCATTTTGGGGGCCCTTTGGCGATCACCGACCAGCAGACCTCGCTAGTCCGGGCCTGGTTTAGGTATATTTGATGATTGTTTTGTAATTATGTAATAATTTGAATTATCATCTGAGTATATAATCATAAGGTTATTTACGAATATACGAGTATATTTTTTTGAGAACGTTATATTGAATTGCTCCTTTTTTTCTTAAGTAGAACAATCCATTGTGAATCCTCGTATGTTTGTGTTATAGAAAATTTATCTGAACACTTGTTTGAATGAAAATACTGGTGAGCAAAAGTACATTTACATCAGTAAATTCTACAAAATACACGAAAGGATAAACATTGAATTTTATTAAATTAATGTGGAAGGTTTATTTTTTAATACGTAAGCAGTTTAAGGTAACAAAACAAAATTAAAAAATTAAAAAGAATAAATTTAGTTTTCTTTTTAAATATGAAACAAATTTTAAAACATTAAAAGCAAAACTAAATTTATCCTATAACATTGGGATAGTCAAAAAGTTTGTTCTTTTCTTTCGTTTATTAAATGCCTAGTATAAATGATTTCCAACATTTACCGTGTTTACTCGCGTAATAGTCGCCTTTTTTTGCCAGTTTTTCATGGTGAAAGTCAAGATGCGACTGTTATGCCGGGAAAATGTACTACACAGTATTGCAACTCTAAAGCTTTTTTTTTTTTTTTTTTTTTTGCTATAAAACGGGGGTGCGACTATTATGCGAGGGCGACTATTACGCGAGTAAACACGGTATATATTCAGTGTCGTAGCTATCTCACGTGCGGTGCCGCAATGATTTTTTCTGTTATCCTTTAGATTTCATCACCTCCAACTTGAATTTATCTGAAAAAGGGGCTACAATAAGATATCCCCATTATGAATCTTCGCAAATTACCTCTGGCAAGTTCTCGAAACAACACATTCTCCAAACCCTTTCCGCAAGTTTTAGTCATTGTTTCAACTGCACTTTAATGTGCCTTGAAAGAAAAAACATGAAATGATGAAATTTTTTTTGCTTTTTGTTCTGTGTCTTTTAACATTAAAATAGCAATGTAAATACCAAACAACTATTTTCTTTAAATTTATTTATGTCGAACAAAATCTTACTCGCCTGTTGCCAAAATGCATTTTCATTTCCATTTCCCCCAAATCCCAAAATTGCCTGTTTGTTTTAATTTCTATTGAACAACAAAAAGCAAAAGAACGTTGTCTCCAATTTAATAATATTCAAATTCACCAGCTTTTGCACCTGGCTAATTTTTAAGGATTGATTTGAGACGACACAAGACAAGACATGGAGTTGTCTCTTTTCGTCTGGAACTTGAAAATCTCTACCTCGTCTCGCCTTTCACAAAATTATAGATTGCCATTTTGTTGCTGTATTTTATGGCGTATTATGCTGTTTTTGGTGCAACAGTTTATTATAAATCTAAATCGGCAGATGCTGACTTTTTCGGTCGGTGATCTGCTTGGTCTAAAAGGCAAGCTTTGGTTTCCATTGCGATGCAGAATCACAAAATAAAATTATAATATGTTAAAAATAGTTTACTAAGAACGTACAAAATACGTCTTCTCACTGAAAATCGAAAAGTTGGGAAGTCATAAGTTCCAATGAAAAAGCAGAAAGGAACGTCGTATGCCCTCTGAACTACACCACTGCTATTCTCAAAGAAGCCCCACCAGTGGCTGAGAGGTTCTGCTCTCGAAACTGGAAGGCGAGAGATGCCAGATTCAAACCCAGAACGCGCCTGTCGATTTAGCCGTTCGGACTATTCCGTGGTTTTCTCCGTTAAATACGGGCTACAATCCTTTAGAAAGTCCCCCGCGGAAGGCATTCCCCCTATTGGCCGAGGACCCTAGCGCAGTCAATCAGCCTTAATCCGCAAACACAAAACTATTCTCAAAGAAAAGTCGTTCGGCACTAAAATTTTCCGTCTTGACTTACGTCCATCCCTACTAACATAAAGCATCATATAGTAAAAGAGCATCATTGAGAATTTTTCCTAAATTTTACTATTATTAGGAAGGAGAAAAGAGTAAATTTAAAACAATCGATTGGATCTCTGTATAATCTCATGCAAATTAATGGAAGGATTTATTTTTATCTGAGAATCAAAAATAAATCACCCCGCAAGCCTGCTGGCAAAATAAATGATAAAAGAGAGAGAGCGATGAAAATTCAGCTATGTACCAGGTTGCCTGAAGCCACCTTCTCTCGGCAACCTCTCCCTTCTTTTTCTGATATTGACACCCTCCCTATTTTAGAGAGAAAAAGAAAATTGTGAAAAGATAATCGGAGATTTTTGATGATTTATTAGTACATCACAAGCTCCAGTTGTTAGTAAGTCGTCTTCTCCCCCGAAAAGTTGGTCAATGACTTCAGCTTTTTCCTTCCTCTTTTTCCCCTCTCTTGCTCTCTGGCCATTAGTCCTGGGGTATCGAGGAGTTATTACAGGCCAGGGTGGGAATTTACAGTGCAAAACTCACTGAACTGGCTATTCCCCGTGTGTAATAGCGGTGTCCTATCTCTCCTCCGCGCTGTGAAGTCAAAATAAATGACCACCAGACCCTGGGAAGGGATTAGTTGATAAGTTTTCATTTTCTTTTCCACTGGGGAGAATGGGAGAGCACTCTCTCTACAAGCATCATCATCAGCGGTGATGAGTCTTCTTCAACTACACAATGTCTCTACACACTCACAAAAGAGAACGACGGAATACAAAATTTTATTTCAAGGTATCCATCTCAAGTAAGTTTGGCAGTGGCGTATCTAGGGTGTGGCAGGTAGGACATGTGGCACGGGTGACACTTTGATAGAGGAAGGAGAACTCCATTGCGAGACTGTTTCGACGGAAGAAGCATTTAACCTGTTCTTTCCTATCGTTCAAGGACGCAATGATAGCAATTCTCCCTTCTAGACCCATCGTTGCTTCCCGGCATCGTTCTTTGAAGTCGCTCTTGTGCAGTGGCGTATGCAGACTTCCTTCCAGGGGGAGGGTGGGGTGTTATAGACATAATTTTGTGTTAAAATGCGTAATTTTAAGCTAAAAATTCAAAATGTGTGGACATTTTGTTAAAAAGTTTTTGACAAGGCGGTGGCGGGGGGGTTGAACCTTAAATCCCCCATGTATACGCCACTGCTCTCGCGAAAACGCTGAACCACAACCAAAGCATCCAAAGACCCATGCCGAGAAGCAACGACGTGTGCAGGAGGAAGAATCGCTGTCGTCGCGTCCTTGCAACGGTGGGAAAGAACAGGTTAAAACCATAACACTTTAAAATATTTATTTTGAATCACTGCTCTTAGAACTTACATGAAAGTGGTTCTTTTTTCCATTTGCATAATGTACTCTCAGCAGCGGTCATTTTAAAGAAATTTCAAAGAATGACCCTACAAAGTAAGAGATCGGCGTCGTTCTTACTAAGGGAAAGAGCGCAATTTTGCTGTCTGCCACTAGGTACTGCCGCTGGTAGGAATACAAAGCTTTATTCCAAGATATCCATCCGAGGTAAATTTGAGCATCAGCGTCCTTCAAACTCGTAGAGAGGCCCGTCTCGATCAGAGTACATCGCTGTAATTATCACTCGCTGTCCAAGGGATACATTGTCATGAGCCAATCATTACATTGTCTTGTTCATTTCGAATACCTTAAATTTTCTTTCATTTGTAACACTTTCCAAACTCATGATTTCAATTTTGATTTTTTAAACGTATATCATTTTCCAGAAATTTTTTATGTGTTACTGGTATGCAGTATGTTAATTTAAAGTAGCGAATGCTGATTTTATTACTCCTTTACAAGAGGAGGAAAAATTATTCATACTTTAAATTAGGTTCTAATTGCAAAGTGTTTTGTAATCGATGAATTTGACATGGTTTTATCTGTATTTAAGTATCATAAGACCATAAGATTGTAGTAAGACATTTTGTTAAAAACCCTAAAGTCATAATTCCGTCCATCGGCTTGTCAGTGCTTACATCTTTCTACATGATGAATGATGACGATACTCGGAGTTACCACAGAAATGATTTTTTTTTTATTATTATTATTCAAACCAAGCATATTGCTTAATGTTAGAAAAAAATGAAATTATTCTTTAAAGTTAAACCATTATCAGCTTTAATCAGTACAGAATAATCAAAAGAGTTTTTTTTTTATTTCTTTTCCTCTATATTGATGGTCAAATCCTGGATGGATGCCCAAGTCACTTTTACTCACTTTTGTGTTTTTAAAAATTTGAAATCAAAAACATGATCGTTATTTGGCTCAAGCTTCAGAATGATTTCACTTTTGTCTTTTGATGTATTTAAAAGAAAAGTATTTAATGGAACCTATCCCATTATTTTTAATCATATATTGTTTA
This sequence comes from Cheiracanthium punctorium, assembly GCA_038373885.1. Classification (NCBI taxonomy): domain Eukaryota; kingdom Metazoa; phylum Arthropoda; class Arachnida; order Araneae; family Cheiracanthiidae; genus Cheiracanthium; species Cheiracanthium punctorium. Next base: position 538,500 of record JAWZYV010011930.1, on the reverse strand, counting down.
CCCAACATATCTTAGATTATGGGGAAGTATTTTCTTTACGCAGCAAACTTTTAAAGTGGTGGTGGTGTAGGGGGAGGGGGTAATCACAGTACAGTGAAACCTCCGTAAATTGGACGTCTGCGGTTCCCCCAGAAAGTGTCCAACTTTCAGAAGTGTCCAACTTATAGAAGCATATTTCTATATTATGGACACGTTTCGTTCCCCAGAAAAGTGTCCAACTTTGAAAGTTAGGGGGTTGTCCAACTTGGAAGGTTCCAGTTCCACTCCATTAGTGTGTCTTTAGACTAAAACTATGGAATGTTGGACATTTGCGGTTTTCACAAATAGCGTCCTACTTCTCGTAGTTTTTAAGTTGGGCGGTATCACTGTATTTTAAAATAACCATCCACATTTCATATTTTCAGCCTACATATCTTCCTTACTAGCAATTTTTCTCGGATAACCATCGGCTGGCTACGTGGATATTAGCAACCTGAGCAAAATTGCTAGATGGGTTTTGTAAATTTAGTGGTACAACAAAACCTCCGAAAATTGGACATCTATCTGCGATTCTCTCAAAAAGTGTTCAACTTTTAAAAGTAATTCAATGTTATCGGCACATTCCGTTCTTCAGTAAATTGTCCATTTAATGAAGTGTACAACTTGGGAGGTTTCACTGTGTATTAGCCAATCTTTTATTTCCTTGGTTTTAAATTGAAACTATTTTTAATGCATCACTAACTGAGCAAGTATTTTAAAACAATATCTTAACATTTCAGTTTTGCAATTTAAGTTTTAACCAGCATTTAGCCAAAATTGAGAAAATATTGAAACAAGATTTTTCTGATGGTCATCAGGTATATTTGAAACACTTGGTGAGTGTATAGTATGAGTCTTATAGATATGGGAGAAAACAAAAGACTCAACTACATCACAGGAGATTTTTTTTTTTTTTTTCGTAAACACAAAGAGAAACTTATTTATTCTTTTTCTCTCCTCCTCGAAACAAAATCCATTCTTCGCTATCGAGGAAGTTTCTAAAATAAACTGCGCGCTCCTAAAAGAAAAATATTTCCCTTTACTCAAGAATCGAGTCTTGTTTGCGTGTTTCCATGCATCCATGAAGATGTTTTGTTTTTTCTTCTTTTTAACATTTCTTTTCTGTTCTTTCTAATCGACTTTTTCAACTTCTCGAGATCTACAGTTGCATTTTCCATATATTTTTTTCTCTTAACCTGTAATGCTTTGCCCATTTTCTTTTACCTCTATTACATGCTTATTTTACTGCGTCTTCTGTTACGTTCAGTTTTATGGAGGTAAGTTCATATGCTTACTTTCCGTGGAAGGAGGGAAACATGTGATCCTTCAACTTCGTTTAAAACCTATTTATTTTAAAAGCTTTCGTCTCAAAACAGCTGAGAAACTGTTAGTCATGGCTGGGACCACGGGGTTTTGATATCCTCCGAAATATTAGTGAATGCATTACCAGGTTTTTATTTGCGTTGACTCCGGAGGTCAATTACAGGCGATAAAAATGTTAGCTCTGCATATCCCCCGAAGAGCTGCATATACCCCCCCCCCCCACCGGAATATTTTTCCGGCTATGTCCTCTCTCCCTTCCTTCCCAAATTGGTTACCAACTATTTTCTCGGTTTAATGCATGTCACAGGTAGTGCCTTACTTTAATCTTCCACAACCAACCCAGGGAAAGAATTACTCTGATCAGAAAGGGGCTACCAATGAATTATTCTTTTTAATAATGACATAAAATCTTACTTCTTTTTTAATAAAAAATCAGTGTGGTAGTAAAAACTTTGTCTTTTAATACCTACACAAACGGCATACAGAAGCACAGACCTACTACACCTTAGGTCTATGTCTATGGGCTGAGGACATCTGGTAATTTGCAAGATATTTTTTTTCTTTCTTCCTCCTATTTTCAGAAGTATTCTAATTTTAAAATAGTCAAGGGCTCCATCGTGCCCAAGTGAATAAGGTACTGAACATGACAGACTGCTGAAGTGAGAAGGTCCAAGGTTTTGGTCTACCACGTGGCTGTCGATCTAACGGTCTGGAGTTTTGGGTGGTTTTCTCCAAATGTAACGTGAATACACGTTGGGACCCCTTGAAAAGTCCTCTGATAAAGACACCCTTCCATCTAGGCAGATACCCTTCGAGTAGGTTTGCCTTAAGCACAGCACACGCTTTAAAATAGCCTAATCTCTCAATTTTAATTTCAACTGAATATTTTTTAAAAATAAACTGTAATAGCTTTTAATGTAGTTTTGTGTGTTGGATATATTAAGGTCGATATGCCTAAAGGTGACAACTCATAAATGTGACAGTGTTATATTACGTTAAATCTTACCGCAAAAATTCCATTCAAAACTGATGTAATATTTCTCTCTAACAAAACGCAAAGTATTTCATCTCATTTAATACGTTAGTATCTTTCATTTAATATACATCACTTGTTCTTCAAACTCACCCTAAATGAGGAGGATTATGTCGAAAGGGAGATTAGTTATTTGCTCATTAACTGGTTTAATAAACAGAATTATTTAAAATATGAATGACAAATAATTTCATCTATATTAGTATTATGTAATATTTTGAAAGCTAACAATCCTAAATTTTAGATGAACTTTCACGCACAAAACTCACTGTCACATTTAGGTACTTTGATCATCTCATTTAGGTTTCAATTAACATAAATGGGACAAAAAGGAACTAAATTTGATAATGATATTTTATTTTATTTTATTTATTTTTTTTTTTTTTTAGATCACCGATAACATTAACTCGATTAATGCATTAAGGTGGAATTAAAATAATAATATTTCAAATATTTTACGTAAATATTCAATAAATACTGGCTGTGCCTAAGTGTGACAAATCAATAACAAATTACCTTTCATTTAGGTAATGACCTTATTCATAAAAAAAAGTATTCGACATCTAACTAAACTTGTATAAAAAGAATGTTTTATAAGCAGTCTGCTAGAAAATTTTAATTTTCGAGCAGACTGCTTATAAAACATTCCTCCTGGTAATAAGACCAGGAGGATTACTTAGTATTTTGATAACTATGATTAACGATCTATTTCAATTACAATCAGAACTGCTGCATATCAGTACATCATTTTTTAAAATAAAATTATAAAATTTATATTTTAATAACTTTATTTAGTAAATATCTAGAAAGTAATCAATAAAAAGGTGGGAAAATTATGAAAATGGAGAAAAAGTAATAAGAAATTTAATTAATAATTTTTGTATCAATTATCTAAATCATTTTGAACATGCGCATGGCCTCCCGCTGACATGAAATTTGAGGATTTCAATGGGCTCATACGATTAACTATTTGGGGTCTCTTCCTGAATAAAAGTTTTTTTCAATAACACTAAAAAATAGTAAAACATTTGTAAGTTTAGTGCTGTAACGTAAAAGTAAGATCTCTGGGGTGAGAAAAAAGGGCTAAAAAATCAGGAAACTGCTGAACTAAAAGAAAACGGATACTTTTTGGGGGGGGGGGAAGCGGGGTAAAATACACAACATTAAGTACATCAGCGCTGTTCCTAACACCAATTGACACGAATTCAATTAATTTTTTTATTAAATTCATGCCAAATGTTTGTATTTATAAATCTTTTACATGAAATATTTTTTCCTATCCATAATGGTATGACAACTCTTTTGCCAAATGTCATAAGACCGGTAAAATTTGTATAATATCTTTGATATCATTTACCGTTTGAAAACACCTCTCTTTCAGAAGTAAAATGAAATTACTGTAACATTAATGTCACCAAGGAGTTAAGAATCCTATCAGTAGCGTAGCAATTGACTAAGTTCGGGGGGTCAGTATATGTTTAGATCGATTCTGGAACAAAAAAAAGACGATATTGTGCTGATTAGTGGCAAATTTCTCCCTACCTCCAAGAGTAGGGGGGAGGGGGCTTTGGCCCTCTAAGCATCCCCCTTTCCTACGCCACTGAATCTTATGATCACAAAGCAGCCCATTTGAAAAAAAAATTCTGGGGCATGATTTCGGCAAAAGTCGACTTTCATGTTACCAACCAAATATACTATCTCAACTACACCAGTTTAAGAGTAATAAATTGTTTTTTTTTTGTTTTTTTTTTAAGTTGGGCATAAAGGCACTCCTTTTGAAAAGCGATGGGGCTCCACTGAGCTTCTAATAGCAGTAAAAAAACTAATGCTGTTAAACTCTCGAAATAATTAATAATGCTTCTTCACCAAATGCACTATGTACTAATATTAACAGCCAGGGGCGTAGCCTGAAATTTTTCAAGGGGGGCGGGTTACGACTACTACAACTCATATATATGCATACGTGTGTGTGATAATGTAATGAAGAATATACATTTTGTATGGCAAAAAATTCCTCATGGGGGGAGGGGGTTATGACCCCCTAACCCCTCCCCTCGTTGGCTACGCCCCTGTTAACAGCTTATATTTCTTTTGCAATTTTTAGAAAAATGACCTTCAACCCATTTGTGCCTTGATTATTTTTGCGACTTTCTTCGATTTTTGCTAATGCCAGCAATAATAGATAAATTTCTGACATCAACTACTTGAAGAAGGAATGATTTCTTTTAAAATCATTACGCATAAAAATTGAAAATCCTACATCTTGGTCATATTAAAACATTTTGTGGATTTGAGGTTCAATACTCGTGAATAAAGGCTACAAAAAATAAATAACGTTTTCGACTGATAGCGAAATTGGATAAACACGGGCCGATAAGTTTTACCTGTTTTTTTTTTTTTTTTTTTTTTTTTTTCCAAATATTGCAAAATTCTGCAATAGTTAGCATTTTTTAGTATTTGTTAGCATTTTTTGAGTCTTTCGTGACTGTCATAGGCTAATTGTTTGTAATAATTTATGGTATAACTTGTAAAGAGACTTTTTAAATTTTCTCAAGTCTCTAGCATGATTGAATTCCTTAAAAAACTGTTCAAAAGTTGCATGGTCTCTTAAAAGAGCAGCCTTAATTTTTAACGGGTTCATAAAACGAACCCATTTTTCATAGGTTCACGCATGCTCGGTACATAGATTGATATCAGAAAGTCTTTTCGCTCAATATACACAGTTCATATCTCGGAGCATATATTCAAGATCAATGAGTTGTGGGGACTGAGATAAAAGCAAGAATATTATAAAAAAGTGAAATGATAATAATATATGGGGAGGAAAAAAGATCAGAAACCAGCCGTCAAAACGGAAGAATTCGAAAGAACGACAATACATTATTGATTTACGACTCTCTTCGAAAAAAAAAAAAAAGCAAAATACAAAAAACGTCATTCCCCACTTTTGGAAGAATCCCCTTGGATTCCACTTTCACTTTTGCTGCCATTCCGCGGAGAGTAATACCCACAAAAAATTGCGTAAGGAAAAATAAAAAAATACAACCCCCTCTCGCTTATACATGCAGAAAAAAAAGGGAGACGGGTGGGGGGGGTGAGTATTATTAAAAAAATATACATAAAAAAAGGGATTTTTTCGAACCAGGTACGTCCTTTCGGTTGCTAACCCTAAGGTTCGGTGAACTTAGGCAAGGTCGCCCTTCGTAAACAATGTGCTGGGGTAAACAAGATGGCATCCACCTTTAAAAAATACCTCATTCGGGAAAGGGGGGGAGCTAGGTCGTGTATTTTTTATTTTCACGATAGCCTTGAAAATGCATAAGTCTGTCTATATTTTTGGAGGGGGTTATTCTTCCCAGGGTACTTAGTTACATAGGGGGCATTTATATACCTCGTTCCCCACATCCCTTATTACACCTTCGTGACCACGGGTTACGTGAAGATGCGGTGGGATTTTTCGAAAGGGCGGAAGATGACGTAAATTATCGCTCGCTAGCTCCGTTTTAAGAAACGGCCGGATCATCACGGAGAATTAAGTGGTAACTTGATTATGAAAATTGCTTTCCACAATCACGTCACTTCACGAAATTTTATCTCTTCAACGCATAATTTTAATATACACGATGTTCAAAATTAAACGACCCTATTTTAGAGTTTGCCTACAGACGGAACTATTGTTGATAAAGTTATGAAATTTTGTGCAGAACATAACGAAGGCATGGGAATTTGTCGGAGAGAATAAAAAAAAAAGTTCAAATGTTCGCCACCAGGTGGCGTTTTTTTTAATGAATCCCACATTTAGCATACATTTATGATAGTTTACAAATATGATTACAACAAAACCTATTCAACATGACGGCCATCATTGTCAGCTACCATCTAAAAGTGTAAGAGAGCATGTTGCACATCTGACTACAGTGTGTTCGGGGAAATGTTTATGAACATGCTGGGAAATGCTGTCTTTAAGATCAGGCAAAGTTCTCGGATTATCACGACTTACCCAATGTTTCGAACTTCCCCAAGACCAAAAGTCGCATGGATTAAGGTTTGGGGACAGTGGAGGCCATAGAGCGTCCTATGGAGAGGAATATTTGAACTATTCTTTTTTTTATTTGTTCAAACAAATTCGAATACCTTCATTATGACCTACACAAAATTTCATAACTTTCTCAACAATAGTTTCGTCTGTAGACAACTTTAAAATAGGGCTGTTTAATTTCGGATATACTGTAGATTGCTGCTAAATTTCAAAAGCACGGAAACTCTCCATAATATTAATATGGTGCAGAAGGTAAAAGTTTCACAATTTAAGCACACTAGAATTTTGAGCGTATCGTAGTGGCGTAGTTGCTAAGCTCTGTTCCCATAAGATCACGAAAAGTGAAGCGGCGCTTCGGGAGGGTGAAATCGTCTCTCAGATGGACTGCTGTGGAGTCGTGTACGCTAATGGCAGCTGGTGCAAGTAAAATCTGTTCTTGGCTCCAATGGGCTCCATGTTCAAACGATAACTCGGGGGGGGGGATGCTGATTCAAGCGCTAGGTCTCTCATCTGGAATGGGTTCGAAATTAGGAGACTCCGAACTCGATCTTTCTCCCAATCGGGCTCTATTAAAATGGAAACCGCTCCCTTTCGCCCATCGCCTTTCTATATGGAGGATAAGTTTTTTCATATGTGCTTAGGTAGATATGTGTAGATAATGTACTTTTATATGTGTAGATAATGCACTTTAAAACAAGTACTTTTTCATTTATTTAGGTATTTTCCAAAATTTTGACTAATTCTGGAACGTAAAGCAAAAATTTTACACAAAACAAAAATGAAATACATATTTAGACCATTTAAAACGTGCTAATCATATGTGGACTAAACATATAGAGAGTAAATTTTAAGAATGTCCGATTTTACAAATGTGGATTCTTCCTGTTGAATTATGCTAATCAAAAACAAGGGCCATTCTCAATGTTACAAATCATGTCCCCATACATTCTTTTTTTTTCTTTTGTTACAGTTTTTACAAATAGCTTTTGAAAAAGAAGATAATCTTAGCATATTATTCGGTTCGTTTAATATTTAAAAATCATTAAAATAGCGTCCGAAATGTATATACATAACATTTAGTACGATCTCGAAGTCCCTTATCCCTCTTCATAGATTTAGAAAAAATAGTGATAAGGTTTTAAAATAGAGCGATTTTCAATTAATGGGACTTTTAATGAAAAATTACACTTCTTCCCCTTTTATAAAATAATTGAACTTCTTCAGCAAACTATTTTTTTTTTTGCTAAGTTTTTCATAGCTGAATTTCTGAACGTATGGCTCTGCTTTATTAAATAGTTACTTTATGTTCTTTTTAATTTCTTCCATGACAGCTAATTGCATTTGAATGGCTCTGCTTTTGGAATAAAATAGATTGCTTAAAATATGAAGGTGCATACCTTTTCATTCAATGTCCACTGTGTTACATTCCTTATGCTAAACCGTTATGCTGTCACTAAGATTACAGTTAAATGTTTTCTTTTAAGCCTTATGGAACCTGATGATATAACAAGGTAAAAATCAAGCTTAACCCCACATAAAGAGTTGTTTGCTCACTCTGTTACCCAGACTTTAAATTAAATTACATTTTAACTTTCATATTGAGATACTTAAGGCGTACATACATTGTTAATATATACTAGCTGGGAACACAATTCATTTACATTTGTAAAATAATAATAATAATAAAAAGAAAAATATATATGTATAAAGGAAAAATGTATTGCCTGCACGGAACGGAACACAGTGGACATACATCAATAAATAATTTGAATAAATGTATTTATTTTAATATTATGGGACACTTACATTTTTTATTATTGTTTGGTATAGGGAGTGAAAAGTTTTCATATTTCTATTCAGTACAAGAAATAACTTTTGTTCCAACGAGAAAAGTTGCATGAATTTTGATACATTATAGTAGAACTAATTTTCTGGCGAATAATTAGTATAAGTTTGTATCAAATAAATTTTTTTTTTTTTTTCAACGCACAATGAACGCACCACTGCAATAATATAAGTAAACACATTGCAGTTAAAAAAAGTCTACAAAAATTCATTTGAATTAGTTTAAATGATAAAAACTAGATTCCTTATAGTTTTTCTGTTCAAGAATGCTTCTGCTTCCCGTCATCTTATAAATTGCAAAAGCTCCCCCATCCCCCGTAGGCCCTAGTTTGAGATAAAAGTTTTGTTCAGTTTGCAGTAATGAACTCATTAAAATCCACCTCTCTTTAATGGCGATTATTCTTTCTCTTTATCTCTTTCTCATTTTTAAAATTTTTCTCCATTATTTAATATGTGAACATATAGATTAATTTTTATTTTCTCATTTGACGAATAAAATTATTTGCTTACCTGAAAATAATTACGTATTAAACAGAATTTTAAGGGTTTTTTCCCTCAAAATTATTATACTATTTTGTTGTTTTATCACTTTTAATACTGCGCCCAGGTTTTTAACACGTTCCTTCTACTTTTGAAAAAAAAAACAAATAAACAAAACAAAAAACATTGTGGTGAAGATTTTCTTTGACTGATCAATGTTGGTTTCCATAACTGGCCTTTTCGCTCTGTTAAATCAAGCCATGCAGTGATGGGTTAATTTTTTTTTCCTTTTTTAAAAAATAACGGGCGGGCCGGGCACTTGCCGATTAGGCATTCACCACTACAGTGGACCGAAGGTATTGACCATTCTATTGTGAGGGCTTCCAATGGGCAGCCAACATATACCCCCGATGAAGGGACGAGCGATTTAATGCCCAAGCCAAGAATCGAACCCGTACCCAAGGCGTGATAGAATGGTTCTTTAGGCACTAGAACTAAATTTAGATAAAGATTGGGCGGCTGGGTTAAGCTGCTAACAACCCTTCCCACCCCCTACCCCCAACCCTTTTCTCACTTACTTACGCAGCTGCCTGATTTTGTTAAACAATGTTGAAACAGATTTATATTTTTGCCCATTTTTCAAGACACTCAGAGGGTTAAATTCTTTGCAAAAACAAACAAATTTTCATTTTTTAATAGTATCTGTTCAATAGTTTGAGGATATTTATTGCACCAGCACCAGGCAGGCAGAATGGGTGAACTTTCCCAGTAAGCGAAAAAATATTTTTAGATTTAAGCGTGCTTAACGGGTAACTCCCTCTCTAGATTCGTAATCGCCCCCCCCCCTTTCACACCCGGAAAAAATCATTTGAATTATTTTATTAAAAGCAGAACAGTAAAAGTTAATTAAAATATATTTGAGAAGTTGAAATATGAAAAGTGTAATAAAGAGAAATGCTAAGTGTTTTGCTTTTTAATGACCTCTTAAAAAGGGAGTTGAGGGTGGCGATTTAAAGAGTTTAGCTGTTTTTCTTGCTACCAAATGCAAGTTGGAGATTTTCTTACACTTTCATTCTTATTGTAATATTGTATAACTAAGCTTATTTTTAAATTGGTTAGTAGTATTAGTGTAGTCAGGGCTTGAACATAATAAAACACCGTAAACTACAGATGGATGCGAGACGATTTTTTAGACGAGACAGAGATTTACAGTTTTTTTGCGAGACGAGACAAAGCTTTTAGGCTGTTTTGCCAGACGCGAGACGCCAACTTTACGTCTCGCGTCCATCCCTACCGTAAACCTAAGGTCTATGGTCCTCGCCCGTGAACTGTAAAACACAAGAAATGAATTCTTTCACTTCACAATCAAACGTTTACTTTTATTGTGTGGTCATAAAATGCGCAGTTATTTTTACCTTTTTTAGCTGCGAAGTGGTCGAAGATCCATTAAGAGTGGAATGCTGGAGGCGCCGCGGCCGCCGCATTATTTTGAATACGGTAAATTTCTCTCTTCCCGAACTGTGCCCGAAGACACGATTTCTGAAAATCAGTTATAAATAAATCTCGGAAACTCACGAAAATCGGGGATTTTTTTTTTTTTTTTTTTTTTTTTTTTAAAGAAGAGATGCTAACCAGTTTTTTCCAAGAGAGAAGAGGAAATAAAAAAGTTCTCGTCGCAAGGTGGGGTTCGACCAATAGCCTGGGCTTGCAAAGGGAAGAGAACCAGAGGGGTGAGAGAGAGGAAACGGGTATTTTTTAAGTCGTAAACAACACGCAACCAGTCGCTGGATGCTCGTCAACACCTGTTTACCTTTGTTGCGTCTCCTCTTTTTTATCCATTTACTCTCCGCGCCTCCCCAAGGGGTATTTTCTCCTTGAAGAGAAAGGGACGCAGGAAGAAGTCTGCCTGTACATAGACTGTAGGACTCTGTGTGTACCTTGAGAGGTCGCTTCTTTTCACTTTCGGATTTTTACTTTCCGGTCAGGCCTATCGAAACAAACTTTCACGAATACACAACACAAAAAGGGAAGGGAAGGAAAAAAAAAACAGTCGCAACATTTGTCATTTCTCTACATCCGCCAAAAAGCACAAAAGATTTACACAGCAGATATTGGATTTGAACTGTTTCCTTTCTTATTTTCTAATTTTAATGTTAGTTTTCTGTTTACTTATTTATTTATTTCTACAGATGTAATACTAAGTTGCGGTAGTACTGTACTACGTCACCCCGACGGATATGCCACAAAATATAAACTATTTCTCACGTAATGATCTGCCGATGCATTTTCGGTTACAAGATAGTACTTCCATAAGGTTGCATGCAACTTTTAATCCATTTGTAAAAATTGACTCTTTCGTACAGTTTGCCTCAACCGAACTGTGGGTTCCGGACTCGATTCTCGGGGGAAAAATTTGCCGGCAAAATTTTACTAATTACTATATTAAACAGAAATTTTAATTTTAAAAAATGAACTTTTTAGTACAGTAAAAAACAATAATCGGAATATTGGATTTACTTTGAAGGCGGATCTTTTTTAGAATCATTTTTTAATATTTTCTACATTTATTGAACATATTTACCATAAAATTTTAAAAGTCAACAAATATTACATAACATTTAATTGTTTGACAGTGTTAAACCAACTTAACTAATATTGGAATAATATTTTGGCTATGTGCTGGACAAACACCTTGTAAAAGTGGTACTTTATTGCATCTATACGGATTTTTCACTGCAAATATTTAAAATAAATATACCTTATAATGAAGTGATTAAGCTAATATTATTTCACTTTTGTACAGTCATTGAAGTAACTTAGGTATTCTTCATCTTACGGTAAATTGTCAATTTATTAAGTTTTCCCTTTCCTTTTACACTCCATTCTCGTTTTGAAGTGACTTTCAGACCTTTATTTATATTTATTCATTAATAAGTAATGGTAATAGTAATAATAAAAAATAGCGTAGCTTTTTAGAGTGTTTCAAGAGTTCATTTATAACCCTTAACAGCATATATCACTTCTAAGTCGCTTCAAATAGCCTAATACCTATAAATACCTATAAATTTACGCTTTAATGCCTTTCTGCCCATAGAGCTTAATGTATGTAAAATATTTTGGGAGGCCCTGTAGATAAACTATCCAGTCGAATGGGACCGAAAGGGAAGGTGCACAACTAGATGTTACAACAATCCTAAATATAAAGTTTCAACATTCTACGTCTAACAGTTTTTGAGACATGCGAGTTTAATTAATTTCGGCTCATAGAGAGTAATGTATTTAGAAACTTTTGGGCGGCTCTGTAGATAAACTATCCAGTCGAAGAGGTGCACAACTAGATGTTACAACAATCCTAAATATGAAGTTTCAATATTTTACGACCAACAATTTTTCAGATATGCGAGACATACGTACGTACAGACGGCATGGAAAAACTGGTCACAATAGACTCGCGGTCGGTCAAAATGGGTTACACACGCATTTATATGAACGTGCATGCTAGCGTACGATGAGATGCATAGAAAAAATTCTTAAAAGTTAATTTAAAGGTAGTCAAAATCGGTTTTTTCGTCGAAATCTGGCCCCTTAAATTTTCGTTATCACATTACTTTCTTATACTCCGAACCAAGGAAGTAAAATAACTTATAAACAACCGTAAAAATAAGCAAACTGTGAGATTTAATTCAGAAAATTTCCTTACAAGCTGTACCATGCACTCTTACAAATATTAAACAATCAAAGCTTTAAATAAATAAATAAATAAATGACAGTAGGCCGAAATGGGTCGCGAAATTCTTAAAATTCGCATTAGGTATTTGTTTATAAGTGTTTGTACTGGCAGTAAATTTAAATATAATCATGCTTTACAATTTTATTAGTTCCACCGAGGAGTGCATTCAGATCATCGTTTTCAAATCACAAGTGAAATTGATGCCTTTTGATGACACAAGTTTATAATTGCATTAGAAATTCAATTAGATTATCTGGATCTCGCATTAAAATTACGCCAGTAGCAAAACAATTCCGCAAATTTTAAAGATGCGATTTGTTAGGAAGAGTTCTAATATTTAAAAAACAAATATTATGGATCTCAGTCATCATTGTAAAAACAGATTTTTTTCTTTCTTTAAAGAGGGTAAAAAGAAAAATGAGCCTTTTCCCCCAATATGCTACGTATATTATAAATATAGGATGTTCCAAACAGGTGCTAATGGGCTTTAATTCTTTTTTTTATTACAGATAAGTTAAACAGGTCGGAAATAAGACTCCGTTAAGAAAAAGTTGTTCTCGCTCATTTACAGAAAGTTACACTTTTAAATTTTGATACGACCCCCGCACAAAAATATTCTCAATTAGTAAAATGTGCCCCATAAACTAATGAAATGATGTACAAAAATTGAGATTCCAAAAAACTATCAGAGGTATGATATGAAGATAAATAAATGCTGACTTAAACCACTTTCCAATTTCTCTGCAAGGGAAAAAATAGAACGAAGGAAACATCGGATGATCGTATTTCAGGGGTCGTACAGAAATCACGAAAGAAAAGATTTTTTTCCACTCTAGCAATACACGTTTACATTCAAATTCACGTATAGCCCACCGATCATCTTTGTTTAAAGATATCTCTAAGACGTTTTATGATGAAAGACGGAAATATTTTACGTCAGATTTTTAGTGAATGGGACACATTTTACTATTTGGGAATTTTTTTTTTTTTTTACTGCGGTCGTATACAAATTTAGAAAGTGTAACTTTTTGAAATTTAATGAGAGGAATTTTCTCTTGAAGGCGTCTTATTTCCTTCCTTATTTTGTGCATTTTTGTCAATTCACACTTCCCACTTATCTCTAATAGATGAAGAATACCCCCCCCCCTTTTGGGACACCCTGTATATATCTATTTTTGTATAGCAAAATAACATTGAAATTTTCATGATTTGAACACGTGCAAACAAATACTCAACCCATTTTTAAACGAAATCGCTAATGAGTACGCATAAAGATCCCCTGCTCCAAAAAAATTCTTTAAAGACGTAAACACGATTTTTCCGTTCCCTCTCCTTGGGGAAAAAAAGAAAAAAAAAAAAAAAGTCGCTCAGACAAAAGCAGTTTCGAAGTATATTTTGCGCTAATTTCTGTCCCACTCGAGTTTCCTCTTCCGCATTTCACTTCCCTCTTCTCCTTCAAACCCACGACAGTACTTTTTTCCTCTCTCTTTCTACATTTTCGAAATGGGTGTAAATTCCCAAGTCTAGCAAGATGAAGTAGCAGTTCAGTTTTTGAAAGTAGAAAGTTAAAAAAAAAAAAAAAAAGAAAGAAAGAAAGAAAGTGCCGACTCCACACAAAAACCTGCCTCCCACGACTATATATAGGCAGGGTTACCTAGCAGCGCTATCGGAAAGCGTTTGCAAATATTTTTAGCGTAGAAAGAGCGCGCACGAGTACAGGGAGGCACTTTTAAGGGGGCTCCGTGGATCACGAGGCCTCGTAAACGACCGGAGTGGAAGCAAGGTGTTTATGCATCAAGAATAATCTGCAAACACCGCGAGCATACGTGAATTAGAGACGAGACGGGTTTATGCCCGATACGGGCACGCGATCTGTAACTGCGATTTAGCTGCCTTGTTTTCATCTTATGTATTTTCGGAGAATTTTGTTTTCGATGTTCATGGATTATTGATTAAGGCAAATCTATATGAAGGCTACCTGCTTAAGGGGGAAGGAGGGAGAGGAGTCTCGGGCGAAAGCCGTTTTAATTGGTTTGAGGGCGTATTCACGTTGCATCTGGAGAAAACCGCCCAAAACTCCAGACCGTTAGATCGACAGCTGCGCGGTAGGCTGGAACTCTAGATCTTCACACATCAGCCATTTACCACTTTCAGTGCTCTCAACCACTCGGCCTCTAGTCGACTGGTCGACGTTCTGGATGTTTAAAGATGTTCAGTATAGTCATTTAACGAGTTGAAATACTATGTGATGCAGATTTGATTCTAATAAATGTCGAGAAATTTAAACAAACTGAAAAGAAAAAAAAACATCGTTAATTATTCTTGCGGAAAAAAACCACAAAAGGCAAATTTCAGTGGATAATAAAGATTTTTTTTTTTTTAAGGGGTTAATTTTTGAAAAAAGCTTATTTGACCAAAACAAAGTTTACAACAAAGCTTTTGAAGTGCTTGACATAATTAGTTTGTTTTTATTTATATACCAAAATCACACAATATTTTCGAAATGCGACGTTAACTAATGCAGTAAAAAAAATCACCAATATTTTACGGTCTTTGATCCCTTTTTTAACACTTTCGATCAAGGTTGAAAAGTGTTTATGATTTCGGTTTGCCTGTCTGTCCGTCCGTCCGTGCTCTAACTCGCGTAAATATGCATCCATTTTTACAAAATTTTAATATGTTATTCTTATCTACTGTACCATGTACCCTATTGAAAATGGTCTATGTAACATTTATAGTTTTTCTACAGGAGCACTCAAAATATTCCCAATATATTGCGGTCTATGGGAAGTTATTCTTTCAAGCGTATCATTCTACAATACAGTTACGCTGATCCCTGACTTAAGATAAAACTTTTTCCGCCATGACTGCAAAAAGATTATAAAGTTAACACAAAAAGCCTAATAACTTCTTCACCGTTTGTACGATCCGCTTCAAATTTTTCATGATCATGTATAAAAATATAGAAAACAATCTGTGCTACTTTAAAAATCTGAAAATCCACCCGTTCCCTCGTTTTTAAGCGATTTTTCGCTATTTTCAGCACCATTTTATTTCCGAGAGTCAAAAAAGTAAATCATTTGCTTGACAAAATTACCCTTTTCAAGTGAATATGACGTCATACAATTGGGATTCAAATTCGTTTTAAAAAGCTTTTCCAGATTACACAGTTTATTATTATTATTATTATTATTTTTTTTTTTTTTTGACAAATAAATCGTTTGCATGGACATGAGAATAGCTGTGTACACAAAACGAAATCTTTCGATTGCGAAAAGATTCCGCGAGTTTCCAGAACAGCATGAAATTTAATTTGAGTATATAATAAAAAATGAATATGAACTTATTTATTTTAGGTGAATGAAAATTAAATATTTTGAATGTAGACAAATTTTCGTCAAATGCTTTTTCTAGCGCCAGTGATCATTGCCTCCACAACGGTCTTTGACTTCTAGGTTAGAGATCTGCTATTTGAAATGAAACAAACCTGATATATTTTATTAAGGATTACAAGATGAAGCTAGCTTTCCATCGAAAGTAGTGTTTGTATAGTTAATAGTTTTTCTACAGAACCACTCCAGATAATTGCAATACAATACGGTCAGTGACAGTTTAGAGACAGACATCCATTTAAAGCATATAATACTATCTAAAGCATATAATACTTATCTACAAAATGTCGCCAGTTTTAAGGAAAATACATCGCCAAGTTTTTCGAAAAAATATTTTTGTGTTGGAAAGTGTTTTATAATCCATGCGTTTTGCATGATTTATCTTTCTTGTTTAAAAATTCATATCTGTAATAGAAAACTAGAGCCTTATAATAATCTAACCTTTTCCTGCTAAAGAAACCAAATGTGTCGACTTGCGGAAGATTGCGCACCATCTGTGTGCTCACATCCCACGATTTACATGATTATCTGGAGATGTATAGAAGTTAGCAAAGCGGAACGAAAAGGTTGAAAGTTCACACAAATCACGATCAAGTAGCCGCAACAAAATTAACTCATCTGTTTTGTCAGGGAGTAAAAGCTTGTGAAGTTAGATGAGGCCACCCAGGTAGAAGTACTCTTTTGTACCGCGGAGTTACCTGTCCTCAAACCTTTTCACCAGATTAATGGGAATTGCTTTCGCAGCAGAATGAAAAACCCTTCTTTGCATCGTTACGTTTTGTACCCATTGTGATGTTTATAGTGCCCCAACTAAACGGCACTTAAGAAGTCTTTCAAAGATGCCGACACAAATTTCTTTTGTCATCCATTAAATGCCTTTTCGGAAAAAAAGTCTGGGAAAATTTCGATTTTTTTTCACACTCTTTCTTTTATCCTACACCTTTTTCTTTTCCCCTGCAAAATTTTCTACACTAGAACATCCTGTAAAAAACAACTGAAACATATTAAATTTTCCGATAGTTAGTTTTGACTTTTATTGACAATAGTATTCCTTTCAATCAAAATCTAAAAATGTTTTGCAATTTGAAAAAAAGAAAAAAAAAAGGAAGTTAAAGAATAGAATTTTTACGGCTGTTCCATTAATACAAACTAAAGGTAAACAATTAAAATAATTAAAGACAGCATCTTGAATGCACTCAAATGCACTTTTAATAGTAAAACACGGCATTTAACATATGATATTTTCTATAAAGCTTTAATAATGCAAACATTTTTTATTTATTTTAAAATGCAAATTTATATCTTTTTAAAATGAATATATATATATATATATATATATATATATATATATATATATGGAAACCAAAAAGCCTAACGAAAAGAAGTAAGTGTATTCTTTATTAAAGAGTTTTTATTGTTCACGTTATGTTTAAATTTCAGCCGACAATTTTAATTGAATTATACTTAAAATTTTATGTAGAATCAAAGCCATTAAAAGTCATTTTTTATTTATTCATTTTTAAAGCACATATAGTGTGCATACATTATGTATTTTTAAAACACATGCACTAAGTATATACTATATCGTATATAATTAGATTTTTCTTTTTATAAAAATATTTATCTAAAGCAGCAAAGAATTAAGAAATATTTTTTAGAATTCAAAATTTGAAGTAATTGGGGTAATATGAATTGGGTAAATATGAAGAAATTTTTAAATACATAAAGATATGTTGGAAGATGCTAAAAATACTATAAATTTACTTATTGATTATTTATTCTCTGTTAAATAACTTGTGATGAAAATTTTATTGGGAAAAATCAGAATTTTTTCTTTCTTTCTTTCTTTTCTTTCCTCTTCAAAAATTTTACGACAGTACGGTAATTATTCAGGTACAAGTCTGCTTAAGCTAGGCTGCTCTAGCTTTCTATTCTACTAAAATTAACAATAGGCATTTAAAAGAAAAAAAATTAAATATAATAATAATTATTATAATTAAAATTTTAAAAAATAACGACGTCCAATTATAAATAATAAAAATTTCAAATAATTTCATTTCGAGTATATCTTAAAATCAGAAATATATAAATATGTTTATTAATGCATATACTACTTTAGTACAGTTTTTGTAACAATGCACAGTGTATAGCTTATATCTGGAGAAGAAATTTTAACAATATTGATATTGTACCAGGAATCAACAATTCTAATTTTCTTTTAATAAATTTATTGGTATAAAAATATAAATATCTATTTTTTATAGTGTTTTCTAATTCAAAAAATTATATGGTATTTCATTTTTGCAGTAATATTCTTTGTGTTTTACTTATTAATTATATTCTATTCTGTTTGTCACAGCTGCACTTGCGCGTTACGGATAGGATATTTCTCTATTTTTAATTATGGATGCTTGATTTGAATCTGTATGCCATGTTTGCATCGTGAAAATATGTATGTATATATATGCTACTAAATTTCACTGAGAATAATTAATATAAAAACATATAAAGTATTAAAATAAACAATTTATAATATCTTATCAAATTAATTATGCTCAAATCGAAGTAAAATTCTTGCAAAAAATGTAACAAATTCAAATTTCGTGACATATTTTTAAGCTAACAGATTAAAGAATTGCGTAATGTTTAAACGTATAAAAACGAGAGACTGTCTCACACTAAGATAATATCGATTAAAAAAAAAAACACCGAATCGCACTTTATCGATTCGAGGCAGGTCAAATTGATCTTCGTATTTCTCCTGCACACTCGCTGTGCCCAAAGGCTTGTAATGAGGCAGTGAAACAAGATCTACAGGTCTCTCTCTCTGTGTGTGTGTGTAGTTGCGTACACTTCTGAAATTTGTACAGCTTTCTAATCCGTCCGTAAACGAAAGTATGGGAAAGCAAATTGCCACACGGAAGAAGGAAAAAATAAAGCAGTTAATAGAAGGAAAACGGGGAAAGAAAATAGAAAAAAAGGATGGTAAATAAAACTAAAATGTAAAATAAATAAATATTAGGTTGTAACGAAAGTTTCCCGCCACCATAAACATCGTCAGTAAACAGTTTGCGTTGGCGTATTTGCTCATATTTTGTCAAACGATTTTTGGCATTTGAAAGAAAGAGACTTACTTTATAACTCTGTGTTATGAAATCTGTAAAAAAAATATAGTTATCATTGAGTACAAGGTGTGCCAAATGGAACTATCACTCTAGAGGATTAGAACCATCATTTACTTCCAGTTGTGTTGCAAAAAGTCAGCTACAGAATATCAACGAATAATGAGTACAGCTTTAAATACTATTGTTGCATTACGTGACACTGTGCAGGTTTGGTACCGAAAGTTCAAAAAGAGCTATCTAAGGAGTTAGAAGTTAGTTTTTCAAGCAGATTTGGCGGAAAACTTTCGTTACAACCTGATAGATAAAATAGTAAAGTGGACAGAGAAATCACAGAAACATACAATAATAATAGGGAAAAAAAAAAACACAAATTTATTTATTTACTATTTTTTTTTAAATTTATATTTTACTTTTATTTAACTCAACTGTTTTCTTGCTATTTCCTTCTTCCAAATATCAACTTGCTTTTACACCCGTTTATTTATTTATTTATTATTTATTTATTTTTAGTTCTCACTCTTCTGCTTTTGCAGGTCGGTAGGAATTTTTTGCAGCTAATGAAGGGTGAACAATATTTACCCGAAACGTACGTCCTGAGGATAAGTACCTTTGATGTGTGTTATTTATTCACATTAAGTACAGAGGTTTTAATTTGTTTCATATTTTAAACGCAAGTTTTCTGTTGAGTGTTTTTCATTATAACCCATAGTAGTTCATATTGTTCTGGGAGCAACAGTAAATATTATTCAGTTTGTCAAATTGCTCGAGGTACTTATAAATTTAAAACCCTTTGAAACATTCACCCGAAAAATTTCCAACCTACTTCATTGAGCAATGTCTGGGTTTATCAAAAAATATGTTCTTTATTCGTCCTCGCAAACAAATTTTCACTAGCTCTTCCGATTCTTTTTACCCGAATTATCTGTAGAAGTTCGCGTGTTAGCAGCTCCCAAATGGGGCCCCTCATGTTTGCTCATACAAAATAAATAAATTTGAGGGCAAGAAGAAATAAATAAAGCAAAGCACTTGTTCGTTAGCCGCGTGAGCCAGTTGGCAAAATCCCACACTTTTTCCTGGAAAACTGGCGTTTTCTAATCTCCAACAAATAAACGTCATCCTCTGGGTCAGTGACATAAAAACATAAACCCAATAAATGCACAAAACAGAATCAAGCTCACGTTCAGGGTTGAATTTGCGTTCCTATTTTAAGGGGGGGGGGATGAGTGTTTGATTTATCTTCCAGATTCTGATATTTTATTTTATTTTATTTATTTATTTATTATTTTTTGGAAATTGTTTGTAGTTTTGACGTTTGATTACGCTACTAATAGTAAAATAAGATGATATTTTTAAATGCAATTTTTTAAGTACTCTATCTGTTCTTTGTTGTGACTTGATTGGCGTTAGGGCGTCCTATATGTACACTATTTTCTTCCCCTGCATTGTAATCGTTATTTGGCAAATATTGTCTATTGTTGGGACATTCAAAGGACCCAATTACAAATGAACTGGGCCATGAAGGGCAGAATAGTGCGCCAGAAAGGTCAAAATTATGAAACTCGGTTTTGTTCGATTGAGAAGGTTACTCTCTCCATCCACTTGTGGTAGATACCTGTCATAAAGTTGAGTAAGAAAACTCGAATTTGAGAACTAGTTGACTCTATTACTAAAAATTACAATATTTATAAAATAAATTCTCATCCTGCTTACGTTTTAGTTCTTCGGCAATTAACACAGTAAGATTAATTTTGAAGTTGGTCTTAATTTTTCACCTTCGCGATCATAGGCTGTGGTTTGTTAGAAATATAATAAGTAGACAGTGCCAGTAAAATTGGTGTTAACCTTTTACAGACCAAATTGAGAGATCCATGCATATTTTTAATTAGTTTTATGCATATTTTGTCTTCTAATGCGTTAGGTGATGGATAGGAGGGAAAAGGAGGGAAAAAATGTCTACAATTGTCTACAATTTTCACAGTATTCCCAATTGGGAGCATGGGTTGTTTCTGACTATACTTTTACATTGTTTTCAAAAACAGAATATATTGATGGGTAGTTTAAATAATAAGTGAAATATTAAGAATTAATAAAAGATTTATTTTTAAATTTAAGAAAACATATGAATTAAGTTTGAAGGGGGAGAGGGGGTCTATAAAGATAGCTATGTAAAAATTTATGAAAATGGCTATTTTCATGGTTTGTCCGGTTTTCCACTCATCATAGAAATGCAACTTGTATTTCAAAAAAGCAAGCCATCTTTTAACTTTATCTGCCATTTTTTTTCAATTCGATGTTGATAACATTTCATTTATAAATAAATTTTTAATTTGATGCTCCCAATGGGGAACATTGGCCTATAAAGGGTGAATAAACTATTTTTTATTAATTTCCTTTGCTGCAAAATTTACTATTTGACGGCCTAATCATGAAAGTTGAATTTGTAAATGTGATGATTTATTAAATTGGTTCGTACGTATTTCACAGTTTTTTTTTCATTTAATTAATTACTCTTGATATTTTCAAATCCCCCCCCCTCCCCTCAGTCAAAGATTACAGTCAGAGTATAATTTTGTGGTCTTTGATTCGATTCTTTGTCGATCCGTGATAAAAGTCGATGATTCTTCATGAAGTAGTTGTTCTAATTCTTCGATTAAAATAAGGGAATTTTTTGAAATTGATTATTAAATTGGAAAAACCATTGAAATAAATAAATGAATGAGGGTATAGCTGTTAGTACTTGATTGTTTTAAAAACGCGTATAATGGGAACGTACTCTGTTTCATATAGATGCGAAAAGTATTTTGATTTAAAAATACATTATAAGCGTCAGTTTCTTGCGATTACAGTGGTAACAAGATATATTTAATCTTCTATTTTTATTTTCAATGTTATCTTATCGTTTTCTATAACTACACAATTTTAATCACGGTCAAAAACTCTAGTGATAAAAACGTTCAAACAACCCTCCCTCTCATAACTTACTGCGATAAAATTAGACATTTTATTTTTCAGAGTGATCTAGATATTTACTGCAGCCAATCAAGTTGTTGGCAATTCAGATTTCTCTCTTTCCTTGCCACCCCTGTTCTCGGGCCCCCTTCCCTCTTCGCTTGAGCTTATCCTTTGCTTCCTTATCTGAATTTATCTTTGTGTGAGATCATAAACAGTCCTTGAACTCGATTTAACCGCTGAAGAGATCTATCTCATTTTTAGTGTCTTCCCAAAATCAGGCAAGGGTGCTCCGGTGCAAATACACCGACAGGAATTCGCCCGTTATTTTTCTCGTTTCTGCTGATATATCGGTCAACTGTCAGTTGATTAAAGATAAATGAGGCAAAAAAAGGGGGGGGGAAGCTTTAAATAATCAACTTAATTTTGTACTGTTTAAATACTAATATGTTTGTGTGAAAAATTATACTTATATGGAAAATTTAAACTTGAAAAATGAAACATTTTTATAACAGATTTAAAAAAAAAATTAATGCTTGATATTTGATTGAATAGATCGTCCAGGGTTAAATTGTGCTTTATTGAAATATTTACTTTTTTTCAAAAGTATATAGCTACCATATACTTTTAAATCCACGGTTCATAATTTACATGATGCTCAAATGTTATATGTTTTCCAAATAAAGTGTCGACAATTCGACTGCCGAGCAGCTGGAATGCTTCAAAAGAAATTTTAGTTTAAAAATATTATTAGCTATTTTAATATAATTCGTTGTCTTTATAAGAATTCATGTTAGTAATGATCTAATCTGAAATTTTAAATTAAAAAGTATAAATTTTCTGAATGCCTTTAAAATGAGTACCTCAACGCTAGATATCTTGTGTTTTTTTTTTTTTTTTTTTTTTTTTTTTTTTTTTTTTGAAGAATCAAATATTTAATCGGCAGTGCAGATATTGTGTTAATATTTGAAACTTAAAACTCCAAAAGTTTAATATATCCCCAACAATAACAAGTAGAATGATGATGTACGAAAAAATAAATGCTGCTTTTGTACATTTGAATAATTATAAGTAAGAAATAGAGGAGTCTAATCTAGGCCATTCTAGGAAAACTGAAAAGAGAAGTAAGTATTCCAAAAATTAATGGAGATCGCATTTAATTATTTCTATTTAACCCTTTCAGACCCGATTAAATAATTTCGCTTTGAACTCAATAATTTTTCTTTTGATGATAGAGATTAAATATGTAAATTTAAAAGATGAAGATAAATGTCCTGATTATTAAATTTTCGAGGAAAATAGTTTTTTCTTTATGTGGCACAAATTGGGACATTCGTCTTATACGATAGCATTGGTAATTGTTTGTGTCTTCGATTGGAGGCGCAGGATCTGAAAGGGTTAAAATTATTAGTCATATTCCAGGTGATATGTTAATGAAATAAAGTGAAGAATTATCTCCACAATAAACTCGTCGTAAGTCCCTCCCTAAGTTAAGTCCTGGCAACGCCACTTGGCGAAACTCTCCTATCCCTTCTCTTAAATCCTTTCAACTCTCTTATCTAAACCCTATCTTTCGCCGTCCCACTTATCCAAACAAACACACTCACAAAAGAAAAAAAAATCCACTTGTAAACGAACAATCATTATCAAACATTAAAAAAAATAAGAAGCTACATATATATATATATATATATATAAAAGTACACGTAAAAAAAATTACGTCGGAGGTAAAAAAAAAAAAACCAAAATGCCGCAATCCTTCCTGGTTACGAGGCATGTGTGCCAATGCCCCGGTCCAAGGCCGTGCGCTTGGCTTAGATACTGCAAAGACCGTTAACCCCTTCGAGCTGTGTGTTGCCACGTGGCTTGGATAAAAAGTGGTACACGGTTGCGAAAGGAGAGAGAGGGAAAAAAAAAGTATTTATTTTTTCTTCTTCTCACTTTCCTTTCAGTTTCGATTTTCGGCCTTGGCCCTCATATGGGGAGATTCCCTGCAACCTTGACTCCTGCTGACCGGCGATTGCGAAAGGGGTTTTTATTGTGACGGATGGTTAACTTTTTTATTTTTATTATTATTCTCTTTTTTTTTTTATTATTTAACCGGTGTTATGTGTAAGCGTGTTTTTTTATGTTAGCGAAAGTGGGTTATTTTCTTTCCGTTTTATATATATATATATATATATATATATTGTTTGCTTTATTACTATTTTTCTTTTAATCTTCTGATCACGTAGAGTCTGAAAAAGGGAAAGGGGGAAATTCATTGTAATAACTGGATCAAGGTAAGGGTTACGGGGTTCACCTGCATAAGTGTACTTTCGCTTTTGATTTTACTGACGGAGAGGGATATTGGTTTGTACTTCCGCATTCTTTAAAATACTCGATTTTGTTTTATTTGGTTATTTATTTCACGAAATCTGATTGTAAAAATTGCTTCGAAATTTCTACCAATGTCAAAATCAGTGGCGTAGCCAAGGGGTGGGTGGGTATGGGGGGGTCATAACCCCCCCATGAGGAATTTTTTGCCATACAAAATGTATAGTCCTCACTCCCTTATTACACACACCTATACATATATATGAGTTGAAGTAGTCGTAACCCCCCCCCCCACACACACACACATGAAAATTTTCTGGCTACACCACTGGTCAAAATAATGTAGTCTTACCATTTTACTGAAAGTATTTAAAAAATACACTATTTTTTTCAGTGGCGGATCCAAGGGAGGAGGTGCGATGGTACGATCGTACCCCCTCGAGCGCACATTAACCCACTTCAAAAAACTCATGTTTAACCTATTCGCTCTCATCAATAGAAAGGCACGAAGAGGTTGAACATGGATTTAAAACTAAAAATGCGAGCAGGTTAAAAAATAAGAGTGGCCCATCTTTGATAATATGTTTCATTCTACTTATTGCCCCTCATTCGAAATTTATCTGGATCCGCCTCTGATTTGTTAACTTGAGACATCTGCTGTCGTACTGCACTGGAAAGAAGTTATGGAATTTTCCATTTTCACTGTGCACGGGCGCCCACAAGGGGAGGGCAAGGTAGGGCACTTGCCCCCCTAGAGTTTTAGTTTAATATGTCTCATGATGTAAACAAATGGCAAAACCATAACTAAATTTTTTTAATGTTTGAAATTTGCCCCCCTCTAGAAAATTTTTTTGACTTTTGCCCCCACCCTAGAAAAATTCCCATGGTCGCCCATGGCACCGTGACTCTGAGTCTAAACTTTTAGTTTTTTTGCTTTGCGTCTCTTTGGAGATTTACGGCATATTTTGGGCCACGCGAAATATTTTTGACACCTATGGTCAGTGTTGCTAATTTAGCCACTTTGTGGCTAGATCTTGGTCAGCTGGCTATACCGAAGTATTTTGTAAATCAGAAATAAAAGTGCAAATGACTCAAAAAAAAAAAAAAAAACAATTTGGGGACAAGCATATTTCAGCAACTCTAATGTAATAATCAGCAACTCTAATCTATAATGAGTAAACTCTAATGAATAATTTTTATTTTCTCAGCTTGAAAACATTTTTAGCCATTTCTGGCTACTTTTTCAGCCACTTTGTTGTCACCAGAGTTGGCAGCTGTTGAGGGGGCTGGAAGGCGGAAGACGCAACATGGTTCAGAAATAAAATGAATGAGATTTAAATTTTCTTTTTATTTTATGTACTGTATCTTATATAGTGAGACAAGTCCTGAACAACTGGTTTCCCTACAAGCCAGATTAAAAAAGTGTCAAAACCAGTTTGCAGCTCCTGGGATTTAACCCTACAACCTAAAAGCAATCCCTGAGTATATGGTACCAGAAGGGAATTCTAAAATGTTTTTTATTAGTGTGCCCGTTGAATTATGGTTTGTTATTTTCAGGAGACCAGTGTGCCACTTGCTGTATTCCTTTTTACAATTATTTTTTAACCCCAGCTTTGACCAACAAACAATCAAATTATATTTGGTGCTTAGTTATTAACTTTCATTAAATTTCAATTTGCAATATAAACAGTATTTAAAAATATATTAGATTATAATATTAAGACAAGGTAATGTCCTAATGAAATGCTATGTTTGCAGTGAATGCAAGTGGATAAAAGTAATTTAACATGCATCTATGACCAAGGCCGTACCCAAGGGGGTGGACCAGGGGATCCGGTCCTCCCTCCGAAATTAAAAGTTTTGTTAACAAAACAATAATGATGAAGGCTTTTTGTGAAAAATTTATCCTTTTTCACCGTTTGGTCCTCCTCCGAAATTTTCGGACCCTCCCCGAAATTTTTTTCTGGGTACGGTCCTGTCTGTGACATGTCACTGAAATAACTCTCGTGTGCCACCTAGTGGCACGCGTGCCCTACGTTCTCTATCATTGGTTACAGCAGATGTTACTCCCACAAGAAAAGCACACGATAGGACTTACATCAGTATAGTTGCTTCCGACGGGGCCTTCGCAATTAGTAACGGGCCTACGCGTGTATTTTGATGAGCCATCCAAAGAGGCCTACGGATGCTCGAGTCTTCACGTATACATCAGGCATTTCTTAAGCTTCCCAGTGCTTTCAAACGTTATTTAATGTAGTTTTAAGTAGTAATTGTGTTACTAATTCAAGTACGAACTCATGATTAATTTGTTTGCTATGATACATATTTACATAAAGAAAATAGACGCATATAATTTGCAGGAAAAACAAAGTAGCGCTTACTCTCATGATTCACGATTGCTTATTTTAGTTTCACAAGTGGATATTTAATATACTTTAAAGTAACTAAATACACAAATGAGAAAGACATTTTTATAATGAATATTTCATGAACGTAGTCGTGTTTCCTACGTTATTTTAAACAATTCAAGATCAATCTTTAACAAATGGTGTATTAAAGCGCATTTCAGTGTTTTCGGGATATCCTGTATATTGGAGAAAATTGATAAAATACGCTCTGTAGCGCGATCCCTAAATTAAGTATTCTTTAATAAAGACATTTCATGTAGTATATATTATTCTTTTGTCGCTTTCTCAATCGAACGGAATAGGGATGGACGCGAGACGAAAAATAAGTGTCTCGCGTCTCGCAAAATAGCTACCTAGTAGCAAAAATCCAAACACGTTATAACGTTAACGTCAAGATGTGTCCACGATTTAACGTTTTTGATAGTGTGCTTCTTGGTAAAGCTTGTCTCTCCGCAAAATCCCTATCGAATGTAAAATGTGGTCTCGTCTCACAAAAAAGCTGTAAATCTCTGTCTCGTCTCGCGTCCATCCCTACTTAGGAATTGAGCAAGCATAATGAACGCTTGTACAAAATATTAACTACATTTGAAGTTTCTGTATAAACGGGTAAAAATCAATAATTTATAATTTACTGTATTTCTGCACTGTACCAGATGTAAGTCTTAATCACATAATCAAGGCATATATAACTGATAAATAACATTTTCAACTGGCAAAATTAAATTGTCTAAATAGTATCACAACGTCATGCTTATTTACAAGAATAAAAACTACTCAAGTAATACGATTTCTGATTAAAATAATTTATTTATAAATAACACATGAGTAATTATTCACTAAATATGATTTACATACATATTTTTAGAATTTATAAATACATTATAAGCGTTCACTTACCTTTACATTCAGAGCAAAATGTTCGAATTTTAGGATAAATTTTCATGAAAGAAAATGGCGCAAGATTCACAAAACGATTACCTACATCTAAAGGTTTTTAGTACGACAAAAGTATAAAAAAATAGTTTTAAAATAATATAACATTTATAATACTTAGAATAATAAAATAGAATACTGTGAGTGGGGAAAACAGGCCTCAATGATAAACTCATTTTTAGCGATGGCAACTCATAAGCAGGCCCGTTGCTTTGCGATGGCCCCGCTTCCGACCACCAATAGTTTATGTGGGGTTGCAGCAGTAGTTATTTTCATACGAGTACTATTCAATATGTCAAACACTTTTGTATTAAAATAAAAATATGTATTATACTGCATAGTTTATCGTTATGGCAATTGTTTAAGTGAATCAAGAGCCCCAGTATACGTCCCCAAGGTCCCAGGCTTCATATTTTCACGACACTTGTCAGAGATTACCTGGGAATTTAGTTCAGTTAAACGCTATACCTTAAAAATAATAGCAATATAATATTTCCGCCTAAGATTATTGTGTCAGAAAATAATTAATTTTCAAGTAACATTTCATTGATAGAAGGCTCTCGTCTTCCCTGCCTGAAACACGTGGTGACGATTACTAATAGATATTTTACAAAAACCGGTCTGCTACTAAGATTTTTTCTATTTTTATTCCTCTCGTGCAGGAAATAATATATTTTTAAAGTTCTCTACCACACATCCTAAAGCTTGTACTGCGTTGAAAGAAGACTAGTTTTTATAGCTATTAAAGGAAAACGTAATGAATGAACATATGTATTAGTTGTCGATGATGAAGAAATGATTTTGCTGCGACTTTATAATTGGTGTTCAGCGAGCGGAAAATTTCCACGGCAACTGCTTATAACCAGCTGAGCAAACATGAAGGCGGATTTGACAGATAGCGACCTAATATTATCGTCGCATCGAGGAAATATCCCATCGCCACCCCCTCAACAGTCTAAAAAAAAGAAAAAAAAATTGTAACGGTTTATAATTTTACCGACAAATCCACCATCCACGTAAATCTACCGTTAGGGCTTCAGCCAAAGATAATAATAGTAACAGAAGTGACATTCTGTATTCTCGCTTAGTTTAAAATGTTTAAATCTAGAAGAAATCGTCGTAACAAGGTGTTTCATGCACTATTATTGTATATAATAGCTAAAAATGTTATCCACTTTTTCAAGCAATGTATCTATTACAGAAAGAGATTATAATTTTCACATTATTATTTTCACATTACAATAATCTGAAGCCGAAAGCCGATAAAAATTCGACAACAATTATAAGACACACACACACACATATATACAGGGTAATTCGAAACTTTTTGGGGGAAAAAAATTATGAGGTGATAGAGGGAACCAAAATGGTTCAGAATCACATAGCAATGTGGGCGTCGGAAACGTTATCTTCCTGTACCCATTAACAATCAGTTTGGAAGAAGTGTTGAAGTGTTGGATAATTTCTTAATCAAGTTTCTAAGCAATGGGCTTTTCTCCGAATCCATTGTTTATGGGCTCGGAGAAAAGCCCATTGAAATTCCCACCCATGAAATGAAATATAATATATAAACTATCCATATTCGTCAAGTACTTTCTTTGAAAGGTTACAGGGTCGAAAAGCTTGCTATTACTTCAACCCATCTTTCATGTGATTATAAGCAGGTGCATGAAGACGACATGTTCGCCCCCTTATTGCCTTGTGATTCTGGACCGTCTTGGTTGTGCCCTGTATATATATCTTACAAGTCACTTTCTTATTTTTGGTGGCATTTAACTTATTCATTTTACCTAATTTTTTACTTCACATTATTTAATACAGTTTATCGCGATATACACCATTTTGCAGTTCCTTGAATTAATTATAACTAAGTTAAACTGCATACTATAAATGCAATTTCTGTGCAGCCAACGTGGGGTTCGGATTTAAGTTGTCTTGTTTGGATCGTTAGCTAATATTTTCTATATACAGTTCATGCCGTTAAATAGTGAAAAGTGCAGCCAGAAAAAAACATGCAAAATTTGTAAGCTGAAAACTGAACAGAAGCATACATAAGATACAATGAAATACATTTTTTTTTTTTTTTCATTCGACACTCTTCCATTAATTGTTCTTCTGAGGTGACTACGAGCAAACTAATACATCAATTATTAGCCATTCCAGACTGTATGGTAGTTAGAGCACCACTCTCTTCAGTCATGGGCACGGGTTTGATCCCCCAGCTTGGGGTTGGTTGTTCAATTTGCCCATTACTTTACAGGGAGGTAACGCTGTCCACCCACTAGGTAAGCATTAATTGGCCTCTTTAGCCAGCATTGCATAATACAAAATGGCCAACACTTTCGGCCTTAGTAATGACCAATGCCTGAATAACAATTGCCCGCCGTTGGAAATACTGCAACCAATAATAGTAACAACACAAACAGTAAAATTTTGGTATTGTTGCTTAAAAAAAAAAAAAAAAAAAGAGAGAGAGAGACTTACACAGTCAGAATTACACTATAATCTTGCTATTATACCCCAGAGGCGTAGCCAAGGGGGGGGGTTAGGGGTCATAACCCCCCCCCCCCATGAGAAATTTTTTGCCATACAAAATGTATATACTTCACTACATTATCACACATATCTATACATATATATAAGTTTCAGTAGTCGTAACCCCCCCCCCCCCCATGAAAAATTTCTGGTTACGCCCCTGGTTAAGACTGTTCTTTTTGGAAATCACGCAATTTTGAACATCTTTTTAAAGAGTGCTAATTGCTCTAGAGACTCCTCTTTAAAAACAAGCTTAGAAGAGAAATTTAGAATCTCTCTTTACAAGTTGTACTGTGAACTGTTACAAACAATAAGGAGTTACGGAATAATCGGAGGAAACGCTAAACATACGGGATTTTGCAATATCTCCTAAAAAAGGTAACTCCTCGGACCATTCTTGAAGTAGAATTTTTTCTGAAAGTTGCATGATACATACAGCTTTACTTACTGTTGGTATTAGTCTATAGTGCGTTGGGCTAAGAAGCATTATTCATTTTTTCGAGTGTTTCAACATCATGGGTTTGGTTTTAAAGCTGTTTAAAAGGTCCTATGACGACGACCGCTCTTCAGGTGAAACACCTTAAATGAAAACCTTATAATAGACACTTTAACCCCACGAATTTCACTCACGTATATCGTATGAAAAATTTAAACTTTTATCATGTAGAGAATTTTGCAAGAAGTTGTTTTTTAACCAACATGCCATTTCTAAAATGAGCTTCTTAAAAAAAAAAAAAAAAAAAAAAAAAAATCTACGTTATTTACCTTTTTCAGAAATGAAGTTTTAATTTTATTTGTTGGATACAGTGGTGTAGCCTGAAATTTTTCATGGGGGGGGGGTTACGGCTACTGCAACTCACATATATGTATACGCGTGTGTGATAAGGGAGTGAAGGATATACATTTTGTACGGCAAAAAATTCCTCATGGGGGGTGACCCCCTATCTCTCCCCTTGGCTACGCCACTGGTTGGATATATGTAATGAGTAAAAAAAAAAAAGATGGAAGAAGTGCTGTAAAATCTCATTTCAACGAGCTTCATCTTACTATAGTTACTCTGACTCGCTGACTCACTGATTCACTGACTGTCTAATTCTAATAGTTCCGAGCAACCACTCCAAGATAAATCTTTTATCGCCATTACTCCTAAAAGGTTAAAAAGTTAAGCACAAGAAGCGTAATAACATCTACACCATTTGTACGATCCGCTTGAAATTTTTCATAATTATGTATAAAAATATAGAAAACAATCTGCGATACTTTAAAAATCTGAAAATCAACGCGTTTCCTTATTTTTAAGCGATTTCTCGCGATTTTCATCTCCATTTCCGAGAGAGGAAAAAAAAAGTTAATCATTTGCTTGTTAACATTAGCTGTCGCAATTGACATTGCGTCCTATTGAAGTCATAGTTATCAGGCTTTGAAGGGAAAGTTGCGATTCCCATTCATTTAAAATAGTTTTTCCAGATAAAATAATTTATTTATTTATTTCATTAAAAGGATATCATCTACGTGAAGCATTGATATAAGAGGGTCTGTGTACGCTAAACTAAATCGTTTGAATCCAAAAAGTTTCCGCACGTTTCCAGAACAGCGTAAAATTCGATTTGAGAATATATAATAAAAATTGAATATGAAGTTATTTAAAGTAAATAAAAAAATTTGTAAAAAGCACACATAAGATGTTATAGGTAAGAAGATACGTACGTTTCGGCCAAAAATTGTTTTGGCCTTCATCAGTTTTGTTTTGGACCTTGAATTGTTTTGGCCATCATCGAACAAAAACACTCCGTAGTTTTGTTCGACTTTTCTTTGCCCCCTTGTGGCAACATACTTGCTTCTTTATCTCTTTTCAGTTCCCTGTGTTCCTTGCGACGAAGGGCTTGGACTGATGAAGGCCAAAACAATTTTTGACCGAAACGTCGTATCCTCTTTCCTATTACTTCTTATGTGTGTTTTTTACAAAGTTTTTGTATTTACTTTATCGTTTAACACCAGTATTTTGAGTGTTTTTTCCGATGAAATTGTTTGTTTTAGGTGGACGAAGATTAAATATATTGAGTGAAGACATATTTCCGTCACATGTTTTTTCTAGCGCTCGCTGTAATTGCCTCCACAACGGGCTTTGACTTATAGCACATTTCAGATTAACTAATAAAATATCTCTATTAAAAGAAAGCCTAGTATTAATTCAAATAAATCGACAAGTGAGATTTCACTTTAACGTAAACTTTTCAGAGTTACGAATTGGATCTTCGGGCCCTTGTAGTTCGTTATACCAAGATTTTACTATTTATACACAGAGGGAGGGGGGGGGATTAATTCATACTGAAGACAGGGTGGTTGAAGGTGTAAACAATCACTTTTCGGTGGTGCTTCTAAATTGTGAAGACGATGCAGAAAGCGACAGTTGGGGGGGGAGGTGGCACAAATTCTTTTTTAATCTGTTCGTTCGTTGTTTTAGCCGCGTTATAGTCGAAAATGGTGACCCACTTTATGTCTCCCCGGGAGTCTATATTTGCTACACCTCGAAATAGTGCACGTTTATGGGGAGGGTGTGTGTGCACGCACGCACAGGTCAAAGGGTTTTTTTTCTTCCCCCCTTGCCTTCTTGGGATTCTCCAAAGATGAGAGAGAGAATTTTGGAAACAAACCTTTCGCCTCTCTTACCTGGTGTGCGTGTTGGTAAACGCCGAGGTTGACAGCAGATAAAAGTATCTGCTTGCATCCCTCTGTCTCAACCCGATCGGTTGATACACAAAGATGTCTAGAATGCGCGGATGTAAATTCTGATTATCGCCGTGGAAGGTAAGAACATCCTGCTAAAATACTGTGTTAACCCCCCCCCCCCTCTTCCTTTACTCCTTGCGTACTCCACTGTCTTTGGTTATATAAGCATTTTATGTGTGATCTTCAGAAAATTGTAAAGATGTTTATGATGTCCTATTTTTATATGTTTAGAAATTAAATCCTTCGATCTGTAATTGAGATTCAACCACAAGTTTTAACGCTTTTTACGGTACATAAGTACCGTAAACATAAAATTGTTCTTTAAAAATCTTCATGAATTCGTTGTAACAATTTCTTTTCATTGTCAAATACTTCATTTGATCAGGTTATATCCAAGGGTGAGATTTCTATTAAAGTTGATTGTAAAGTGCATGTTCTATTAAAGTAGGATTGTTTTAAGCGGATGACTTTTTGCTCACCTTATAATCATGACGAGCCGACGGAAAAAAAAGAGTATTAGGGAATTTTCAGGAGTCGGTTTTATGATCAAAGGATTACATTCCCCAAAAGTGTGTCATTCAAAGTGGTACTTGGCTTCTTGAGCTTTGTTGGTGCTATACTGTTTTGAAAAAGATTTATTAGCTGCTTAAGAAACATGCATCAGACGTATAGCTAGTGCTTATTGATTTTTTCTTAATTTTTCTTTTATATTACATCAATCAGCATTGATAAATTTTTACCTAATTAAAACAAAAGAAAACGAGCAGTTTTAAGTTGATATTCATGGCAGTTCTGAATTTGGTAGATGAAGGGTTAAAGCACTGTAACTTGCATTTTTAAAGCAAAAATTTTTGAATGATTTTTAATTAGCATAGAAAATGAGAACTAACGAGGAAAGATAATTCCAAGAAATGTGCATTCTCTGAACACCCTTTCCACCCCTTGTGGTCTCGTGAAAGTTGGTCAGTGGCCAGCAATACCCTTTATCTAAAGAAGAAGTGTAAAAGAAGACTCTGACAAACGCGTTTCAGGGATCTCATATATCACTCCGAGTAGCCGTCCGCATATAGCATCGTTGAGTTCCAGTATCTTATCTCTGCGGATCTACATTCATGTCCAGCTTCAAACAAATTCCCCCTACCATATTGTTCTCTAAACACTAGTGCATCTTCAACTTTTACCCTTTTTTTACCAAGAAAATCTCTGTCGGAAAATTTCCCTAGAAGAAAATAACATCTGTGTGCATTTCATTTATTTTCCATTCATTGAACGTTTAGAACAGACAATTGTCACTTGTAAGAGGACCATCAGCGGCACTCTTCTTTAGGTTCTAAGAAAAGAAAGTCTTACCATTGTTAGATAACAGTCTTTCTAATGTCTTTTTTCTTTTCTATTTTTTTAAACATCTTCTTTACTTGTCAATGCAATGCTCAAATAAACAAGTAACGAAAGTTTAGAAAACATAGACTTTCCTACTTTTTTTCGAGTCTAACCTAAAATTATGAGAGTCCTAATTTCTGCGTTATTTTCGGTTGCGCTTTCATCCCCGCACTTTTTTTCAGTGATTCGATTTGCTTCACAAAAAAACAGCTGATTTTGTATACATTTTGAACGAAGTTCAGTCTTGTTGCAAACCAAAGAGTTACATGAAAATAATTTAATAGCACCTTATTCGTTGCACAATTTTGTGTGAAAAGATATGGAGCAGTAATTATTTAACTTTTCTCGGTTGGTGTTGGTTAAAGCAAAGCTACATGAGTGCTATCTGTATTGGGATGCCTTGGGCAGAAGATATTTCAAGGGGATCTAACGTGTATTCATGATTCATCTGGGAAAACCTCTCGAAACTCCAGACCGTTAGATCGACAATCGCGTTGTGGTTCAGAACCCTGGACTTTCATACTTCAGCCACCTACTAATGTTCAGTGTCTTATCCACTCAGCCATTGTTCGGAATTTAATTATTCTAGAGCAGTGGTTCCCAACCGGGGGGTCGCGACCCCCAAGTGGGTCGCCATGCCTTTTCTCGGGGGTCGCCGCAGACCGATTTTGCAGGAAATGAATGGCGAAATATTTCCACGTTTCTCTGCCATGAGACACGCTTTCTCCCTTTTCTCTTTGTAAAGTAAAATTCCCTTTTCTCATTAGGGCGCTTGTATCCAATCTACAAAAACTGACGTCGCAAAGTGTATCTAGGAGTGTTAGCCAATTTTGAAAACGTGTGCACTAAGGCAGAATTATCGGAAATTAATTTAAGGTGAGTTAATTTAAGGTGAGAAATTATTAACCACCTTGAAGCTCTTGAAAGTTGGTCAAGTGTCCAGCAATATCCCTTAGCTCAAGACAAGTGTAAAAGAGGACTCGACACTCGTGTTCAGGAATCTCACTATATCACCGAGTACGTCCGATATAGATCGTGCGTTCCAGTATCTTATCTCTGCGGATCGAATCATGCCAGGTCAAACGAATTTCCCTGCGATTTGTCCTAAACACTAGTGCATCTTCAGCTTTACCATTATTTATACCAAGAAAAATCTGTCGAAATTTCCTAGAGAAAATAACATCGTGTGCATTTCATTATTCCATCATTGAACGTTAGAACAGACAATTGTCACTTGTAAGGCCATCAGCGGCACTCTTCTTTAGGTTCTAAAAGAAAGTCTTACCATGTTAGATAACAGTCTTTCTATGCTTTTTCTTTTCTATTTTTTAAACATCTCTTTACTTGTCAATGCAATGCTCAAATAAACAGTAACGAAGTTTAGAAAACATAGACTTTCCTACTTTTTTCGAGTCTAACCTAAATTATGAGAGTCCTAATTTCTGCGTATTTCGGTTGCGCTTTCATCCCGCACTTTTTCAGTGATCGATTTGCTCACAAAAACAGCTGATTTGTATACATTTTGAACGAAGTTCAGTCTGTTGCAATCCAAAGAGTTACATGAAAATATTTAATAGCACCTATTCGTTGCACAATTTGTGTGAAAAGATATGGAGCAGTAATTATTTAATTTTCTCGGTTGTTATTGGTTAAGCAAAGCTACATGATGCGATCGGTAAGGGATGCGTGGGCAGAGATGGTCAGGGGATCTAACGCGTAATCATGATTCATCTGGAAAACCTCAAACTCCAGCGTTAGATCGACAACCGCGTTGGTTCGAACCTGGACTTTCATCTTCACACCTACATGTTCAGTGTTGATCCACTCAGCTTTGTTCGGAATTTAATTATTCTAGAGCCTATCTAATGAAACAAAATCATTCCAATCAACCAATTCCAATGTCTATGTACGTGCTCCTGAAACGTTTAAATATAATTTTAGCTTAAAAAATTCTATAAACGCATCTTTTAGAAGAGCAATTTTAAAATGTGTTATACTCAAACTGTTGCCGTTTTGAAAGGAAATATTTAATCAAATATTTTTTGAATATTCTTTAATGAAACATGGGTGACCATATGAGTACTTTTAAGGGGGATGGAGGGCTTATCTCGTGTTTTAAAATACTTCACGAATACTTTGTGTTTGGTTTCTTTCTGTTCTGTACCGAAAGAAAACAAACAAGTTCAGTATCCCGTGAAAATGATTAAGATTACCACAGCTGAGGATTTTGGGGTCCCGAATCCCAACCTGTCCCCTACCTATACAGGCACCTACTTCAGAAACAGAAGATTAAAACTGACGTTCATCCGCAGGATTTAGGATGCTTCGAACAAAGCTTTTGCAATATTTTATATCTAAATTAAACGCATTTTTTTTTTAATACTCAGAATTTTGAAAAATATTTGCTGAATTTGATAAACTGTTCTGATGAACTGATGGTATAAAGATATTTTTGAGGATTTTTTTTTTCAGAACAAAACCGTTATTATTATTAATAACGAATGCCAATAAAATTTAAAAAAAAAATCGGTATCTTCAATACGGTGCAACTTTCAGCCTCCCTGCAATGCCACATTTTTTGTACATAAACTTATTTACAATTTTTTGAAATCTGACATTAGCTTAAAGATATTAGATTCATATTTAAAAATCACGATCTAGAATTAACCAAACTTTCTTTAGATCTAACTCTGTTTCAGTGCATTCGATTTTAGTCCGTTAATTAATGCCATTCCTTCTTACAAGAGAGAAAAAAAAATCTTGTGTTTGGTGTGGACAATGCTGCATCCAATGCACACGAAAATCAGCCTAGGACGATTTTTAAAACGAAAAAAAAATCCAAATTTGGCTCTTTAAATTTATCAAAAGACTCGGGCTCACGAAGAATGCAATATACAGTAAAGCACCGTTCATACGTTTCTCATTTATGCGACTTTTACATTTGTATGTCATTTTCAAGATCATTCCTATGCATTTTAATGCAAAAATACTCCGTTTATAGGACACAAAATTTTAGTAATACATCGTTTTTCACCGAGACTGAAAATTTTCTGTTTCAGTCATTATTTTTCTATTTAGGGAGGAACTTTTCCTAAACAGAACATCTAATAAAGAATATGTTTCCTTTGACCACCTTCCTTCAAACCCGTAATCGATTACACCGTGTTTACTCGCGTAATAGTCGCACCCACGTTTTGAAGCAGAAAAAATAGCTTTAGTGTTACAATATCATGTAGTTGATTTTACGCGCATAACAGTCGCACCTAGACTTTCACCATGAAAAATTTGCAAAACAGTGCGACTATTACGCGAGTAAACACGGTATTGAAAACTTTGTCGGAAGAAGAGAAAAGAACATTTCATGAACTTAATTCAATCTGTTCTGTACTACTGCAATTAATAATCAAAGACAATGAAGGATGTTTTTTTAATTCAATGTCTATACGGAATATAAAATCCCTTCATAATTGGTATGCAATGTGTGTTATGAGTTTATTAATGATATGTGCATTTAAGATATAGTACAAAGAGGTATGATTTGTTTCACTTTTATGATAAGTGTTTAATTTTTTAAAATTTAGTTATTGTTTTCATTATACTAATACCTGAAACATACCTAAAATTACTATATTTACATAAATTTACATTAGTAGCGTTAAACCTGTAATGCAATTAAGTTGCTTACTAATGTTTCAGTTGTACGTCTTCTCATTTATACGTCGTTTTAGACCAATCCTTTGAAATACGTATAGACGGTGCTTTACTGCATAAATGAGCTGATGTTCTCAAAGTGATCTTGCTTCCAGATGTGCATAGACAATGAAGCTAGAAGTCGTTAAGGAGCCTTTGATACTACAATAGCCGCACCGGTCGCAGGGATGCAAAGAAAAGAAAGGATAAATGATTCGTCCACTTTCCATACAGACGCAACCACGTCGACAACCATTCTTCCAGCCGTCGCTCTAGGGGCCGGCAAGGCTTCAGAAATCCTTTGGAGTTTTTCCGAATTTCCTCACATCCTCCCTCTTTTTTTATTCCTAGGACACAGACCACCTTCATCAGGGTGGAACTTGGCTATCAGATTTTTCTACCCCCACTCATTCCACCTTAGGGTGTTTTTCCTGTTGCCTCTCTCTCTCTTTCTTTTTTTATATTATACTCCGGGACCCGGCTGCTCGTTGGGTAAAAAAATAACTACGTTAGTTTTTTTCTAGTTAGTGTCAAGTCAAGACGTAACACTGTGTGCTTAGTGGGCTTGCAGAGTCTCTTATTTATTTTTTTTCCAACGGATTTCGAGCCGGGTGTGCTTTGCTCGCTCTCGATTCATTTGACGAATTGGAATTATTTCTTCTTGTCTTTTAAGGTAAGAGATCTACACTTAATTATCAAAAGAAATTGTGAAGTATTTGAATTAAAAACAAAACTGTGTATGGAGTCACGAATTAAAGCTTGTAGCAAACGTGCCAAGTCTCAAAATTTTGGTCTGAGGCTTTTCAATTCTGTTTTGGGCCTCGTGATTTTTCTCATTTTCTCAGGCTTTTTAATAGTTTATTTAAAAAAATGAAATTCCACAAATTTCTTCGTCAGGTTCTCAAAATCAGTTATATGAAATTAGATATTATTTCAAGTTTTATTGATGTAAGTTATCTTTTTATAATTTTTACAGGTTTGAGTAGTTTACCCCCTCTGTATTTTGATTGATGTCTTGTATTTTCCGACATTTCTTTGGCAAATATTTGAAATAGAATTTATTTGTTTGTACAACTTAGCACTATTACTTAAATTTATGTGTGCGTGCATGGCATTTAAGAAAAAAACTATGTACTGATAGTACATACATTTTACGCTGAAAATAAATACATAAAAAATCTCAGACTTTTTGACATGAAAAAGGAGGAGATCTCGGGTATTTTGATTTTGGAAAGTTTGCACGTATGTTGTTGTTGTAGATGGGGAAGAACACCTCATGTGTTTAATAATATATAATTTTATTTATAACGATTCTCTATAGGTATTTCCTTAGTATTGTACATTCTTTAACGTGACGGTTGATGCCTCAATCATTTTTTTCCCCATTTTTGCATATTCTCAAATTTAATTCGGGCTTATTTTCATTCTTTGTTTATTTTGAATTTTCCGATGTATGGATATGTCGTCGCATGAATACTGTTTGTCATTCCTGGCCTTCTATTTACCTTTGGAACTTTATACTTTTTCGTTTTTGTGTCCGCCCTCGCCTTATATTTATTGCTGAATGCGATAATTTTTACAATAAAGAGGATTTTAGCTTCTCTGTCGGTCTAAATATCGGCTTAGCATTACAGAAATGAGATTCAATCAATCTTTCTTTGTAATTAGAGTATTTTATTTTATTTTATATTTTTGTAATGTTTGTTAATTGCTTTTACCTTTTTGTGTCTAAAAATATATAAGCGTTAAAAAGAATGCTGTTTAATGTGAGATGCGATGCATAAATTTAAGATGTTTGTAATAAAATTTCCCTTACTTTTTATTTTATTTTGCGAAGCTACTGACTGGTAAAAAAAATGTTTTATTTATTTATTTTTATTCGGAAAAAATCAGTTTTGACAAGCGGTAATTTGATATCATTATTGAATGAAATTGATTACTTGTTCATTGAAAAATGTAGATTATTTTATGTAATTATTTTCCTTCTCCTGCTCAACCTTTTTACTGTGTAAATTATAGCATTAAGGTATACCAAGATCCATTTAGAATGCATTTTGTTCTGCCCTTAGATATTCACACTTAGCACTGTAATTTTTTTCTCTCTTAAGAAAATTGAAAAGGGAATCAGCTGCTTGCTGTTTATGTTTTGCAACACTCTGGTGTGTTCCGATTCTGAAAGCAAAATATAGTTAATTGATTTTATGGTACAATAAATAAATAATTTATACACTTGTCGTTTACTTATTTCTCTGAATATATTGCGAATTCATTTCTATCTCTATATTTTCACAATACTGTTGTGATATAGCTCAATGCATTACAATTTAATTTTTGCTGAGTGAAATTTTACGTATGGATATGAAAGGACTGGCTTATTTTCATTCCCTTCAGCAGAACTCGCACTTGATTTTTAAGATGAGTTTTAAGGGGACAGTCCAGGAAGTCTGGACCCTTTCCGAAATTTTGATTTTTCTTAGCAAAATTATAATGATAAACTCTTTTTTTTTTTTTTTTTTTTTGTTAAATTTCTGTCTGTTTCACCGTTTGAACCCCCTCCAGAATTTTATTCTGCATACTTCAATAATTACAACTAATTGTTTAGAAAGTTTCCGATATCCAATTTTTCAAAAAACATTTTTAGTCAGTAATCCATTAATGAAACGTAGAATACATAATAAATTATATTTAAGGTACAGCGATTTTCTATGCAAATATAACTAACTACACAGATACCATTACAGTTGTGATATAATTATTTAATAACATTACAAACTTCTTTGCCAAAACACTAGAGGTTTTTTGATACGTGCTAATCTGCTCTAAGAGTTTTAACGCTTTTAGTAAAGAAGAAAGAGGAGGTAAGGCATTAAGTAAATAAATAAAAATAAGGATAGTTTTTATTGCTTTAACTGTATCAAAACTTCTTGTCGCCAGAGGTTAATTATTAAATGTCTTAAAACCATTTGAGAAATTCATTATAACCGATTATTCACTATATCGAAGGTCCATTAGATCGGGTTTCAACTGTATAATTAGAAGTTATTACACTGACAAGCTTTGAAATGACCAGTGCTTAAACTTAACGTCTTAACATTTTGCTTTTTATGATGAATGGGAAGTTTTAATGGGAAAGGGCAAATCTTTACCATCTAGATCAGCTATGTCCGTCACAGGTTTGAATCATGACCACCTAGAACTGCTTGGATTTATTTAGGCGGATTAAAAAATATCCAGACCAAAAGCAATGAACTCACATTAATTGTGCATTTTGTTTTAAAGAACAGTAGTTTCATAATTTATAGTAATAAATTAGTGTGGAAAACTTTAATGTCAAATTTTAGACAGATTTGTAATGTTTACTAGTTTATTTACTTTTTCGGAACATGCAGCAAGGCATTTATTTATATTCTCTTTTCAGTGTCCAGCTAAATTTTTTATAACATGACTAAGTACTTTTTACAGTTACATTAATGGGATGTCTTCCTAGCAACACCCCCCCCCCCAAAAAAAAAAAAAAAAAAGTCTGTCCCGCCACCTCAAAAAAGAAAAAGTGCATCGCGTTAGCCCGAAAATTTTTTCAATTGGCCCATTGACTTATTGGAACAGTTTAGATAACACTGGTCAAGGTCGCTGTAACATTTAAACATATGCACATTAAGAATAATTTACAAATCAGCTAAAGATGTTACTCAGCTAAAGATGTTCAGTTATGTAAGGTACTTCTGAAAAAATTTACATGTATTAAAGAATTTACCTTGAAATCTCTGAGAAACGAAACGGGCTTATAACATTTGCATATTCCTCCACAAATTAGACGCATTTTTTGTGGATGGGAACCACAAATGTTCAACTTTCAGAGGTTTCACTGCATTTAGGCTTCTCTAAAATCACAACAACTATCGAGTCTGCATTCTCCACTAGTACGTACTTGTACCATGTAGGCCTGTATGTAATCGGTTTCACTTCCGTAATCTGCTAAACACTTAAAGCTTGGACTGATGGACTGATTACTTCTCCCTTATTTCCAGGAAGGGTTAATGAGCTATTCGACCTTTTTCAAGAAAATCATCAAGGCGGGGAAAAAAAAAAAATTGGCTTCTCTAAAAACCACAGAATTCTGAACTTGTACTGCGTCTGAGCCAAAACCGCACGTGTAATTCATTCCTCCCCATTTTGTAACATTATCGGAAGGAGATGTACCTAATTTATATTTGATATATTGTCAAAAATTTTGTAAAGGGACAGTATCTGATTAGTCTCAAATATATCTGCAGTTTCTAAATATTTGACAACTGTACAATAAAACAATTCTTTTAACATCTCCCGCAATAAATAAATAAATAAAATAAATATAAAGAAATAAAAGTAAAATAAATAAAAATTTTGCTTCTAAATAATTGCACTAAAGTAACTGATAGAACTTAGCTTTAAAAGAAAAAGAATATACAACAGTGGAACCTCCGAAGGTTTGACACTTGCGGCTCCCACGAAATGTGTCCAATTTACGGAGATGTCCAATTTACAGAGGTGTGTGCAATTGTTCCAAGCCAATTCCATTCCTCAAAAAACTGTCCAACTTAGGGAGGTGTCTAACTTATGGGGTGTCCAAGTTGGGAGGTTTCACTCTACAAGTACAATACTCGATTACATAAGCAACCGAACTGTTGAGTAAAGCTATCTGCCCCGAATTCTGGAATAACATTTTTGGACCCTCTCTGTACAGTTTCTTACTCGTTTATAAATAACGCATGGAGCGCCCCCTCAACAACCCTTTATCAGGTCATTTATTACGGGCTTAACCATAGTTGACATGTCCCTTGACTTCTATTAATCGCCGGGGAGTAGTTGTACAGTTGTGTGCAGCTTTGCGTTTTCATATTAGTATTTTATTTTTATCTGCATCGGTCGTGGGGAAGATCGTTACGCCATTGTGGTAGATGCGGTGTTAGGTGACCGTGGGACCGCCCCTAGTCACAATAGGTACGAACGATAGGAACTGATGGGGTTAGGTCACTGGAAGGGGTCACCATTAGGGATCCTTTCATTTCATTTCCCTCAAAAAATGGTCCCGTTGTTGACTGTACTTGCAATGGGTTACGCGTGTATGCGTTACGTTACGCAAACAGTGTTGGCGATGAATGACGCTGTCGTCGCCAATATAAATCTCTTTTAGCCCCCCCCCTCTATCCGAAGTCGTAAATTTCAAGAAGTGCCTTTGAGTCTTTTTTAACACGACGTCCTAGAGTGGGTTACTGTTGTTGAATTGAGTGGCGAGCTAGATTTTATAAAGCGTGACCCGAGTGGGTGGCCAAGGTGTGTTAGGAAAGTAAGATTTATTGGAGAACAAGCATTTCAATCCTTTTGATCAAAAGAAGTGTTGAAGGATATTTAAAAGTGTTATCTCGAAGATGGCCAATTCTTCCGATTATCCTGGAAGGATTGTGCATTTTTCAAATACTCCTCGG
The DNA here is from genome assembly GCA_038373885.1 of Cheiracanthium punctorium. Classification (NCBI taxonomy): domain Eukaryota; kingdom Metazoa; phylum Arthropoda; class Arachnida; order Araneae; family Cheiracanthiidae; genus Cheiracanthium; species Cheiracanthium punctorium. Next base: position 495,109 of record JAWZYV010011930.1, on the reverse strand, counting down.
ATCTTCCGCACAAAAATCTATTGCTTCCGGTTTTCAACTTGCTATTCAAATAAGAAAATAAGATTCACATTCCCTCTATTCCCTCACAGTCTAAGTACACAAATTAAAATAACCTAATTGCACCAGGGTCTCAAAAAATTTCAGGATGATTCTTTCTAAGCTGTACTACCCACCGTAAAAAAATGAAACAACGGTGCCTTTTATCAAAATTTAGGAAAAAAATTCTTCAACAAGGAATTGCGCAGCAAAAATTTTCGAGAAGTGACATTTCCTTCTAAATTTTCAATTTTAAGAACTTTTTAATGAAGTTTCGCTATTTATACAGATGTATCGCTTATTGCAGTGCAGTGGAGTACGCAGGCTTCCTTCAAGGGGGGTGTTATAGACATAACTTTGTGTTAAAATGCGCAATATTTAAGCTAAAAATTCAAAATTTATGGAGATTTTGTTAAAAATATTTTGACAAGGGGAAGGAGGGGTTTAAATCCCCAAACCCACCCCTTGTATACGCCACTGTTGCAGTGTATAGTACAGCTTGTAAATAGGCATTCTAAAAATTTTAAAGTACATGACATTATTAGTTTATTTTTATTTATGTACGAAAATCACATGTTTTTTTTTTTTTTTTTTTTTCGAACCACACCGTTAAGGGTGTTCGAGCTGAATAGCGATTGTCGTCACAGGACTTTTGAACAATTTTAAAAACAAGCCCATGGCGTCAAACATCCGAAAAAATTGATAGTGCTTCTTCACCCAATGCACCATGGATTAATACTAACAGTAAAGCTGTACCGCATGCCACTTTTAGAAAAAAATTATAAGCACAAAAATCGTCTTCAAAAATGGGCCGACATGTTCAGGGAAATATTGCGAAATTCCCGTATGTATAGCATATTTTCCCGAGTGTTTCGTAACTCCTACTGGTTCATTGCTTATAATAGTTCGCAGTGCAACTTGTTAAGAGACATGCTACACTTTTCAGAGTCCCTGGCGCTATTAGTAGATTCTTTAAAATGCTGTTCAAAAGTTGCATTTCCAAAAAGAACAGCCTTAATGATTGGTATACTTTTTCTTTCGTCTGAATGATGGTTGGTAATCAGCCACTTCTTTTTGGTGCAAATGAATCTATTTGCTACTTCGAAGATACATTATTTCCGAATTTTCTCAAGTAACTGAAGATTTAGAAATGGCTTCTTGTTAAATAACTACGTCGTTTAATTTAAGTGAACGCAGCGTCAGGGATAAAGACTTAAAACATGAGCTTTCACTCACGATACTGAATTCTGTAGACATGTGCTCAATGACGTAGACATTATTGAAAAATAAGTGTGAGGGATACTTCCAGTCACCACTTTCAAATACCAAGAGGATTGGCAACATTTTTACTTGATGCATGCAATGCAGGGAAAACTTCAATACATACACCTCATAAAATTCTGCAAATTTCTAGAGAACGCAACGTCCCGATAACATTTACATAAATCGGGACACTTTATGCAGATACCGCAAGTGTCCAACTTTCAAAAGTTGTGCTACATGCTAGAGACGAGAAGGGCTCAGCCCGGGCATGAACCGAGCTCGAACTCTGAAATTCACGATTGTATTCGGGCTCGGGTTCGTGAGTAATACCTCCTTTATTGAACATACTTCTTGTAAACAGATTTTAAAAGGTGATTTACTGGAGGAATAAATAAATACTTATTATTTGATAAAATCGAATATGAAGAATTAGAAAGTGTATTACGAGTTTGCTATTATATTTGTCTTTAATATGCACAAACAGCAAAATTTGTGATATTCTGTCGATGAAGTAATTGATTTTTATTTATCTACTAGAAGAAAAAGCCCGTTGTGGAGGCAATTACAGTGGGCGCTAGAAAAAAAAATTCACGAAATCATTCAATATATTTAATCTTTGCCGACCTAAAATAAATAAATTCATATTCAATTTTTATTGTAGACCCAGAACGAATTTCATGCTCTTCTGGAAACGCATTCGAACGATTTCGTTTTGTGTATTTAGCTCCTCTTACATTTAGGCTTCAGCAGACGATTATTTTAATGAAAAAAAATTAAATTATTACCTGAAAAAACTATTTTACACGAATTGGAATCCCAATTGTGTGACGTCATTTTCACTTGTAAAAGGTAATTTTATCACGCAAATTATTTACTTTTTTGATTCTCGGAAATAAAATGGAGCTGTAAAGAGCGAAAAAAAATGAGGGAACGGGTGGATTTTCAGATTTTTAGAGGAGCGCAGATTATTTTTTATGTTTTTATACATGATTATGAAAAATTTAAAGGGGATAGTACAAACTGTGTAAATTTTATTACAGTTTTAGACCATAACTTTTAACTGTTTTAGGCCATAACTTTTAACTGGATTAATGACGGTAAAAGTTTTGTTTCGAAGTGGTCAGACCGGAAGTGTTAGAGAGTGAGAGAGTCAGGGATCAGCGTAACTATATAGTAGGATTAGCTGAAGTTTCGGGCTAGGGATCGGGCGAGATCCGATTGAAAGTCCTCAGGCTTTATAAAATGAGCCCTAACTCAATATGCAGGGACGCAGCTAGGAAGCCTGTCCTACAGTCCGAATTTTTATTTTCGTTAAGAGAACTATGATCAGCAAGTCATTTTGCAAGAAATTCTAATTTTTTAATATTTTGACCATATCTGGATTTTATTTATTTATTTATTTATTTATTTTCTGGCTACGTGGGATCTAATCCTATACGGGTACGTTCTCTTTTCCACAAAATTATTTAACTTACGGATATACTTAAATAGAGAGGTTTCACTGCCTTAGCTTACATTAACTTACAAAATGAAAATAATTTCTGATACGGCCCAGGACCGTGATTATGTCGCCAAATACTGCACCCCTCTCCTTCCACAAAAGTTCACCCCGCTCCTTTCATAACCCCCTTGTCCCATTCTCTCCCAAATGTCATCACATGTCTAACTTCCCCATGTCCCGTTACTTATAAAAAATGGGAAAAGGGGGGGGGAGCTAACCTGTTGTCAGTTAGTTCCTGTTTTGTCCACCCACTACGCAAGTCGACAAAGGATTGCGGGATAACCCCCTGCTAAAAAAACACCAGAAAAAAGGAGTATCACGTCCTTATGACAATGAATAACAAGGCCGCTTCACCACGTAGAGACGGGCCATGTTTACGTGGCTACCCGCGTGGCTAATTCAGTGCTCGATCTAACTTATCAGTGTGGCAGAAATGTATCCAGATGTTGCTTAAACGTGCTCTGCGGTACGTCTTGTGCCGGAAGTGAGACGTATAAACAGCTGGGTTAAAAAAAATGTAGAGTTCCCTGCATTTAGCAGTGAAAACGCAAGTTTACTCCATATTGTTTATACAGCACGTCCAATAAAATTATCTAATAATTAGTAATGATTTAAAAAACTGAAATAGAAAAATTCATTTAAGATTCCTTTAAGATTACTTTTAATTTATCTTAAAACAAGTTTAGTTCCCATGAAAGATACTAAATTCTGTACACATACTATGCCAGTAAACTTAGTGGTTTTCACAATTTCTATCAACCATTTTTTTTTTTTTTTAATTGAGTATACCTGCCAAGTTCTGCAGGATTTTTAAAGTTATTCTCATCCGTGACAGTAAATAAGCCACTTTTTTTTTAACTATCCCAAATTCTTAGATTCAAGAAAAGTCATTAGTCTCAGTTGCTCAGATTCGACTGATTGAAACTGTATAAGTCTCCTTATAATTAATACAATTCACAAAATAAAATAAAATAAAATAAATAAATAAAAATAAAAATACAGCTACTGAGCACGAATTGCCAGTTGAATGCGAAGCTCTGCATCACGTAATTTAACCTTTTCTATTAAAGGTAAATTTGGAAAAATCATTTTAGTAAAATTTTAAGACTTTTTCCCCCTCATCATCAAATTAATGACTGATATATGAACTATGGCCTGAAGTTTTCAGTGCATCAGATGACATAAGTGAACAATATTTTGTAACTGTTGTAAATTAATACAATATAACAGGGAATATTATTATTATTTTTTTTCACCTAAGCGAATGCAAGTCATTACATTTTCTGAAAGCTTCTATCATATCTTGGGTCCGTAATCAATTCCCAGCTTTGGCGTTGAATTGTCTGTCCTTTCATAGGGGGTAACACCTTAATGAAATGGCCAGCAGTGCAGGTCTTAGTGACCTAGGCTTGTGGAAGCAAGTGCGCCCATTAGGGTAAAAAAAATCTGAAAGTTAACCCATTTGTGCCCAGATATTTTTGCGACTTTCTTCGATTTTTGCTAATATACCTGGAATAATAGATAAATTTCTGATGTCAACTTCTTGCACAAGGGGTAATTTCTTTTAAAATCAGTATGCATAAAAATTTAATTGTCTACATTCTTCTTCGTAATGTTAAAATATTTTGTGGAGTTGAGGTTCAATACTCGTGAATAAAGGCCAGGAAAAATAAATAACGTTTTCGACTAATAGCGATAATGCCGTCCCAAAAAAGGGACACTAGGCATAAATGGGTTAAAATTTAAAATATAATTTTAGTGAAAATCTTTGACCATCTATAACGAAACCATTTGATCTCGTTCTCTAGTTTTAAAGCAGATGCCAGCACTGATGAATATATTTATTATGGCAAATTTATTCCTAACTAACTTTTCTTAAAAGCTGCATTCCAAAAAAACAAAAGTAATTTTACCACGCTTAAACAGTTTTTTGGCAATATATATTTATTATTCGTGAAAAAATAGGGGAAAATTGACTAATGCTTGCCTACTTTTGCGACCGAAGGTTAACCCATTTATGCCTAGTGTCCTTTTTTTGGGACGGCATTATCGCTATTAGTCGAAAACGATATTTATTTTTCCTGGCCTTTATTCACGAGTATTGAACCTCAACTCCACAAAATATTTTAACATTACGAAGAAGAATGTAGACAATTAAATTTTTATGCATACTGATTTTAAAAGAAATTACCCCTTGTGCAAGAAGTTGACATCAGAAATTTATCTATTATTCCAGGTATTAGCAAAAATCGAAGAAAGTCGCAAAAATATCTGGACACAAATGGGTTAAAATGTTAAAACTCTGTGCCATTATGACGGGGAGACTGGTTATGCTATTTAATTTCCTAAATAAAGTAGAAAAATTAACCCCTGAAATCTTTATAGTGCCTTCAACGAAACCTTCAAATGGGTAAAAGCTCGATAAAAACATTATCAAGAAAAATTTCGTCCAGATCACGTGTCTCTCAAAAGTTTTCTTGACATAAAAACTTTATTAATGGCGTGCTCAAAGGATTTCACCTTGAACCAAGCTTTAATCTATTGTGTTTGTCCCCCATCCTTTTAAAGATGCATTTTTAAGAAGATTTACCTTCGAAACGTGAACCAAGTGTTACTTTCTGGTACTGATCAAAGGGCAACGTGCTCGGTCCCTGGGACTCTGCATAATAACCCCTGATCTCGCTACCGGACGAGCGATTAGAAAATTATCAAGAAAAATAACTTCTTCAAGCCATGCGCCCCCTAAAAGCTTTTTGGGCACAAACACCACGATTTCCAATACCATTAAGACTGCTTTTTGAAACTCCATGGGGCTTAATATCTCTGTAGGCCCGCCGTCCTCCCACACCTAAATCCCTATCTTAATCTCTAACACCGAACAGCACTTTCGTTCCCCCCAAGAAAACCGAGGTGCGTGTGGAGCTCCACCCCCATCGCCCTGCACCATACACCTTTATAAAAGAAAGATAGAAATAAAAAGTAAAATAAAAACGTAAAAAGAGAAAAAGATGCGCAGTGGGTATCGTATTAAAAAAAAAAAAAAAAATCCTGTTCTCCCTTTTCCCAAGAAATTTGCATTACCCTGTATTGAATGGGTGGGGTGATATGAGGTTTCGTAACTATGGTTACCCTGTGACCATTCTTCTGGTCAGAAGCAACGACTCCTAGCGCAAGATGTTACCTATACGTATGCGCTAATGTGTTTTACTTTCTATTCCTTTTAATTTTTAGCATAAACGATAGTGGGTTAATTTAATTGCTAACACCTTCTTGAAATTCAGAGGAAAGGGCTTATGTTATGAAGTGTAACCAAAATCACTCCAAGCTATTAATAAAACAATCTGATAAAGGAAATCACAGTAACCCGTTCCACACACTAATTGTTTCAGAACTCTCACAACATAAGAGATGTAAACAAATTTCACAGTTTAGGACATTTCTGAAAGATGCTCGAACTTTCATAGCCCATTTTTCATGAATCGTTCAGACTAAGCTTTTGTTCTTTGAAATATTTAGCATTAAATCATAGCAGTAGAATATGAGTAGAACGATACGACGATATTTCTGGGATGATTGTTGCTCCACACAGTACACATATATTTATTTTCACCAGTATCGTTCGTTAGAGTTTAATATACAGTCAAAACGATATCTTCCGTATTTAAAATTTGCACTTTATTGAACAGAGTTACTTGTGCCGTAAGTTACCATGGTGACTAATAATGGGTCACCAAATAATTGCTCGGGGTTCCTGCACGGTACATTTTTCAGATGCATGCAAGTCGACAAGCTGCGGGATAATTGTGTCACGGACTTCCAATATGCACTATGCACGAAAATATTTTCATTCTTTGCCTACCTTCATTCTTTGGAAGCACCTTTTAAAAGTTAAATGTAAATCTTCGTTTTCGTACAGTCTATGGCTGTAAGACTTTTATGAAGTGGCTGGCTATTCATTTAGTTCAGCTGTCCATAAATGTAATTCCTACTAAACACATTCTATAAAACTTTTCTCTTGAAAGGGCGTTTTATTCAAGATTACCTCAACGCTTTTAAAATTGTTTAAAACTGAAATAGTTTTTTAAATTGCTTAAAAAACATTTAATAACAGGCTTTTAATCTTATAATAAATTTGTTATAATTTTATAAAATATTAAATTTTATTGAACTTTAGAGATTTACGGCAAATTGTTTTAAAATGTCTTCATAAAACACGCTTAAACTTTTTCATAAAAATATGAAGGCAAAATAAACTACAAATTATTTCATCCAGAAATTCACACTAAATTTTTATTATCTGCATGAATCATGTATCAATTTTGATTTGTTTGAAATAGCTGAATATCTGTAAAATATGTTTTAAACCATATATGGGCGACCTTAGGCCCGCGGACCGTATGTGGCCTGACATGGCTTTTGATCCGGCGCGCGGAACATATCAGAACCCCGTATAAAACGTTCAAAATACCATATAAATCCCAAATATATACGGCCCGCGACTTCGCTCACATCCTGAAATTTGTTCCGCAACTTTTCAAAGGTTGCCCATAACTGGCTTAAACTATGAGAGCCGTAGATCATAATGTTTTTCAATTTTTTGGGGTGTTCCTGTGGAAAAATTCTAAATGCTACATCCACCATTTTCAGTCAGATACATAGTACAGTACATAAGAATAACACATAAATTTCGTTAGTAACCAATGGATATTTACGGCAGTTACAGAACGGATAGGCAGACAAACCAAAAACTTGAAAACTTTTCACCCTTGTTCGAAAGTGTGAACAAAGCATAAACAAAATGTAATTTTGTTTATTTCAAATTGATTATAATATAGGATAGTGAAAGAATGGTGTAATGTGTTCAAAAACAGTCATTGAACTTTTAATACTCAAATTTTGTTTTTGTTACTATCTATTTTGGGGGCACTAAAAGTGTGTGTTAATGATTTAATTATTGTGCTTTTATTTTAAGCTCTATTCACACACACAATTCGATAACTATTTAATCTCTTCATTACATTGTTCTGAATTCTTTTATTCTTTTTTAAGCAATAAAATAAAACTATTATAATATGTGAAAAACTATTGTAGTGAATGGTACAAGCTGAACTTAATTTCTTTCGCAAGCACGGAAGCAAATCTTCGCTTTTGCGTCTTTTCAACGATGTGCGAGAACATCCTAATCTGGGTTCAAAATTAAAAATGCAAAAGATGACTCGACTTTTAAAATTTTTGCTCACGCTACAAAATTTGGACAGTTTTAAAAGTATAAAAGTACAAAGAGGGTTCACACATTTTTGTAACGATTTTGATGGAATGTGTATAGACAAATATAAGAACTTCATTTTCTAATATGTTCGATAAGATAGCCCATATGTTGAGCTAACATGTGTTTCATCTTTTTCTCTTTTAATATAAATGTTGATTTTGTTCTACTCCTTCACCACAATTTTTCATGTTCGAAATAAGTTCGATAGGTCATAACTACACAAAAAATTGAGTTAGGTGAAGAGTTTTCCCTTTTTTGTAAACAATAACATACCTACTATTTACAAAAAAGAAAAGAAAAAAGAAAAACCATTCATCTAACTCATTTTCTTTGTTTAGTTATTATCCATCGAACTTGTTGCAGACGTGACACAAATACTCACAATATTGTGGAATCACCCAAGTTGCCTTTCCTATTCGTGCCATCATATTTTATAGGGCTTAATTTGCACAGAAAACTATAAAAAATATTTGGAATTGTGTCATTACATCCATAAAGCAATAAAATAAAGAATTATCAATTTAATATATTGTTTTTAAGACTATATTACTTAAAAGAATGCACTACTTGAATGGCTCCTGATACCATACATTTAAATTTCTGAGGCCCACAAGCTGAAAGAGGTTGTGCATAATACAATTAATGTGAATGACATACATATTTGTAAAGTTTTACTTCAAGTTTACAGCTTTTCTTTTAAATTTGTAAAGTAAGTTAGCATGTAATTAGTCAATTTTGCTATGCTTCCAAAACTCACAGAGGACAAAATTATTTTATTTGCATACGAAAGCAATATTTTATTCACATATTTATTATTATCAACAACTAGATATTTATCAGTTGTCTATACTCTTTATAAAAAGTAGTTAAACTTATTTAAAATGCGGATCTAATTATATTTTTAAAATCTGACTTTATTTTTAAAAAATAATTTAAATAAAAAGAAATCAGATTAAATGAATCCGATTATTTTGATTTTTTAAAACTAATCATGATTTCTTTACACCCTGAGAATTTTATATATATTCGCTCAGACGGTTAAATGCTGATATTTCTGCAATATTTCTGAGAGGGGATTAATGATCCTCTTGTAAATGTTACGAAATGTTTGATACGCCGAAAAAATACTTAATTTCCTTTCTGCAGCATTACTCTAGTCACTTAAGTACACACTTCGTAAAAAAGGCCTTTGTAATATACAACAAACGAGTGAATCGGTCAATAAAGATCTTGCATTTTGGTTTACGTTCCCATAGCAACGAGTAGCGTGCGGTCGAAAAGGGATTTTGCCCCCTTCTGTTCTCTAAATACGGCAGAGTACAGCTTCACACCCATTCACAAGGATATTAGAAATTTTGTGTTTTAGATTATAGTATAATCGCATAAGATAGCATACACGTAAAAAAAGTAGAAAATGTTTTTAATTTATGGACGGGGGTCGATCCTCATTTATTATGTTGTGGCGGATTTAAGAAGGGTGAAAGGCGAGCTTTTCATACCCCTGCCCTGCAATTTTTAATATCTTGAATATAAAAATTTGTTTTGTTTATCAGAAAATTCAATCTATTCCAGTGTTTCTACAATGCTCAGATTACAAACATTTCCAATTACATATATATCTACAGATGAATCGAAGTATGAAAGAGGTTGTGGAGCTGTATACTGTGTTTTTTACAACAGTACTTACGTAAGAAGCTTGCAGATTAAAACTACAGTTAGATAATTCTATTTTTCGAGCAGAGCTTTGAGCAAATATGTACGCAATAGAATGGTTCTTTGGTACACAATATAATTCCTGTCTCATTTTATCAGACAGTCTATCCGGCATCCAAATTTTACAAAACAATTTACAACAACGAACGTAATTGCACAAAAAATATTACGGAAGTTAAGAACTATAAATAAACAAGTTCGTTTCAAATGGATAAAAAAGGCGCAGTCTCGAATTGCGGGGAATAAGCTGGCAGACGGTCTAGCCAAATAAGCTGCTCTGTTTAATAGTAATTGCTATACAAACAATAGTAGTCGCCTCCTAGATATTAGCATTTCCCATTTCCGTAAGCTATCATACCTCAAATATATACACACTCTATAAAAATGAAATAGAAAACTGGCAAATAGCATGGAATACATCAGACACTGACAGGTATACTCATTAGTATTTTAAAATTCCTACAGAAAACTTTTTATTAGAACATAGAAACTTATACTATCTATTTTTCTTTAATTCCGAACCTACTCCGGAATATTTATATAAAATTAACACACCAATCCCATACCTTTGTAAATGAAATAGTCAAGGTTCTACATCCCATTTTTTTACCTCACTTAAATTATTTTAACAATACTTACTCACTTAAACAATACTCACTTTACATACTATTATTTACTGTAACTAATTTTACTCACTTAAACAATATTGAGTAAAAAAAAACTACTAATCAATCATTAGAGCAATGGGCTACATATTTATAAAATAAATAAATAAATAAATAATTTAAAAAAATAAAATAAAATATTTGTGCTCTAAAACAATACAGGGTACAGGAGCGTCTTGGTCGGAGGACATTTTAAAGGATTATAACGCGTATTCACGTTACATCTGGTGAAAACTGACCAAAATTCCAGACATTTGATAGACAGTCGCACGGTAGGCCTGACCGCGAGACCTTTCCTCTTCAGAAGTCTGCCATGTCCAGTGCCTTATCATTTTGGCCATTTCAGGAACAATTTTCTGTCTTAATAATAATAATAATAACGAGAATTTACGTACATGTAAAAATTAATTTAAGACCTTCCTTTTTATCACATTAAAAGTGTGTGTGATGTAGATCACATACTTAATATTAATTTTCATTTAATTTCTGTATCTTAAATTTAATCAATTTAAAACCATGTGTTCTAACTTATTTCTGTTCTCATTTTTCCTTTACATTGGCTTTTAAATTTCTATTTCACTCCTTACCGTATGTAGTATTTTTTTAATTGTTTATTTTTCCCATCAGAACATAATCTCCATCCGGGCTAAAAATAGATTATTTTACGCTAGTTTGCAATCATAACGAATTTTCGATTCCCCTATCTTGGCATAAACTATTTTTGATGCCCTGAACGATATTTAAAATTGCGTGTTCGTGGTTTCATTTACCTTATTTTTATTGGTTTAATTTTTATGGTTATTCTGGAATTGGCGTTGTTTGTCTCAGCCAAGTTTTTATTCCCGCCAATGTGAAGTTTGGTGTTGACACAATTTTTAGGTCACGCCATCGCTTTTCACTTGTCGAGCGAACGCTTTTATCGACGCTAGCCACCACCAGAATTAAATATTAAATTGTTTATTTTATACTGCTTTTTTAATAAATAAGAGTTTTTTATTTTTTTTTTTTTTCATGTACCCGAAGTCATAGTGATTTGTGTTCGGCAACTTAATGTTCCGAACCTGGATTCATTTGTCACAATGCTAGTTCATAATTGTAAAATAGCCCAAGTAAAAAATTTAATTAAAGTGGGAGTGGGGTTAGGGAAACATATTAAATAAATCATGCGGAAATGCACCGAATTAATTTAGGAACAGCTTGTTCGAAGTGCTAGCAACCGAGCGTCCTCTCCTCGGAACGTTCCGTGGAATATTCCTGACGCAGGTGATTGTACCTTTTTTATCTGCAGGTGAAGCATGAAAAAGAAACTGTCCACAATTTTATTATTTTATCATACCGTGGCCTCCCGCCCACCGTATATAGAAAAAGGGAAGCCGACGTGACAAAAAACATGCTATTCACTACAGGTAATTTACTTGTCATAGATGTCTTTCCTCTCTTTTTTTCGGATACCCTCACTTCCCATAAGACGTGATTGTCGGAGGGACTTGCCAACGTATTAATATGGCACTAGTCGACACGGCTGTCGTTTACATAATTACAGGGGTGGGTGGGTTCAGTGGCGTACCTACGTAAAAGTAGCGCCTGTGGGGCAGACTCTGTCCTCTGTAAAAAGGACGCCGATGATTTCGTTTGTATAAGATCATTCCAAAAATTTCTGCTTCTTCTGCAGCATGGCAATTTATATTGGTTTGTTGGTTTGATTATGGCAATGCTACGCTAGGGCGATATGCCAAGGATGGGAGGTGCCTTGTCAGGAGGACTTTCTAAGGGGTTACATCTGGAGAAAACCTACCAAAACTCCAGATCGTTAGATCGACAGCTGCGCCATGGGATCCGAACCCGGGATCTTTACTCTTCGGTCATTTACCATTCTGATTCGTGTATTGTGTTAAAGCAAACCTACACGAAGGGTATCTGACTTGGTGAGGGGGGGGGTTGCCTTGGCCGGAAGACTTTGTAAAAGGGTTTGGTTTGTTCTAACGCGTATTCGCCTTACACATAAGGAGAAAACCGCCCAAAGCTCCAGACCGTTAGATCGATACTTGTACAGTAGGCCAGAACCCTAGACCTTCGCTCTTCAGCCATCTGGCATGTTCGGTGTCATATCCACTCGATCATAGTGGGGACCGATTTCTGACTCGGACTGTATACACTGATGAATGTTGCCAGTCAATTGCCATAAAATTAAAGGCTTTGATCCCTTTCCTCCTGATAACTTTGGTTTTCAATGGCCAGTGAGTCCTCTGAAAATGTGATAATTACGTGGCCTATTCTTATAAACTTATTATTTTCGTCTATTACTGCATTTCGGTTAACTGATTAATTTTCGAAAAACCGTGAAACGAGACAAATGTTTGTTGTGTGTTATGAAAGATTTTTGAATTTTTAACAATTTAGTGTGAAAGTAAACAAAAATCTAAAGGTGCTTTTCATGTCAGTAATTGCACATCATACATAAATTAATATATATTTTTTATAATTATTTAGTTTTTAACAAATGAATGAATATTTATTTATTTAATTATTATAAATAATTTTACAATTAAATATTCATTTATTAAAAATAAAAATAATAATTAAAAAACTAAATTTTGAAGACTGGCATTTATAATTTGAAAACGCTGCAGATGAAATGATGCAGTATTTGTTAGCATTTATTTTACAATAATTGCGACCTGTGGGACCGAAAAGTCTCTGTTATTAAAAATTTGAAACTAGTACATATTTACTAGTTTCTCTTTTCCTATTTACAAACTCAAAAATACGTTATGATAATTTTCTGCCTTCATGCACTAAATTAAAATTAACGTGCATATCTTACAGGTAGAATGTTTGTTACAAAAGAAACGTTTATAAGTGTTTGATACTTTTAGAGGCACATGTGAATTCTTAATTTTTGTTTCTGACATTTCACTTCAAAACCTATGTGGTTTGATTAGTTTACAAAAAAGTTGCTTATAAGGAAATCGTGAAAAACAAATCAATACACGATAAGCGCTTATGTAAGACACAACTTCAGCGAGATCAAAATTAGCAAATCAACTCTTATTTCATTATTTATGAATAATAATGATCACTTTTAAGTTAATTGATAGTTGTTATCTGAAACTTCTGCCCTAGCTACGCCATTAATTTGAGAAAATGCAATGAAATAAATATTTATTCAATGAGGTAAACTGTTTGATTCAATAGTAAACGAAATTCATAAAAAAATGTCACTTTATTTTACGCAGAATTCGCATGAAATATTTTGCTATTACAAAATATAACAGTTTTAAAAAATGTTAAAAATAACTTTGTAATGATATATTTATTAAAGAAAATAATGTTTTGAAACAATGTTTCCCAACCACTGTAACTGTTCCGCGGACCGCTGCCTGCCCAGAAAACACACACAGGTTCTCTGAACGTCTATTAACGTTCAGAAGACGTTTTCTGAACGTTAATAGACGTTCAGAGAACCTGTGTGTGTTTGCTGGGTGTCCACGTATATTCAATTTATTTTTAAAAAATAAGAAGGTAATGTTCCAACTAAAAAAAATTGCATATGTACGACACTTGATTTCTATAAGAATCACTTACAGGATTTTTAATAATTAAACTTATATATCGCTCTAGACAATACGATATGATGTTTATGTTAAAAATGCTCATATTTTATCTTTACATATTATTTATGAATATTTTGATAAGCTCAATAAGTAGAAAAAGTCACTGTATTCTTTAATAAATATATAAATCAATATAAATATTAGTATTTGTGTAAATACTATTTTTTGTGCTATTAATTTCTTCTATTCAAGGAATTTTGAAAACCTTTTTTTTTTTTTTTTTTTTGGTGCGTGCGCAATGTATCTGTTTCTCTGCTTGTGCTAGGGATAAATAAAATACATGTTTATAAAATACTTATAACTTTTGTGACTGACGATAGTCCTAGAAATATTTTTCCTATTTTTGCCATTCCGCAGAAGTAAAAAAGTTGTCAAACACTGTTTCTACATATTTATATAATACTTATCGTTTTTGGTTGTTGCTGGCCTTCTTCGAAATACTTTTCTTATTTTTGCCCTGTCCGCAGATGCAAAAAGGTTGAGAAACGCGGTTTTAAAATACTGAGAATAATTCCACATTAAAAGCAATAGTTTCGTGATATTTCAAGCAGATATTTAGATATTTAGAAACCAATATTAAGAGGCAGTTCCGTGTTGCTACCATGGAAGCACAATCACGCTATAGGGTGTTGTAGCGCTGAACAACACGCAACCCTTTCTTTCCTGTTTACGTGGCTGTACTGAACGGGTTATGCCCAGACAGTGAAAGTAGTTTTACAGGTAAGCTAAGGAAATTAAACTGGTTCTAATTTTTTTCATGGAGAAATTCTGCATGCAGTGCACTCTCGTTAATGCGAACTAATTCATAAGTTCCGGGAAAATTTATTTTGAAATTGATGTTCAGAATATGTTGTTAATTTGAACTATTTTCCTCCTAATCTTACGTATGGCTGAAATATAGTATCTATAATGCTTTGCTGTATTTCGTATGTCAAAATCATCTGTAGTACGTTTTGCTGAATTGGGGCTGCTAATAAGAGGATAAGAGATCGGCAGGGGATCTTTTGTAAGTTTGTCAGATGTATCAAGAAAGAAAAGGTCGAGATATTATCCTATTCATCATGTAGAAAATGCACACGAACAAGCTATTACGGGTTCTTAAAAAACCCTGGAATAATTTATTCAAATGGAGTCTTCGTAAAAAAATAAATTCAACTGTTCACTTCAAACAAAATAGTTACATGAAAAATGTCGTCGCAATGCTCAAAAAAAGTTATTCATTTTACCCCTTTTCTCATATTTTTAATTAAAAGTGTGTAGGATGCATTTATTTTGATTTATTTGTTTCTTTATAATATATTTAATATAGATAATAGTAGTCTTGAGATTACAGAACGGTTTTCTTCAGAGATTCCGTGTAAAGTTTTTTTTTTTTTTTTTTTTTTTTTTTAACTTAACCATCGGATAATACGAATTTCCCGCGAACAGTCCTCTAGTTCGAATTAACAAACGTCCATTGAAATAATAATTTTATGATATATTTTCAGAAACTACGGGTTATTCGATACGTATTTTGCGTCATGATACTAGGTAACTTGTTTCATTTTGTGGATTAGAAAAACAAAGGAAATATGATTTGATTCGGGTTTACTTCACACATTAAGCATTAAGAAATACTGTTTTCAATTTTACATCGCATACCATGTCAAAAGAAAACACTAAACTTACATTTAACAATTTAATATTAAAATTTTCGTATCTCGAAGTTAATAAACAATGCTTTTCCTAAATATTGACTTTTTAAAAAAGGTACATTTTAATATATTTTTGCTTCAATTAAGCATTTTATTAAGGTAATTTTAAAAAGAATCATGTCCAAGGGCGGATCCAGAAACTTTTTTCGGAGGGGGCGCAAATCGTGAATACTCATTTTATCTAGCGTAAAGAACACTCAATATTGGTGAAAGCCCCATTTATCTAGTGTAAACATATTTTTCTCGGAGGGGGCGCGCGCCCCCTGCATCCGCCTTTGATCATGTCTCGTCTAATTATGTGCACGACATTTTCTTTATATCCGACCTTAAGTTCGTGCACATTTTTTAAAAATTAATTATTATTACGTTTTGAGGGGGTGTTCTTGCGTACCAGGCATTCACCATTGCATAGGCCCGAAGCGCTGGCCTTTTTGTTACGGGGCATCGAGTAGGTGGCCAAAGTTACCCGTGATGAGTTAACATCAGAGCCTCTCAAATAGCCTCTCTAGTTCCTTTTATTTGCAAAATGGAGCGCCTTGAGACTGTCTCATATTTTAATTAATGAATAAAACTTCTAAATTAGAATGACATAGTGAAAAAATGCCCCAGAGTGCGCCAAAGAGGATAAAGTCGCCATTGTTCCTCCTAACTTTTTGCGTTAAATTTCCTGATAAAATATTACCAACGTGAGAGTGTTTCTTCAACTTGACCCACTTTCAATGCAATGATTATGAGTAAATAATTGTTTAGGGAATAATCATTTAGACAGATTAGTTATCGGAGTGTGGTTTCACTATTCAAGAATTTCTAGAGTAGGAAAAGATGCATGTATTCGGATGCAGTAATGCTGTACTTCAGTAAACAAGGTTAATGATTCCTCCGTATAAATATGTTTTTCAACCTATTCCTATCTGTCACTGACAACTATTTCTCAAATAAATCTTGATCACAGTCCACTTTCAGTCTGAAAACATATTCTGGGCATTGAGTAGTAGTTGGTGTTCAATGAATATCCATTTTGTTTCTTGAATAATCTTAAAGATCGTACAATGCGAATGTTGAAAGATTCTAAAAAGTTCCCGTTATGTCACGGGCTTTCTAAGTTTTCTTTGTTAATTTGTTGTAATTGGTGATGGAATTAAATAATAATAAACAATAATTTGTAATAAAGAGCTATGTATTTTCTTGTATCAGAATATTTGCCTTAATCTTTTTCTAATAAAGTTTTTGATTTGTTGTACTAAATGGTAAATTAAAAAATTTTTGTCTTCACAAAAAATTTCCTGTTAATTCACAAATTTTTGCAGATTTGTCAGCCAATAGACCTTGAAACTCTAAGGTGTCTAACACAAATGAGCAAATTTATGGGGCATGGACTAGGCCTATTTGATTGCCTAACGTAACTGTAAAAAACTATGATTGGCCGATCAATGGCCAAATGGATAAGACACTGAACATTGAGAGATGTCTGATGTATGCATGTTTCTCGCACGGCTGTCGACTGAACGGTCGGGAGTTTGGGGCGGTTTTCTACAGATGTAACTTGAATACGCCTAAGAACCTCTTGGAAAGTCCAGCGCCCAAACCATTCCACTGTACTGCTTTGTCTTAGCTAGAAACCTATAATTTAAAGACTATGATGGTAAATGCTAAACTTTAAATATCTGGAAGGTAATGTACTATTTTTGTTTGCGATTTTAGGACGAAAGAGTTGGAACTAAGAGTAACACATGAATTTCTTTTGAAGATTTTGTAAAAAAAAAATATTCTTTCATTAACAATAGTACCGTGTTTATTCACGGAATAGTCGCCTCGGGATAATAGTTACACCCCCGTTTTGAAGCAGAGAAAAATCTTCAAAATATTTTCACCGCATAAAAGTCGCAGTTACGTTTTTGTCCTTCATTTATGTATAAAAATATTACTATAAAAAGAAAAATGCCTCTTTTTGTGTGCAACTGACGAAAGGATTGTTTAATACACTGCCGATAATTTGGAAACATTTGGTAAATTAGTAATTTTATTATAACACCAATAATGTTTTAGCATTAGAGTAAACAATATTACGTTGTAGATTTCCCCGCATAATAGTCGCATCTAGACTTTCACCATGAAAAATTGGGCGGAAAAGTGCAAATAAGAACGGCAGTTTACAATAAATAAATAAATAAATCTCTTATAAGTTTTCAAGTTTTTGTTTTTCCCTTTTCTCTCCCCCTCCCCCCCCTCTCTCTCTTAATAGGTTCATGCTGATATTTAAATTTTGTGTCATTAAAAACATAGAGATGAAGGCATAAAATTAATTTTTCCAAAATAGCTTGTTAATACGAGTAAAATAACGTGCTCTGAAGATCTTACTTTTCATTGTTCTACTTCTTACAAATTAGTAAAAGAATCGATAGTTATTACTAAAGTAAAAAAAAAAGAAAAAGAAAGAAAGAAAGCATACATAAAGAAAATTACAAATTCAGTTGTTAGATAAAAATGTCATACCTAAGGCATTTTTCGAAAAATAATTTCATTGTGTCAAAAGATTGAGCAAAAAAAGAAACATGTGTTTTGTCAACAGGGTCCCATGTCCCGTTTTATAAAGAGGCCCTGTTTTTCGCCAATAGGTACCGATGGCTATTAATCACATCAAAGTCATTGAAGTATCATAGCATAATATGAGGTATACTATAAATTGGCTGTCTTCGGCTATTCTTTTATTTTCACAGTGCTATTGACTCAAATTGCGAGAATCTATTAAATTATACGTTGGAGTCTCAGTTGAGTTAGATCTTTGGGGAAACAAGACACCTCAGGTCCTTGATACTTGATGCCATCATCATGTTATAAAGTTGTTTTATTTTACGTTATTTTATTTTACAAATTGTTTTCACAAATCTTTATTTTAGGTCGCGTAAAGTGAGTACTTTTATTTAAAAAAGTGCCCATTTTCTAGAACGATTACTATAGATTTAATTGTGTACACTGCTGTAGATTCCCTTCTTAATGAATTCGTGAAAAATTTTGACAAAATTTCAGTCGCCAAATTGTGCAACAAAACATTCCGGAATTAACACCCGACGTCTCCATTGCAGAAGAGGCCACACTCTTCACAGTTTTTATTTCGTGCGCGCGAAAAATTAGCTCCCCAATCAAGAAGTCCCGCGTCTTTATCTTACAACCTGTTGCTATGACTACGAGAGTCGAGGGAGACGTCGAGATAAGATGGTATTTTAGGAATATTCGGACACCAGTCCCGTTCCTAATTCTCTCTCAAGCGGGCCGGGGGAAAAACAAAAGATTCGCTAAGTTTTGGCAAGTTTCTGAAGAGAGCAAGTCGAAAAAATGTGTTTGGGTGATGGAAGGACGAACCCGTCAGACAACTGAAGGGCATAACGGATCTGTTTTACCGGTAAAGCATCTAATTATGGTAATATTAATGACTGATTCTCGGAAATTCATGCGAGTTTTCTAACGATTTGCTAAGGATAACCGAATATGATGTATATATTTTCATTCATATGATGTGAAAATTATGGTAATATTTAAAAATAGAACTTCATAGGGTATAAAACAAGTACATGGGCAAATTACAGTTTGATGAATTATACATAAAGTTATAAATTAATTGATCAATCTTGTACAATGCTTTCTAGCTTCTTGTGTGTTTACTGATATTTTCCTCAAAAAATTAAATTATTCTCATATCTATCATAATAGAACTATTAGATACTGCTGTGTTTATAATTTATCTTTCATGTTAACTTAATATTTGCATTTTTGTGCTTTTTGAATTTGATTTGTGGGTTAAAAGGTAGTAAGCTGGGTGTAAAAAATCATGATTATTTTAATTAAAAAATCTGATTTTTTAACCAACAGCAGCAATTAGATTAAGTAAGTTTAACTACTTTATATAAAGAGTACAGACAATTGGTAAATATCTAGTTATTGATAGTATAAATCTGTGAATAAAATATTTCTTTGGTATGCAAATAAAATAATTTTGCCCCAAGTGAATGATTTTGGAAGCATAGCAAAATCGACTGATTATGTGCTGACTTAATTTAAAAATTTAAAAGCATGTTACCATGAATGTAAAATAACATGTTACGTATCAGGAAATAAATTAATCCTTAATTTATGAAGAGTTGCAGATAAACATGAACCAAATTAGCCACTTACTGTATTAATTGGCTTTAAAAATAATTCATTTTATTATTTAGTTATTTTTTATTTATTTTAAATTAATAATTATACTTAATGTAAGGATAAATTTAGGATATTAAATGGAAGTGTATACAAGAAATATATAAACATTTTCTATTTAAAATTGACATAAAATAAAAATACAAATATTAGAGTTAAAAAATTTTAACTGTAAAGATGGAGAAAATTTTATTTTGAACTTGAAAAACTTTTCCCAACTTTACATAAAAATTGAACAAAAGATTTCATACAGGCAGTATCCTGATTGAAAGTAAACATTAATTTAATATATTATATAGTTATTAATATAGTTATTAATTTAAAATAAATTATTTTAATTTGCTTTTAAAATATTTTATTTTATTTTTAAATATGTATAACTATTTTAAATTAATAACTATACATATTTAAAATTGGCATAAAATAAAAATATTAGAGTTAAAAAATTTTAACTGTAGACATGGAGAGGTCATTGGATGGAGGAGTTAATATAGTTAATAAATATAGTTATTAATTTAAAATAAATTATTTTAATTTGCTTTTAAAATCTTTTATTTTATTTTTTATTCATTTTAAATTATTAATTATACATATTTCAAATTGGCATAAAATAAAAATACAAGTATTACAGTTAAAAAATTTTAACTGTAAAGATGGAGAAATTTTTATTTTGAACTTGAAAAACTTTTCCTAACTTTACATAAAAATTGAACAAAAGATTTCATACAGGCAGTATCCTGATTGAAAGAAAACATTAATTTAGAATATTAAATAGTTATTAATATAGTTAATAAATATAGTTATTAATTTAAAATAAATTATTTTAATTTGCGTTTAAAATATTTTATTTTATTTTTTTATTTATTTTAAATTAATAATTATACATAATGTTAGGATGAATTTAGGATGTTAAATGGAAGTGCATTTAAATTTCACAAAGGACAAAAAATATATGAACATTCTCTATTTAAAATTGGCATAAAATAAAAATATTATAGTTAAAAAGTTTTAACCGAATATTCGGTAAGAATTTCAACCGAATATTCGGTATTTGGCAAAATATGGTATTCGGTGCATTCCCTATTTAAAAGCAAAGATTTCAAAAATGAAAATTTACAGAAATGTAAATCACATGGAATAACAGTAATATTATTATACACAAACCTCTTTCATCTTGTGAGCCACAGAAGTTGAAATGTATCAAGGACCAATCAAGTAGTTTGTTCTTTTAAGTAATAATATGGTCTTAAGAACAATATGTTAACCCTCTAACGCGCAGTGTGTCCGCTCCGGGAACGCGAAACCCTGACGTTTTGACTGTTGCCAGTCACGAAGAATAGATTGGATTTCTATAAAAATAGTTGCGGGTGACATAGCTGCACGAGAATCCTTTACTTTTTAGCACGTCATTTCCCGTAAAAAATGGTCGCGATTATTTTTAACAGCACTGACATCTGCCGAAAGATGGAAGAACGCAAGAACAGCTGGACAGATTGCCCTATGCTGAATAAAGGGCAGATATTTTTTTGACGACAGCTGGCTGTGCCGGCACAGCCAGCTGCGTAAAAAAAGGGTCTCTAGATCTGTGGCACGCGATGAACGTTTCGATCGTCCGCCATCTTGCTGGTAGTTAAGTCGAGCGATGGAAACGGCTGCCCTTTTTTCAGCATTGGGAAAGGGTTGCGCCTCAAAGGGTTAAAGACTCATTGATGGATGTAATGACACAATTCCAGACATGTATTTATAGGTTTGTTTGCAAATGATGGCACACATAGAAAAGGCAACTGGGTGATTCCACAGTATTGCAAGCATATATGTCATGCCAGCAACAAGTTTTATTAATCATAACTAAAGAAAAAAACGAGTTAGATGAATAGTTCTTTTTTTTTAAATAGTACGTTATATTATAAAAAAGAAAAATTGCTCACTCAATTCAATTTTTTGTGCTCTAATGCACTGTTATGCTTTTGTGGAATCAAACTTATTGCGGACATGACATAACCGATCACAATACTGTAAAAGCAGCCAATTATCACCCAAATAAAAGTTCTTTAAAATATGATGGCACATATTCCTGATAGTCAATTATTAAATTATAATTTTTTCTGAGGCCATGTTTATGGCAGTTGAAAACAAACCTGAAATAATTAATTATTGTGATTAATTCCTTTTCTTAAAAATTGAATTTATAGATTCTGATTCCTGTTTTTCAACAAGCGACTGGGTTGGCGGTTGAATGGTGCCAAGGCAGGTTGGCATGTGCCAAGAGCTAATAATGGCCCGAGGGCCAGCGGTTGTGCATCCTTGATTTAAATCAAAGATTTAAAAAAAATCAATTGATTTAAATCATTGGCACCCTGTTAAAAAGTTCATTTTATAAATATTTTAACTCCATAAAGTACAAAATCTGCTTAATCAACCTCATCACTTTTACTAGTATAATTTTGAGATAAGATTTTTGAGATTTTCATTTTGAGCTTGAAAAACTTTCCTGACTTTACATAAAAGCTGAACAAAAGATTTCATGCAGACAGTATCCTGATTGAAAGAAAAAAAATGGGGATGGGGGGAGAATTACACTATTTATATATTTTTAAGAGGTTTCATTTAAATTTTAGTTGTAACCATTTTTAGGATCTTGAAATTTCACAATTCGCTTTAAACTTAAAATTAATTACAAAGGTTATCGCAGTATAATTTTACTGACAAAAAGCTTAGTGGAAAATATAATTTAATTCTTAATATCAGTAATGAACTCAGTACGATGGAATTAGTGTTCATTTTGATGGATATATAGAGCACATTGAAGTCAATTTCAGTTAAATGATTCAGTTCTTAATTACAGCTATTCTCTATAGTAAAAAAAAGAGAAAAGATTATTTCGAGTTCATCAACTACAAAACTGGATTCTCAAACCCCTGAAAAATCTTTTATTCTAATCAGATTCTAGCTAAATGCTTTTCATCTGGTTTTTAATTTTCATTTTTTTATGGGGACCCCTTTAACACTATTTTAGTCAGAAAAGTAATTACAGTACATGAATGTTTAATATTTTTTGCTTTCAACTGATCAGAATCCAAAGTCAAATGCAACAGCTGTTTTCCTTTAATGAAAATGGTCTTTTCACATAAAAAAAGAAAGAAAAAATGGATAAAAAGAATGCCATCACATTGTTCAACTAAATAATAATTATTATAATAATAATTAAAAAAAACTCTGGATTTTTAAAAAAGTAATTTTTTTAGTAATGATGCAATTAAAAGTATTTTTTAATTAATTTACGTAATTATTTTAATTATGTACAAATAATGGCTGATTTTTAGGCTTAATCTGAATATATTTTTTATATTAAAAATATAGGAGCCATGGAAGGCTAGCCAGAGGCGTATGCAAGGGGGGTGGTTAAGGGTTCAACCCCCCCCCCCTGTCAATTTTTTTAACAAAATGTTCATCAAAAATTGAAAATTTTTGGCTTAAATATTACGCATTTTAACACGAAGTTATATCTCAGGGGCGTAGCCAGAAATTTTTCATGGGGAGGGGGGGGTTACGACTACCGCAACTCACATATATGCATATACATGTGTATGATAAGGGAGTGAAGAATATACATTTTGTATGGCAAAAAATTCCTCATGGGGGGGGGTTATGACCCCTCTAACCCTCCCCCTTGACTACGCCCCTGTTATGTCTATAACCCCCCCCCTTGAAGGAAGTCGGCATACGCCACTGAGACTAGTTATATGGTTTTAGTAAGCTATGCAATATGTTTAACTGAGAAGTACTGTTGTAAATGAAATTCTAGTTCCTGAACAGTAACATCCTAAAACAGTAAGATTTAAATGGATAAAAGCACACTCTATGATAATGGGAAACGAGCTAGCAGACGGATTAGCAAAACAAGCAGCTATTTACAATAGTAATTTTATCACTAAAAACAAAAATGGTAGTCGCCTCCAAGAAATAGCAAGCGTTTCACTTCCAAGCCCACTATCTTATCTAAAATACATATTAAAAAAGGACAAATTAGAAAAATGGAAAATATCATGGGACACAGAAGTTACAGGCAGGTATACTTACCAATACTTTAAAAAACCATCAGAGGATTTTCTTTTAGAACACAGGAACCTTTACCTTTTTTTTACCAATCATGGACCATTCCCAGAATATTTTTTAAAAATAAACAGAGCCTCCTCCGATCATTGTAAATGCAATATGCAAGGAAATTCATTACATTATTTCACTAATTGTAAATTATTAAAGCAATACAGAGTTTTAAAATCACCTTCACAAAGTAATGAGCAGTGGGCTGCATATGTATTAAAAAATAAAAACTTATGCAACAAAATAATAAAAGGGATTGAAGAACTACAAAATAATCAACCCAAGTATATTCATCTGATTGATATAAGACCTCATACACCAGTAAGTGATTCAGATTAAATAAATACAAGAATTTCAGTTGATAAAAACCACGTAAAAACTCTTAAATAGAACAATTTTTTGTAATTATGAATTTATTAGCATTATTTCCTGACATAGAATTTTTGTTGCTGCTCTTATTTCGTTAGATTTAAAAAATACACTTCTCATATCGAAGCCTAAATTTATTTTTCAGTATATTATTATATGTATATGTATGCTTTCAAAATTTAAACTTTCTTTCTAAAGCACATTTTTGAATATTGGTTATTGGTTGTATTTATTTATGTTTAATTTTTTCAAAATTACTTTTTAAGTTTATCATTCTCAAGCCTATTGTTTACTTTTTGATATTTATTTACTTTTTTTAACTTTCAAAATTGTTAAAAAAAGAAGAAAAAAAGAACGTGTTAAATATATGTATCTATGGTCAAATGTTACTAAGAACAATATTGTGAGCAATTGTAAACCATTGTAAACTAACTGCCTTTATATTGTATAACACTGATGTATTTTACCAATTGTAATCCAAAAATTGTGCTGCAAAAAAATAAAATAAAAATGAGGGAAACCGCTGCTTGCTGGACCTGAGCCTAGAGCTAGGGTTCAGCAGCACAGTAGGACACTTCAGGAATTAAAACAGGCTTTAAACCAAATAGGTAGGCCGTTCCTGAAGGTAGTATCCTATAGTATCCTGAAAAATCTTCGTTTGACCAATGTTTACCAAAAACAAAAAACTTCGTTTAAACTATTTATTTATTTATTTTATTTTATTTATTTATTTGAGTAAAAAATCCCCAGCTTTATTAGCTGTTATAAGTATCCATTTTTAATAACTTTAACGGGCAGTATAGAGCTTACATAATAAGATAAGACACAGTTGGTTTTTTAAACCACCACACTACATTTTTAAAGAAAATGAAAATTTTGTATAAAAAGTAAGACCTTTAAGAAATGCTAAGGTCCGATCTTCTTCATTTTACCAATATATCTGTGAGACTATAGATACGTAAATAATTAATACTCCCCTTTGAAACTCAACTGCTGGAGGATATGATGAAAATGCATTGATGTAGGAGAAGATAGACTTCCCAAAGGATCCCAATGTTGAAAAAGTGCAGGCGTTGCCATCGCTCAATTTAACTACCAGCAACATGATCGTCGATCGATTCACGAACCGCATGTTACAGAGCTACAGATTTTTTTTGCCACAGCCACCTACGTGGCGGCAGCTAAGTGTGGTAAAAAAAGTCCTTTGTAAAAAATCGGCATTCTGTTGTCCTGTAAAGTAATTAAAAATTGATGCTAACTGTATCGAATGGAGCTGAAGATTTTTTAAAGTAGGAGCTAGAGATGTTTAAAGCGACTGCTTTAACAATTTGCTACATGCCGTCCCCCGGGAGCCAAAATATTCGCAAAGTAAACGTTCATTCAATAAATACATCACCCATTTCAAACAACTCCTGTCAGAAACTCCAACCTTTTAAAACCGGTTGAATCTCCCAGAGAAGACCGTTACTGTCAATTCTATTATCCTTTGCCCGTATAAATTTTCCTCGGGTTCTGTAAACTGCTACATACCACAAACCTCTTTCCCAAACGAAGTCGCTGACAGCCCGAACGACTCGAGTCCCTACATCGGGCCTCTAACTGCCTTCTTACGCCGATGGATTTGCCAGTAAACAAAACTCCCTTCACCCGGGATTAACTTCATTTTGCAAACATACGAAATTCTGAAAAAAATACTTTTTTTGAGCGCCTGTTTATCGGTTTGCGTTATCTTGTATTTATAAGTTGGAAGGGGTTCCTTAAGATTTGTTGAACCCTCTCCCCAGCAGCTGAGGGATCTAAAAAAATTACTTGTCAATTGATAAAAACCAAGGATGGAAGGAAATCCGTTGAATTACATGTTATGGTTTGAAGCAAGTTTTTTTTTTACAGTTCCCTTCCACAAAATAGGCATTTTCTCGTGTTTTCCCAAAAAATGTATTTGCGATTTTTACCCATTTTTTTTTAAGTTACACAACAGCTGTTCAGTTAGAGCAAAAGTATTTTTTTAGAGTCAAATAATCTTTAACTGAAGTGACTTATTTTTATTCTTAAATTAAAGCGGGGATCAAGAATTTAATTAGGGATTTTGTTTTCGAAATTTTTCCACATGTAAAATATTAAGCCTAAATTTTAAATCCATAAACCATTAGCATTGACTATTTTTTCTCTGTTTCTTTCTTATATTTAAAAAATTATTATTATATATATTTCTAAAATCTACATGTTATGACATGTAAGTAAAAATTGAAAGGAAGCATTATTTTGAAAGAGTTTCTAGTTCTTGCGAGTTGAACTTTTATAAATGTAAGAGTTCTACCAGTTAAAGGCTTTTATTCAATTGTAAAAGTTAATACTTATACAATTAATGAACTTAACTTGATAAAATCCTCTAATTTAGGCCTGAGAGTAGTTTTTATTATTATCATAGTAGTCGCTGTCATTCTGAGATCCCTGTCAAACTGAGCATGCGTTTATGTATGAATAAATATAAACGCTATCAGGTCTTCATCCGGTCTCCCCAGAAGTCACCACGTGAAGGTTACAGGAGTCGCAAGAAACAATGCCTCTGGGTTGTTTTTTCCTGATGTGCCATTCATACCTGATGAAGCGTGGGAAGAGCTCTGCCAACCAAGAAGTCGAAAAGAATATAATCCACCCCAACACTATCAGGGAAAACAGGGGACTTCTTCCAACATCTGGCCCACTTCCCCACTTTCGGACCTGTAGAAAACTTTCACCCGTGATCAAAGAGGACCTTCTCCCCTTCTACCTTAAAAAATAGACGAAAAGACCCATAAAAAAAGTTGTTTTTCGGCAGGAGAGAAACTTTCTAAAAAATACATACAGGTGGGAGTTCGTCCTTGGGAATATTTTCACTCGACCCCTCTCAGTAAACAATGGTCTTCTCTCCAGGCCTTGAACCTTGCTTGCATCACGGTTTTTGAAAAACCCGGATACTCGCCAGTAGCTGAGGAGTCCGATGGTTTTGGTGACACATATCCTTGACGTACGTTTGATTTTTAAAGTAAGCCTGAATTGCGGACCAACCTCAGATGTACATCTGTTAAAAACATGTTATTCTTCAGTTTGGGCATTTATGTAAATGAAAAGTAAACGTATATCGGACGGAATAATGATAATCACCATTACAATAGCACCAGTGGCAGATGGATACAAGGAGGTTGCGGTGCCTCCTTGACTGCACTTGAACCTAAAAAATTAGCTTCGTTCATTAGAAAATGTTACTAATTCGTCAATAGATAGCGTCAAAACATTAAGGCCGTTCTTTAGAGAAATCATGTAACTTTTAAAGAGCTTTTTAAAGAATTTAATTGCACTAAGGACTCGAAAAAATTTTGAATGTCTCTTTTGAAGTTGTACTATCAA
Organism: Cheiracanthium punctorium; assembly: GCA_038373885.1. Classification (NCBI taxonomy): domain Eukaryota; kingdom Metazoa; phylum Arthropoda; class Arachnida; order Araneae; family Cheiracanthiidae; genus Cheiracanthium; species Cheiracanthium punctorium. Next base: position 467,300 of record JAWZYV010011930.1, on the reverse strand, counting down.
CTATTACAAACAATAAACTTATAAGAGTTACGAAACACTCGGGAAAAGAAAATTCTAAACATCCGGAATTTTGCAATATTTCCTTATGCAGGTAACACTTCGGTCATTTTGGAAGGCAAATTTTGTGTTTAAGAATTTTCGCTGAACTTGCATGAGATGAGACACATCAGTTGACTGTTAATATTAGTTTATAGTTCAGTTAGTGAAGAAGTATTATGAATTTTTCGAGTGTATAACATCACTAGTTTGTTTTTAAAGCTTTTAAAAAATCATGTGACGCCTTTTTAAAAGGAACACCCTTAAACAGATATGTAAAATTCAGAAAAAGAAGAAATGGTTTTATTTTCTTAAGAATGAATCCACCGAGTGTTCTGAAATAGGGTAAAAATAGAAGTTATTTTTGCTCTAATACAAGTTCAATCAATTGCGTTTGTATGCGGGAAGGGTCTGGTAATTAACATATCACTAAACTCAGGTTTGACTTGTTTACTCAAGGTTACTGAAAATACGTAGTGATAAAAGATTCTCAACTGTGTCCTGTGTCTTTACCAAGTATGGGTCTCATAAGGATCCATTGTGACTGAACCCAGATACTTGACTCCAGCAGAGCATTTAAATACATGCTGGGTTGTGTTGTTGTGTGTTAAGGCAAACCTGCACGCGGAGTATCTGCCTAGGATGGGGGGGGTGCCTTGGTAGGAGGACTTTCTAAGGGGTTTTAACGCGTATTCACGTTACATCTGGGGAAAACCTACCAAAACTCCAGACCGTTAGATCGACAGCCACACGATGGGACCCGAACCCGGAACCTTCACATCTTGGCCGTCTACCATTTTCAGTGGCATAACCACTGTGCCATGGTGAGGCAAAGACATGCTGGGAAGCAACACTGGTTACATAAGGGAAACATATGTAATTTTGCATATCATTTTGCTTATACAGAATTTGTTCAGAGTTAAAATGCTGAGACGGTACAGCCAAGTTTATTAACAACCAGCCTTTGCTTCATTGGATTGATTGTTTCCTTTCTATTTTTGCACCCACCAGTTTGATCACACCTTCAAAGTCTAATTAGTTTTTATATAATTAAAATAAACGTGCTATGACAAAAACCTAAATAAAACCATTGTATGAAAAGAAATTTGGTGAACCATCTTTTACATTGAAAAATTTAGTTTCACGTAGAACAAGCTATTATTTTAGAAATCAATGTAAGTAATTAGTTCTACATTTGAATAATTTTTGTATGAGTATTTAATGCTTATTAATTTGTATATAAAAACCTGCATGCTTAGCTTGATTATGTGCAATGCCTTTTCAAATAATAACACAAAATTCCTTTTAAATAAAGTATACAAATAATAAAATAAAGAAAGAGACTCACTGCGGACTAAAAAAAATTCTGATAAACTCAATCAAAAAATTGTTTTAAGGCCTTTAAAAGACTTCAATGAAAAAACTTTTGAAGTTTTCAGATATTACATGCACGAATTTACTGATTTTTGGTTGTTATTGATCTTAAGTAATTTGAATTCGTTCAGTTTTTCTTGAAGTAAAAGTATTATTCACATATTTTATAGTAACTTTTATGAATGTAAATAACATTCGGTTAAATTTCAAAGCACCGAAAACCATCTGCTCCTAAAATGATTAGATTTAAACAAATTTGTTAAAATACAGAATATAAGATAAAACATTGTTAAGTAATTTATATAATATATTTGTAATTATTTTTAACGAAATCTTTATATTAATTTGTTTTTAATATATAGGTCATAAATTGTAGCTATACGAAGTTTTATTGCATCAAATTTCATTATAGAACTCGTAGTGATTTATTTTTTTGAGTGCAGGTGTGAAATTTTATGCATATTGAACATTCACAGAGTTTTGTTCTACTTGTAAAACGTCTGTCTTATTTCCTGCCATTGAAAATAATACTTTAAAAAAAACTTTGAAATTAATTTTAAACTAACCGCACTTCTCTTGTCTGCATTTTGCAATAATAGTTGCACACTAAACTTTAGAAGTGGGTGGGAGGGAGGTCAAAGGTCGCAGATCAGAACGTTATCCGTTGTTGTTTAGCTGCTTTCCCCACTGCCCTCGTTCCAAAGCCAGATATTGAGCCTTACCTTTAGTCTGAGCAAATATTTAGTTACCGAAAAACGAAATTTCTTACGCCTAGTCGATGTAATGATGTTTATTATGTGATAACACTTGCCGAAAGACGGACTGGTGAAAATGAGTGAAGATCGTCTCTTTAGTCGCACAGTAGTTTTTGTCGCTGTTTATTAAAATTAAAGTAACAGAGCATTTCCTATCCTAGTTGCGAAAATAAACAGATGCACAGAACTCTCTAAAGTTCGTTCACGCTATGACTAAAAATGAAATCCAAATCACGATGTTGTGTTCGCTGAGCCAGCCCTTCAGCTCCTTATGTACCGACTGCGTTAAAAAAAATTACTTCAGTAAATACTCATTACAACCGCTTACTTTCAGAATTACTGCCAAATATTTTATTCGATTTTCTGAATATCATGGATGCCTGTTCTATGAAACAAAATGTTTTTATTTTATGTTTTCTTTGCTTATTTATAACCATATCGGGGCAACTAAAACCATACTTCACAAGAAGTATATACTTCAAATTTGTACTTTTCTGCTTCAGCTTTCATGTTTTTCATGTGCTTTTTTGAAGAAGATTAATCAACTGTTTCAAAAAAAAATGAAAAGTATTTGTTTCATTTTTTTAAAAATAAAACTTTATTTTGTAGCGAATGGAAACACCTCAGTTTATAAATTGCTGCAAGGTGATCCGCTCGATCGTATGTGTAGAATTTATTACGTGAAATTAGCTAGTTTTAGAATTTTTCTATTTTTTGACTCACTCAGCTCTCCATTGGTCATTTAATACCCATCACAAAGAAAATAATAAGTTTCATTTGGTTATATTTTGTAGAATTTCTAATGCTTATTATTTTTACTAATTCTCTCTTATGCTATTCAGTACCATTATGTTATTCAGAACCGATTTTCTGTTTCGTCTTCATGAAATAAAAAAAAAAAGTATTTCGAGTTGATAGTTTTAAATTTTTTAAATTTTATTTCGTAAGAAAGGGTATTTTTTGTATAAATTTATTTTGTTAAAAGAGACTTCTCTGTGTTTACAAGGCAATTGGACCAAATTAAATGAAGTATTACGCTGACAAAATTATGTCACTGTGTAGTGCTTTGTCATCAAAACTGGAAGAATTAATTCTAATAAATTACACTACGTAGCACTATTTTCGTTTCTGGGTAATCAATATCACTTTCTAATTAGTTTTACCATAAAACATGAAAAAACTATACATCCCTGCAAAATCTTTGCTTTTGTGGTCAGGACAACGAAAAGTTGAAATTTGCATACTGTCATTGAGGAAACATACGAATTTTCTGGTTTCTCATTATTGATAGACAAAAAGGAAACATTATATTTCAAAGTAATAGTATATTTTAACTAAAATTCTACAAATTGATGACAAGGAACCTAGAAATGTGTAGTTTAGCAAGTGTATGTTATATCACTTTCACGAAAAATGCAAAGTTGGGCCGCTATGTAAATACCTTTGTGACTGCCACAAAAGCGAAGCTTGAAGAGTATAACTACTCTTTTCAACATATTAACTTGCTCCGTAATTAAACAAAAGCAAATAATATCTAACCAGAAACAAAACTACACTCATGTCCATAAATTAAGGATAATTCAGAATCACACAGAAATTGATCTCTAAAATAAAAATTTCACCTGTGGAATGATCACACACATCTGGAAGAAGAATATGCAAATTACAGGAAACCACCAGATGGCGTGGATGGTACGTCACAATGACGAGAGTGTAAGAGAGGGGTATATAAGGAATGGTGGCAAAGAAGTAAAATTGTTCACAAGCGCTGTGAAAGCCTTTCAGTGCAAAAACCGCACAGTTATGGCACAAAGGAGGCATTTGGATGATGTTTTACGTGGCAGAATTATCGGACGACTGGAATGTGGACGTACCCAGCTGGAAGTATCCGAGGAACTTGGAATCGCCCAGAGTGTCATCTCCAGGCTTTGGCAACGATTCCAAGATGATGGTAATGTGAGTAGACGTTACAGCACAGGTCGTCCCCGAGTTACAACGCCGAATGAGGACCGCTATTTGGCAGTTACTGCCAAAAGAAATAGACGGAGTACAGCATCAGACCTGTCTCGTCAGCTCTCTTCAGCTACCGGTACGACAGTTTCAAGGCAGACCGTGTACAGACGCTTAGGGCACATTGGTCTATATGCTCGTAGGCCTGTCAGATGTGTTCCACTTACCGCACTCACTGTCGCCTGCGATTAACCTGGAGTAGAGAGCATGCATCGTGGACACCGCAACAGTGGTCTTGTGTGATGTTTTCCGACGAGTCCAGGTTTAGCTTGGAGTCTGATTCTCGCCGGACATTCATCTGGAGAACGCCAGGTACCCGTTACCACCAAGAGAACACCATTGAAAGACACCGTTACGGTGGTGCAGGATGGCTCGTTTGGGGAGGAATTATTCTTGGTTCCAGAACTGACCTGCATGTTGAGAGTGTAACGATGACAGGCCACATCTATCGGGATGTCATTCTGGAACAACATGTACGTTGCTTTCGGGGCGCCATGGGTGCTGAATTAGTGTTTATGGATGACAACGCCCGTCCTCACCGTGCAAACATTGTAGACGAATGCCTTCAATTGGAGGATATCACCCGTATGCATTGGCCAGCATACTCACCGGACTTGAATCCAATACAGCATGTGTGGGATATGCTTGGCCGACGAATTGCAGCCCGTCAACCCCCTCCCACCTGTCTACCGGAACTTCGGAGTGCATTGCTTGATGAGTGGTGTAATATTCCCCAAGATCAGATTGATCATTTGATACTCAGCATGCCTAGGCTTTGTCAGGCCTGTATTGCATCGTCCGGGAGACATACTCCGTATTAACCATCCTACTAACCATGTTATACTGTTTTTTGTAAATAGGTTCTTTTTTGAAATTTGGTCAAGGGAGTAAAACTTGCAATTTTTATTAATTATGTCAAACATATAGCATCTTTTTTGCTCTTTACTTTTTGTTTAATAAATAGACTTTACAAATAAGTCAAATTTGTTTTGCTTCTTTCTCTTTCTTTGCCTGAACTTCATTACCCTTAATTTATGGACATGAGTGTATTATAAAAGTTTATTACATTGTATTGTCAAAGAATTAATACTTATAAATTATTGCTGAATTAGAAGATAAAGCCTATTGATGAGACAATTACAACGAGTGATTGAAAAAATATGTCTATACTCAGCAGTGGCGTATGCAGACTTCCGTCAAGGGGGGGGGGGGTTATAGACATAACTTTGTGTTAAAATGCGTAATATTTAAGCTAATAAGTGAAAATTTATGGACATTTAGTTACAAATTTTTTGACAAGGGGGGGGTAACCCCCAACCCCCCCTTGCATACGCCACTGATACTCAGTATATTTAATCTTCGCCCACTTAAAATAAATAACATCATATTCAATTTTTATTATATACCTAAATCGAATTTCATGCTCTTCCGGAAACGTAGGGAAACTTTTCGCATCCGAACGATTTCATTTTGTGGGAACAAGCCCTCTTATATCGCTTCATGCAGAGAAAATCAATTTATTTGTGAAAAAAAAATATAAATAAACTTTGTAATTTGGAAAAACTATTTTAAAAGAATTGGAATCACAATTTTCCCTTCAAAGCCTGTCAACCGTGACCTCAGTATGACGTCTATGTCAACTGAGATACCTACTTTCGTCACGCAATTGATGATTATAATTATTATTATTATTATTTTTTTTACTCTCGGAAATAAAATAGGGCTGAAAATTGCTGCCTAATTAAACAGAAATAAATACTGCCTCGCTAGAAAAAAAAAAAAAAAAAAAAAAAAAACTTTAAACAAATTGTTACATAGTGTTATTACTGAATTAAAACTTAACAAGTTATTATTGAATTAAAAAAGGATGGATGTCTATTGGTGGGAATTTATCAACCTTCAGAGACTTCTTTTAAAATAAGTTCGAGCACTCGTTTCTCTTCGGTGCGGTCGTGGAATCTGGGAAAAGAGGACAAGAGTTTATCAAAGGAGCCCTTTGACCGGCTCGAAAACTGAGGTTTATTCGTGTACTGGATCTCGATAACTCTGGTTTATCAAGTGAGTCACAATTTCTTAAATAAAAAAGGGTGAGCAGTGTATATTCTTGGAATAGACCTTAAACGAGCTCCCATAAGCTTGTTTACGCGTGGGGAAAGAAAGAAAGAAAGAAAGAAAAAATCTGATTTTATTTTTTTAGCATTCAGCTCCAGCTGACATAGTTATATGCTCTGAGATACTGATTCTGAAAAGTACCATTAATTGAGCATCTTGCTTAATAATAGACTGTTGAAAAATGATTGCGCTAGAAAAACATACTGGCTTAGATGATTTTTATATACATACTAGCCGTCTACGGCGACCAGTTGGTTCGCCATCTTAATAAATCTTGCTTGGAGAGAATCCTGTTTTCTGCTTCCTTGGCACTTAAATCTCTTAGATTCTGAATGGAATTTAAAATTAAGATGGTTACAAACAGGAGCGGCCCTAGGGTAAGCGTAGAGACCCCTGTTAACATAAAAAGACGCCCCTTTAATGCTCTACTTAGTTTTTGTGTTCGAAATGAATCTCCTTGGAAGCCGGCCCCAGATGCGATGCTTACTGTTTCGGGCCGTCCCTGGTTGCAAAAATAAGATGGTTAAATGATAAAAACCTACAAAAGGAACAAATTATTTTCGTCCTATATTAATTCTGAAGAGCTTCTGGATATATTGGCCTTTATTAAAAAACGGAAAGGGAAAAAAAAAAGTAAGAAAACCTGAAACGCTTTCAGATTTTAAATACGCACTAAAGTGCTATATATTAAAAGCGTATTATAATCCATGGGTCTTCCCTATTTTCGTTCCTTCTTTCATTAAGTTGGAAAGTATATATCATTATTCATGAGTGTGATTAAACAAAATAAAAATTGATATTTCCAACATCCTTTTTCTGGATGTAATACATTAAAAATAGATGGAGGAAAGCTGCGCAGAAAAATGCACAATTCCAACTGAATGAAAATTTCAAAAACTTATTCTCAGATGTATTCAGCAGACGATAAAATTACGATAAATTGCGCCAAGCTTTAGAATCATCTCCTCAAAATTGCACATCAACCACTTTATTTTTCGCCAAATTAAAAAGTTGCACATTTTAGTCTCGGAAAATTTCCAAATCCTATTTTTCTTTTGAGTATAAAACATTTCATTCCTGCTCTGATTTCACATGCACACGATACTTTAATTAAAAAACAACCTTACAAATAATCTAAACAAAAAAATCGTTATTCTTTTATTTTTACTTATTAAGAGTCTGAATCATTTAATAAACATGCCAAATAGGGCAACCTAGATATGCTTAAATTCTCACGCATTCCACTGCGGGGTTACAATTGCGAAATAGCGAAGCAAAAAAATGAGCCTTTTGCGTTTCGATATCTCATAAAATAATTCGAATTTCGAAAAAATCGCATCGAGGTATGTTGTTACCCGTCCTGGAGAATTTCCATACAAAATTTGGTAGGTCTACGATCACCCGTTTCGGAGCTACGCGAGACACAGACAAGCTAACTAACTAACGGACAGTTTACACATTGTTTTATTTATATAGATTTGTTTTACATGCTTCAAAACGTCTGTTCAAAGTTAATACTAATTGTTTTTCGTAAACTAAAACTGTTAAACGGATATTTTTGATTACTGTTATTATTATTTTACTTTTGTGACTGTTTGGTATAGGAAGGTATTCCCCTCCCTTAAAAAAAAAAAAAAAAAAAAACACCAAAACCTCTGTATTTTTGCTGAGAAATTTGTAATAATCAGAACTCTTTGAGAGGAATTCTACCTTTTGAAGATAACACTTTCCCAACTGCCTAACATTCTTTACATTATGAATTGTAATGTTAACCCTGTGAAAAGAGTACGATTATAAAAAACGATTCCTTTACAGTACATCTTACAATTGCTGTGCTTGACTGAACTCAAAAAACGCAGCAATCCTAACATTAGTTTTAAAAAAATAACGTCACATGCACTTGGTATTTAAATTTTTAATACATATATGCCAGAGTGTTAAAAAACTTCCAGTTTCGTTTCATAATAGAACTATATCTAGTATGATATTAGTTGTTAAAATTTAAAAAAAATAACCTAGCAATAAATAAAGCGTGGATGTGCGGATGAAGTACTTTTCTTAATATTTTTAACTTTTGACATGCTTTTTTGCATGCATTGGGAAAAAAAATGAATAATACCTTTCAATATACCTTTTACTACAATTTATTATATAGTCTATATTTATTGCACAAGCCAACTACATAGCTAACTGATCTAGAAAAAACAGGCGAGCTAATCAATAATAATAATATAATAAAGACCTGCATGTAGGGTTCACATTGAGACTGTATTACAGTATACAAAAAATACGAAAGTGATAAACTTTTGTTTGACTTACTTGCCTGTACATGTCGTTTCACTGTCAGAAGACAACCCTTTCCGCACAGCAAACTAGCAGGAGAAATTTGCCCGTCTTGCCACCACTGCCTGTGCATGTTGTTCCACTGTACAAGTCTAACCTTCCAGGTTGAGTATTCTTGCAGGAGTATTAGAAATAGATCTTAAAATCTGCATAATGTTATTGTTTTTATTTTTTAGTTTTACAAGTTAATGATCGAGAAAAAGGTTTATAGTAGACGATAGACGATACAGACTGATTTTTTTTCAAGATCAAATATTTAAATAACTTCAAATTAAAATGAATATAATACGTAGATATTTTTAATTACTTGTTACACTTCTAATTGTTTTGAGTAATTTTAAGTTTACTGTAAGATTTTATTTGAAAAGAATAGAAAGCTGTTGTATTTCGTGTAAATAATTTTCGTATTAGCTGTATTTATGCATTTTGCAATGTATCTGGGGCTAAAGCGTTCGATTTTTATTTCAATTTCAATTCAATTCACCAGCATTATGCAATATTACGAAATAGACGAAGCGGCTTTGGTTGATCATAATAATACAGTACATTATCAGGAATTCTGATAATCGTGCAAGTTGAAGGAGGTTTGATGGTTTGATCAGACACCATACGTAACGATCCCGCCTTTTTTCTATATTAAAATTTCTTCGATTCGAGTGTATCTCTTGACATGTAATCCAAAAGTTCTTGTTGGTGGTGGTTCCAAATGGCTGAGATTCACATTTTCGTTTCTCCAACAAAACTCTTCAGAATTGGATTAAGTATTTTAGCTATCTACAAATTATTCTCGTTTTACCGATGGTAACACTTGGATGCTGATTGTATTCTTTATGAGGATTATCATGGAATCCATCCAATGACAAATTAAAATTCTGAGCAGTTCGTGATCGTCTGGTTCTATTTCTCATATCCTGTAGGTACTCGCTGCTGTACCGCTTCTGAAGCTCTGGCTACAACAGCTTCCTCATGCAGAGTCCCAAGTCTCTTAGTTGTCTGTTCAGGAGTTTCTTGTTTACGCTGTTGTTTTATTTACTTAGTCATTGATTGTACTTATGCAACCATTTTGCGCCCCTTTCGAGTCATTTTTATAAGCAAAGAAAATCACACAAATCAAGAAAGGCTTAAATTGTTCTCTTTTTCTCTTCTAATTCTATTCTGATATCAGATTCTCAAATAAAAATAACGTTTAAGTTGCCAGACGCCCGCAAGAAAATTAAAAAATGAATAAATAAATAAAAGTAAGCATTAGTAAAAATATTTAAGCAGACGATATTCTGCATTCACTACCAAAGTATAGAAGAAAGTAAATTTTTTTAAGATCTGTTTCCTGGCAGACGATATTTTCGGTTTCACTTCTAAACTAAAACCTTACAGAGGGGAAAAAATATGGCGGGGTATTTATTCCCAGCATAATTGGAATTTGAGAATTTTCAGAATTACTTCACACGCGATGCAAATTTTGTGTCAAAGTATTACTTATGACATCAAAATGACCTCACTGTCACTAACGTACCTAACTTTGTCTCTCAGTTGCTCACTTCGTTTTACTCTCGAACATCAAAAAGAAGCTTTATGCGTCTGAAAATACCGAAAATTTGCTAAAAATTGGGGAACGGGCGTACATTTATGCCCTTATTCTCCATAAGGGCATAAACGAAATTCAAGTTAGCACAAGTTACAGGATTAGCGTGCGGATTCACCAAAAAGGTCACACTCGTTTTAGTTTAACAAATGAACTGTCACAGTCTTTTTGTAAGCTTGTCTGTGATTGGTCAGATTAATTAGGGTTTTTCTTTTGGCAACATTGAAGAGATCCAAGTTCATAGAATTTACGAATTTGTTCTTTCTATGCAGCGGCTGACTGATATATGTTCTCATCGCAATGAAAAATCTCAGCTCTGGGTAATTTGGAAAATATGTTACCAGATATGCGAAGAAAAGAAAATTCAAAAGTGAGAATAGGCTTATTCAGAGTATTTTTATCTTTCAAATCAGAGTGTTTTAAAACTTGAAATGAAAGGAATTATTCTTTGACTTCTTTTTACGTTCTGCGCTTAAAAGTGCATTAGTAAGTTTATGCTAACAAAATTTGAAGAAAAAATTACCTCACGATCAAGATAATTTCGCAAACATGAAACATGGAGCCAGATGAAAAGATATAAAACAATTGCGAGACAAAAGTTTACTGAGGTAAGCAGATACACATATATTTATTTGTATTTAATTCGTATAAATTATTTTAATAAATCTCCATTCCCGTGCGAAGGACTGGTATTTCTGCCAGTATATATAAAATATTAGAGTTCGACACATTAATGTGTCCCTCTTATACTTTTTTAGGATAATTCGATTACATAATTCTTGTTTTACGCTGCAGTCCAAATGCAGTGCCTACTGTAGCATTAAAAACGATTCCTTTTTTTTCAGTTTTTTCATACTTATTTTATTTTTCCAGAACTTTTTTAAAACGTTAACTGTGAATTGGAATATTTTTAACCCCCTCTCAGTATTCGAACTGCGCTGATATATAGCTACAAATATTTTATGTTTTATTAATATAAGAATTAATATTTTTAGTGCTCTTTTGAGCTTTTCTCAAGCACTATAAGTACCCTTTACTGCAGCATGATAGGGATCTAAAATGTTAACACTTTTTTTTTTCCAAACGATATGTATAAAAATATTTAAGTAAATAAAGAGGCATGCAGAAGGAACAACGTCAAACGGTCTTTTATTTTTATATTTTGAATCATTCATGTTTTAGTGTCCTTAATCCTTAATATCACCTGTTTGAAGAAAGTAAAGTAAACAACAAATCTCGCTACCACGGGCAGACATCTTGACGCACCCCTTTGAAATGAATGCTTCCGTGGATACAAAAAAAAAAAAAAAAAAAAAAAAAAAAATCTCGAATCAGGCTGCATCGTGACGTGAAAATACGGCTGTTAAAACATCTTAGTTTTGATTACTATTGCAGACAACTAGTCTTCGATGCATCACCTGATTTAATCCCAAGGTTTTCTTCCAGATTTTTTCCCCCATAAGTGCAGCATTTTTCTTCGATAGAGTTGTCCTTGCTTAGATGCAACGCATTTGGTACGTTGCGTTCTGCAAATATTAAACCATCTGCACCTAGCGCCACGATGCATTTGTAGTCATACACTGAATTTGCATTTTAACCCAAATTAGAAATATTCTAAGCAGTCGTTCGTGCAGGGGAAAAAAGAAAAAGAACATGAAAACATAGTTGAAAAGCCTTAAATCTGGTTGTTCTAAAAGAAACTATGGTCGAAATGCCAAAGCACTTTCACCAAAATACTATTATTTCAGTCCCCACCAATGGCCGAGTGCGTAGCTCTCTGAACTGGTTGACGGAAAGTGCTTGGCTCAAACCCAGGTTGCGTCCGCCGACCTAGCCGTTCGGAGGAGTTTTTCTTGGTTTTCTCCAAAATTCCGCGTAAAAATGGGTTAGGACCCCTTAGAAAGACCCCTCATGGAGGACCCCCCTTATCCTTTTATCCCCCATCCCCCCCCCCTCGACCTAGATCCCTTGTGTTGATAATCATTCGTAATACCACAAACTAAACAAAACTAGGATTTGAGACCATTCACTTACTGAATGATTTTAATAGGCGTTGTGTTATAATTGTATTAACAATTGTCAAAATAATCTGTTTATATCTTATTGACTATTACTGACTTTTTATTTCTTGTAGAAAAACTGTACTACATCGTAACATTGTGTCAATTTTGGAATGCGGACATATATGTCCCAATGCTGTGGATGTACTGGAAATGTTTTTAATATAAAAATTACTTTCGCAGTATCACAACATATTGTGTCTTTTAATTATGATTTATATTGCCAATGTATCCGAATACGCCCTCAATATTGCGGAAATACTTATGGAGTAACCTACTTCGAGAAAAATTCCACTTACACTCCCATTTTTTAGTGGGGGAAAAAATTCGACCTTGAACTTTTACTTTTTTACATCTCCCTACTCCCTTTCTTGGACTTCAACCCATCCTTAACACTCTCCTGCCACAAAAACGTATTTTGACCTACATTTTTTTTTCCGCATTTCTGTGTGAAAATTTTCAAAAAAACAACATTCTATCCCTTATTTCGCAACGAGTATAACCCACATGTTGTTATTGCATTTCCTATAAACCCCCTTTTCCCTCTTTTAACAATAGGGTGATCTTAGGAAAGAGGAAGAAAACACCCTTTGCCCAGAGCAGGAGATAAACAACTAACCCGTGTTTTCCCGAGTCTGGTCTAGCAGACCGAGTAAACATATTGCAAGTTTGAACTGCATAATGAGTTAAAGGTAGGGTACAACACCAATGACCTACTTTAACGTGTGAGAAAGAAAAAAAAAAAAGGTTTTTACTTACCCTTGTATTTATTTCAGCTATGCTTTCCGGGGCCACTTAAAAAAAGGGTTTTACGACTCAGAAATTTTAGGGCTTTCAAAAGCTTATATTGCAGACATTATTTAGCCACAATTTTTACTATAATCTTACTATCAATACTCATCTAAAAAATTTATGAGTATGACATACGTTTAGACAAAAAGAAATAATAATAATAAATAAAGGTTTGAAAAAAATTAATTAAAATTTTATTTCAAAAGATTATTTATTTGCTGAAAAATCTTCCAGAAGGACATCAAAAGTTTGAGGAAGACATTACTCAATAAAACAGTCTGCTTAAAAAAAAAAAAAAAAAAAAAAAAAAAAAAAAAGAGGTGGTAAGAAAGAAAAACATTGTTTTAAAAAGTTAACAATTGCGCTGTTCCCATCAGGCAGCAGATCTGTTTTGAATCGTTTATTTGTTATTATTTGTAAAACGTTCTTAGGATATGCGTGAAATTCTCGTAAACACACACACACACTCTCTCTCTCTCTCTCTCTCTCTCAAAAAAAAAAAAAAAAAAAAAAAAGGAAAAATTTCTAAATAAATTAAACACATGCATTAGCTTGAAATTATTAATTTAACTAAAGATGTTAGCGATGATTAAAAGTACTATGGCAACATTTTACAGTTTTTCTTTCTTTCCTTCTTCTTCTTTTTTTTTTATTGTTGCAAAATAATTTTTGTTAGTCAAAATCTCGTTAATTTAATATTTGATATATATATATATATATATATTTTCCCCCTGAAGAATAAATAGAATATTCATGTATTCACTTTTATCTGTGCACTCCTTGCGGTCTGCTGTCAGAATACTATCGCAATGAACAATAAAATACAAAGGCAGTTGCCGACATGCAGCACATCTGCTTTCATCTTCATGCATGTAGGTATCCACCCATTAATATTAAACCAAACACAGGGAAGCTCTCCCTCTTAATTGCCTATCGCAGTAACAAAGCATTCGATTAATATGTATTCCCAACGGCAAGCCACCAGCATTGTCAGTATTATCTCTAATAGTGTAAAAATAGGCGTACAGAAGTTGCCAATGAAATTCTAATATACGTAAATTATTTATAGTGTTCCAAAGCATTTTATTTTTCCAGTAGAATACAAATATTGTTCAAAAATAATTTCAAAAATGTTAGATCTCCTAAAATTAAATAATACTGCACAGTGTTGGTTTTAAGCTGGAAGTACTAATAAAGAACTCCTACTTTGGAATAATATTGGCACTTGATAGAAAATATTCTCCTAATTCGTGTTTGAAAAATAAATTAAGTGCTGTTTTTTTTCCTTCTTCAATTTTCCGTTTAGAGAATATTAGAAGTATCTAATTTTTTGTAGAATTTGTCTCATTCTGAACATTAAAAAAATATCTTTAATAGTTACTATTAATTAATGTTTCCAATATTTTACATTTTAGGAATTTTTTCCCTAGCACATTGTTAAGAACTTAAACTCTGATAGCCAAAATTTTGTATTGTAGACTAAAAATATCAATATTCTGAGAAAACAATTAATCATACAAGATAACATCAATTTTTGGTTACTTTTTTGTATAAAAACGAAGTGGTGAAATTTTTAAATAGACTGAGAGAGAGAAAGTTTCCTTATAAATAGAAATCATAAGTTTATTCCCGTAGCAAATAATTCTGACAGTTTTTACTTGGACATATAAGAAACTTTACATTGAATAAAAATGGACACTTATAGTGTAGATATTCGATGTATGAGAAAAAATACGTAATAAGAAATTTCGATACATCTCAATTGGGTCCTAGATTCGATCTTTCCGAATGATTAGATTCTCATTTCATTTGTCACTACTGAGGCCCGAATTATTGGACTTTTTATTATATGGGCATCCAGTAGGCGGCCAACGTTACTCTCCCTATGAAGGGACGGAAAAGTTAACGCACGATCCGGGAATCGAACCTGGACTCAAGGAGTCATAGAATGGACTACATCACGCGGGCGGCAACGCGTATACAGGTACCCCAAAACCTCAAACTTTTGAAAAAAAAAAAAAAAATTACAGCATTCTCCCTCCTGCAACAAAAATGAAAAAGATGGAAGATTTTAGTCTTCCGTGCAATCTCACGGAGCATTTCAGATGCTGACAAACATAATGGTAAGGGGGTGAACATGAAAGGGGCAGGGGGAGAGGGGAAAGAAAAAATACAGTCAAGTTCAAGCAATTCTCAGAGCACCACTTTTATCCCATCCCCTATGGATGCGGAAGGTGGATGTGGCATCATACCCTCGACAGCTATTGTACGGTGTTTTGGAAAAGGGTAATAAATAAGTTCGTAGTATCTCGCTTTCTGGAAAAACTGGGTTTCTTGGATCCCAAGAGGAAGTCCCGACCTACATTTTGCAATCCTGTTTACATTTGTCTGTATGAATGGCATTCACATATCCTTATGTGAGTAAAATAATTTATTCAGGGTATTAAGGACTTTTAAAATTGACTAACTTGATAATGTTAAATGCAAAACAGAAGTATAGGGCGGAATTTTTTCAAAAACTGAAGGACCTTTTATATTTAGAAATTTTTCCCAATAAATACATCGTTCTTTTAGGCTTATCATAAATATTATTTATCGACTTCTAAGCTTACATAAATTTATTATCACCATCATTACTATTATCGTCTCATAATCATTATTCTTATGTTGTGATTACTTTTTTTGTTTTGCAAAAGAAGTTAGTAAAGTTGGGTTTCTTTTACAGTAACATATTGGGAGTACACTGGACTCTCTTTTTACACGGTGGATTACGTATTAAAAAGTATCCTTAAATAAAGAATAATGGTGGATTGATTTGTTTGTATAAGCCCGCCCATATACAACTCTGCGAAAGCTGAGTAGTAAATATGTATAATACGTGCAAAAATTCTCAAGGGAAAAAAAAAAAAGAAAGAAAGAAAGAATAAAAGAAAAAGAAATTTTATTGCTATGCATTTAAAATGAAGATCAGAAATATGTTACTCGTGATTATTTTGGAACAATGTTATTTTGAAACCGTATAAAAAGAGAATCCAGTGTACTTTTGAAATGCAATTTAATTGTTGTGTAAATTTCTTCAGGAATTTAGTTCATGTTATCGATATTTGAAATAGCACAGTAAAATAGCCATCTTCGCAACATTCTTTAATGCCTTATACATTGAGAAAGTTCTCGATGTTTCAGGTGTTTTAATGCATGGCTATTAACTAGTATTAAACGCAAGAATGAAAACTGTTCAAAATTCTGCAATGATAAGTTCTTAACACAACGAAGGAGCATTTTTGAAACAACTTATGATGCAACTTTAATATATCTTATGTTCTTAAATAACTCGAGAAAGAGTTTTAAAAACTAATTTCGCAAATACAGAATCAGATGAGAGACATTTTGTCTTCTGATTCTATTGGTAAGTTTCAGGTGCTCTATTCAAAATAGCTGATGCAAACACTACACATAAAACATAGGCATCCAAACTGGTTATTAAGATCAAGTTTGCAATTTTACTTCATACTTCTTTCAAAGCTGTTTCAGCAGTAGGCTTAACTCACGTTAACACTCATTTCTATGCTTAAAAACTATAACTGTGAAAAATAATAAACATACCAGGATATAAAAAATATCCTTTTGAACTGTAGTAAACAAAAATTATTGCAAGGAAATTATTTTAAACAATTGGAACACCGCTAGCATAAAGAAGTTTAAAAATGCCTGCAAATTTTCATCTCTTATGCCAAGAATTCGTGCTCAGGAGAAGTATAAAATAAATGACTGTAAACTGTTTAACAACGTGTCTTTGTTTAAAATCCTTTATAACGATGGAATGTCCAAAAAATAAATAAATAAAACAACATTTTAGATTAACCTTTCGGCAGGCGAAAAACGAAAATAACTAGAAGAAGGCAACATCAGGCTTTAAAAAAATTACCAGTCTCTCCCCTCACCGTAAATCTTTTTCCGTTCGCCTATTTTAGTTTCTCATTATAGCATGCTGCACGGTGAAAACAGTGTTGATAGAACTTCAAAAGTAGAAAGAATTCGGGAAAAGAGATTTCTTTGGATTAATGTTTTAAGTAACGTAGGTGTTGTAAAGTTACACCATGCAGTGGCCTAGCGAGAGAGGAGTGGGTGGTGGTGGTGATGGGGGGAAGGTCCTTGGCCCGGACGCCTCTCACAGAAGGGGTAGTAAATGGTCCACAAGACAAGGGGAGCCCAGTGTAATGGGTGGGGAAAAGGGTACCAAAAAATATGGTATCCCGGGAGCTAGTTCTGTTCACTACGCCATGGATACCATGCACATTTCTATGTACTGCTTTGGAACATTTCAAGTAGTCGCTAAGCCGCTCAAAAATTTTTACTAATTTGTCAAAACTTTTAAAGCAAAAAAAGCAAATAATATTAATTTGCACAGTGTTTTAAAGTATTTGCAACATTCAATTAAATGCTGCAAAAATAATAAACTTAATCTACTCATTAATTTAAAAATAAAACCAATTACAGCGAAACCTCCGAAAATCGAGCATTAACGGTTCTCTCAAAAACTGCCCCATTTTCAGAGGTGTCCAACTTGGGATATTTTACTACTGTTCTGTACTTTTCGTGGTATTTAATCGAATAAAAAGAAACTGCTTTCTCCAAAACACATGAAATATAAAACGGTTCTTTAATAACTCTTATGCTGTTTTACACAAATTTATTTTTATTCATTTATTCTCTCTCTGTTTATTCCAGCTGTAATTCACAGACAAATTAACTGAATATACTTTGAGATAGATGTATGTGAGACAATTTCCTTGCCTTGTGCTCATAAGCATGGCACACACTAAAAAGTTTTGAAGTTTTTAAACTAAGCTAACATCCAAGATTTTTGATCTGCAAAGCGTATCATGATCAATGCGTTTGGAACGGCTTATCTAACTTGATCTCTCTCTCTCTCTCGAAATAAAGGGGGAGTGCATGTCCCACGCATACTGCACTACAGTACATACGTGACGCAAGAACGATGCCGCTGATTTCCCGGGGACACCCCGGTTGTTTACGACAGAAATGTTTTTGACGACGAAGGAGGTATACGCATGCATATACGCTCTCCCCCTTTCGGCATTGTCGGGGAAAAGGGTAATAAATGGCGGAATTGGCTTCGTTTTTTTGTGTGTGTGTGTGTGTGAAAAGAAACTAGGCCTCGTGGCTCCCGTGGTTATATATCGAAAAACTTGACCTATTTTCTTCGGAGTGCTGCTGCAAACACGCATACACAACGACAATAAAAGAAGAATAATGAGTTATATATTTCTATTGAAACAGCTGAACAGTTGTAATTTGTCGTGCTCGGCAACTGATTCTGCGAGATGGAGCGATCGTTGGCTAATTCAAAAGAGGCCCCGAACAGAATGTTGTGCGTTTTCATTTATAACCATATAGTTAACCATTTACAGACCGAATTGAGATCCAGGCACATATTTCTATTTTAAAAATTTTATTTTATTTCATTTGTTTATATACTTTGTCTTCTAATGCATTAGTTAAAGTATATTAGTCATTTAAAAGAGAAAAAAATATTGTGTATAAATACACACACACACAATTTTAACTGTGTTCCCAATTGGGAACATGGGTCATTTCTGACTATTTTACATTGGTTTCAAAAACGGGATATGGTGATGGGTAGTTTAAACAATAAGTGAAATATTAAGAATTAATAAAAAAATTATTTTTAAATTTAAGTAAAGGTATGAGTTAAGTTGAAGGGGGTGCGGGTGTATCAAGATAGCTCTGTAAAAAATTTTGAAAATGGCTATTTTCATGATTTTTTGTCCAGTTTCCCACTCATGATATAAATGCAACTTCTGTTTCAAAAAATCAAGTCATCTTTTAACTATAACTGCTAATTTTATCACAAGTCAATATTGATAAAATTTCATTTTTTAATAAATTTTTAATCTGATTTGCCCAATGGGAACACGGGCCTGTAAAAGGTTAAAATGCATGTTTGTAATGACACGTGATTTGAGCTATTAAAAAAATGTTGGCATTCAACGAATAGGGTAAAAAAGCTTGCGCATTTCAATTTTAGTTTGATATATGTTTTGACTTGTATGTAGATTATCCAAATTTTTAAGGAAAGACCGCGAAAACTTCAACCACATTCCATTGCTTTCTAATTTAAATGTCAGTTAAAGAGCAACTGAGAATAATATTTTTCTTAATACCGTCTGAACTGAAAAGCAGAGGGAATGTGAAATGCTATCTAGTTTAACAAGCACTTTTCTACTTTTGTGTTTATTGCCTGATACTTACCGATATGTTAATCGGTATTATCAGACTCCTTAAATATTATAGTCTCATTTATTAAACTACAAAAAGTTTATTACTTACAATCATTAATTTAAGACTAATATTATATTTGCTTGTATATAGAGTCTCTATGTACTAATAATTTTGAGTCTAACAACTTAGCACATACTTGTGTAAAATAGCTTTAAAATATTAATATCCTCGTTGATATTTTAGATCTGTATTGTTTCCAAAAAATGTGCTCCATTGATTTGTATGTAATTATTGGATGGATATGATGGCACTATTAAAAAAAAAATAAAAGTAGATAAAACTATAAGAACTATATTTACAGATATTTTATACCCCCAAAATTAATTAAAAGAATAGAATTGTTGATCACTGGTACAATTTCATTATTGATGAAAAATTCTTATCCTGATGTAAGCCATACACTGTGCAATGTTATATAAACAACATAACTAATTATAAATGGTCTATGATGTATTCTATATTAAAAAAATTGATATTTTATTTATTTTTATTTAGACATATATATATATTATCCCTCCGCCCCCATTGATCGCTTTAGCTATATTAGGTCTACTCTGTTGCTCACTTAGCTCGACTAGATTTTTAGCATCATTTTTTTAAAAAAGTTTTTGATTTTTTGTAATTTTTGAAATGATAATGTTGCTTTATTATTTCCCTTTTTAACTGCATGGTTCATGCTGCAGTTTCACTATGTTATTTCCATTTCAATGATGGCAACATCCTAATTTGAATTCTCGTAGTGGCATCTTACTCGGACTTTTCCACACTGAGTCATTTCCACGTTGTTCTCATCAATGGTCGTGCCCAAGGGTTCAATATCATGGCTCATTTTACCATGCAACCTACAGAAACCTTGCTATTTTTTGTTTCCTTTTTATTTATATCTATCTAGCTTTGGCACCCGACGATAGAACTAGTAAATGCAAATTCCCTTCCATCTCCAGTTCTCAGTTATAAGTCGTTTAGACTATACATGGTTTCAGTTGAAGTTAAAAGGCCTGCGGTTCCATTTTGTTCTTTAAGCATTGGATTTTTCTTGCTGTATATATACATAAAATATAAAACAGCTAAACTTACGTATTATGGATATCCATATATTTTAGCAAAAATCTCTGTAAGTGGCTATTCATATGGTTATATGGATATCCATTTAATTTATATGGAATTATTTCTTAATTTTAACATTATTACTAATTAAAAATCTTCCATTCTATTTTTCTTTATACTAAGGATTAATTATCTTTTAACCTTTTTAACGATACCCTTTGTTTTGTGTTTTTGGCAACATTTCCTTCTTCTTTTCTTCGTATTTTTCGATGTTTAATTTTGGATTCAGCAAAACATTCAGTCATAGTGATGACTATTTTGCCATACTAATTACTAAAAATTACAATAATTTTAGCAAAAATTGGTAAAGTAATACTGAATTCTTAATCAGAATGTTTCCCAGCAATGCATATAACAAATCTCGCTTTCGAGTAATATAGTAAAAAGACCAATCTCTGGCTAATTATTTTGAACGAAAGTTAATTTCCCCCCCCAAATCGATATTTATTTCTATCCCCCCTTCCCCCTCAATTAAGGTGTTAACGTTCTCCCTCAACTCTAATTTTTCTCACCCCCTATCCCCTTCCCGGAACCATTTCTTTAATCCTTTCATGATGTCATTACCATAACAAGGGAGAATTGTAAACGAAAGGTGCCTATTTCCACCTGGAGTGACTGTTCATGTAGCTTACAGTTTACGCCCTGAAAATGAAATAGATGTGAAAAAAGAATTTGCTGCAAATGATAGCTTATGCTTTGGTATAGGTGTTAGTAAGTTAGAGGGTTTTCATTTTTATTTTATATTATATTTATTTATTGTATTTTTTAGTTCGTGTGATTTTTCACTTTAACAGCTAAAAATGAATAAATAGAAATACTTTTTAGATTTGTACGAGTATTTTATAAGTACTCTAATAATTCACTACAATACACTTCCGGGCATTTGTTGTTAGTAAATTCCAATGTTTTTTTTTTTTTTAACCCATTGCTGAACAATTTGAACAGAATGAAAAAAAAAAAACAACCTTATGCTGAAATGATAACTGAAAAATTATGAAAACGTCTGAAATAATAATTGCAAATTGTTTACATTTAATATTAAACTATGTAATATCGAAGAGCTATTTAAAATCCCACAAATGGCTAATATATGTCATGAATTGTGTGGCACAGTTTATCAGTTGCACGCAATTTTTAATTTACGGCGTCAGGTTGTGGACTGCCGTAAAAGAAATCCCAACTTGAAAAAACAGTTCACTTGGTTCACCTGGGTTACTTCATCCAATTAGTTTTCTAATGGAGTGTTATTGAAACTTCCTTGATATATATATATATATATATATATATATATATATATATATATATATCTTTTCTATGCAAAAGATCGTTAAGGAGTAACATAATCCTACATTAAAATGCTGAATCACAGAAATCCCATTGCAAAAACTAGTGGATGGAAGTACCTTCTTTTTGGTAAATTATTGCAAAATGCAGTATGCTTAACATTGCCCCTCCCTCTAGTGTTCCCCATCTCTTATTAGTTTAATTTTTAAGAGTGCACACACACACACACACAGTCCATTTTGGGAAGGCGTATTCTAAATTTTTCCGAATCGTTTATGTAATTCGGTCTTTTAAAATGTGTTCAAAAGTTGTATTTCTTTTTTAAATAACAGCTCTAAAAGGAATTTATTTTTAAAAGCATTATTATTTCTTTAATAATAAAAACAAAGTAAATAGATGAAAAAAGCTAAATTTTTGTTAAAGTGTACGTAATAGATTTTATCTGATTTGAGGGTCATACGGAACAGATACTTCAAAAGCACAATTTTTTTGTAGTGATTTATAAAATAATTCCCAAGATATTTTCATATTGATCAGAAATTATATTCGATAGATCATTTGAAATATGTATATTTACTGACAAAAACTCCTTTTGGGAAAGAAAAATGCATTTGTAAAATACTTTCTGAAGAATTAAGTCGCGAATGTTTACATATCTTAAATACATACAACTTTTTTTTATGGAAAACAAACAAACAACAACAAGAAAGAACGAGATTTTTTTTGTACATATTAATAATGCAAAGATAAACAATTTATTTTTAGAGTTTTTATTAAAATATTAATAGTGAAAAAAAAGCAATCTATATACTTTTAAGACATTTTAAAAAGTATTACTAATGCAAAGTATCTATATTTTTAAGAGAATTGTTTAAAAAATTTTGTGAGTATTAATAATGGAAGTATAAGCAAACTGATTTTTTAACACATTTTCTGTCTTTCTTTCTTTCTGTCTTGTCTTTTCTTTCTTTCTTTCCCTACTCTTCCACACTAAAAAGTGTGGATTAATAATGAAAGGGTAAGTTTTTTTTTTTTTTTTTTTTTGTTTACGTTAATGTCCATCCGCATAACTGAGAAAATAGAGAAAACCCAGGAAGTAAAGGGAAGAAACTTACAGTGTCCAAATTTCGGCATCACACCATCTCTGGAACATGATCTATTATTTAGTATACCATAAATAAATAATATAGTATACCATAACACACACATATGGCAATCTTCCAAAGCCAGTCTACCTGGTGGATTACTTTTCTTGTTTTTTATTTTGTTTCGGAGAAGCATTAACGGGGCCTAAACTAGAAAATCAAGGTCGATAACAGAGTCAAGGGCGTACTTATTATCTTCAAATTGTGAACGAGGGGATTGCTCTTTCTTTCCCCTTCAGCTTCCTGTTTTAGGGCTTACTTCTTTTTTTTTTAAATAAACCTCAAAGAAGCCAGCAGGTGTCTTCTTTTTGTGTACATGTGTGTTGATTGGAGTGTTAGCGCATACGGAAATAAAAATTAGACACGATTGCGTGAACAGGCTGTGTTAAAGTTAGAGTGTGTACAATTAAACGCGTTGTTAAAGTAAATTTTTATTGTGGAAGAAAATTAAGGATCATGTTCTTTACTTTCGTTCTCCATGTTGTATAATTTCGTATCCAAGATAACGTCTAAGTAAATCTCGACGTTATATCTCTACTTACTTAGAACTGTGTGTTTTCACCCAGTTCTAAGTAAGTAAAATAGAATCGAGTATATTAAAAGAATTATGCTAAAATGCTGCCTAAATTTATGCAAGAATGGCCTCGCGGTCTCATGCGAAACCACGGCACGTATCCTTTCCATGCACAATACAATATGTATAAATTCTTATAACTGTTTACTCTTCAGTAGTTAAAAGATGAATAAATTTAAAGTTCTTTAACAGGGTCATGCGAAATTAAATTAACAGCGATCACAGCTTTTCTAAAGATTATCTCTAAAATCTCGCCGACGCGTAAAGATCTTGGGATTTGGCCTAAACCGCGGCTGTCAATTTAACAGCTTGGAGTTTTGGACAATTTTCTTCCGATGAATGCGCGTGAATACGCTCCAGGAACCCTTAAAACATCCTGCGGCTGAGACATCTCCTCTTAGGTAGACAGTATACTAAAGACGTACTACCAAAGACCACCATGTACATGCAGTGTACGTGTACAGTAAATCCGTGGTTCCGAAAGTCTGGCGGTCGCTAGCAATTTCCGAGAGGGACAATTCCCGAGCAATTTCCGAGAGGATCCAAATTGTGGCGGGAAACTCCGGGAAGAACGTATGTAACTCTAAACGGCACATTCGGTCACGTGAGATGTCCTCTCCTGGCAAACAAACACTAAACTAAAATCTCCCCAGATTTAAGTACAATACGTTGCCAAATTTGGCACAAAAACGTTGTTGTGCTGGAAAGAGTTTTATAATCAAGGTTCTTGGCATGATTTAACTTTCTTGTTTAAATTTTCAACAGGCTCTGGGCGAAAGCGATGTCACAGCTAATGTGTGTTAACGGGTACGTCGCTGTCTGATAATGAATAATCGTTTGATTTCCAAAGTATTTTGTAATTGTAATATTACCATGTTTACTCGCGTGGTGGCACTTTTTTTGCCAATTTTTGATTGTGAAAGTCTAGGTGTGACTATTATGCGGGGTAATCTATTATACAATATATTGTACACTCTCGTGCTAAAAAATCACTATAAAAATCATCACTATAGTAAAATTAGTAACTTAAAAAATGTTTCCAGGTATGTGCTGTTTATTAAATAGTCTTTTCGTCAGTTGCACGCAAAATAAAGGCATTTTTCTTTTCATGGTAATATTTTTATTGACATAAAATTCGCAAATAATCTTTGTGAAAATTTTGGCCAAATTTTTCAGTACTAACAAAATACATAGTAAATCACTTTCACTGAAAATATTAGTAGCACTGTAATTCTGGAAAGAGCACAGCTGATACTTTTCTATTTTCTAGATGAAGGTCAAATATGCGACTGCAACTGCTACGTGGGGAAAATATTTGGACGATTTACTCTCCTTCAAAACGGGGCTGCGACTATTACTCGAGTAAACACGGTAGACTTGTTATTTAAAATATTAAAATTAAGGTACAATAAACAATAATGAATTTTCTTTTTCGGTAACTGAATAGACTTTCATTCAAAGAAACCAATGGACCGCTATTTTTTAATTCAGTACACTAAATATGCTTTTTACGTCCCCCCCCCTTTTTTTTTCTTTGCATAGTATTGCGGAGAACGAAGCCCCCGTTTAAAAAGAGAATCCGATGCATATTTATACAGTCGTCTGCAAAATTAACTTCCACTACTTTTCAATACAACGAATGAAAAAAAAAAGAGTGCATCCTCAAACCAGGAAAAAGAAAGTTACGGTAGCAGGTGCTTTATCAATTTCTCGGTTGAAAAAGTTCACACTCAGAAGAGTAAATGAATAAAAAATTACATTAAACAACACGGGGGGAGGGGGGACAGTTCTGATTCTAACAGTGATGGGGTTAGGTGGCTGCTGTAACAACCATGTCGGAGAGCAATATTCAGTTGAATCGGGGTTACCGTCACAGTGTGTTCCTCGGTGCAATGGCGAGATTTGTTTATTTAAGGCTGTTCTTTAGGAAATCATTCAACTTTCGAACAGCTTTTTGAAATTTTTTAATAGCGATAGGGATTCGGAAAATTTTGGAATGTCTTTTTATAAGTTGCACTGTGAACTTTTATGAACAATGAACCTACATTAGTTACAAAACACCCAGGAAAAATAAATAAAAACTTACATAAGTAATAACAGGAGCAACAGTAATATTTAACATTTAGTAAAAGCAACATTTTATGTGTGTTTTTGTTTATTATTATTATTATTATTATTATAAAGTCTCCAAATTTCTGCGACACTGCGTGTGGACGTCTGCTGATGGAGGTCGAAAGTTTTAAGACCGAAACGTGCGTACAAATTGATAAGTGCATTTTATAACTTATTATACAAAGTTTTAATTATTTCCTCTTTTAAATACTTTATTTATTATATTATTTTTTTATTATAATTCAAGTTTTTATTTATTTTAACGTTTAACACCAGCATTTTGAGTTTTTATACCCGGGGAAAATGTTAAAAACATATGGACTTTTTCAAAATTTCCCTAAAAAGGTTTCAAAAATCGATAAGTAAAATGAATTATAATAAAAAAAATGATATAATAAATAAAGTGTTTAAAAGAGGAAATAATCAAAACTTTGTATAATAAGACATAAAATGTACTTATCAATCTGTACGCACGTTTCGGTCTTAAAACTTTCGACCTCCATCAGCAGACTCCATCTCCTCCATCAGCCTCCACACGCAGTGTCGCAGAAATTTAGAGACTTAATAATAAAATAATAATAATAATAATAATACAATGAGTTAATAATTAAATAAATAACTTCTTTACTTTACTGTTAAATGAATTAATTATAGGTAGTATTTATAAAATAGGGGGGTAAATAGTGAAGGAAGTTTTTAAAGAAAAAGATTCGAACCCCAGAGTGTGCGAGACGAGCTTTTCCACTTTCACGCCAGCAGCATGCTCAAGTGAGAAATTGTGTAACTTATTTTTTAAATGCCGGAGATGATATGTGTGGGTCAATGTTTTCGATTATATTCGAGTACAGCATCTTGTTATTTTATATGCAGTATAAATTCAAAGCCGTAGTTCCATAAGTAAAATAGTACATATCATCTTTATAAAAACTCAAACCTGGGTCCCAGTGGAGTATCGAAAGAATCAATGAAACTGGGAAGTTACAGTTGTCACAGAAGGGAAATCGCCACCGTTGAATGTTTTCAATGATGAAAACAAGCAGTTTAATTCTACTTTAGTGATGGTTTAACTTGAGGTGACCAAACGTCCCCAATTTCAGGGTGTTTTTTTTTTAAGTTTGTCCCCAAAATGTAAAACAGTAATTGGAGACACAGTTTTAATTAAAATGGCTATTTCTTCCCAAATTAAAAAAAAATCAATTATGTTTCTTTCATTTTATGAATATTAATATTGTTTAGTTGAATAAGTAGAAGCTTAGTTGAGAAGAGCATTAAATTTCTAAAATATCCCCAATGTTTATTTCAGAATTGGGATACTTCGCTGATTTGTCCCCAATTTAAAAAAATTGGCGAGCCTAGTTTAACTCCTTCTTTTACTCTTTTTACTTACCCATACTCTTTGTTGGAACTTCACATATTGTCCTTTACATAACTGAGGATAGAAGAACTACCTGTACTATCGTAACAGGACGGATGTCCTAATGTCTGCGCATAAAGAAAAACCAATTTTTCACGAAACTTTAACAATCAGGATGTGATTTGTTTCATTTTTCAGTCTATTATCAAAAGAAAAATTATTTAATTCAAAGAGAAAATACTCACTCAGGTTTAAAAAGTCCTTTTCGAAAGCTGCAGGCGACACAGGACTTTTGAATAGCTTTAAAAATAAACCCTTGATGCTAAACACTCGAAAAAAATTAATATATCTAATGCAACTTTCAGAAAAAATTCTTAAGCATGAAAATGACCTTCAAAAACGGGTAGAAAAGTTATCTGTTTAGGTAAACATTGCAAAATATCGTATGTTTAAGATTTTTTTCCCCTGAATATTTCGCAACTGCTATATAGTCAATATTATAGTTTGTAAAGAGACAGTCTAAATGCGTGCTTTCGAGTCTCACTACAGTTAGATTCTTTAAGAATCTGCTCAAAAGTTGCATGATTTCTTAGAAGAAAAACATTAAACCCATAGAGACCCCCCCCCCTTTTGTTCCAATTTTGCATATCTTTGTTATATTCTAACTACATCTGTTCCAGGATAGGTGAAAATTTCTTATAAGCGAAAATGGATTTCTCCCGTGGATAGGTCAGAAGAAAGAAAGAAAAAAACAAGAAAAAAAAAAAAAAAACCAGCTAATACAGTCAAACCCGCTTAATGGAATAGCTAATTTACCACGCAAAATTACTCTAATAAACAGGATATTCCCTCATCTGGAACCCAATTGGCAATTTATTACTGTTTGCTACTTCGAAAAATTGTAACATTAAGCGGGATATCCTTTTAACCGTTAATCCAGCGGACTCGACTGTATACAGCAAAACCTTGACAAGGAACCAATTAAAATTATCCTTCTAAGGGGATGTATCGTTAAATCGAGGAGCGATTACATTGCATGGAAATTTTTATCGTTATAGAGGGATTTATCGTTGTATCGAATATAGTTATAGCAAAGTTTTACTGTTATTCTCAGTAAACTCGAGCGATACCGTCTCGCACTATCTCGTGCAAGTTTGGCGACCTGTGCACGCGACGTCGCCAATAGCGATCCGACAGCTCATGGGGAAAAAAAAAAGAAGAGAAAAATCGAAAGGGTAATGCATTAGATGACAGGGAGGCGGGATAATCGCCGGGTAAGGGGTTAATTTGTAACTTCCTGCTTTGCGAAAAACCCTTTACCGCATAATGACAGATACGATTTCAAGCGTCAGCGCCCACTTCACCCCTATCGAGTCGGTTCCGAAAGGATTAATTCCACAAAACTCTTCACTTCCCCCCTTTCATCCCGTCATCCTTGTTACTACATGGATCACTTGTTGACTCTTTTGTGGAGTGCAGCACTTTTTTCTTTCTTTCTTTCTTTTTTACGTTCTGTTCTCCCACTCCTTTTTTCCACTGTCTGCATTTTATTGCTTTTGCAGACGAGGGGATCGTTACCATGGAGCAACTTAATTACGTAGAGAGAGACTGAACACTTGATATACCTTGCAGAATCAATACAAAAGGCAATATCACTACTAGGCGTGAAGTGTTGTTTTTTTCTTTCTTTTCTTTGTTTATTCAATTTCTTCTTGCCTTTGAATTTTTATTTATTTTTAGCCTTTTCTCGCTTTGTAAAGAATTCATTTCGCCGTGTAACGAATTCCTCAACAACTCTCTTCATTTTCCGCACTTCTGCAGGAAGCGATTGATTCTCGAAATAACCAGAATGCTCCATGAGCTGAAGTAAATGTTTCTTTCAGGAAATGATTACCGAAAAATTAATTAATTTACTTATTACTATCTCCCCGCCCCTCCCCAATACAGTGAAACCTCCGTAAGTCCGACACCTGCGGTTCCCTCAAAAAGTGTGGAACTTTCAGAGGAGTCCAACTTACAGAGGTATATTTCTATTTTATGGACATGTTCCGTTCCCCTAATAAGTGTCCAACTTAGAGAGGTGTCCAAGTTATGGCGGTGTCCAATTTGAGATGTTCCACTCAGGCCCGGACTGGCTCCTTTGGGGACCCTCGGTTAGAGATTGAAAAGGGGCTTCCTTACTGGGGAATTTAGAGGAAACTGAATATTGGAATATTTAACATTTGAAAATTAGGCTTCGTTTCTAAAATCCACACTGAACTATTTTAAAGCTGTTGGGGCCCTTGACTGTCGGGAGCCCCCTCGCACCGCAGGGTCTGTGGGGTCCTGCCCTGTGCCACTGTGTAAAGGCGTAATATTACTGGGAAATAAATAATAGAATTACTCTGATATACTATATCACATTACTCTCATTATAAAGTAGTATACCCATTTTGGGAAAGCCTCTGCAGGGGCCCTTGGAAAGTCCTCGCCAATCCCCCCCCCCTCCCAGTCGGGACCTGGTTCGACTGTATATCCAGTACCCGCTTAATAATAATAATATAATAGCCAATTAGTCTTTTTATCTTTATTTTGTACTTTTCTTGTTTCCCTTGCAATTGTACAGTCTGTCCCATAAATGTTGCCACAGACTTTTAGGAGAGGTAGGGCACATCACAAGCATTCAGAAACACATAGCAAAGTGGGATGGGAAACGTCGTCTTCATGTGTCTAACTTACAGAGGTATGTTTCTATATTATGGACACGGTTCATTCTCCCTCAAAAAGTGTCCAACTTAAGAGAGGTATCCAACTTATAGGGATGTCTAACTTAGGAGGTTCCACTGTACTTCATATTTTCAAGAACTTAATCCAAGCCATATACCCAGAAAAATCACGGTGACCAAAATTAAGGTCACAAGCATAAAAAATGAGAGTTTTAGACAAAAAACTGGGCTTAATGCGGAGGAATTCAATGTTGGAAAGCAGGAAATGGTAACAAAAGTATTCGCGCGGGAATTTAAATACAAGCTGAAGTGCTAATGAAAAAAACTTTTTATTTCTTCGTTTAATAAGATGTGTGGCCACTTGTGGTTGTATGTCTATATGAGCAATATGTCCCAATTTTCAGAGGTGTCCAACTTTTAGAGATGTATTTCCAGATTAAGGACACGTCCCGTTCCCGAGAAGAATGTCCAACTTAGGGAGGTGAAGTTATGGGAGTGTCGTACTGTGTATACATTTACAAATGTGCTTTTAGGTTTGTCTTAAATAATGTTAGTTAAATATTAGAATGCATTTTGAATTTTGTTGAATATTCATTATTATCAAATCTACCAACGAATAACAACAAAAAAATTATTATGTTGAAAGCTTTATTTTATTTTATTGTATTTATTTATTTTTGGTAATTGTTTTACTGACTTTTTCTTTTATATTTGATGGATTTTGACACTCATAATGTAAACTTCGCAACCTTGTGTTGTAACTCACACAGTTTATACTCGTAAATTTTGACGACCACCATTTCTTGTTAAATAAACTGAAAAGCAAAAATCCATAATTTCCCTAAATACGCTTTACGACATATCAGTACCCCGTATACCTTATTCGAGATTGGATGCTTGAAAAACGACAGGTAATTTTTAAAAGGGAAAATCTCTAATATTTTATATAAAATAAATATAATTTTATTTCCAGCTGAAGTATAACTGCAAAATAGTTATATTCGACCATTGTGTCACAAGTACAATTTAAACGCAATTTACAGTCTTATTGCGGCAGGGAACTGATTAACTGTAAAGATTTCTATTTTCTAAATGATTTAATTACCTGCGATTAAAATGTGGCGATATTTTAAAAGAATCTATGTATAAATATCTTTTAAAAGAATTTCGAGTTATTTTCTGTCACATTATTTAAAATGTGACAGATTGTATAATAACATGATATTTTATTGATTATTAATTAAACATAGTAATCGATCGTGTTGATAAATTCGATTACCTAATTAATTTATTTCTTCCTGCGTAACTTCGTTGCCATCCTATAGATTTTTATGCCTAGAAAAAAAAAACTGCTTTAAAATTTTTGGCCTTTTTTTTTTTTTTTTGTCCCACTCTATCTGTTTAGTTTCCTCCAGCCATTCCTGATTATGTAACTCATTGATTTGCCATTTATTTACTTCCATTTTCGAATTTTCATCCACCCTCTCGTAATTTCCCTCTTGGCTCATTTCTCTGCAGAATACCCCCCCCCCCACCTCTTTCTCCCTCAATCACATAGTACGTACACTTTTGTTATTTTGCGGTTTTCCACTACTACGAAGCTCTCTCGCGTTCTGCAAATGAGTAACAGTCGTACTGGTTATTCTTCATTTATTTTACTTTTTTTTATATATTTTTTTATCCCAGGGTGGGGTGTTCCAGAAAAAAAAGGAGGGGGTTTCGGATAAATCCAGAATTCCCCCACCCTTGATTTTTTTTTTTTTTTATATCTATATATCCACCCCAACTGATTGATGAGAAGGCCGACAGTGCGTCATGCTGGAGTAAAAAAAAAGAGAGAGAGATAGAGCGAAGGAGGGCAGACAGCAGTACTCCGGGATGAGCGAACGAAAGGGAAAAAAAGAGAAATTCTCGCTGATTATCGTTTAAGAAGACTTTTAGAAACAAACATTAAATGGTGCAGGGGATGGGGAAGCAAACACTAGACAATAATTGCCCCCCTCCCCCTCTCTCCACCCGGTATGCTTCAAAACCCTGTGGAAAGAAAGCGTGGAGATAACTTGTGCGTGATATTTTTTTCGCTTCTCGTGAAGAGTTGATTGCGCCTGGAAGTATCTCCTAAGTGCCTGGAAATTAGGAACTTACCAGAAGAAATTTATGATCATCAGTACATAGAAACCTGCGCTAGTACAACCAGTGGCGTATCTTAGAGTATGGTTGATAGCAATACCAGAGCCAGGAAAAAAAATTCGGAGGGGGGGGGGTTGAACCCCCTGGCTATGGCCTTGGTAGGGCACGTGCCATGGATAACATTTGGTTCAGATTTCCCATAGCGATACTGACACGACGAAAGAAGCATTTAACCTGTTCGCTCCCATAGTTGCAAGGGCCATTCTAAGACCCACGCCAGGAAGCAACAATCGATACAGAAGGGAAAATCGCTGCCGTCGCATTCTTGCAACGATCGGAGCGAACGGCACCACTTTACCTAGGTACGCCACTGTGAATGATGGGATTATGCAGCGCTGTCTGGCGTTTAATTTCCATTCTCTTACACAAAACCTCTCTTGAGATTTTATAGGTGCAAGTGCATCATACGTAGGATTCGGTACAAGGGCATTTATTTATACCAGAAATATCAGGAGATGGAGGGGGGGGGGGACTGTAGGCTGTAAAAAATTTAGTAAAATTCATAGAGTACTAATGTAATAAAAATTCACTACACTATAAAAGTATTCATTATTTCAGCAGGGACAAGGGGTACTTGGCGTCCTAGATCAGACAACATTTTAGAATACCATGTTAACAAGGGCGGATTAAAGGGGGGGTGGAGGGGGCGACCGCCCCCCCCCGAGAAAAAAGAAATTAATCCTATTTTACTTCCATAAAATGGATGTATATGTCAATCTTCTAACTAACCGAACCGCCCCCCCCCGAGAAACTTTCAATAATACGCCACTGCATGTTAATCATAGACCCACCCACGGAGGGGGTGAAGGGTGTAAGTCTTTACCCCCCCATTCTCCCCACAAATCTGAAGAGTTAGAATATCATTAGAACAGATAGAAAACTGTCCCTCTATTAACGAATTAATTTATTTCATTTGAAACAATGTTAAGTCAATTATTTCTTAAGAAACTTTAAAGAAATGTTAAGCGTTAAATAACAGATAATACATAATATTTTTGAAGAGCACAAATTGTTAACATCTTGGGAAGATCTTTCAATTTTCCCCCCTCATTTTGTAGATTATGAAGTATATAATAAAGGCATCTATGGTTTATTTTGAGCCGTATTTTTTTTTAACTAATCAATCACAAAATTAAATTAAAAATATCCATCTTACTCGAATACTTTTCTGAATGAATGTATGAAATATTGATATTTCTAGGAAATAAAATGCCCTCATGAAAAGTCTAATTTTTCCGCCATTTCGAAAAATTTGTAGATCTTAACGTACTCAAATTATTTTATAAATAATTCACCTTCACTTGCAAGTGAAATTCCGAAATTTCCAAGTCTTTGAAATTGAAGCTAATAGCTAGAAAGAAATGTTGTTTAAGCTCTGGAAAATATCTTTGAATTACACAATCGTCTACATGTAACATGTACGGGAATATGATTCCATAATGATCAATTGGGGAGCTCTAATTTCTCACGGTTTCTCACTACTGCTAATTAATGTAGTCTGTTTCACCAGTCAGATATCCAACTCCTCGAGCGCATTAGACAACGGATGATTCGGGCTTTCATATTTGGTAAATATCTAAACAGCAAATTTCTATTTTAAGCTACTTTCTTTGCAGCTTGCCGTTTAAGGGACCTTTGCTAGCTTTTTACAGTCCGAATTCAGATTCAGGCATATTTTAAATTAGTTTTTTGCATATCTTGCATTCTAATGCATTACTTAAACGATATAAAACATTTAAATGAAAAAAAAAATTAACAATGTTTCCAATTTTCACTGCGTTTCCAATAGGAAACATTATTAATTTCTGACTATACTTTTAGGGTCTATACTTTGACTAATACCGTGTTCACTCGCGTAATAGTCACTTTTTTTTTTGTTGGGGGGGGGGCAGTTTTTCATGGTGAAAGTCTAGGTGCGATTATTATGCGGGAAAATCTACTACATAATATTGTGACTCTAAAGCTATTTTTTCTGCTTCAAAACGGGGGTGCGACTATTATGCGAGGGCGACTATTACGCGAGTAAAAACGGTACTTTCGTGGTTAGGTTAAAATAATAAGTGAAAGATTTATTTTTAAATTAAGTAGCGATATTAATTAAGTTTGTAGGGGGAGGGGGGTGTATGAAGATAGCCCCGTAAAAATTTATGAAAATAGCTATTTTTATTATTTTTTTTATGCCGTTTCCAACTATAACGATAGAAACATAAATTCTGTTTAAAAAATCAAGTCATATTTTAATCATATCTGCTAATTTTTTCAAGTCAATTCGTAAAATTTAAAATTTACGTTCCCAATCGGGAACATTGGCATGTATAAAAACGCAATAATATGTCCAAGCTTAATAATCCTTTGTAAGTGGAAATCGTATATAAAAATGATTCATAAAAATAAATAATTTTCTCCTTTTCCTGTAAGAAAACCTGAAGTAATATGTGCAGGCTTATACATGGATCGGGAGGAAGAAACATCTTATAACCCTTTGAGGCGCAACCCTTTCCCAATGCTGAAAAAAGGGCAGTCGTTGACATCGCTCGACTTAACTACCAGCAAGATGGCGGACGATCGAAACGTTCATCGCGTACCACAGATCTAGAGACCCTTTTTTTGACGACAGCTGGCTGTGCGGATCTCTAGATCTGTGGCACGCGATGAACGTTTCGATCGTCCGCCATCTTGCTGGTAGTTAAGTCAAGCGATGCCAACGGCTGCCCTTTTTTCAGCATTGGGCAATCTATCCAGCTGTTCTCGCATTCTTCCATTTTTCGGCAGATGTCAGTGCTGTTAAAAATAATCGTGGCCATTTTTTACGGGAAATGACGTGATAAAAGTAAAGGATTCTCGTGGAGCTATGTCAACCAGAACTGTTTTTATAGAAATCAAAGCTGTTCTTTGTGACTGGCAACAGTCAAAACGTCAGAGTTTGGTGATCCCAGAGCGGGAACACTGCGCGTTAAAGGGTTAAAGGATTTATCTCTAGTTTCGCAATCTTGATTAAAATTTTGTTTTCAAGCGTGTTTCACCTGAAGAGCGATCGCCGTCAAAGGACTTTTGAATACCTTTAAGAACAAACACATTATGTTAAACTCTGGAAAAAATCAATAAAGCTTCTTCACCCAATGCACTGTGGACTAATACTAACAGTAAAGCTATATATGTCTCAATAACAGTAAAGCTATATGCAATTTTCAGAGAAAAATTGCTAAACACAAAAATCGCCTTCAAAAATGGGTAAAAGGAAGAAAAAAATGTGTTTTAGCATTTTTCCTGAGTGTTTCGTAACTCGTATAAGCTCAATGTTTGTTACAGTTCGCAGTATACAACTTGTAAAGAGACATTCTAAACTTTTTCAAGTCTCTAGCGCAATTGAATTCTTTCAAATACTTGCATGATTTAATAAAAAAAAAACAAGCCTTAAGTCTGTTCCATTTAAAAGCATGCAACTCTTGAACAGCTTTCTAAAAAATTTAATTACGCTAGAGACAATAAATAAATAAATAAATAAATGAATGAATCTGTTTTTACCAGTTGTACTGTGAACGGTAAAAACAATAAATCTATAGGAGTTTACCAAACACCCAGGAAAATGCTGAATAAACGGAATTTCGCGATATTTCCAAAAACGAGTAAGTTCTCGGCCCGCTTTTGAAAGTATTTTTTGTGCTTATGAGATTTTTCTGAACGTTGCACGAGATACATACAACATTACTGTTAGTGTCAGTCCATAGTGCATTCTGTGAATAAGAATTATTCATTTTTTTTCGAGTGTTCAGTGGTTTGTTTTTAAAGCTGTTCATAAGTCCTGTGACGATGATCCCTTTTCGGGTGATAAACCCTTAACCCAACAAGGCTCGAATTTTTCTTCTGTGTCTAAAATAAATATATGTGTAAAAGGAAATTGTCGTAAAAGGAAAATAAAATAAAAATAAATAAATACAAATAAAAATAATCAAATATTTTATAAGAAAATCACTTTTTTATTTCAGTTCCATATGTGCCTTACTGAGTACCCACCGAGGCTTAGCTATACTTTTTTAGCATTTATTTTGAAATTCTAGTTTTCAAATTATTTCTTAGTATGACGAACTCCAACACACAATACTTTTCTTCTGTGCCCAAACTCTTT
Source organism: Cheiracanthium punctorium (assembly GCA_038373885.1). Lineage (NCBI taxonomy): Eukaryota > Metazoa > Arthropoda > Arachnida > Araneae > Cheiracanthiidae > Cheiracanthium > Cheiracanthium punctorium. The sequence continues at coordinate 431,315 of JAWZYV010011930.1, read as the reverse complement.
GCTAACTGTTCTTTGTTAATTTTCTAAAATAAACAAAACGACTTGCAATATGTGAAATGAAATTTATTCTCGGTTGTATCCCAATTTTTTTATATTTCCTTTAAGATGTATGATGTTCGCCTTTATACAAAACTGGGGATCGTTTAGCAGATGACTGTCCAATGGAAACTAACAGCCCTCACTGCTATGTAGGTACCACCACCTGCCGGTATAACGTACGTAAGTCACCGAGCTATCGATTGACTTGGCGAAACCACCCCCGCTCCCCGACCACCCTCATACCTTCGCTCGCTCCCGTATTCTGCGTTCCAGGGAATTTGTCACCTTCATCTCAGGACGCATAACTAGGCGGCACGGTCTATGCAGAGAAAGGGCGTCATAACGACAACAAATACAAAAAAAGGAAGAAATGATAACAATAAAAAAAAAAAGTGGACACAGCGAAAAATAAATCAAAACCGGGTAGGTGGGGACACGAGGGATTCCCGAAACCCGACACCCCCATTGGTTCTCCAGTCGAATCTAGTTCTCTCCCTATTGGGCACAGCCTGCAGAGCGCTTGTCACCATTGGCTGTTCGGGGGGGGTATCGACAAAGCGCCCCCCTCTCCCTTCCTTAATTTCGGTTCCTCTCCTTACTCACCGAAATGCGAAGAGAGGGGTTTCAGTTTAGAAAAAGCCGTCGCAGAGAGAGGGGCTTCGCGAGCGGCCGATCGCAAACAAACAAACAAACAAGCAAAGCAAGCCCAAAAAACAACAAGTCGCCGCAAGGGTTGTCGCTGTGCCGGAGTATAGAAACTTAAAAAAAAAGAACGAAAAACGGGAGCAGAAAGCAGCCGGTCGGTCCGAAAAGATGACGAGACGAGACAGTGAGTGAGAAAGAAGGGAGTCTCTCTTTGCGTTTATTAATACACCAGACGTAAAGCGAAGAAGCCAGAAATATTTTCTTCTCTTCCTCTTCTTCATATTTTGTTGTGAGTGTGTGTGTGTGTGTGTGTGGCGATTGCGACACTGCACGTGCAGGAGAGAAGAGATAGCAACACGCGGAATGGGGAAGTGAAGACCGTGTTTTGTGATATGGAGGCAGGAGTCGTCGCGAACAGAGAAGTGGAGAAAAAGAAGGTGAGGATAGATGCCTTTTTTTTTTTTTTTAAATTTGTGCGCTTCTGATTTATTTTCCCTTTCTTCGAGCCGGCGGCATGAAAGGGGGAAGTAAATGATAATGGCTACAGCTCGCACTTGACCTACAAAAAACATTACTATTTTACCATACTGATTTTACTAGTCTAAAAACTGCATCTCAATTAGAGATGAGTTCGGGCTCATTATTTAAAGCCCGAGTCCGAGCTGTATTATTTAAGTCGAAGCCCGAGCCTGAAATTTCGGCTAATAGATAAGTCAATGACTTCATTGATAGAAAATCCTATGTATTGCCGTTTGGGCAAATTAAAGATAACTATAATAGCAAACTCTTAATGCACATTCTAATTCTGTATATTCGAGTTTATCAAATAATCATAATTAGTTTATTTCTCTATTAATTAAGAGCTGTTTTTTCTATAGAAGAAGGTTAAAAAGGGAAGTAAATTTAACAAATAAACAAAACAAAAAATGAATACAGTTGATCAAAATTTCGGTAGTTCAATCCTAACTCAGAATATTATTCAAATTTAATATTATAGTAGCCTCTACTGTTACACTAAAATGGATTCTAACAAAACTGATAAACATTGTTTTCTGACATCACATTGTTGCTGGTAAAATGGGCTGGTATGCATATATATTAACAATTTTTCTTTATTTAGACTATATCTTCAGACATTAGTTGGCAATATTTGTACCCATTAAAAGTTCATGAAAGCATAACATTAAGTAAGCCTAACTGTATGCTATAGTTCAACCTACCACACTAAAACAATGATTAAAAAAATTCTTTTAATTCTTACTTTTTTTTTATTTTTCTATAATAATCTGTTTAGACCAGGGGCGTTGCCAGAAATTTTTCATGGGGGGGGGGGGTACGACTACTGCAACTCACATATATGCATACATGTGTGTGATAAGGGAGTGAAGAATATAAATTTTGTATGGCAAAAAATTCCTCATGGGGGGATTATGACCCCCCTAACCCCCCCGTTGGCTACGCCCCTGGTTTAGACCTTTTCTAAATTCAGAATAACAACAACTCTTCCAAAATTTGCAGGAATGTGTTGTTTCCCTGAAAGTTTTTTAGAGACACAAGAAAAGAACATGGATTCAGAAAGCACTAGGAACTAATATTATGTTTTAAATGCAATCAATAAATTTTTTAAAGAGCATACATGTTGTACTAATGTCTGAAACTATAGGCTAAAAAGATGACACATCATTTAAAAGCAAGCTATTCATACTTTTGATAAAAAAAAAGTAATATCTACTTATTTTACCCGCACTTATCGTACAGAATTTATTCAGTTGTTTTAACTCAATCAAATTATACGTAGTCGTTACTATCACTAAAAAAATCGCAGATTGTGACTTTTTTAGTGATATCTTAACAATTTTTTTGGTCACAGTTAGTTTATGTAATTAGAATATCATAAAGAAATACAAAAGAAAGAAAAACAGTATAAAATGTATAGCAAAAGGAGCTTGCTAGTACAGCTGATATTTGCTAGTCAAGATTAATTTGTGTACTTAAAAGCTGAAAGATATTTTTGAGTAACCGACAAATGATGAGTGAAATCAAGACCAATTAACTATAGTTACAAGGATAATCTTTTCTATTTTCTAAATACTGTCTGAAATGTTAAAAATGCCTTCTAATTTTATTTATTTAATTTTTGTTTTTGATTTTACAGATAAATATTTCGATACCATAAAAAAAAAAAAAAAACATTAATGACTTTTCCAGAAATTTATAATGGTGTAACGATGCTTCTGATTTATATAGTTAAATTTATCCCGATAATTTTTTTGGTATCAAAGTACTTTCGTGCTTTAAACTTCCGACAACATATATGAATGTCTATATGTCGCAGTTAATCAATAGAATTAAGACAAAGTAAAATTTGGTCATAAGAACAATTGAATTCTCAAATGTAATACATAAAAAACGATATACCTTGTTTACTCGAGTAATAGTCGCACTTTTTTTGCCGATTTTTCACGGTGAAAGTCATGGTGAAAGCCGGAAAAATTAACTATAATATTGTAACTCTAAAGCTATTTTCCCCGCTTCAAAACGGGGATGCGAGTAAACACGGTAAAATTAGTTTAATAATTGGAATTTCTTTTCGTTTCTATTACGTGTTTTCTTTCTAGATCAGTTTACCACAATGACTTTAAATTTTTTCTCATGTAACAATAACAGCCAAAACGTCAAAGAAATTTTTGTTTTGACAATTTTGTTATAAGTCTGCCCCCTCCCTCCCAACTTATTTAAATATGCTTTTAATACTAAATAAAAATAGTAAACTTACTGTTTCAATTATTTTATCATACTTATTTTAATATTACTTTATCTTATTCTATCGTAGACATGGTAGTTTACTTGAAATTAATTACTTGCTTCATGTTTCCTGTATTTTTTGTAGATATTTTTTTAAATGCATCTCACACTGTATTGCTTTTTGCATAGGTCTGAGAAGGTTATCATGCGTACATATATTTATTTTATTTATTTATTTTTTTTTTTTTAAGTTTATTTCACTTATTTAAAGACTGGGTCACCTAGGCCTAGATATTTGAAGAAAAGTTCTCGGACTTTTAAAATGCATTATTTTTATTTTATTTATTTATTTTTAAATTTATTTTGTATATTTAGTATTATTTGCTTTGCACAGATGGTGATGAAAAAAAAAGTGAAATTATATCTAATTATTCTTGCTATGTATTTACATTTTAACTAAATTTTACTTATAAAAATTAGAATTGTTTTGTCAGTTGTTACAATTATTATCTGCAATGCATTTTTTAAAATTGATAAACGTAAATATTATAACTGGAATGAATCACACTTGTTATGCTTGTGAGACTTTTTTAAAATTAAAATAATCGTATCCCCAAAATGTCTTCTATAAAATTGAGTGATCATGGTTTCAAGCCTATTTTTATGTGCTGTAAAAAGACATAAATTGCTATTGGAAATAATGTGTTCTCCAATTTTTTTTTAGACGAAGTATATTAAAATATTAAGATATAATAATAAACTTTAAGGTGCCTTTTTAGTTTTTTTAACTAACATCTTACAGATTTTGTACATTTTAAGCAAACGTCTAGTTTGTAATTTTTAAATAAATGTCTTTTAAAAATTATCTTCCATTTTTTGGATGATATAATTGTACATAGGAAATAAAATTTGTAAAGACACTATAATAATTACATGATAGAGAACTTCCTATACATTTCTTTTATTGGATATTGATTTCATTTTCATATTGAAGGTTCTCAAACTCTAGTTTTTTCTCTCCTCAACATAAACATTTCAGTTTAGTAATGAAAGTGTCTAAATTAATATAATATCCAAAGAGAAAATTTGTTGCGTGATGGTGTGCTTGATTTGGAAAAAAAAAAAACGTCAGATTTATATCTTTTCTTTTATATAATGAAGTAAAGAAAAAAAAAACAAACTTAAATAAGCATGCTATTAAATATTTGTCGTATATAGTTTATATTTATTTTTAAAGGGAAAAAAAAAAGCGTTTTTTACTTCTATACAAAGATGTGTTGAGTAGTATTTATTCACATATTTTAAATTTTATAGAATATTGTGAGTGCCTTTCACTTATCACTTGTTTGTGACTACTTTTAAAAAGGCTTTATTGCTTAACAATAATTTTGTAAAGTTGTGAAACAATTAACATAATTTTTGAAATTGAATAAGTAAAGTGTGTACAATTTAAGCTGTTTTAATTTTAGTAAGTATATTTGCTGTATAGTGAGTATAAAGTTAAAGATTTATTTTAGAATGCTGAAAAATTATGATTCAATATTTTTTTTATTTCTAAATCTCAACACACTTCACAAATAAACGCATATCAAGTTGAGCAATAGATATTGTGGCAATATTTTATCGTGTTGCAAAGCACTTTTTAAAATTGTTCTTTTATTTGTGTTTTATGAATAAATGTGTGAATTTCTACAATTTACGTTGTCGAAATTAAAAAGATTAAAAAATAGGATTTATAATTCAAAGCGCATACATAATCAGTGACTAAAATGAGTAAGATTGCAATAAAGTTGATATACTGCAGTTTTTTATTGTGAGCATCAGTTGACTAGTTTTATTCATCAGCATGTCCCCCCCCCCTTAAATATGTAATTAAAAAATCAAAGTGAATGTTTATCTGCAGAAATAAAATAGATTGAAATTTATTTGTATTAATAGTGCAAAAACTCATAGAAAGATATAAAATAAAAATTGAAAAACCATGCAAACTTAACCTAAATATCTACTTTAAATACTTTTAAATGCAGTATACTGTTAAATAATCAGCGTTAGTAATCAGAACTGTTATTTATATTAGTTACACTGGTGTTTTTATTAACAAAAAAAATAAATAAACTATCAAATCCTCTTAATCATGATTATTATTATAGCCCGACACAGAACGACTCTTATTGCATTACAAATGCTCCAAAGTAATTATTAATCAAAATTTTATTGATTGATATCAAGGTCTGATAAGCTTTGGCATAAAAAAAAAACTTTTTCTTATTTTCTTTTCATGAAAACCTTATATTTTCTTGAATTTGCAGAAACAGATAGACACATTTGATTTAATAAAAATAGTTTCAAAAGTAACACCAGAAGAAATTTGAAGATTAATCATGTATAGATGCCAAAAATATAACGTTGTTTTACTTTCATTAGGGATAGCAGAAAATGCTAAAGGTAATTGGTTAACTTCCTTGTATTCCAATTAATAAATGAATGTCAGACTGCCTTCCTTATTTTCATAAAATCAAGGTGAAAACAGGTTTTGAACTTCCTCCGTAAAAAAAGTACTTTCTTAGTAAACGTAATTTCGAGGTAATTAGTAGTTCTAAACATATTTTTCCTAGAAGCACTATCAATGAATTGTTTCGTTTCCTTCCTCCTCCCAAGAGCTATTATATTGTAAAAAGTGATAATTTTGAAAATCCATATTTCAGAAAAGCAATTTGTATATTTATTTCTCATGTTTGTAGTGTTAAAAAACAAACAAACTTATTTTATCTAAAAAAAATATATATATATAAATTTTTGTTTTTATGTAGTCTTTCTTGCATGTATGAAATAAGTTTTCTAATGAGAATGTTTCGAGATAGATGTTAAAACTTGATTAAGAAAATCCAAAGTTTTTATGGGGAATTTTATAATTGTATATTTTCGAAATTAAAAAACTTTTTCTGAACAGTATTGAGATTTTCTTTTAAAGTCAATAAACGATTATCCTTTAACTAAAATTAAAAATAAGAAATAAGCTATCAGACACCAAAATATCAGAGAGAGAGAGAAAGAAAAAAATATACTCCTGAATGTTGTATTTATTATTTATGTGCAAAAGTATTTATGGCGTCTTAATAATGTCTTAAATGCGTCTTAATGCTGTTATATTTTGGAAATCACTAAATATTTTGGAACGGCTTTTTAAAAAATTCAAAAGTATGTATAGCGTCTTATGCTGTTATATTTTGGAAATCACTAAATATTTTGGAACAGCTTTTTAAAAAAAATTTATTGCGCTAGAGAAAAGGAAAAATTTCGGATGTCTTTTTACAAGTTGTATTGTGAACTGTGTTACAAAAATGAACCTATAGGAGTTACGAAACACCCAGAAAAAAATGCTAAACCATACAGAATTTCGCAATCATTTCTCTAACCTCGTCCCATTTTTGGAGAGGATTTTTGTGCTTATGAATTTCTTCTGAAAGTTGCATGAAACTTACAGTTTGACTGCTAGTATATTTGTCCATAGTGCACTGGGTGAAGGAGCATTCATGTTTTCGGGTGTTTAACGTCATTTTTATTTTGAAGCTATTCAAAAGTCGTGTGACGACGATAGTTTTTCAAAAAGAATACCCTTAATATAAACTTACAAATCCCAAATAAAATATCGATGTTGTGACACTGGAAGTTAAGTATAATTATATTTAAAAAGTAATAATAAATCAGTGTTCTTGTTAATATTGCATTAATTAAACAAAACATATGTAGCGTTATCTGCTTATCCCTTGTTTGTAAAACATACTCGATCCATATTCTACACCAGAATCTCTTTGAGTTACTCCTAAATTGCCAAAGTAAATAATTGAAACGAAAATTAAAATTTCTTCCAGTATTTTGTCTCTCTTAAATATGATTATATATATCATATTTTAAATACCTTATCTGAAAGGAAGTATGCTTATTTGAAAACGTTATCTAATTAAATAAGTCTTTTAGTATAGGAAGTGATAAATTGTCCCTCCTCTCTCCCCAACAAATACTAATATAATTTGCATTTTGATTGCAAGTGTTATGACAAGGTTTACATAATTTCAGTACAAATATTTATGACTAATAAAGTTCTTTTTCATTCACATCAAAACTCTAAATGGCTGTTAGAATAAGAAAAGTGCTTTACTTACTTGACATAAAAATCCTAAAATTGGAAAATCATCATAATTGTTAAAATTCACTAACAAGGTAAAAATTATGGGTAATATTGCGGTGGAATTCGTCAGTGTGATTGAGAAACACTATGCTTCTGCTTTCAAATAAAACAGCAAATTCAAAACTGCATCACAATTCAAACATCATATTCAAAAAAATATATATATAAGTATTTTGTAAACATAATAATTAAAATAAATCATTTTCAGCTACGCATGTTGAAAAGATGCCAGTTTTCGTCTTTAATAAGTGTTTAGCCAATTTATACTATCATTCCTGTCGAATATCGAAAAAGTATAAACATACATTGGTCATAAAATAAACTCCCTTCTATATTTATTTCTGAAAAAGTTAAGATATATTTTCAAACAAATGGTCATTTTTTTATCTAGCAAACATTTTATAAAGAAACTTTCAGGGTACTTGAAATGTTTTGTAAATTATTCAGACCATTTACATATTCAATTATTGTTATTTTTGTCACTTTTTTTTGTATATGTATTTATGAAAACGAGTGATTAAATGCAGGTAAAATGTGTATTTTTGGGGTATTAAAACATTGTATATAGTGCTACTATTTTTAATCCTCTAAAATTTGTCCTGGTCATTCTTAGCCTTTCGGAGCTGGCTCTTTCAAACACTTGTGCATTATATAACACTGATAAGTTGAGTTAGAAAAAATTTCCACGGATTCACTTATTAATTGATGAATTCTGTGCTCTTTTAAGCAGTGAGACTTTTTTTTCTTCATCTTACTTGATTTGTTAAGATTTCCAAGTCGATGAAGGCGCAAGGGATATAGCACCCCCTAACTTTGTCTTAAAACCTTAAAACATACGTAGAGTTGGAGCAGTGGCGTATGCAGACTTCCTTCAAGGTTGGGGGGGGGGGGGGTTATAGACATAACTTTGTGTTAAAATGCCTCTTTCCAGAACTACAGCGCTGGTAATACCTTCAGTGAAAGTGATTTATTATGAATTATTTACTATTATGTTATTAGAATTTTTTGTCAAAATTTTCACAATTTGTAAATTTTATGTCTCTGTATAACATCGCCATACAAAGAAGTAGGCCTCTATTTTGTGTGCAACTGACGAAAAGACTTTTTAAAAAACAGTACATAAATTAGAAACATTTGTGATAAGTTACTAATTTTATTATATTTTTTACAGTAGTATAGCATTATTGTACAATATTGTGTAATAGATTTGGCCGCATAATATAGTCGCACCTAGACTTTCACATTGAAAAATTGGCAAAAAAAAGTGGGACTATTGCGCGAGTAGACATGGTATTCATTCCGGTTGCTGCACGATCCATTCCGTCCGCAACAGTCTTTCTTCATTCCGGGAAGCAAGAAAGACTGATTGCAAATCGCTGCTGCAATTACTAGTTGGAGGAAACCGCTTTCTTCAAGAACTGCCACTCTCCCGTTTATTGCCTCTCAACACAGTTAAGCACATAAATCAACGGAGCAATCATGTCTTTCCACCGACGATTCGCATCTCTCTCTTGCTCGTAATGCACGGTTTTCTGATCCATATTTTAATAACGAAGTAAATCAATTATACATGGTGGCAACACACTTTAGTTCTCTATCCACTTGATGTAAGTGGGCAATATAAACTGATAAAATTGTTCAAACTAACGCAGAGGAGAAAAAACAGACTGCGCGAAGAAAAAAAAATCCTCTCGTTTATTTTCAAAATATGACCCTTTTAAAATTTGCATACGACCTTCCCTCCTCCGGACAAAAAATTTCCCAGTTTGTAAAATGTGCCCCATACACTAGAGATGCGACTGGCTCAGGCTCTGTAATTCACCATTGCTTTCGGGCTCGGGCTTGTGAGAAATTTCTCTTTAATGAACATGCTCCTTGTAAACAGATTTTAAAAAGTGATGCACGGGAGAAATAAACTAATTATTATTTTATGCTAAACCTGAATATAAAGAATTAGAAAGTGTATTGCGACTTTGCTATTATATTTGTCTTTAATTTGCACAAACTGCAAAATTTATGATATTCTGTCAATGAAGTACTTGACATTTATTTATTTATTATCCGAAGTTTCGGGCTTTAAAAAAATGAGCCCGAACTCATCTCTACCATGCACTGATGAGGAAATATACAAAATTTGAGAATCCCATCCTAAAATGTGTCAGAGATATGAAGTTAAATATAGGCTGACTTAAACAATTTTTCGATGGCTTCCGAAAGGGAAAATTGACTTCCTAGGATTGCGTTCCAGGGGTCGTACAGAAATTACGAAAGAAAATATTGTTTTGCGCTCTACCAACAAAAGCTTTCATTCAAGCTTATATATAGCCCCTGACCATCTTTGTTCAAAGATATCTCTCACGAAAGGCTGCATTTTCGTACATCACCTCATTAGAGTATGGGGCACATTTTACTACCAGGGAATGTCTTTTTCATATTTTTCTTTTTCTCTTTTTTTTTTTGTTACGAGGTTCGTGTACAAATTTAAAAAGGTCAATTTTTGAAAATTAACGAGAAGTTTTTCTTTTTCCTACCTTATTTTGACATTTTGATATTCAATTTACATTGCCCAATTATCTCTAATGAATAAAGAATTAAAGCGTGTTTCCGTCTTTTGGGGACATCCTGTATAGCTAACAAACTATAACTTTGAGTGCAGAAGGAAAAAAAAAAGAATAATAATAATTATAAGTATTGTGGGAGTGTATGCAAGATATTCACATACATATTTAACACAGCAATGATAGATCCCTTATGCCTTACTTGGCTATTTATCGGGAAGGGAAAGAAGAAGAAAAAATAATAAATCTTACTCGAAAAGTTTTTTTTCCAAGGAAAATACCAGTTCCTCTTTTAACTAAATTTTGAATTCTTTTCTAATGCTGGCCAATAGGTAATTCTTGTGATATTCATCCCAAATATGCACCTTAAGTAAGGAAAAAGATAATCGAATTTTTCGTTTTCTTTTTTTGTACTTATTGACGATAAACGCATTCTTAAAATAAGGGAGGGGTGGGGGGAATTAAAAAAAGAATTTTGAATTTTTATAGAATTTTTATAACTTTAAGCATAATTACAAAAATATTTTATACATTAAAGATGCAACAGAAAGAAATTCCGTAATTTTTTTTCTCTTTCTTTCTTTTCTTTTTTTCTTTAATTATTAAAGATAAGAACTGAGTTATCTAAAATTCTTTGCTGGAGGGGTCATATACATTTTTGCAGTGGACCGCATATAACACCGATCCTTACAAGTTGTTGATCTGCATTCAGAACACGCGTATTTGTCTGCTTACATAAGTCCTTAATTAATGATATTTGAAACTTTATAACTTTGTCAGATGTGATCGTAAGAGAATGGACCCTTTTCTTTAAACTTTTTGCATATAAATGCAGAGTAAATGTATGCAGGATGTCCCAAAAACACTGACTTAGAATATTGATCATGGACAATACATATAATAAATACACAATACAATACAATAAATAAAAAATTTGTGGGAAAAAAGGGTGTAGAAATTTTTGGTATCGATAAAAATTTCAGCAGGTTAAAAACTTTAGTTTTTATGCAGCTGCCGTACGAAAAAATTCCCATTTATTAAAAGATCCCACATACATTAATTCGGAAATGTACAAAATTTCAGCCTTCCATCATAAAAAGAATAAGAGATATGAAAATAAATATTTGTTGACTTAAACCACTTTTCAATGGCTCTCGAAGAAAGAAAATCACATCAGAAGATCGAGCTTCAGGGAATGTACACAAATTATGAAAGAAAACAATGATATTAATACATAATTTTGCTGTTATTGATATTGTATAGCCCTTTACCAACTTTGTTTAAACATATCTGCGAGTTTTTGATAATGAGAAGGTGAAATTTTCCAATCGTATTGTCTCGCAAAACAACCGTAAAGCTTTCTCTCGTCTCGCAAAACCCCTATATTGTAATAAAAAAATTTCTCTCTCATCTCAAAAAAAAAAAAAAAAAAAAAAAAAAAAAAAGAAGAAGAAAAACAAAGCTGTAAATCAGCGTATTGTCTCACAAAACAGTTGTAAATCTCTGTCTCGTCTCATAAACTAAGTTATTGATCCCTGTCTCGTCTTACAAAAAAGCTGTAAATCTCTCTAGCCCTCACAAAAAAAAAAAGTTGTACCCCTCTGTCTCGCATGGCAAACAAAAGTTGTAAATTTCTGTCTTCTCTCGTCTCGCATACATCCCTAACCTTTCAGTACCCACTCTTTTAATTAACGATCCTTATATGAGATGGTCTACGTTGTTCTGAAATTTCTCTCAGGTCTAGAAGCTTCTGCTTCTTATAGTCCTTCATTTTCAAGGAATAGAAGATAATCATTCACTGCTGAGTCAACGACCAATAGAGACCCATGAAGTCACTGACTTAACTTCACTGACTCCAAGCAACTTTCATGCCCATTTCACGTTACGTTTATGTAATATATTAACTTGCGAATGCATGCCTAAAAAATTACACCAGTTTCTAAGACAGTTTTTCTAAAAATGATCAGTTTCTACAAACCATTTAAGTTAGCAAATAAATAAAATTTGCAGGTGTATAAACTTTGGCAATTTTTTAAGGCATTATGCAGTGAGTTGTCAAATTTTTAGGGACAATCACAAAAAAAAAAAAAAAAAAAAAAAAGAAGAAGAAGAGAAGGAAAGAAAGATAGTTGCCGTTGTATTTGGAACATTTTTTTCAGGATTGAAAATTTAAACAGCCAGAGGTTGGAGTCAAAGTCGAACCCACGATGAATAGCTCTATTGTCACGTACACCTGGTTACGACGCCGCTGTAATTTTATCACTGTTCAACTCTTTCATAATTAATATATTTTGAAACATTAGAACAGCCCTAAAATTTCGTCGACCACTTAATGTTTTAATTGTAGACTTACGCGTAATATTTTAAATTCATACCTGCAACTCTATACCACTGCGCCCGAACTAAATGCAAAAATAAGTGCCGGTCTATAACAATTTGGATATCCACTGTAATAATGCACCAGTACTAACTAGGGTGTTAACTCTTGAAATAGTAAACCAATATTTGGCCAGTATTTTCGATTATTTACTTAACGGTGTTATTCGAAAAAATCATGTGATTTTGGTACATAATTACAAATAAACTAATTATGCCAGGCACTTCAAAATTTTGAAACTGTCTCTTTACAAGCTGTATTACATACTGCGAAGACAGGCCAATCTGTATCAGTTTCAATATTTTTAGAAAAAATTCTTAAAAATCGGAAATTTTCGCAAAGCGCGTCACTCTTCGAAAAATCTTGCAGCTCAAATCCATGTTTAAGAATTTTTTCTGAAAATTTCACAAAAGCCACAGCGTTTTCGCTTATCGTAGTGTGTAAAACAGCTTATGAAGAATCCTCTGGAATTTTTTGGAGACCATGGTGCTATTAGTTTATTTCAATTTGTGTACCAAGACTAAAAACAGAGTTCTTTTTTTTCGAAGAACAGCCTTAATTTATTACTATTAGGTAACCAATAAAATACACAGGCCTTCCCTCCAACATTTGCGGAAGCTAACGAAATGCTTCAAAGTAGAAATAAGTGGAACAGGCGGCAGAGGAGAGGGGGGAGGGATATGCACAAGACTGAATGTGTCTCTCACCTTATGCAACCATGTAGTCGTCGACCCTTGCTGAAAACGGGCACGCGAACACATTGTAATGCATAAAACACCGTTAAATACTTCAAGGCCTCTATAGCGTTTAACAATGTTGGGAGGTGGGGGAAATGCTGCAAAAAAGGGGAAGGAAAGAAAAAAAGCTTTAAAATCTATACAGATGTTCCCGCTACATCTTAAATTGAGGCCCAGAAGCGTGAACTTTGAAAAAAAAAAAAAAAAAAAAAAAAAAAAAAAAAAAAAAAAGTTCCCCCACAGGTATCACTTTTCTAGTTTGTTTTATTATTATTATTTTTTTTTAATTCATTCTTATGCCAATTCGAAATTTATCTTCTCTGAAATTCTCGAACCACCGCTCCCTCCCCCTTTTCTTCCCTTCTGTAATTTGCTGGGGCCGTTTACCCCCGATTGCTGGTTATAAGAGGAGCTTTAAGGATTAAGTTAATTCAATGAAGTTTGCGGATTAAAAAAAGGCATATGTAAATATAAATAACTTTACAGCACAACAGAAAGTGCAAGATGCTGTACTTCTATTTCATTATTATTGTTATTATTATTAATTATTAATTTTTTGGAGTTAGACCGAATCACATTCACATATTCATGACAAATAAGCATGAAAGTTGCTTTGGGAATATGTAATTGTCTTTTCTAGATATTTTTTTAATCAATACGATAATTTAGAAAAAGGTTATACTGTTTTCGTTATAACTGATGATACTGGTTATGAAAATTTGATTACATGGAAGTGAGTATTAGATATTATAGCAGATCTTTATTAAAAACTTTTTATTTTTTAAGTGGAAGGACTGAAAGCCACGATTAAGGAAAAATTACTAATAGGTAAATTAAAACATCTAACATAAAAACTATAGATATTATAATCTATTAATTTGAATATTGAAATAAGAAAAAACAAAATTAGGGTCAGGAGGGGGAAAATGGGGATCTATTGAAAACATACCTTTTTTTCACCATAAATATTTAGATATTTGAATTTTTTTTTTCTATCCAAATAACCCATCCAGATGTCAATGACTCTTTTATATCTACTTTTTACCTTTCTACAATTCGCTTTTACTTTTTTGAGATTTCATGGATTTTAGCCTTTCTTGTTTTATACAGCATCCTTTTACCTTGGGAAAAACCTTACTTCTAATATTTTTTACACACGGTCTGGCACAGTATGTCCTTTTTGGACCTTGTGCCATTAAACATCAATCAACCACCAACCAACCTATCGAAATATATTTAAATAATATAAAAAATGTTTCAAATGAAGTTTTACGATATTTAAACAGCATTAATGTGGGGGAAAATTCTCGTTTTTGCTCTAAACATACTGCCTGTTAACAAGTGATATTGAAAAACTTTCTTCTGGATTCCATACAATTAGATTAGGCATTTATATTTTGATACATATTAGTACAGAATCTTCAAAAGAACTGAGTTATATAAAAAAAATAACAATAAAATTGTAATTTCTATTTAAAAAAAATTTCCTTCTGAGGTAGAGTAAAATAGGGGTGTGGTTATACTTAACAAACTTCTATATGATACTGACATTTCTATTTCTCCGTTAGTTAAATATTCCTGAAACAAGAGTTATAATCTATGAAAAATAAGCCACTAAATGCACTTAGTCATGCAATTTTCAATAATGGCATTTTAATTAACTGTTTATCATAGAAATTAATTTTCTGGAACCAGTGGCGTAACCAAGACTTTTTCCGGAGGTGACTGAGAACTCAAAAAACTATGCAATATAGCTTATAAAATCGGTATAATGTATATTTTTTTGGGGGGAGGGGAGGGGAAAGGAATGGAACCTCTTTACTTTACCTGAAAGGGTCCGCATATAAAAATGAATTAAAAAAGATAAAAAATAAATTCATAAATCGAATTTGAAATATTTGCAGGAGAAACATACAGATGAAATACACACAGAAAATATTAAATTTGGCTTAGTCCGTAGCTGAAACTCAAATTTTTCAAGAGAACATATAAATTTATCCACAAATACGCAATATTTTTCATATCTTAAGTTTACTTATTTCGAGGGTGGCTACAACCCCATCAGACATCCTACCTATACACCCCTGTGCGGAAACAAATAACATTTGCCATATGCTGATGAACCTGAATTTGATAATCGTGGACATATTATTCCTCTAGCTAAATATTTTGGGAAATAAACAAGCTAATATTTTGGGAAGGCATTTTCCAAAAACTGAATCTGTAGAGTTTTTTTTTTTTTTTTTTTTTTTTTAATGTAAGCAAATTTTGAATATATATAAAAGTTATCGGATTTAGATTTTTAAAAAGTTAGAATGCAATTGAAAATATCAGAGTGCAGTTTTGTAGTTCTTTTTTGCAAATACTATTTACAAATTTCGATAAGTTCTATTGGATTTATTTTTTCAAAAAGTTAGAAAATACAATCAAAAATATGAGACAATTATCTGTGTTTAGCAAACACAGGAGGAGAAAACACGTTTTTGAATTACATAACTTACTCCTGCACTTAGTAATGTGAGCATTTTCCCTTTCTTGTGAAACTCCGTTACATTTCATTGACTGTAAAGAAAGAAAGAAAAAAAATCAATAATATCTATCATGGAGGGGGTTGCTCGTGAGTTACGCCAGGCAAAGAACCTCGCAAGGCATCACGGGCTGACTGATGAGCTGTGCCAAAAAACAACATTTACAGGCAACGAAACGAATGGATACGGATTCATCTTGGAGAGCTCTCATGGCACAGGTGTTGAATGTGCAGTGCATATCTGGGAGTACTACGTCCATTGCATGTTTGAAAATGTTCCCATAATATCTTTTTTAAAGTTAAAACCTTATCTGAAATACGCACAGACACACACAGTGGCAGATCCAGAAATGTTTTGAAGAGGGGCTAAATTTTGAAAAAAAGCTTTTGTATATTTTACCCAGGCAAAATGTACAATAAAGCAAAATTTTTGTCTAAATCAACGTAAAAAATTTTTTTTTGCTAAGGGTTAAGTTATTTTAAAAAGGTCATTTCACCTATTTTAAGCTTATAATAAAGCAGAATTTATCCTTTAGCCTTTTTTTTTGGGGGGGGGGGGTCCTTACCCCATTCAACCGCTACTGCACGCACACACACAAACCTCTTGAAAAAAGAGGTGAGGTCGATGGAATGTTTCCCTTAAATAATTTAATTATGGCACTAGTTAATGTAAAAACTAAAACTGCAACAACAGCACCAACCAATCACTGTATATTTATAAATAGTTATAAATTCAAAATCTGTCATTTATATCTATTTAGATTTCATTACTTGTTTCTACTATTGTGATTATTATTATTATTATTATTAAAATAATTTATGAAGTTTGATACACCCCAGGTTTTATGAAAACTTCAAAAATTCATTACAAAATAACAAATAAAGATTTAAAAAAATTCAGTTTGCATGAATAGAATTAGAGAATGACCGGACTTAAAAAAGAAGAAAAAATCTGAAGCATGATTCATATTATGTGTGGGATTGCAATCTATCTGTAAATTTATGAACTATTTATTTATTTATTTATTTGTGTGTGTCATAAAAAAATAAAAACTTTTTAAAATCACCTGAAACGTGGTTCATATTATGTATGGCATTGCTGTCTGTCGGTAACTCTATGAACTTTTTTTTGTCATTAAAAAAATCCTCTGACCCCATTATGAAAACCACATTAAAAAAACACCATTATACTTAATTTTTTGTGCGGATTTATCCCGCACCTGGTATGTATATGTATAATAGACAAATTTTACTGGGGATAGATGCGAGACAAAAAATAGGCCTGCGGCGTCCCGCAAAAAAACACAACACTTTGTCTCATTTCACAAAATCCCTATGCAAAAACCTGAAGAGAAAAAAAAATGGAAGAAGAAAGTTTTAAGTTAAAAAAAAAAAAAAAAACACGTCTTGCGCCTGTTTTATTTTAAGGAACTTCAAATATTATTTTAAACACGAAAAGAAAGAAAAAAATGACTGGATATTAACTTTGTGAAATTAAAATTAATGCTTTATCAAATTCAAAACAACTATATAATAATAATAATAATAATAAATTATATAGTTATCGGATATAGTAAAGTTTTCAAAATTTGGAAGCATTACGCAGTTTAATTAAGCAACACAAAAGTATAAATATATTAAGTTATCATAAAGTATAAATATATTAAGTATAAATTAGTTAAGTATTATTATCATAAGAATTATTATCATAATCATATTTAAGTTAAGTATTATCATAAAGTATAAATATATTATACACAAAAGTATAAATATATTAAGTTATCATAAATTTACATTTTATTCTATTAAAAAAAATTTTTTTAATGTTACGACATCATTCAGATTAATAATTTCTTCTCGGTTTTAATATTTTGATGTAGCATGATGGTAATGGAATTTTGAGAAAAAAAGGTTCCGAATTTTACATTGACATTAGTAATCAATTAATAAAAATTGCACGATTACAAACGCATCTATGATATCTAAGATGCTACACTGTTTATAGTTAGAAGATGAACATTACTGCGTACTATTTTTTTTCTTTTTCTTTCTATTTAATTTGAAATGGATGAGTTGTGCAACAATGTATAAAATATCAGAAAATCATTATTATTTTGTAAATTTTTCACTGACCATAGGGAAACGTATAAAGACAGTTACTCATATTGTACAAATAGTATTTGAAATTCCACCAACCTATGTCAAAGTGTAATGGAATCGTTTAAAAAAAAAAAAAAAAAAAAAAAAAAAAAAAAAAAAAAAAACTAACCAGGCCAAATGAAAGTCTGGAATTGATAATTTGGTCTCTGTTATGTTTTGATCTTTATATTTATTTGT
The DNA here is from genome assembly GCA_038373885.1 of Cheiracanthium punctorium. NCBI lineage: Eukaryota > Metazoa > Arthropoda > Arachnida > Araneae > Cheiracanthiidae > Cheiracanthium > Cheiracanthium punctorium. The sequence continues at coordinate 413,161 of JAWZYV010011930.1, read as the reverse complement.
ACGTTAAATATAATTTTTAATTACATATTATTTATATTAACTACCTGAAATGTGCACAAAATTATTTAATTCACAAGCGACTGCTACTAAAACACCTAACTACTCTCTATAGAAATTTCGCAGTTTTGCTTCTTTACAAAAAAAAAAAAAAAAAAAAAAAAAAATTAAATATATATTATTAAAATGTCACATATTTTAGAAGTTGAATATTTAAGTGTCAATTTACTGAATTTGTGATTTTTATTTCTTTCCTTTTCTTTTTCTTCTTAAAAAAAAAAAAAAAATCATTCTGCACTTTTTTTTGTGTGTGTGTACGATCCCAGAATTCGGTTCGCGCATGGCCCTCCCTTCTTGTTTTTAGACCTGTTTCAGAGTTGCTTCTTGTTGACGATTTTTTAAAGGAAAAAGACATTTGTTGTGTGAGATGAAGCTTGGTATATGTTGTCCAGTGACGTGCGATCCATATAAATAATGTAAGCTTAGCTTACCTAACAATAACTGGTGCTTTAAAATGAGTTTTTATTTTATTAGAAACTATAATATAAATTTTAGAAAAATTATTTTAAAAACATTCCTTGCTTAAATTATGCTAATTTTTCATAAACAAACTCATATCAACTGTGATAAATATTTTTTAGTGACCAAGAAGTCAATAAAAGACAATTTCGAAATTGCTCTTGCCCAGCTCTACAGACGTTGTTTAAAATAAATTTTACTCGCCTAAACTAAACTAACTTTCCATATGCCCTCCATAACAAATGTGATAGTGTTTTATTGTCACTAAAAGACTCCATATACCAAGAATGCCAAGTGTGCAGAGAGCTGAGAGAAGCAAATCTGAAATTGTGCTTCATCGTAAATTCGTAATTCAGCGTTGTCTTGTATCGGAATCGACTTCCCCACCCCCTCCCACATATTGTTTCATTTTGAGTTCAGCAATGTCTGTTAGAATCGTCAAGTATATGAAAATATTTCTATTAAATCATTCATTAGCTTTAAGGATGTTAGAGCGATCGTCACCTGAAGAGCGATCGTCGTCACAGGAATTTTGAACAGCTTTAAAAGCAAACCAATAGTATTGAACACTCCAAAAAATGAATAACGCTTCTTCGCCCGATTCACTATGAACTAATACTAACAGTAAAATTGTATGTAGTGACTTTCAGAAAAAATTCATAAGCACAAAAATTGCCTTCAGAAATGGGCCGAGCTGTTACCCGTTTTTGGATATATCCCGAAATTCCGTATTTTTAGAATTTTTTACGAGTGTTTTGTAACTTTTATAGGTTCATTGTAACAGTTCACAGTACAACTTGCAAAGAGACTCCCTAAATTTTTTCGAGTCTGTAGCGCCGATAAAAAACCTGTTCAAAAGCTGCATGATTCTCAAGTGGAACAGCCTTAAATTGCTCAAATATCATTACCCATTTAAGCAATTTCGTTTATGTGTACAAAACTGATGCTGCCATCTAGTGATTATAACACAAATAACTGCAGTTTTTTAGATGCAATAAAAAAATAATAATCTTAAACACTTTCATATTTTGAATACGCACTAAAGTACGCATATTAAAAGCGTATCATAATCCATGCGCCATCCCTATTTTTTCCTTATTCCATTAAGTTGGAAAGTGTATCATTATTCATGAGTGTTCTGTATTTTTTTTCTTCTTTGTTCCATAAAAAACCTCTTTGGAATCAAAATCTATTTTAAAATAGCCTGGTAAAACTGTGTTACAATCTTCGCCCAACATATTCTAACTATATTACACTTGTATTCACACTGTTTGGAATGTGTGCATCATAATCCAGGAGTGTGCCGTGTTTGTCTTTCTTATTCCATAAAAGACTCTTCAGAGTTGAAATCTGCATTAAAATCGTTTACTAAAACAGTTTAATAATCTTCGTATTATTTATATTTGGCTTCGTAACTATTTTGCTACTTTAATCCTTTTTGACCGGTGTTCCGTGTTTTAAGGTAGACCCTAATGAAGTTAATGGCTGTTTGTCAATAACACCAATGACAAGGTGCGTTACAGCGCTAAAATGAATTTTATAAAAAAATGAACAGTTAATTAATCCAAAACTTGGCTCAGTGTTCGTAGCAGCTTAGCTGTAGCGTTTCTGCTACTCATGCTTAAGGGGTTATCACACTAGCGCAGTCTGAGCAACCTTCTGCTGGAAGAACTTTGCCGCCAGACTTTTTCGGGGGGGGGGGGATCGTTAAGGGTTCTTAAAGTAAAAACTTTTTCCGACGCCAAATAATCATCGCATTTTAAGGTATCGCTGATTTGGCATTTAGGTTTCATCGTGACTCAACATAATCCTTACGTTGGTAATCACGACACATCATTTACATCGGATCGGCGAGGATCTGTTAATGATTAAGATATTTAAATTGATATCATTTATCAAAATAATGATCAAAGCAATGATTAATTCGTCAATAAAATCGACTTCTAATTCTATACTCCACTTGCGCGCCACCATACTTTCATCACTTCGAGCCAAGTTTCGAAACGTTGTCGATGGCGTGGCAGGAAGAAATATTCTGATTGGCCAAAATATCGGTCGACTCGTTTTTTTTTTTCGTTCGGAAAGCAAAAAGTTGGAGATCGCCGTCGTCAAGGTAACGATAGAGAAAATCGGACTGAAAGTTGTTCCGCAAGAAAGTTGCTCGGATTTTGAGCTAGGGTGATAACCCTGTTAAACTGTCAGTTAGAATGAGACGACAACAGGGCTCGCGTTTACTCAGATTTCTGAGTCATTTACCCAAATTTTGTTGACTGTGATGCAAAAAAGTACGCACATAATGGGTTTTGCATAAGCAAAAACCCATATCTCTCAAGAAAATGGGCTTTTGTGACCCACTTTTATCAGACTTCAGCGCGATCCCTGCGACAAAGAACAGTACCCCGTATTAGAGACATCGTAATCATCAGTACGGGGATTGAAGCACTTGGGGAAAATCTGTGAAAGAGATTCTTCTTATCACTTAAGTGTTATTAATTTCAGACAAGGATTTTTTCCAACTCAAGGGTTGCCAAATCACTTTTCAAGGGTTGCCGATCTGGCAACCCTTAAAGAGCGGGCGAGAACGTTAGTAAAATATCAAAAAGGCCGAAGGTTTGCCTTTTTTGCGATCCATCACCAAGATTGCAGTAAAACAAAAGTCATCAAAACTGAACCCAGCTTGGAAATATCTTCTATATTTGGTGAGAAATTGCCAAACTTTACTGTTTAATGGGTTATTGTTACTGTTAGTGGGAATATTAGTTGGTGTCTATTATAAAAATGTCAATATTGGTGTAAATAAAGGTGAAGTATAGTTAGAATATACCTGCAGAAGATTGAAAAACAGTTTTAGTTGACGATTTTAATACAGATTTTAATTCGGAAGCAATGCTTTATGGAGCAAAGAAGACAAATACGGCACACTCATGGATTATGATAAACTTTTCAACATTGTGAAACAAGGAAGACAAATAGAGCGGAATAGGGTACACTTTCCTACGTAACGAAATAAGGAATGCAGATGGGGGCGACGCATGAATAATGATGCGCTTTTAGTATATAGCACATTAGTGCGTATTTAAGGTATGAAAGGGTTTTAGATTTCCTTTTTTTTAAATCTCGTTTCAGGTGAGCCGTAACAGGCTGGCTGGCAAGTGACGATGAAGGAAGGATCGGATGGGGATGGAGGAGGTGGCGACAACACGCCGACATCCAGGGACGCCGACTCCACCGTCTCCAACGGAGGAGGGATGGGAGGACTGCGACACGACGGAGGAGGATTGGCCCTGGCCAACAACACGGCCCTGGCGAGCGCCCTGCTCGGCATCCCCATCACCAACGGCGACGCCCTCCTCGGGGTGCACTCCACCAACAAGATCATGAGAAGCAACAACGGCAACGGCGACACCAACGGACGGGACAAGTCCTTCACGTGCAGCATCTGCAACCGCTCCTTCGGCTACAAGCACGTCCTGCAGAACCACGAGAGGACGCACACGGGAGAGAAGCCCTTCGAGTGCAAGGAGTGCCATAAGCGGTTCACCCGCGACCACCACCTCAAGACGCACATGCGGCTGCACACCGGGGAGAAGCCTTACCACTGCTCCCACTGCGAGAGGCAGTTCGTGCAGGTGGCCAACCTCCGGAGGCACCTACGCGTGCACACGGGAGAGAGGCCGTACGCCTGCACGCTCTGCACCTCTCGCTTCTCGGACAGCAACCAACTGAAGGCGCACGTCCTCATACACGAAGGGGTCAAGCCGTTCGAGTGTGTCAGGTGCGGCGGCAAGTTTCGCCGGCGGCACCACCTCGTCCACCACAAGTGTCCCAAGGACGAGGCCAACATTGGCAAGCCGAGACGGGGCCGGCGGCCGAGGGCGTACGACGGGCTGCCGACGTTGCTCTCGCCCATGCTGCAAGAGAGACTGTCTGCGCCCATCGTTGACCTGCTGCCCCAGCCCCCAGGACCACCAGGGCCGGTCAGCCTGAGGTCGGTCATCACGAGGAAGCCGGCGTCGCCTCCGCTCACTATCCTGCCACCGCTGGCCCATCATCGGCCCAGCGACCCCCCGCTCCTGTACGAGCACCCGCCCCGCTACGAGAGCATCTTCATGAACTTGAGCAGCAGCACGCCCAACGGGCACCGCTACCACGATGTGGAACAGAAAGTGCCACTCGACATGACGGTGTCTTCGGCGTCTGCTCCTGTGTCCGTTATTGTGCCCCGCATCACGTGTGGCCCCACTTACCTGCCACCCGCTGGCAACGGAGGGTCCGTGGACGGAGTACTGGACTTGTCCAATTCGAGGAGCGATTCAGACGCAGAGCCCATAGAGGAGGAAGTGGACGAGGAGGACGACGACTGCGCGGACGATGGCGCCGACTCCGAGGACAGTGACGGAGACGAGGAGCGCATGCGACGGATAGCCCACGCCTGGAAGCAGCACGAAAACAACCGTCACTCCAGATACGTCGAAGACCTGCGGCAAGGCAACGGCGACCGGTACAGAGAGGACAACAACGGGGAGCAGCATGGATACAGCAAGGAAAACGATAGGGAGCACCACCGTTATGACGAGGACAACAACAGGGAGCAGCACCATTATGGCGAGGGCAACAATAGGGAGCACCACCGTTATGGGGAGGACAACAACAGGGAGCAGCACCATTATGGCGAGGACAACAATAGGGAGCAGCATCATTACGGTGAGAACAACAGAGAGCATCGGTACCAAGAGAACAGTAGGGAAAATTGCTACAGCGAGGACGAAAACAGCAATATGGCACTCCGACTGGCGACGACCACGGCCGACTCCTCCTAGGAATACGGTTCCTTTATGCTTTGAAATCAGGGATTTTATTTTATTTTTCAATGTTCATAACCTCTACCATTTAGGATATGTGCTACAGCAAAGAACAGAGAAAAGGAACGGCAATCCGCCAACACTAACACCTTTCGAGGAATGCCGGTCGATTGCTTTAATATCAAGGAATTTGTAGTATTAATCACCTCCGTCACCGTTTAAGTCATTTGCCACAAGAAACTACCTCATTTAAGTTGGGTGGATTTACCGACCTGCCGTCGACTGCAAAAATACAAATTTGTCATAATTTTAAATTTGGTTTCGATTCAAAATGCCTCGAAAAATTCTACAACCATGAAATACTTTTAACGATGCACATTTATTCTTCCACAAAATGGAATTGTAAAAATTTCATTTAAGACATCCATCCCCCCCTCTTTTTTTTTAAAGAAAAACTTTATAACGTAACCTAACTTTTTAAATTATTTTTCAAACCTCTAATCAATCATCAAATAATTAATTATTTAAATATTTACATCTCAACCTTTAAACATATTTTTCCAAAGTGAAGAGACGTCTGAACAGTTTAATAATAGATCATTCAAAGAAGTAAGTCTTTGATGATTGCATATTTTTGCAGTTGACATAACAACCAAAGGCCATCGCAGCTTACGGACAATTTGTCCTCTCTCCGCCAGGTCTTCACTGTCGAGGTATTAAGGATTCGTGATAGTTGGGTGTCATCGCTAGTCCCAACGCACAATTTTTTAATTTTTCACTTACCATATTATTTTCGTCCATTCTAATCATTCGATTGAGAGCTTTCCATGTCCAACATGGCGGACACACCAGAACAGCTGAAAGGATTCCAGGATAGATTTTTCTAAACGTTTACACGAGAAAAGAAAGGACATTTTATTTACTCTTTGGTGCGAAGATTTTTGTAATTATTATCGAAAGTTAACCGATTGACTACTGTAAAAGGAAAAATACTTCGACAGTGACAGACCTTCACTAAAATAAGTGCAAGGAAAAATAATAAAAGCAAAAATTTAAAACCTCCAAAAATAGGCAAAAACAGCGTAAACAATTTTCATGTTTTACTGTCAAATTTTCGGTAAAAAAGGGGGCGTACATGTCGACCAGATCTGAAGTTTCATTTCAATGGTGATAAAGGAATCAAAAACAGCATGTCAAAACATGTACGATTCTCGATGTGCAGCAGTCAATTAAGTTCCTATTTAGAAAGAAAAAATCAAAACCCTATTTAATGTTATTTATTTGTTTTTAAAGTTACTGAAGTTTTGAAGAGGAGATGGTTTTTAAGAACTCTATCTTTCTCGAGCTTCGTCTGGTCGATTGATCGTCCTTCTACGTAGCAAAATTCATTATAACGCATTCATTGGACGATGGCCTTTGTGTTCAAATGGCAGCATTTGAAACCACCAGCCAGAGAGAGAATCCTTTATATATACATTTACGCTAGACAGATATAGATTTATAAATATATATACATATAATATATATATATAAATATTTATTTTGTGCCCATTACCTCTTTCTTTTGGTAATGTACTTGTTCATCTCGCCAAAACAGAAAAGTAAGGAGCGTTGTACGAATTATTTGTGGTCCAAACCTTCGCGTATCGACTAACTCTATCTAAAGTGATTTTAGACAGTTGAGTGATAAAATTTTGCTACGACCACAAATAATTAGTCCAATTGCTCCTAGGAACGCTCTCAGGTGATTGACAGACAGCAAGGTGTGTACACGATCCATAGTCTCTTGCAGAAATTTTCCTTCATTTAGTTCTTCAACTGTCTCGATTAGGAACACAGGTGATACGCTAAGCTTGCTGCAATAGACTGGCGTGTGGAACGTTACCAAGTGATTGAATGTTTGAACTTTTTAAAAGTCGTCTAATGCAGCACGTTTGGGAAATACGGAACTGCACCTAAAATCTCGAAATCCGCACTTGTCAGTACAACTGCTCTAAAATGTACATATATATCTTTAAAATCAGCAGTTCTCTGTGAAATAATAATAGTAATAAAGGAAGATGTCGGAAAATTATTTACGGTGTTCAGGAGAATTGATTTGACTATTATATAAATATGAGAATGATGTTATATTTTTTCGAGATTTAGCCCTTTAGTTTGGTTTTAATGGTTTGTTTGTGGGGTTTTTTATATTCTAATCAAAATACTGTTGTCCACATTTCTGAAAACGTCTATTTAAACTAACTTAGGAGCAAACTAAAAAAGGAGCACTAGATGCTCCTTTTTTAAAATATAGATTAGTTAATGAATTGAAAAACTCTTTTTCGAAAATCAAGATGTTGAAGAAATACTTCACAGTTTTTTCTATTTTACAACTGTTTAAAGGTAGCAGTATCGATGAGTTAAAAAATCAATTAAAAATTAGCAGTGACATTATTTTTAATGTTTCTTAAGACTTTTGAGCATCGATGAAGGGTTTCCACATTGGGGTTTCTTCTCTATTTTGGGATAAAAATCAATAATATAACTTTATGCTTTTTTCGCTGATTAACATTTAAAAATTTTTGAGAAACCACATGTGTGCTTATAATACAATTTTTTTAATTGCTGCAAAGTTCAAATTAAACTAACATATAAAATAAAAAAAAAGTATTGAAAATTAAATAAACATTATTACCATTGCAGTGCAAATAAACATAAATATTGCAATTAACTTGCAACATCATAACTTTTCTTGTACTTTCTTTTACAAACATATAACTTTGGATCTAAGTTAATATATTTTAAAATTGCTAATCCAAACACTTTTCAAATTCAATAAAATCAAATTTTCTATTCCAAGCTTTAACTTATTCTCTTCAATTTTAATATGAACAGGTACTGAAGATTTCCTTTCATTTCAAGTTATTTAAAGCGTTTAATGTAATACTTAACAGTGGAAAGTACTATGAATAACTGAAGTTTTTCTTCCCATCGTGGTTTATAAACAGAGATACCTCACAGTAAAAAAAAAAAAAAAAAAAATCAACCTATTATTATCGATGTTTTATGGATCAAATGTAAGAGAATAGTTTGAAAATGGTAAGCCATCACCTGAGAAAAGAAATGAGTTTCAGCGAAACAATCAAAGCATTTAACAGAGTTCCTCAATTTCAATTTTACCTCAGTGCTAATACTTGAGTTATTGAGGGGATGTTTTTAACGTGAAGTTCTTGTTAAAAACATCCTCTTACTCTTTGACTTTACTAAATTATATTATTGATGTATGTATGTACTATATAATTTCTATGCTTCTCGGAAAAACCGATGATGGAGACTTGATTCGTTTGTATTATAAAAGTATTATATAACCGGTAAAGGAGTGTACTGGTTCAAGTTTCCTAAGTCGATTTTTCCTGAGCTTCATCTGATTATTAAATAGCGTTTATCTATTTTATCTTTTTTTCTTCTTCATCTTTTGTCATGTCCAGTATCCATAACTTAAGAGTTAAACTGTACAGTCATTCAGGGTAATCTTGAGACACCTATTAAATTTGAACGCATTTAATAAATAATTGAACCTTTTTGTGAAGCTTCTTCCGGAAAAAACAAATTTGAGAGGGGAAAGGAGATAGTGTATATTTAAATTATTTTTTAAATTAAAAATTCATGTTTTAAGGATTTGTAAATATTTCCCATATTTCTGAAAAGTATTTTTTTCAAAGCCAGCAGAGATAGAGAGAAGCTATAATTATTAAATGTAATAGTTAGATCTTAAGGCTGTTCTCTTTGAAAATAATGCACCTTTTGAAGAGCTTTTTAAAGAATCTAATTGCACTTAGAGACTCTGAAAATTTTGGAATGTCTATGTAAAGGGGTAGTGTAAACTAATACAAACAAGGAACCTATAAGAGTTAAGAAACCTTCTGTCGAAAATGCTAAACGTACGGAATTTTGCAATATTTCCCCAAACAGGTTACTCCTCGGCCCATTTTTGAAGGCAATTTTTGATGAATTTTATTAGTTTTTCTGAAAGTTACACGAGGTATCCAGCTTCACTGTTAGTATTAGTCCATAGTGCATTGGGTAAAGAAATATTATAAAATTTTCCGAATGTTCAATATCATTACAGGTGGATCACCCAGGGTGTTCCGTACGTTTAGCATCTTTTCCCGAGTGTTTTGTAGCTTTTATAGGTTCATATTGTTTGTAACAGTTCACAGCATCACTTGTAGAGATACATTTTAATTTTTTGCGAGTCTCTAGTGCAGTTAAATTCTTTTAAAAAATCGGATCAAAAGTTGCATGATTTTCATAAAGTACAGCCTTAAGATTTTCATTAATTTTTGCTAATAACTACCGTGGAGACTTTAAATGCTGCACATGTTATGTACACGATGTCCTTCAACGGCTGGATATTGAGTTCTCAAACCTTCCGGTCACCAGTCTGATAAGCATAACCCAGGGACTTCTAGACTCGAGAACTTAATTTTAGTCTGGTTAATGTGAGTCAGATAAGCGAAAGTGGCTCATGGTTAACTGGCACACCAACATAATACTACGGGTATAGAAAACCTTATTGTTAGTTTTATCAATATTAACTACTTTGGCATTCAGTAAAATTATGAACTCCTTCATTTTAGAAAGAGATCAGTCGTAAGGCAGAGTTTTATGCTCAATTATAAACAAAACAGATGTAAGAAACTGATGAAAATAATTACCAAAAGTACCCTGAGTGACTACAATAATTTTATTGCTCAAATGCAGTAAAATAATGCAATGTTTTCTACTAGTGTTTGAAACTTTTTCATCTAATTTTTATTTTGTGTTGTGGATGTTGATGTTTAAGAAAAAGTCAATATTTTCTAGTTCCTATGCCAGATTTATGAAGGGAAAGTCGTGCTTATTTTTACTTTCTATATTATATATATATATATATTGTCGTATATTTAAAATGCTTTGTTATATTGAGGTTGCGGGTATACGTAGTGTAGTTGGGAAAACCAATTCGGGATATTTATTTGTTGTGGTATAGATTTTATAATTTTTAAAGATAATTTAATTTCTCTGAGATGTTACCATGAGATATTAATTTGAAAGAAATAATAGAATTCTAGTTTTATAAGCGTTTTCTGTGATAAAAAATTAAAGATTTTGCATTAATGTTTCTTTTTTCTCCCCTTAAACGTTAAAAATAATGATTTTCTATGAGGGCATTTAATGATCAATAGCCTATTTATTTGCTTTTAATATTATATACATGTATATTTAATTCATGGAATAGTGCTTCCTGCCCCCCCTGTAATATTTGCTCAAGGCATTTAAAATATTTTTTAACGTTAATGAATAAATATTAATGAATTAGTACTTCATTTTTCTGGAAATCTACAAGCAAGTTAAAACATAAATGTGCTAAAAATGTAGTATTGATCTTAGAATGATTTAGAAACTTATAATGAATAAAAGTATTACTGTTGGCATTTAGAGTAAAACTTTGGAAGAAAATAAAACACCTCAAAGTAGTGGCGAAGCCATAGCATATTTATGAGACAAAAAAAACGGTGCAAAACTATTTCTTAATGATATCGTTATTGATATTTCTAATAATAAAATAATATTGTGTTGTTTCTCTCTTTATACCCTTAAAATTCCAGTTGGTTTTGAACCAGAAAAGGAAAACTCTAATTTAGCAGTTACTTATAATATTTTTTAAATCCGTGAAAACATTTTTACTGTTTTATCTTATTGTAAAAGGTATTACTTACAATAGTTTTAGAACATCAATATCTCATCTTTAATTAATAAACATCGCGTTAAAAGCAAGGAATCGATGACTTATCATCAAAAAAAAAAAAAAAAAATCTCTCTCACTTTCTTTTTTATCAAGATTAAAGCCTAAATCAGATTTATTTGACTAGAAATTAAGTGAATAATGCATTTGATTCACTGTTTTCTGGATATTTTGAAACTTCTGGTAACATCCTAAACTATTGAACTTAGTTTCATGGGTTGTGCAACACAGATTATGTACAGAAATCGAGTTTTTTTGAAAATTTAAAGTGCATTGACCAAAATATCATGTTTTCTCTTGGTACCTGATTAGCAAGTAGTCCATTCAAAATAGCTCGATTTCTTAAAATAAATCTTTGCTGTAATTTATTTGTTATTATTTTTAACGTGTACATGTATATTTATTTCTAGAAATGGCAAGAATGGGTAACATCAGAAGCTTCGTTCTGTAAATTTAATCAATAGAACAGAATGAACTTTATAAACACTCCCGTATTAAAAGTATGCCTTTGGGCATTTCCTTGGTGGTTTATCTTTAAAATTAATCATTGACTTCTAGTTCCGGTTTTTATTTCCTAAAATATTAGTAAATGGTCGTTTCCCAATAAACTTACTGGCCTCGACTTTTTAAAAAAGAACTTTAAACATTAAATTGAAGATATTCGTATCTCCTATTTCAAAATATTGCATTTGGGTGTAGGAAGGGAACTCTGTAAATTTTCTTTCTCTGTGCAACAGTTTGGGTTACGTGAAAGCTAACAAGATTTAAACATAATTCTAATTGGATATTGGAATCATGTTTGGATTGGTAAATTGGATATTTTTACTGGGAAACGCAACTATCCGACTTCTAGAGATTTTACTGTATTTCTTCTAGCTCGTGATAATACATTCCTTGCCATTTCATAATACATTTATTATTATTATTTTTTATATACATACAACGCTCAAATCATTATTTCGAGAAGTATTGTAATGTCTGTCATAGGCTGTGCTGTCACTCTAGGCTCAAGCACTTTGCCTTAAATGTAATTAATGACCAGGGTAGCTAACAGGCTCACTTACTATGTCCCGGAAATAGAAGTTCAAGAGAAAGTAAACCGAATGCTACTTGGAAGTATCACTTATGGACGGAAATAAACGGTTAGATGGCAATCAGTCTAATATAACATCAAGGCAGCACGATGCAAGTTGATAATGTGTTTATGCCTTATATACAGAGAAAGTTTGTGAGAAAATAACACTTCATAGATCACAGTATGGTTTGGCTGAGCGGTATTTGTGACATGCAATGTCAGATTGTTGAAATTTTTTCATGATCTTAATTTAGTTCGGCCAAAAATGTATCAATCCGTACAATCACATCAACGAAAAAAGAAAAATTCTCTGGGAAGTTATCTAAATAGTACTTTATTGTTTGAATTTCGTCTCTCTTTCAACTAGATGACAAATTAAAGATTAAAGAAATGCAAATTGTGTACTCAACCAATGTGAATTTAATTAATTTAACTTATATCTTAACTTCAAAAATCATTAGATAATAAAAAATGCTTTTTAAGCTTGTTAAAATTGTATGCCACATATTTCAACATCAGAGTTGTCGTAAATTAACTCTAAAATAGTTTTGACTCTTAAAGGATTTGGAATTAAAGCATTTTAAACTTTTTTTTCTGTATAGTTAGGGCAATGTAAGCGTGATCATACTGATAAATCTCTGAGCCAAGCCGTGACTATGAAGTATAAACATATGATTTCTAGTCAGCAGCGTTTACTTTGACCCATCTTTTATGTAGGTTTGATAACTTCTCCCGTTCTCTAAAAATTTATTTTTAGATTCAGAAAGCAGTGACAAGCGATGTGCATGCTCCCCACTAGTCACAATTACAAAAAGAGATGGTGAGTCCTAATTCCATTGTTCCTTGAACGTAACTGTATATCTTCAGGATTCAGATGCTCAGATAGTTTCACTTTAGTTTCAAAAGTAGAATTTCGTAGCACTTCTAAGAAAAACAAACTCAGAAATATGAATTAAGGCTCCCATGAGTATAAATACCTACTGAACTCTACCTAGAAGTGTATTTAAGTTCATCCGTCTCACATCAATTAAAGGTAATCTATATGAAACACTACCCATTATAGATAACGGTCCAAACAGTCAAAACTTTTTAAATTACAGCTGCAAAATGCATTTGCTTAAAAGAAAAAGGAATTAATATATATATATATATATATACATACATATATATATATATACATATATATATATATATATATATATATATATATATATGTGTGTGTGTGTGTGTGTGTATTTTTTCTGAGGGCGAGGACTACATTTAACTACATACTCTACCAGTGTACCAGTGGCGAATACTTAAATTTTCTTTTGAGGTGAGCTACTTTTAAGAAAATATTGTTTGGCATAAACACACCCAATAAAGCAAAATGTTACTCTAAAGCCATGTAAATCGCTTTAGGAGGCGCTAATTTATGTTTTTAAAAAAAGCTCATTTCACGTAAATAAAGTGTACAATAAAAGTTAAATGTTACCCTAAAGGAATATTTTCTTTTTTTTTTTGGCGTGAGGATGAGGCTCCAGTTTATTAGTCCCTCCTCTGGATCCACCACTGTACTTTGCCACATAACATGTTTTGAAATATTGTGATAATAGGTAGAAACAGCTGTAAACACAGTGTAAACTTGAAACACTTTTGGCATGGTAAATCGCCATGTAAAATTATAACTGTCTATTGTTTTAATTAGTGAAAGCTTTCTGAAGATATGCAGTTATTTTAAGATTTTTTTACTATTTTGATACATTGTTTAAAATGCAGTACTGTTATTTATCCCTACATAATATTTTCACTATTAATTTTATTAAAAATATGAAACTTAATTTCATTTCCAGTGTATTTTTAAAATTTAATATTTATTTAAAACACAAGTGATGTGAACTGTAATAATGATAATAATTATAACTTCTGTAGCAACTATTTGTACAGGAATCCTTTGTCTTTTGTAGTTATCTGAATTTACTTTAAGTGGAATTGGAAAAAATCTTACCATTTTATATTAAAACAAAATTCAAGGAAATCTACTTATCGTTAGAAATTTTAGTATATGAAAGTGACACAGGAAGCAAAAATGATAGCCATGATTGAATCAATAAATATATAACATTCTTAAAAACATAATTTTTTAAAATAGAAATCCAAAGACTATTTCAACCGCTGCAGAGTTACAGAATTATCGGTTTTAAAATGTAGTCGTAATGGTGTATTTTATACAGATAGTTTGTGTTCACGCTACTCAATAAATCACACATTTTTTTCAAACTTTGCAATTCTAGACAATTTATTTATTTTACATATGTATTTTTGAAGTTGAGGGGCGTGATGGGAAAATAAACAACGACTGTCGGTTATTATTATTAAAAAAAACCTTTCAATAACGCGGCAGATATTTTTTTTCTCAATTGAAAAATATCAGGTTATCATGCATATCAGTATTGTTTTATTTATAATGGAATACTGAAAAAATAATGACAATTTTATCTAAAAGAAAGGGAACCTTTTAAAACATCTATTTTTAACATCCTTTTAAAAAATGTGTTAGAATGAAAATCAACAACTACCGCTCAACGTCTAAGCATAAAAGGAAAATGGAGTGAAGCCGAGGGTTTTTGGATATCTTTCAAACAATTACATTCACATACAGCTAAACGCAAAACGCGGTTCATTTCTGCGATAATTTATAGGTACACGAACAATCAAAAAGAGCCGAAACCTTTGCATTCACCAAAAGCAGATTAATTTCAGTACGACCGGAAGCAAATGCGACACTGCAAATCGGCGCTATCCTCCCTAACTACCCCCTCTCCCAAGGTATAAAATAAAAGAATAAATAAATAAACAAAATCCAAGGAAAAAAAAACACCAAAATGAAAAAACTCCAATCAAAAAAGCACTCGGATTCCTTATGTCGCGTGACTTTTTTTTCTTCACTTCGATTCCCCATCCCGAGCCTTGGGTCCCGGCGACTGAATAAGTAATGAGTGGGTCCCTGTCGGTGTGCGGATGCATTTTACATCGGTGGCCATGGCAACCGAGCCCATGCACAAAGAAGATGGGGATGAAGTCTCCCAATCTCTCACCCACCCTCCATTTTTTTTAACGGGACCGTACTCTTTCATGGTATAAAAAATAAAGGGGGAAAAGACTTCGCCGATCTTCGTGTCCAAAGCGTCCGAGGGTCAGTTCTTCCTCCCACATGGTTTGGGGATTCAAGGAAACCACATTACTGCAGGAAAAACATCCACAGAAAAGACCGTTGTTTTTTTGTTTTTTTCCCCTCTTCTCTTATTTATAGTGCATCGTTGCTAGCAGTGAATACTTAAACGATGACTTGAAAACTGTACTTTTTATTTCTTTAGAATTTTCCTAATCTAAATTTTTCGGGTTGCAGTTTATGATAGTTTAAAGCGTTTTTTTCTTAAATGTTCTGTTCAGACTGTTCGTTAGTATTAAAGAAAATATGTTTTATCTGGATATTAAAGTTCATGTTTATATAATTTATTATCAAATCATTTATCAAATATGCATCTGATATAAAAAGTTACTACTATTACGTTTTCTCTATAAACGAATCATTCTGCATTCAGCATATTAAAAAATATTTCAATTGAACACTCGATTATACCAATTTAGTCTATGAACATACATGTAAAATTAAAACATCAAAAATCAATATATAGGGCAAAAATCAATATATTATAGCATTAGGTTATTATCAGAAGAAACCTTGTAATATTTTAAAATTTTCATTCAAACGATAACAAAATGAAATATTTGACAATTATTATTTGCATTTTAAATATAATAAATTGACAAATGGCAGAATCAGTATAAAGAAAGAAAACGTAAGTTAATTAGACGATTAAAGACACAAGGAGAAAAACAAACTATATAAAATTAAAAAATGTTTAGCCAAAAGTAACAAAAAATAACTAAATGAAAAATATAAACTTTAATAAACCTTGAGTCTATTTAAAAAAAAAAACTAATTAATTTTATAAATAATAAAACTATTGACATTTCGCTTTATTTTTACATTTGTTAAAAGAATGAGAGATATTGGAGGTTTAAATTTAAAGTGGCAAGGTAAATGTACGTTAAATTTTATGTACGACAAAAGAAAATTTGAGCTGTATTAGTAAATCAAATTTCAAGGGTTTTCTCTTAAAACAATTTTTTAATGCTATTATTACTTAAAACTAAACAGAACTTGCTTTTCCCTTTGTAAAAATTGAAGTTTATTTGTTAGATACTAAAATGTAATTTAGGGGAAGATTAATTATTATTTTACTACTAAAAGCCTATAATACTCATAAATAAAAATTTATGAATGGAACGTTATATATATATATATATATATATATATATATATATATATATATATATATATATATATATATATATATATATAATATAAACACACGCACATCTATAGGTATATCTTTTTAAATATGCATTTTTCCAAAAGCAATACAGTAAGTAAAACTAACAAATAAATAAAAGCCTTCATATCTACCATAATATTTTATTAATCTAAGCATATAAGAGATTTTTAAATATTATTAAAATATGTTGCATAATTTTTAATGCAATAAATAATTGAAAAATTCAAGAAAGTTGGGAGAGGAAAATGCGCCAGTTATTTTCAGAGTAAATAACATACGTGATGATAATGATATAAAGATGCAAATAGCTGAGTTGTGATTTGAAGGGGAAAAAAATAACAAAAGGGTCGTTTTTCTGCATTTACAGCAGATAATGATATTTTTTACAAGCAGTCTGTCAGCTGTTAAGCTTCCGTCGTCAACACGCAAGGCGAATTATTTAATTTCTCCCCCCAGCAAAATTAATTTCAGTTTATATGAAATCTATTTCTATACAGATTAATGTTCTTTCTCCGAGGCACTTTCACCCCAGCGTTTGTTTTAGTCGTCTATCGATCAAAACGCTGGACTCACCCAGTTCGCATGGAAGCTACCCTCCCTCAAACCAAGTGGGTTGCGAATGCACCAATTCCCTATTCTACTCTGAGAGAGAGGGGGATAGGGGGAAATTATGGGGGGGAACGAAGGGGAAGGGGGTAGGGGGCACAAAAATGGCTGTACGGTCATTGGAGAGCCATTCCCTTGGAAAAAAAATAAATAAAAAGTAGAAATATATTCTATAACTTTTCCAGAAAAAAAAAATTCTTAATTCCCCAGAGCTTACAGGTGAAACAGACAGTGTACGTGAATTTGTTATTTCAGAAGTTTCCACCCACACTCTATTTTTTCCCTTTTCTTTTTTTTTTAACTTTTATTACCATTACAACATTTCTTCCGTTGCTCAGTCGCATGCATCTCCCAGTGCGGTCTCTAGGAAGAAATTCTGACCATTAGTGGATCCTTAAAACAGCTGGAATGGCATTAGCCCCGATGTATGTTTTCGGGAAAAGTAACTCGGGGCGCCGTCCCTCATATGAATTAGCCGTAAATGTGCTGGAAGAGGCACTTCTCTCTAAGTTTCATACGCTGTTAAAAGGGATCTTTAGACGATTTCAGCATCGAAGAGAATTCATCGGTATATTTAGCTAGAGAAGAAAAAAAAAAGTTGTTCCCCTTCTGCAGCTGATTTGCTTTGTTCTTTAAATCGACTACGACTCTTTCTGATAAATCATTTATAAACAGCATCATGATCACACTCATTTTCATTCTTTGTATTAAATGTATTTCTCTTTGCTTTAATCTCAATATGCATACATTAAAAAAAAAAGCAAAATATATCATTGAAACAGCACGAATACTAACTGATTTACTTCCCGGAAACGATCCTCCCACCATGTCCGCAATATATATATATTTTCTTGTAAATATTTTTTTGTAAATAAGTAAGCTCAATAGTTAACTTCTGCAGAAGAAATAAAATTCCTCCTTGATTTTAAGTTGCTCCTCACCCTCAGCCCACCCCTTACATTTTCATACAGTTTAGAATGATCTCTAATTTTTGTATGTGTTACCATTGTTTCTCCCATATTTTCACACTCAGTCAGATCCAAGGGTGAAGAGCTTTCTCGGTTGCGATAGACCTGCTCTGTGTGTCGCAAACAATAGGAGACTATTCAATTTTTAACTCAAATACGTTCTAGCCAACCTTTGTTAATTAAGCATGGATTCGATAATACTACTTCTTGTGTATAGTGTCAATTTTTTTTTACGTATCACTAAGTTTTTCATTTATTTTTTAAACATATCTTCATGAATATATATATATATATATATATATATATATATATATATATATATATATATATATACATAGCTGCCAACTCTTCCGGTTTTTCCGGAAGATTTTCCACCACTAATTTTTACTTACGAATTTAAGCTTAAAATAAGTCCAAAATTTTATTGTAAAATAAAACTGTTTGAAGATAGTGGTGAAAAATCTTCCGGAAAAGTTGGCAGCTATGTATATATATATATATATATATATATATATATATATATATATATATATATATATATATATAATTATTATTATTTTTTTCAAACTCTGATAAGTAAATAAATATATTTTACCTGAATGATTTTCACCAATATTACAATGTTAAACTGCAATATAATCTGTGTGGACAATCTTTCAACTAGCAAACAATTTCATCTTTAAAATGAAAAATACCAAAATATAGTCCCCCCCCCCCTTCCTGCTTTCTGCATCAAGATATTTAATTTGTAATTTGTCCTTTTTTTATCACTTTACATTTTTTCCCCTGGTAACAGCTGTTTTTAAGGAATTTCTTCACAATTTTTTACATTAAAAACTAAGCAATTCTCGAAATTAAAAAAAATCCTATTTTAGAAAATAAATGCAGTACAGTTTGATTCTTAAGAATAACTTTATCGGTGTCAGACAAGAACTAAAGTTCTTTCAGACAACGAACAACCTTGGTACTACTGACTTTTATTTTCTCGGCTCATAAACGTAAGCTGGCGAATAACATCTCTGAAATTCCGTTGCAGGTCATAATCTGAAAAAAAGTAAAACTAAATAAGTAGATACACAAAGAAGGGAAAAAAAGTTTAAAAAACATAATAATAACTATAATAAACCGGTTGCAACCCCTATTCCCTTGGCAAGTTTGACTACACACGGAGAGACGTTCCTTAAAAATCCAGGGGGAAATCAACAACACCCGTCTTCTGAACTCTCGTCCCCCTTACTTTTTTTACCTCCCACTTTTTTAAGATGGAGTTTTTTACCTTTCGGGGGCCCCTTTTTTTTTGAGTCCAGGTAAACAACTGCATAAGTTTAGCCAACCTGTTATTGAAGCAGTTACAGACGGAGATAGCAAAAAGAAGAAGAAAAAAAAAATCTTTAATTTTTTTTATAGCAGATTTTTTTTTCAGGGGGTTACATACCTGGAGGGGGTTGTTTACGCACGGCTGAGGTCGCGGGTTGTTGTGTTCGTTGACCCTCATGCGATTCTTTCCCTATTTTTTTGTTATTTTATTTTTCTATATCGTGGCCTGTTTGTCGTCCGCCCTAGCCTCGTGGTTGTTTGCTGGAGAGAGAGAGAATTAGGAAGAGGGAAAATTTGGGTATTGCTTCTTCCTATTCTCTTTTGGAACTCTCTCCATGGTCTCTGCTGAAGCATGGAACACTCACTCACTCACTCTTTCGAGACAACACACACACAAGCTCGTGTTTTTGTCCCCACACTAGTTTCCATTTCGGCTGATTGAAATGGGGAATTACTGGGTTACGGCAGAGCGCGACTGTGCATAGAACTCGAAATGTTTTTCGTGTTGCAATGCCAGGCAGCCTTACTTTTGTTTGAAAAAGAGAAGGGGTGTGGAGAGGGAGTTATTGAAAGGGTGATAAATAAACAAATGAATAAATAAACTAATTGACAATATAGATCACTGAAGAGTGTCCTTCCTGTACAGATGAAAATCTAAATTCTTGACTGGCCGACTAGAAGGCGTTCTTTGTTAAATCATTACTGTAAGATGAACAAAATGCATAACTAACTAAATAAGACAAAATTTAAAAATAAAATAAAAAAAAGCTGATGCATTCTACTGTCTGATGACTGCTAAAAACTAATTAATGCAATATAAAGGTGAACTGCACTTGCACTTTAAATCTATACATTTCTCTAAATTGCCTCTAATGCATACTTAAGAATTGCGTTAGTAATTTTTGACGTAGCAGACATTTTACACATTGCGTAAAATTACTGTGACATCACCACAACACACTAAATTAATCACTTGCTCTTTAAATCACATACAAAAATTATCAAATAAACGCGTTATATGCGATTTAAAACATCACTTAACCCTTAAAATGCCTTGTGTTGCCTTTTGGCAACAAACCAAATTTATTTCATAAATATAAAGCAAAAAAAAAAAAAAAAAGAAAGTAACTTTGAAAGAAGTTGAAAAGTTTTTGAAGTTCATGTAAGTTTAATTTTGCAGAATTTTATCAAGAAAATTTTGTCTTTTTAAAACTCTGTGTTGCCCGTTTAAGAAATGAAAATTATAGTACATTAGACATTTAAGGGTTAACTTAGTAACACATTCAAGATTTCAAAAACTAATTTAACACAAATTCAGTTTTTTTTTTCGTCAATGTAAATCCCCTGCTTTAGTTTGGTTGTTTTTTTTTAATATATCTTGTATGCTGTCAGTTGCAAGTGTTCCTAACGATTCGACGTGCAAAATTATGACTGGCGAATCTGTCCATTCAGATTCGTCTTTGAAGTCGACGTGACACCCGCGGACTTGTAAAAATCGACGTGCTGTCCCAACGCGCAGAAAGAGAGGGTGAAATATAGGTCAAAATAAAAACACCGAAAATATTGAAACAGCTTGAAATACTGTTAAACTAACCAGAAAATAGGCGACCCATATTGTCACGTTGCTTGTAAAACAAGAAACACCTGCTTTTTACTATAACCGTTGTACATTGTATTTTGAGTCTCCCCCTTTCTCGTCAAGAGATAAAAATGCCGCACAAACGCAATATTTATATACCAATACTATTACTTATATCTGCTAAAAAAAGTGATTAAGTTTCAATATTAGTGTAATGAAGTATTTAACTGGAAACGAACAGCACGCTTGCTAAAATAAATTCTCTGTAAGTTAACTTTGTTACAGTCTTTCACCTTGATGCAATTTTTTTTCTTTAATTATTTATTCTATAGACTCCATAATATATATATATATATTTTTAATGTTGGAGTACGTTTAGTAAGATTTAAGCTACTATTAGTCAAAAATACCAAAATCATTACAAAGCAAATTTAAACTACGAAAAATAATAAATTAATAAATAAAAGAGAGAGCGAAAAAGCCCACTTGCTCTTTATTTAGCCGTCGTTCATCGTACAGCAAAGTTATCGATACCAAAATAAAGTGACGCCGCCCCGTCAGAGCCGTGTTTGGAGATGGCAAACTGAACAACCGCCCAGGGCTGCTAAAATTTGGGGCCCCAAAAAACTGTTGAATTCGTGGATATCAAGTAATCAAATAAAGTTCCTAAACTAAAATTTAAAACTGCACATAAGTAATATAGCCGAGAAAAAAAGCAGGATTTCTCATGAAGAGGTTTCATTAACGTCATTTTGTTAACAAAAATCCAATTTTTGGGGGAGGGGGGGTGAATCCTCAAGCCATTAGGTCAAGATCCACAATTAGTTAGTAAAGAAATTTGAAGGACCTGAAATTATTTTTTGTCCAGGGCCGCTAAACATGTCTCGCCCCAAAGCCACTAAAACCCTAAGCACGTTCCTGCGCTGTATATAAGAATTGAAGATTTAAAAAAAAAAAACCTACGTAAATATTTAACGCAAATAAACGAGCAAGACATACGTGTCAGAGTATTACGTGCTATTCGAGAATGAGATAGTTCAGTAAGACGAGGGAATACATTATATATAGATATATACACACTTCACATTTCGGGGGCGAGACACTTTTTCATTTCACCTTTTTATTTTTTTACCGGTTAACCTCGACTGGCATCCAAAGCGTGCAGCCTCTAAACAAACAACAAGTGCCTTAGGGCTGGCTGGGGTTGTTGCATAACGATGAAAAGGGGGCTTCTGACCCTAATACTCGGCCACCTGAGGTCGACGAACCTACACCTGGCTTTCTTAAGGGGTCCGAACCCGAGGAGGGTAGATAATAATAAAAAAAAAGTAAAAGGTCCTGTCAGAAATGGAAGAGTATAACTAACCCTGCTTGTTTATTGGCATTGCGTCTGACAGAATCCACCGTTGCATAATTGCGGTCGCTCAAAGAGATAGATACCCTCTGTCTCAGGTGCTTTTTTTATGTCTTTTGAAAAAGAAGGGAAAAAAAAAGTACTAGGTACCTTAATTGCTTTGTTTTTGTCGTTTCTTACAAATTTCGTATTACCGTCAGAGAATATTTCCTCGTCTTTGCTTTTTTTTTTTTTTTCCCTCCTTTGCACTTAAAGAGGAATGGATAGTCCCCTTACCTTGCGTCATGAGTGCATATTCCGCAGCACAGGGTGAGCTGAAAATCTTCCCAGTAATTAGCTTGTTCAGTACTATATAAAAGTTCTGTGAGATCATTAACTCAGAAATTGATTATTTGGATGGTATTTGCCAGGGAATAACATTTGGAGCGTTTCACTACAGTATAGAGTTTGCAAATTGACTCCCATATCGCCGCTGAATAAGGAAAATTATGAAAGTACAAAATATTTAATTAAGATAGTGATAGTCCACAAATAATAACTTAGTCACGACCGTTTGGTGCAGTGATCGCTTATAGTGCGTTTACTTAAACTATTTATATTGTGTACGACTTATAGCATTTTAAACTCGAGCGATCTGATAATGCAACAATACGTCCTTCATACCACAAATAAACAGCGAAGTTAAATGGTGACGAGATAGTTAAGAAATTGGCCCAGCAGATGTTGTGCATTATATCCAAATATTTTGCCGAATAAATATTTTCGTCTACGTTTTTCAAATATCATGAAAATGCCCAATTTCTTGGTTAAAAATAAGTTTGTATGTAGAAGTACGTTTCAGATAAAAAGAGCCTTAATTTCACCTTTTAAAATTTGTACTAGCCACAGACTGATTCATGTCCCCGTCAAGTTTGATTTTTCTTTTTACGAGCACTTGAAAAAAAATAATTAATTAATATTTTAATAGACAGCCTTTAATTTTTTTATATATATACTTATTTTTTGCTACTAATCAGCCAAAAACTAAAATCCAAACCTTTAAACCGAGTAATTCCAGTCGGTCTAAAAATTAATAAAAATTAGTATTATTAATATTACTGAAAATACACTATCACAAAGCAAAATTTCGAATAGCTAATATTAAAAAAATAGTAAAAAGTATAACTTAAACTCTTGAAGTGGAATGGATAGTCCCCTTACCATTGCTTACAGAATAAATATATTAGCAAGCAATTTAAAATATTTAATATTTTTTAATTTATTAGTATTTTTAATTTAATTTAAATCACTGCTAAAGTTTTGTTAGAGGGAAAAAAAAGTAGCAATCATTTATTGCAGACTGCAAATCACGTTAAATAAATAGTAGATTTCTTTTTAAGCGTATAAGGAAATTTTATATCTCCCAACTTTGCGACGCTGCTGATTTAAATATACCCACAAAGGACCTGAAAAAATAAAAATATACTATAATCAGCACTTAGGCTCGAATACATTTCGTGTAAAATTTTGGTAACGTTATTACACAGAAAGCAATGGTCGGCACAACTTGCGTAAATCAATACCAAAATGGGAAAGAAACCTAAATGTCCATGCTACGGCAAAAGTCGTATTGCCACTTTCACATCCTCCCCCCGCTCACACTCCTTTTACAGAGTTAATTGACACTAAGCACGCAATAAATTTCCCCTTCGAAGCCTTCCGTGCAACTTAAGTATGATGCCAGTGCCAAGAACATTGTCAATATCACATTAACCCTAAAATCTTTTGATTAAAAATAAAAAAAGATCCCCCCCCCCGATATGTACTAGTATTTAATATTATTTCCCGTCACTTATTCCTCAATACAAAGGAAATTTTCTAAAAGAATAATGATAACGCATTTCTACACAATGCCGTACCCAGGGGGTGCAGGGGGTTTGTTCCCCCCCGAAATTTAAAATTTTGTTAACAAAACAATAATAATGAAGCCCTTTTCGTGAAAAATGTAGCATTTTTCACCTTTTGGTTCCCCCCTCCCCCCGAAATTTTTTTCTAGGTTTTCTGTTTCTATATAAAAATAACATATTTCTATTTCTGCGTATTTCCAATATAAAACTAATCTAGTTCAAGCATTTGCTTGTTATGCGTGATAGCATGTAATCTAAACGTTTTTCTTTTGAGAAAATTAACTCTTTATTTCTAGATTTTCTAAAAACTATTCATAAAGAAAGATTAAAACTGCGAGCTTTTTTCTATTATTTCGTCAATTTTGACACAGCTGTCCCCATATCTTCCTTTCTTTGGATATCCCCCCCATGCACACACAAAATTTAGTATTTAAATTATGAGTCACTTAATAAAAATGTTTTATTGTTAAGCTGTAGAAGGTGTGTGCTTTTTGCTTAAAAAATGTTGTAGAGAACACTGCACTTTCATTTTCTCTACAACACTTTAACCTTGTTAACTCCGGTTTTCGTTCGTTTTTGCACGAGACTTGGAGTGCAGCTTCCTATGAATGGTTTCCTAGCAACGAGGCGTCAACTGACGCCCACGTGCGCGACCTACTTCGACGTCAGTTCTCGGTGTAAGGTCTCAAAAACCGATGGTACTGCATTCTTATGGCTTATCAACAAATTCAAGTAGAAAGTGTCGATAGATTTAGGGTCTGTTTTCCCTTTGCAACAAAACAATTATTGAGTTCGAGAATATGGAGGAAAATTTCAAGATGATAAAGTGAATTCGACTTCGGAAAAAACACTCAAAATACTGGTGTTAAACAATAACGTAAATAAAAAACTTTGTAAAAAACACACATAAGATGTTATAGGTAAGAGGATACGCACGTTTCAACCAAAAATTGTTTTGGCCTTCGTCAGTCCAAGCCCTTCGTTGCAAGCAACACAGGCTTGTGTTGCACACCCTGTGTTGCTTGCAACGAAGGGCTTGGACTGACGAAGGCCAAAACAATTTTTGGTTGAAACGTGCGTATCCTCTTACCTATAACATCTTATGTGTGTTTTTTACAAAGTTTTTTATTTACGTTATTGAATTCGACTTATTTAGTATTTTTAACTCTTTTTTCTGGACTTCAGCATGAATGCAATTATTATGTATACTTTTTATTAATTATAATATTAATAATATATCTAATTAATGATAATGTATTATCAGTTATTAGCCAAACTATTAAATAAATAAATTCTGAACTTTAGTAACGAAAAATAATTAAAAGGGGGTTTAATAGGATAAATGATTTATTTTTATTTACGGAACATTTTTTCATTATTTTCAGCTAAAAAGTACCAAGTGCATGTTATAAAATATAGGAGGTAAAAGAATGTCAGCCAGTATTGGGTGACATTTCCTTTGGCTTCCATACGTCTAGATAAACTTCGAAGTTCTGTATATTTTTTTAAATAGAAAAATTACGTAGTACCCAAAAGGATTCAATAAATGTATTGCTGTAAATATAACTAAATAGCTCTTGTCATTAGTATAGTTAGTAAAATAGCATTGGTTTCTTTATAAACAGTGAATTTTCAGTTTTTAAAGTTTGATATAACATCAACAAAATACCTTACCCTAACATATACACAGATATCCAAATACAGTACTGCATTTTAAATTATGTGTTATGTTTTATTTCACAAACAATATTCTTTATATTTAACCATCTGTATAACTCAGAAAGGTATTGGTGAGTAAAACCCCTTTAGAAAAAAAATCTAGCTCTTCTTTACTCCTCGAAGAGAGAAATTTGCAAGGCAGATGCCACAGATATTTCGAGGATCAGCTAGAACAATTCTAAAATTTCCTCCTTACCATTGGCGAATCCAAGAACTAATTTTGCTCTACAGAAGACTGACTTATTTTGTAAATCCACATTAATTTATGAGAAAAGGAGACAAAAAAATTGTGTGCCCCCTCCAGAATTTTTCTCTGGATTCGCCTCTGCTCCTTACTAACTAATTTGTTTCTATGGTTATCTGTAAATTACAACCCTCCCTTCATGAAAGATGGTCAATTGTAAAATCGCTGGATTAAGGGGAAAAAAATCATAAAAAGATGCCTGGAAAGATAGACTGATTAATGAAGAAAGGAAATGGTATGTAGAATGTGATGTGCAGTCAGTAAAGATTCAGTAAGTTTAAAGATTAAATGGGGATTGGGCCATCTGATAAATTGCTCATGTGTTCAATTGTGATGTTTTATTTTTGTCGATACTTCTATATACATATATATATATCTATATACAAATACGCAAATTTATATATATATACACACATAAATATATATACCCATACACCTCATGATGTGCAAGTGAGATTCGTCGACTGTGGTGCGTTTCTCGTCCCATACTTTCATCGTTTTTTATGACATCATTCGATGCTCAACAAGGTGCATCGTCTCCGATGCTTTTTTTATACACTCATTTTTCTCGATCAGAAAAGTACACACTAGATCTGTCTTTACGTGTAATTTTGTAAATCTGAACGAAAGTACAATCTCTGAAATTGTGTGAGCCACGTTTGCACTCAATGCAAATCTTATTAGTTATGTAATTAGCTCAAAGTGTATTCGACAATCCTATATTGGATGCGTGTTTAATAATTTTTTACTTAATGTTCATTGCAGAATTACTGTCAGAAAATAATTTTTTTAAATAAAAATATCGATGTATTTATACAGGGTGATTCAAAGGAATGAGAAACGTCGCTGGGCAATTTCCGTACAATTAATTATAAGAGAAATTGGTGATTCAAATTTTCTCACAGTGTTTTTTTCCACCGTCCTTCCATTTTCACAAATCCAGTAGAACCTGGTAAAGTGACCATCTGTGTAAAGAAGCCACCTGTCTATAGTGACCACTTTTGTACAGTTTCATTTTACAACCACCACATTTTGACACTTTCGAAAAGTGACCAGTTTTGTTTTTACACAGGATGGTCACATTTGGCAGGTTCCCTGTAATAACTAGTGGCAGTATATTAAGGCCTGGATTATCCAGTAGGCTGTAGCGTATGGACCCAGAGACTTCTGTCGAAGTAAAAAAATATATTGCAAGTAATCTCAAAAACTTATTACACAGAATTGTTAAAAAGTATTAAAAGTTTGAAATGAAATGCAAATTAAGTCTGCAGCAGATAATCGAAATGCCCGTCTCATGTGTACTTATAGAACGTCCAATTAAATTCATTTTACTAAAATGAAAAAGAGTATCTCAAGTTAAGCGAATTTTCGTAAAAAGGGCTGTCATTTTACAGCTCAGTGAGCCGGATTGAGGTCTACAGTGCATTGTATAGTGCTTAATTTAGTTCCTAATCTATTAACAGATCTATCGAATATGTATTACAAAAGGCCTACAAAAGATAAATACGAATTCACTACTTGATTCGAATTAAAATTTAACGTATGATTTGTTCACTTTTTGTTAAGAGGCAAGAGTTTTTTTTTTTTTTTTTTTTTTTTTTTTTTTTTTTCGCCACTGATAATCGCCTCCAGCATTTCCATTCCTTTGAGTCGCCCAGAAATTATAACATTTTAAATTATTCAATTGGTTTACTTAAATAAGATTTTATGATATAAGAATGACTGTGGAGTCTGAATTAGTTTGTCTGTGTATCAAAGTGCTCGTGTCCATTCATGGAAAAAAATATGTAACCACCTTCAGGGGAACTTTTCCGATATACCTCATAAACAAAACGGGTTTTAATGCAAAAAGAAAGAGATGCCACGAAAATACCTCACTGAAAATTCATTCTGTAATAATATAGTATATACTGGTTTTTGATGTCGTTTGAAGATATTGTCTCCGAAGCTTAAAAGTATCCATTTATTATTTTAATCGAAAATTGTTCATCAACAAATATGTATGATTAGTTTCTTGAACTGATGATATAAGATGATTTTTGTTAATCAGTGTAAAAGTATTAATATTGTTGAAACAGCTTCAAAAAGTATGTAAATTTACGAATAACTTATATCACTGAATCTTTGTATTTTATACTTTTTACATATTTGGAATAATTTAAAAAATCAGGTTAACAGCATCATTTCAACATGTATAATTCCTTTCTTTCTTTTATTCAAGACTGTTATTATTTTGTAAACAATTTTTTTATGGTATTTGTAATATAAAAATTTTAATGAAAATTTGTACTTTGTGCCATAAAAAATGCAGGTAATGTTAGTTTTCAAATTTACCATAACGATGTTGTTTTGTATCTCTCTGTATATAGAAGTGAAAACATCCTAGTCTGTTACAATCAAAAACAAAGTTATTTTTATGGTTTAAGTATAAATACTATTCACAATGAGTTGTAAGAGCGTTTTAGTTCTTTAGTGTATATACGTCTACTTTCTATTAATTTAAAATTATTTCCTTTCCTTTTATTTATTTGAAATTTTATTTTAAATTCATCCGTTTAATAACCACAAACAACTAAAATTGTTTTAAACAATACTACTGTATTTCAATAATTTAGATTTTTGAATTCATGTCCGTAGCTAAGTATAAATATTAACTTTTACACATGAATCCACTACGGTTATTAAAATATAACAACTTCATTCGGGTAGAGAAAAAATAAAAAATATAATATATACCCTAATATCAGAATTCATTAAATCCTTTATAAAATGAAAAATTATTAATTATAAATTTCATTACATTTGTATTTTATAAAATATTTATAAAATCTTGTCACAGAATACAAATTAAACTACTTTTACCCACTTAATTTATGTCATACACACATTCCTTTCGTAATTCAACGCTCAAACACTTTTCCGTAGGTAAGGACTCTTGACTTATTTTATCGTCTTTATTGTGATAACTTAGCGTAAATACTCTGTGAATTACAATATTAATTATTACTCATAAATATTAAGATTTTCCCCCAGTGTTGTAGAGATAAAAAAAGGCATATTAAAATACCCTTCTACGCTCAGACTTGCATTTTTCAATGCGCGAAGTCTTACTGAGTAAAGATGTGTCCAGCGAAGAATTTAGAGACAGACCTATGTAGGAAAGCAACATCGGATACAGAAGGGGGATTCACCATTTCGTCTCTACAACAATTGGGGGGGGGGGGTGTTTAAATCAGCCCTACTTGTTTTGGTTAAAAAAATGTTTTTGAGGATCCCCCTGCCTTTCTTTAGTTTAGAACTCCACATTTCTAAATAAGAGTTACAAGTTAACATCGGATAGTTATTAAAATATTATACTTTTCAAATGTAAGAAACAATAATTAAGTTCCTAAATATGTAAATAAAACCTTGCTATGTGTTACATTGTGTATAGTTCAGATGACAATAGATCAAATCTTTTTATTTAAATCCAATCTATTTAATTACTGCTTCCGTAATTTACCAAGAATTATAAAGTAATTCAGTTTCATGGTAAGCAAGTGCCTTTCAGCACACATTAAAATATAGACTAACGCATATATAAATATAGATTGATAATATTCATGTATAATTAAATATGCATGAATAGATAATAAAAAATAAAAAAACTCATTAATTTTGTACAAAAAAACTAATTTTAGAAGTAATATTTATGATGCATTACACACTTTTTCATAAAAACAAAAGTAATTCAATTTATAGGACGTATCATTGTTACATATTTCTGTAATGACCAAAATAAATAAATACAATTCATTTCAGTGAATTAAAAAAAAAGAAAAAACTAATTTTGTCGTTAACAGAACGATTTGATGTAAATATACTTTAAATAACTTATTTGGCATATAGTTCCTAAAATCGTATAATCAAATGTTTTTAGTCCTTTTAAAATTGTTTGAAAACATCGTCATTCTTTTTCTTTTTTTTCTTTTTCTTTTTTTTTTTTTTGTTAATATATCAATGCAGATTTATCATAAAAATACGGAAATGAAATGTGGATGTTTACTTTATGTGTATGTATCGATTTCAAATGGCTGCATTTGAAACTGTAAAATTTGAAATGTTTCAACTATGTATTGATATTATAAATATATATATTTATATAGTGGTTTAAAGCAATTTTTATTGTACAATATTTCTTTGTTTTTGTTGATGTTGTTAGAGTATATAATTGAAAACATAACTATTTCAAAAGAAAATGTTTAAGTCTTTTCTATTCACTGCAAATAGAAATCTTGCGTGTGTTTTTAATCCTTTTCAATGATTTTAAACAAGAATAGAAGCAAAAGGAAAAATGATAGCATGGCATTTCAAGAAATGGATACTAATTTCTGATGCAACTGTTATTTCGAATCAAATTTTGTACAAAATGTGTGTATTGTAAAAATATTTTAATTGTGGAATTAAAATGCATCTTGAGATCTTTTAAATTGATTAAAATTGATAAACTTTCACAATGAAACTGGAGTGCTTATTATGTTCACAGAATTAACGCATCTCTCACTGCTGACAAAATGTTCGACACACTTACAACATATCTCACAGAAGAATTCTGTCAGAACCCGAAAAT
This sequence comes from Cheiracanthium punctorium, assembly GCA_038373885.1. Lineage (NCBI taxonomy): Eukaryota > Metazoa > Arthropoda > Arachnida > Araneae > Cheiracanthiidae > Cheiracanthium > Cheiracanthium punctorium. The sequence goes on along the minus strand of JAWZYV010011930.1, from coordinate 382,334 downwards.
TCGTAATTTTGAACTAGCCGTTTAAGGCTCAGCGCCCTCGCTGAGAAGACAGAAATCTGACAGTTTTACTGGTAGTTTTCCAAGTTTTGATTTACGAAGAATAAATTTGATTTCAATGGAATACTCAGGGGTTACGAGAATCCTCTATTTTTCAGTACACTCCTTCCAGTAAAAATTGTCAATTGCATTTGTAAAATTGATTTCAGAATCAGTATACAGTCGAATAACATTTTAACGAAGTAAAAGGGACCAGAGAAATCATTTCGCTCTAACGAAATTTCGCTTTACCGACATTGTTCAGTCGAATAACGTTTTAACGAAGTCCAAGGTACCAGAGAAATAATTTCGCTTTAACAAAATTTCACTATACCGATATTGTATCTCCTTATTGTAATTTGATTCGGAGATTACCAAAGTCTTCGCTATAGCGAGATTTTCGCTGTAAAGGACTTCGATAAAACGGGATTCGACGGTACTGTCATCTGCTGAAAACTGGAGAACCTTATGAATCGATTTGGATGAACAACTGGATAGACTGCCCAGATGGACCCCGACGCTAAAAAAAAGTGAAGCCCTTGCCATCGCTCGACTTAACTACCAGCAACATGGGGTCTATGGAATCTCCCATAGCATGCCAGACGGAGCTAACGAACTTCTTTCGACACAGCTGTCCTGACATTTTTTCAGCGTTAGGTATGCTACCCAGTTGCCATTACTGGACTTAACTACCAGCAACATGGCGGTCGATTGAATCGCCCAAAGCGTGCCGCACAGGGCTAAGGAACTTGTTTGATACAGCTGGCAGAGACTTTTTTTAGCGTTGGGGTGTCTATCCAGTAGCTCTTCTATATCGATGCGAAAATGTTTGCGCTTCAAACGGTTAAGATCACATAGGGCATGGACATTTCAAAACAATTTGTTTTATATCTACTCTTTTAATGTGAAAAAGTACTACGTAGAGTCTGTGTTTTTTATGTTATGGTAAACCTACACGAGGGACATCTGCCTAGTGGGTGTGTGGCTTTGATCAGAGGACTTTTTAAGAGTTTCTAAGGCATAATCACGTTACATCTGGAGAAAACTGACCAATACTCCAGACTGTTAGATCGACACCTACTCGGTAGGACCGAACGCGGGACCTTCACACTTCAGACATCTACCAATGTTCAGTGTTTTATTCACTTACCCATGATGAGCCATTAATACTATGTAGAATAAGAGAAAACATTTACTGCATGAAAAACGATACTTTCCTTTTGTCAGTACGGCAATGCTACCCATCATGAAAGGGACGGGAACGACAGAAGAGCAATTTCTTAATCCCACATAAAAGAAATAAAACGTGACACAATGCTACGATTTTTGAGTATACGTTGGACGATACGAGTATTACGATGTGCGCATATACAGGGTGATCAGAATATGAGTATACATTTTAAAAATTATTGATACATGAAATAATGTAGGTAGAGAAATAAAGATTGAAACACACGCTTGGAAAGACATGGGATTTTATTGCAAACTCAAAAAAGAAAAAGTTCAAAAAATGGCCGACAGATGGCGCTTCATGTGATAAGAAAACTAATAATTAACATAGCAAATTATGATAAACCATAGACGACAGTAGCGGATCCAGGGGAGGGGCTAGGGGGCTTCAGTCCCCCCCTTAAGGAGAGTGGTAAAGGGCTTCTGCTTTTCTGCATTATTATATACTTAAAATCAGGGGCGTAGCCAGGGGGGGGGGATATCGGGATATATCCCCCCCCCCGAAATTTTTGGATTAGTGATGAAATTCCGTCTATTTATACAGATATAAGTTCATATCCCCCCTCCCAAAATTTTTTCCAGGTTCATATCCCCCCCCCCGAAAAATTTTCCTGGCTACGCGCCTGCTTAAAATAGCTAGAATGATCATATTTTATAACTTAGCCCCTCCCCTCCCAAAAGCATGCACATTGGTTAAGACAAAAATTTGGATTTATAGTACAGTTGGATGAAATAAGCTCTTTTAAAAATTTACCCCCTCCCAAAAAAAATTTCTGGATCCGCCACTGATAGACGATGTTCTTCAGAATAAATGTTCAACATGTCGACCGTCATTCTTCAACAACAGCTGTAATCAACGGACAATATTGTGAACAGCACTGTACGTACAGCATATCTGAAGTTATGGTGAGATACTGGTGTTGGATGTTGTCTTCTAGCATACCTGTTGAAGTCGGTCGATCGCGCTAGACTTGAGACTTCAGGTAATCCCAGAGCCCATAATCACAGGGAGTGAGATCTGGGGACCTGGAAGGCCAAGCATAACGAAAATGGCGGCTCAATACGCGATCATTGCCAAACGTCGTAAGCAAGAGATCTTTCACACGTCTAGCAATATGAGGTGGAGCATCATAATGCTGGTGCATCCCACAAGCGTCTAGCCCCCGCCCGTCTAACAATTCAACCATTCAATGCGCATGCCCGTATACTTGCCCGAGATCTGCTCAGGAAATGAATGGTGTCGCCATCTAGTGATTAATTTTGGAAAATTTGTATTTCTCCATAATAAAAAGAAATTTTGAAATATTTAGGATTAGCTTTGAACTTGTGTTTATTTTTCCTTTTGTATTATAAAAAAAATACTTCAAATATTTATTCTTTCTGATGATCTTGGAATTACCAATTGCTTGTTAATTAAAATTATGTATTAAGTAATTTTTACATAAGTTAATTATTTTTTTTTTATATATTATATAGTAAATAATTTTAGCAGATTTTGGAATATTTAGTTTTAAATAAGAATGGCCTCACACACACAATCTCGTTTTTATTTTTATATCCCAAATGTCCCCCATCTAGTGATTAATTTTGGAAACTTTGATTGTCTTTCTCCTTAATAAAAAGAAAATATATCAAATAGTTATTCTTTACTGATAATCTATAATTAGCAATATTGTTGCTGGTCAATATTCCTACATAAGTCAATTATTTTTAAAATAGTTTATTAAGTAAATGATTTTAGCAGATTTTGAAATATTTACCATTGGGGGTGTTGGATGGAGGGGGGGGATCTAAAGCGGGACCGGCACTCTTCTGTTTCATACTAAATCTCCAATCAGTGTTTTCCCCAAGTTTCAAAACTGTATGAAATTTTCCCCCATTTTAGGTTTTTTGGACTAATTTGCCAGGACTACAAAGAAAATACTTAGCCGCAGGCAGATTTATTTATTTATTTTTTTCTCCAAAATTAAAAGTTCTAACTAACGGGGGAAAAATGAAATCACTCGAGAAAAAATATTTTGAATTCTAATAAAATTATTCTAACAAAAATTTAGTATTATTTCTTTAAAAAAATTTCTTAATCGTCATAATTATTATTCCAAACTGATGTCCATTGAAATTACTTTTTTGATTTTATTATTTATTTTTATACAATTGTATTACCGAAAAAAAATCCTTGATCATACATATATCGTAAACAGCAAATTAATAAAACACACGGCAATATTATCAAATGCAATACTCCACAGAAATAATAATCAGTAAAGTCACCTGCATGGTGTAACCAAGAAACTGAAGATTACCGATCACTTTTGTAGAGTGAAAAAAAAATAATAATAGAACAGATTTTATTTAATTAATGTAAATATAAATAAGTTATTGTCTATTTATCATTTATTGAAAGGATTAAGTACATTATTGAGCAAAATAATTCTAAAAATTGTTTTACGACGGGATTAAAAATACAACTTCTTTAATCTAAAATTTTATTTCCCTACTTTACCTCATGTCAAAATCTTTAATAACACTACTATCAGTATAAATTGCATCATAGCTAGGTTGGTCAATCTTAACGTACTCTCACAGCTGGCATTGCTTTTAGCTATTGAAATAAGAAATAAATATTCGAAGAAATATTATTATATTGGGACTTATAATTGCGTAATGAATTTTGAAAAATCAAGTGGACTTGAATTCATTTTATTCCCCGTAACGAATATGAAGTGCCCCCCAAAAATGTTGTTTATTCGTGATGTCTTCAAATTTTACTGGAGTAGATAACGGAGTTTTATTCATCATGAATTCTCTTATTATTATACAGTCGAACCTCGAATTAACGAATTGATTGGGACCCACAATTCCGTTCGTTAAAAGAATAATTATTGTTTACTGCGAGCTTAAAAATTATAAGTTATAGGTTAGGAGATCAACTTTAAAATTATCTAACTTATTTAATGTTACTTGTTTTCAAAACTTATACATAATACGTACATACTTATTGGTACTTTGGAAAGAAATCCTTGCTAGTTCTTTGTTTTTGTGGCTGTGTTTTGAAAGCACATGAATTTCCAAAGCTTTTTGTATATATTAATTTTGTGTGCGAAAAATTCAAAGTTTAAGTTTTATGTGCGAATTTTATTTCAGCGATAGTTGTTCGTTAAATCAAAGCTAAAAATTCGTTAAATCAGAGCATTTTAGCACCCTTTTTGCCGGGACAGAAAAAATATTCGTTAAATCAGAGAATTCGTTAAATCGAGGTTCGGCTGTAATTCATTTTTGTGTTAGATGTTTCAAAATTTCAAAAGATTAAACTAAAACATCTAATAAGTAAAGATAGTTTTCATAATCTTTCAACAAATTTCCGATTGTATAAAATTGGAGAATACATAAAATATTATATACAGACAAAAGGAGGGGACTAGATTACTTAGCGCCACCCCTGCAAACATAAAAATGTCGCTGCCTTTTACATTATTCCAAAGAAAACCCTTTCGAAATGGCGCTCTTAGAAGATGGCGCCTCGATGCGATGGTTACATTGCTTACCCATAGGCATAGCCAGGTCAGAAGGTGGGCAGGTACCTTTGCCCAAGTGACAAAATACTCTACGAACCATATAATACAAATTAGGACTAAAATGTAATCTCAAAGATAGGCGTAACTTAGTATGGGTAAGAGGGGGCAGCCCCCACCCCCTTCTAAAATTAAAAAAAAATGCATATATGTCCGAGGCCGTAGGCAGAAAATTTTTTGAAAGGGAATATGTCGTGCTAAAATTAAATTTCGGGGGGGGGGGCATGCAGTATTATTTTTTTTAACTTAACACAAATACAAAACTTAATCTTTCAACAAATTTCCGATTGTATAAAATTGGAGAATACATAAAATATTATATACAGACAAAAGGAGGGGACTAGATTATTTAGCGCCACCCTTGCAAACATAAAAATGTCGCCCCCTTTTACATTATTCCAAAGAAAACCCTTTCGAAATGGCGCTCTTAGAAGATGGCGCCCCGATGCGATGGTTACATTGCTTACCCATAGGCATAGCCAGGTCGGAAGGTGGGCAGGTACCTTTGACCAAGCGACAAAAATACTCTACGAATCATATAATACAAATTAGGACTAAAATGTAATCTCAAAGATAGGCGTAACTTAGTATGAGTAAGAGGGGGCAGTCGTCCCCCCCTCTAAAATTCAAGAAAATGCATATATGTACAAGGCCGTAGGCAGAAAAAAATTTTGAAAGGGAATATGTCGTGCTAAAATTAAATCTCGGGGGGGGGGGGGCAGGAGGTGATATGCAGTATTATTTTTTTTTAACTTAACACAAATACAAAACTACTATGAAAACAAGTTACAACATCAATATTTCAAAATCTGCTAAAACCATTTACTTAATAAACTATTTTTAAAATAATTGACTTATGTAGGAACATTAACCAGCAACAATATTGCTAATTATAGATTATCAGTAAAGAATAACTATTTGATATATTTTCTTTTTATTACGGAGAAATACAATCAAAGTTTTTAAAATTAATCACTAGATGGGGGACATTTGGGATATAAAAATAAAAACGAGATTGTGTGTGTGAGGCCATTCTTATTTAAAACTAAATATTCCAAAATCTGATAAAATTATTTACTATATAATATATCAAAAAAATAAATAACTTATGTAAAAATTACTTAATACATAATTTTAATTAACAAGCAATTGGTAATTCCAAGATCATCAGAAAGAATAAATATTTGAAGTATTTTTTTTTATAACTAGGGGCCAAGGCCCCCCGACTCGCTACGCTCGCTTTTCGTACGAGGCATTCGGCCCTTAATCAGGCTTATTCGTAAAAAAGACAATTTCAACACACAAAACCCGAAGATTGGATCAGATGGAATGTTACTGAGCTACATATTGCTTGGTTCTTGCATCTTCATTGGTACATAAAAATTTAAACTTCACACTACAGTAGACCCCCTCCCCCTCATAACACGGAAGATATTTTGTTATGGGAATCCGTGTTGTACGGGTCCTGAGCTATACTCCACCTGGAGTGCGGACTCCGCTTATAATCGCCGGAAAAATTATTTGCACTCCTCAGAAACACAATGATATTTAATGTTGCCATTCAAAAGTTATATTAATTAGGAGCTAAAGCGTAATAAAATCAGTTCATATGTTTCAGCTGTATTTTTAACAATGTAAAACCTATTGGACACCTTGCGAATTTGCCAATCATGGCGATTTTTCATTATTTGGCGACTTGCGTACATGTATAGTTAATAAAAGCTACGGAACAGATGGAATAGCCTGCCACCAATGGCGACTTTTCATTATTTGGCGATTTACACATGCTCACAACCTATATTTACTGTTCATTTAAGGTTACCGGAAAACCGTTATCCATATTTTCATTTACATAATCGTTTGCAGATTGGCGTACTTAACACCACGAATTATATCTCGTCGCGCTAGCCAATATCCAAAGTGTACTATAACTGCTATAATGGCATAGTTAACGGCGCCAAATATTTCTACTGGTAGCAAATAATCCAGCTTTACGAGAACCGGCTTTAAAATAATCTGCATTTTAATTATTTTTCATTATCAAGATATTAGTTATTCTGTTTTGGAAAAACGAATAATCGCTCATTCTAAACTCCTGTTAACTTTGTGTAACACATTTTGAGTTACTTATTTCATATAGTTCTTATTTTGGCGTAAAATGGGCGTAATTCTAACTCATGTTTGTAAATATCACGCGATTCTAGATACTTGGAAACGCTTTGTTGCAAAGGAATGAATGATTTTATGCCAAATCTGGCAACCATTCGGTTTATTTTTTCGGTTTTTTATTAATATCTTCTAAAATAATTCGATTTTCGAAATTTAAATCAGCTTTGCAGGTTCCTCGGAATTTTTCGAATCTGTGGGCACCTTAGTCGAAACTCAAATCCCTACGGTTTAGGAGGAGATAGGTCCACAAGCTTTGACGGCGACAGCGGCCTTTACTTTTTTTTAGAATAGAGAGATACGAAAGGAAAAATAAACACAAGTTCAAAGCTAGTCCTAAATATTTCAAAATATCTTTTTATTATGGAGAAATACAAAGTTTCCAAAATTAATCACTAGATGGCGACACCGTTCATTTCCTGAGCGGATCTCGGGGAAGTATACGGGCATGCGCATTGAATGGTTGAATCGTTAGACGGGCGGGGGCTAGACGCTTGTGTGCAACCCTACTACAGCTCCTTTTATACAAGATTCTCATGCAGCGTCACTTGACGTTTTGCTATCCTGCGCCATCTGTTGGCTATTTTTGAACTTCTTCATTTTTGAGGTTGCAATAAAACCCCATGTCCAAGCATGGGTGCCAATTTTTACTTCTCTATCTACATTATTCCGGGAATTATTAATTTTTTAAATATATACTCATATTCTGATCACCCTGTATATACTGTTGCGGAATTACTCTGCTACTCCTGGGGTTCGTCGTTCTAAAGTCCAGTTGGTGTAAAAAGTTCAAGTAAAAAGTCACTTGTCAGGATGGAACACAAACTTTATTTCTTCTAGAACTTCGTAGAACAATCAGCTGCACACAATTCACAAGCACAATCTAGCAGTAACGTGCTTTTAACAATCTGCTTGGATCAGAAGCTCTCACAAATGCTGTATTTCTCACACAAAATAAGTCACTTTTACAGGCAAAAATTCCGTGGAAATATTCAAGGGATATAGTACACTATCCCTTAAGACACAGCAATGAAGAATTTACACACAGCACTTTAAGGCTGTTCTTCGAAAAAAAATAACTCTGTTTTTAGTCTTGGTACACAAATTGAAATAAACTAATAGCACCATGGTCTCCAAAAAATTCCAGATGGTTCTTCATAAGCTGTTTTACACACTGCGATAAGCGAAAAAGCTGTGGCTTTTGTGAACTTTTCAGAAAAAATTCTTAAACATGGATCTGAGCAGCAAGGTTTTACGAAGAGTGACACGCTTTGCGAAAATTTCCGATTTTAAAGAATTTTTTCTAAAAGTTTTGAAACTGATACAGATTGACCTGTCTTCGTAGTATGTAATACAGCTTGTAAAGAGACAGTTCGAAAATTTTGAAGTGCCTGGCATAATTAGTTTATTTGTAATTATGTACCAAAATCACATGATTTTTTCGAATAACACCGTTAAAAACAGCTTCACAAAGCAAGCTAAAACACAGCTTCTATAGCACTATCAGTTCACACAAAACAAGCGTACTCAGAGCTCTTCACACATTGAATGTTCAACTCGCAACTGAACCTTCGGGGCGATGCACGCTTCTATAAATAGCCGACGCAGGAGGTACAAGAGGTTTCCAGAAAAGTCAATTTCTCGAGGGTTCTACATAAAGCGTGAATTTTGATTACGTCATAGAAGAGAAATGTTAGGTTATTATGCGTTTTTAATGCAGGAAAAACAACTCCCAGGCCCCATTGGGAAAATCGCACCAAATGACCAAAAAGTCGCCAAGCTTGGCGACTTTTGGCGAAATATCGCCAGATTTGGCGCCAAAAATAAGTCCTCAAAAGTGAAGAGATCTAAGCTCTAGGACTAATATTTCTCGAGTTTTCTAGAAATCCCATATATTTGAATCGGAAACCGAAACCTCCGTATCCCCGGTTCTAATTGGCCGATTTTGATGCAACAAAAAGCAAAATTTATCTATTTGAAGCGTAGAATACGAATTTTAAACCATTTTAAGCCCCAGAGCAGCGGGTTGCCCCGAAAATTCGTAACATTGCCCCCTTCCCAAGGACTGCACGTCCCGGGCAGTACAATCCCTAATTAGGAGGTCACATAAGTACCTACACTGTGTAACACTTAACAAGATCTTAATAACATAATTCAAGCAAGTAATCAATAGCACAATAAGCAGATACACATTAATAAATAAATAATTACACTGTAATAAATCATAAACATAATAAACAAATACGCATTAATGAAAACTAATATATTACAAATATGTACACTAAACATTGCGTAAGTAGTGAGTGAAAGAGAGTTGAGGAAAGAGGAAGAGAAGGGAAAGACAGGAAAGAAATGAGAGATGAAAGAAAAGAGGAATTACGCCATAGTGACCATGGTCTGAGCTAATTGCAATCGCGGTAGATGGCTAGCCGATCGTAATGTACAACTCTTGGCTTCGAGTTTGGTGACTTACGAATCCGTACGATGACGTCATTCAGCCGGTTTAGGACTGTGTAAGGACCGTCCCACGGCGATTGCAGCTTGGGAGACAGGCCTTTCCGTCGAGTAGGATTCCATAGCCAAACTTTGTCACCTGCGTTGAACTCGTGTCCCGTAGCCTTCGTGTCGTAGCGAGTCTTCATCTTTTACGTGTTCAGGTTGATCCGCTCCCGAGCAAAATGATGTACATCTTCAAACCGTGCCCGAAGGTTTTCCACGTACTCCTCTGGCGATGAAGGCGCATCTGGAGGGCGGCCGAACACTAGATCGGCGGGAAGACGAAGATCTCTGCCGAACAACATCTGGGAAGGTGTGAAGCCGGTAGTCTCATGGACGGCACTCCTATAGGCCAGCAGGAACAGGGGGAGTTTCTTGTCCCAGTCCTCTTTTTTCCTAGATACCAGGAGCGAGAGGTTGTTCAAAATTGTACGATTGAACCTCTCCACCATGCCGTCGGATTGTGGGTGTAAAGGCGTAGTCTGGGTTTTGTCCATTCCGAGAAGTTGGCATAGTCCTTTAAAGAGTGCAGAGGTAAAGTTCGTTCCTTGGTCGGAATGAAGTTGCAGAGGGGTTCCATATCTGGAAATCCATTCTTGCACCAGTACCTCTGCTACGGTCGTAGCTTCTTGATCAGGAATAGGAAACGCTTCGGGCCATTTAGAAAAGTAGTCAATGACAACTAGGATGTATTTGTTGCCATCCGAAGTTCTCGGAAGAGGTCCCAGGATGTCGAGGGCAATCCTCTCAAAAGGCGCTCCTACATTATAACGATGTAGTCTTCCACGGCTTCGTTTCTTCGGGCCTTTACGGGCGGCACAGGTGTCACAAGCTTGACACCACTTTTCGACGTCGCCTCGAGCCCTAACCCAGTAGAAGCGCTCGCGAACTTTCTGCAGGGTCTTCATTACGCCAAAATGGCCTCCAGTGTAGCCATTATGAAGTTCTTCTAGAACCTTCGGAATCCTCGAACGAGGGAGTACTAACTGCCATCGGAGCACCTTGCCGTCGTCCGACTCCCATTTACGACACAGGACTCCATTCCTCAGGCGAAGCGAATCCCATAAAGCCCAGTACTGTTTTGTTGCCGGACTGTAAGATGATATTTCTTGCCAACTGGGCTTAGCGCTGGATTTTTCCATAAATTCTACAATAGGTTTGATGTCGCTGTCTGCTAATTGGTCCGCCCGAACATTTTCGTCACTCCAGGGATCTTGAGATGAAGCCGATGATGTAACTTGGCGAACAACGGGATGTTTCAGGTGGTAATTTTTCTCTGCCCTGGAGCAATAGCGACAACTGTCTATGCAGGGCCTTCTCGACAAAGCATCTGCATTTCCATGAGATGACCCTTTCCGATGACGTATCTCGATGTCATATTCTTGTAATCGCTGTATCCACCTGGCTATTTGGCCCTCTGGATTCTTGAAATTTAGAAGCCAGGTTAAAGAGGCATGGTCCGTTCGGAACAGGAACTTTCGGCCGTACAGGTAATGATGGAAGTGCTCCACGGCCTTAATGATAGCAAGGAGTTCCTTTCTCGTAACACAATAGTTACGTTCTGCCTTTGAAAGGCATTTGCTCCAGTAAGCACCCAGGGTACGGGTCACATGTGCCCGTGACAAGTATCGCCACTCTGTCGACGATTTTTCAGTACAACCGTAATATCTGTAAGTAACTTGTTATTTCAGAGTAGAAATACATGATCTTCAGAACAGAAAGTGAACTTGACATTTTCTGCTACAGGCTCTCGTGCTATCTTCATGCGATTTCCCCTGATTGTGCTCTGATATGCTCATTGACGGATTAATGCAATTTTGTGGGTGGGAACAGCTAGTTGGAAGATTCACATATACATCCATTTCATGGAAGTAAAATAGAATCTTTTACATTAATTGCTTTTTTCTCGAGTGGAGCAGTAGCCCCCAATTTTATTGTCCTTTGATATAGCATATACAAGGTTAAACTACAGGCCTAAGTAAAAGATCACTCTAGAACTTCCTTTCGAAACAGCAATGTACAACTATTCTGAAAGCAATGGGAACAGGGCCGTAGCGCTGGGGGCGCTATGGACGGCTCAGCCCCCCCCCTGGAAAAACCTAAGCCCACCCTAGAGCAATTAACAGGCACCAGGAATATTTTTTTTAAATAAGTTTTTACAGTATCTATCCTTATGTATAAAAATCAGGCCCGGACTGGCCAGGTCGGCTGGTCGGCGATCGCAATGATGGCCCCGGTGAGGCATTCAAAAGTGGATATACAACTTCATAATAAGAGTAATTTGATTATTTATTTTCCAGCAATCTCTTACGCAGTGACGCAGCGGAGGATCCCAGAAACCCCGCGACGCAAGGGGCCCCCGAAAAGTCAGGGCCCCCCAAATCTCTAAAATAGTTAAATGTGAGTTAGTGTAGCTTTCTATCGCTGAAAACAGTTTTAGAATCGGCTTAGCAGTTACAGAGATAACCGTAGAGCGTAGCTCAATTCCATGAGAGTCCGTGTTAAATAACTATTTTTGTTATATACAAGGGGCCAAGGCCCCTAGACACGATACGCTCGCTTTTCGTATGAGGCATTCGGCCCCTAATAAGGCTTACTCGTAAAAAGGCATAATTTAAACAAAAAAAACCCCAAAGGTTGGTTCAGACAGAATGTTACCGAACTACATATTGCTTGGTTCTTGCATGTTCCTTGGAAGATAAATATTTAAACTTCGCACTATTTTTCATTATGTGAAACCCATGGAACACCTAGCGTATTAGCCAATTATGGCGATTTTTCATAATTTGGCGACTTGCGCATATGTATAGTTAATAATTAGCTCTAAGAAAACAGTACTTCATATATTTTCTTTGATAAAAATTACGGAATAGCCAGAATAGCTTGCCACCTATGGCGACTTTTCATTATTTGGCAATTTACACATGCTCACAATCTATAATTAATGTTCATGTAAGGTTCCCTGAAAACCATTATCCATATTTTCATATACATAATCCTTTGCAGATTGGAGTATTTAGCACCACTAATTATGTCATCTCGCCGCGTTTGCAAATATCCAAAATGTACTATAACTGCTATAATGACATAGTTAACGCCACCAAATATTTCTACTGGTAGCAAATAGTCCAGCTGGACAGAACCGGCTTTAAAATAATCTGCATTTTAATTATTTTTCATTTTCAAGATACTGGTTTCTAACATTTTGGAACTCGCTCTTTAGATTCACCCTGCTTGGAACTATACCATTTTGCTATCATACCTAAAGCCAAGATGGCGCTTTTAAAATCAGTTGCAATTAGTTATTCTGTTTTGGAAAAAGAATTATCGCTCATTCTAAACTCCTGTTGTCTAAGCGAACGTACTATTTGAAAATTGTCAACTTTGTGCAACACACTTTGAGTTGTTTATTTCATATACTTTTTAATTTGGCGTAAAATGGGTGTCATTCTACTTCATGTTTGTCAATTTCACGCGATTCTACATACTTGGAAAAGCTTTTTGCAAAGGAAAGAATGATTTTATGCCAAACCTGGCAACCATTATGTTTATTTTGTCAGTTTTTTGTTAATATCTTCTAAAATAATTCGATTTTCGAAATTTAAGTCAGCTTATCATCAGGTTCCTCGGAATTTTCCGAATCCTCGAACACCTTTGTCAGGACTCAAACCCCCACGGTTTAGAAGGAGATAGTCGAACAAGCTCTTGACAGCGGATGCAGCGTCAGCGGACGTTGCTTTTTTTTTAGAATAGAGAGACTAGGGGGCCAAGGCCCCTGGACTCGCTACGCTCGCTTTCCGTATGATGCATTCGGCCCCTAATAAGGCGTATTCGTAAAAAAAGCATGATTTCAAAAGAAAAAACTTAAGATTGGATCAGATAGAATGTTACCGAGCTACACATCGCTTGGTTATGCATGTTCTCTGGAACATAAAAATTTAAATTTCTCACTATTTTTAATTATGTAAAAGCATTGGACAACCTTGCGTATTTGCCACCCATGGCAATTTTTCATAATTTGGCGACTTACGTACATGTATAGTTAATAATTAGATCGAAGAAAACAGTACTTTATATGTTTCCCTTGATAAAAACTACGCAACAGCTACAATAGCTTGCCACCCATGGCGACTTTCATTATTTGGCGAATTACACAGACTCATGACCAATAATTACTGCTCATGTAAGGTTACCGTGTAAATCGTCATCCATGTATTCATATACATAATTCTTTACAGATTGGCGTATTTAGCAGCACGAAATATATGATCTCGCCGCGCTGACAAATATCCAAGCTGTAACTGCTATAATGGCATGGTCAACGCCGCCAAACATTTTTACTGTAGCAAATAAGCTGAACCTAACCGGTTTTACAATAATCTGCATTTTAATTATTTTTCATTTTCAAGATACTGGGTGCTAACATTTTGAAAAACGCGTTTTAGAGTTACCCTGCTTGGAGAAATAGTCTTTTGTCAGATCGAACCTGTACCTGATACCAAAAGGGTGCCTTTTAAATCAGCTAAAATTAGTTATTCTGTTTTGGAAAAACGAATAATCGCTAATTCTAAACTCCTGTTATCTAAGGAAACTTTGTGTAACACACTTTGACTTATTTATGTCACAAACTTTTAAATTTGACATAAAATCGGTGTCATTCTACTTCATGTTTGTCAGTTTCACGGGATTCTACACACTTGGAATTGCTTTGTTGCAAAGGCATGAATGATTTTATGCAGCCTGGTAACCATTATGCTTATTTTTTCAGTTTTTTATTAATATCTTCTAAAATAATTCGAATTTCGAAGTCAACTCATTGGCTTCCCCGGAATTTTCCGAATTCGTGGACACCTTCGTCGGAACTCAAATCCTCACGGTTTCGAAGGAGATATCAGAACAAGCTTGCGGCAGCGGTCGTTACTTTTTTTTAGAATAGAGGGAAATAAAAGGTAGTCCATAATACTCAAGAATAGTGAAGCTTTCTGTTAGTGAAAACATATTTGGAATCGGTTCAGTAGTCATAGCGATGTCCTTAGCGCGTAACGTATTAGAACTATTTTGATTGTCCATGTAAAAGAACTATTTATGCTATATGCATTAAAGGTAGCCTTTAATACGCAGGAATAACGTATTTTCTATAAGTGAGAAAAATTTCAAAATCGGCTTAATAGTTACTGAGGTACACATAGAGCGTAACATAATTTTTATGATTGTCCCTGTAAAAGAATTAAAGTATGCTATATACAAGAAAGGTAGCCTACAATACTCAGGAATAGTGCCGCTTTCTGTCCGTGAAAAGTTTTAGAATCGGTTCATTAGTTCCACAGATCGTAATGTAAATCGAAGGAGTATCCCTGTAAAAGACCTATTTGTGATATATGCATGACAGGTAGCCCATATAATACTCAGGAATAGTGTAGCTTTCTATCAGTAAAAAAAAAAAAAAAATTTAGAATCAGTACAGACGTCAAAGAAATACCCATGCAGCTTAATGCATTAGAATTAATTTGAGCGTCCCAGTCAAAGAACTATTTAAACTTTTATTTTATTTTTAAGAAATTCATGAAAGGTAGCCAATTGTTGCAGACAACTCTGTTTAATTTCTGGGTCCGCCTTTCTAAAGCCCAGTAGGAATAGAAAGTTCTAGAAAAGAGTCTAGAGTTCTAGAAAAGTTCTAGAAAAGAGTACAAAATTCAAAGGCACTAACGGCCAGTAGTTTGCTCTAACAGTCCGCTCAGTACCGAAGCTTTCACAGATGTTGTAATTCACACCCAATAAAAGACTTCCGCAAGTAAAATATTCAGTGGAATCTTATGAGGGATTGCAGGAACAGTACCTCAAGACTAAGCAATGAGGAATTTACACAGCGCTTTTAAAAACTTGCAAATTACTACTTCTATAAGCGCTAACACAGAGTCTTATGCTCTCAACAGAACGGACGTCTATTTCTCATAGCAATCAAAAACAGACTGACTCAACCGGGGCAGCAAGCTGTCGTATTTATAGGGGATGCAGAAGCTATTAGAAATTTCTTGAAGGATCCCCTTAAAGAGTGAATTTTGATTACGTCACTTGAACATTAGACTATTACGCAATATTAATGCAGGAAAATGAAATTTATAGGCCCCATTGGAAAAATCGCGCCAAATATCTGAAATATCGCCAAGCTTGGCAACTTTTTGGCGAAATATCGCCAAGTTTGGCGCCAAAAATAAGTGACCCCAAGAGTGACGTCAGCTAAACTCTGACATCAATATTTCTCGAGATTTTAGAAAACCCTATGCTAACCAATGGGGAAATCCAAAACTCCATATCTCCCGGTCTAGGTAACCGATTTTGATGCAACAAAATACGAAATTTAATTATTTGGCGCGTAGAATACGAATTTTTAACTAGTTTACCCCTAGGAATAGAAGACTTCTATTATAGAAAAAGTTTTTGATTCGGTTCAATAGTTACAGAGATGTTGGCTTCGTCGGGATTCGATTCTTAGGTTCGTCGTTCTAAAGTCCAGTGTATGTAGAAAGTTCTAGTAAAAGGTCCATTTGTCAGGATGGAACACAAATTCTATTGCTTCTAGAACTTCGTCGAACAATGCGCTGTGCAAAATTCACAGACACTAATGGCCAGTACCTAGCTTATAATACTCCTCTCAGTAGAGAGAAGCTTTCACAAATGCTGTATTTCTTACAAAAAATAAAACACTTCCACTGGCAAAAATTCAATGGAAACTTACAAAGGAAATCATAAACCGTCCCTCAGGACTCAGCAATGAAGAATTTACACTCTGTACTCATAAACAAGCAAAATACTGCTTCCAATAGCACAATTTACAGAGTAATGCATCGAACTCAATTAGAGTTCGAATATAACTATATCTTGTGGCCTGCCCTGTTTCTATTTATAGGTGTCGCAGAAGCTAAGCAAAAATTCTGGTAGGAGCTATTTCGCGAAGAACCCGCATAAAGCTCGAATTTTGATTATGTCATGGAAATGGAAATTAGTAATACTAAGCTACAGCGCAATATTAATGCAGGAAAACAAGCATTACTGGTCCCATTGGTAAAAGCGCACCAAATGACCGAAATGTCGCCAAGCTTGGCGACTTTTTGGCGAAATAACGCCAAATTTGGCGTCAAAAATAAGTTCCCATAAGTCAATCTCGAGATTTCTAGAAAACCCTGTGTTAACCAATGGGCAAACCCAAAACTCCGTACGTCGCGTTCTAGTTAACCGATTTTGGATACAACAAATAGCAAAATTTAATTATTTAACTCGTAGGGTACGAATTTTAGAATAATTTTAATATCTGGAAGGCAGAAAAAACCGAAAATTCTTAACAATATATACCGTTTAGTATTAGAGGTGCCTTCAGAGCGTAATGTAATTTTTATGAGTGTCGCTCCAAAAGTACTACATGATATAATGGATAAAGATACCTTATAATACACGGGAATATTGTAGCTTTCTGAACATGAAAAATGTTTGAGAATCGATTCAACATTTACCGAGATGCCATATAGAGCGTAATCCAATTCTTATGAGTCTCCCTGCAAAGGAATTATTTGTGAAATATGCATAAAAGGTAGCCTATAAAATACAGGTATGATAAAGTAATTAAAAAACTTTGTAAAAAACACACATAAGAAGTAAAAGGAAAGAGGATACGCGTTTCGTTCAAAAACGAAACGCGTATCCTCTTTCCTTTTACTTCTTATGTGTGTTTTTTACAAAGTTTTTTAATTACTTTATCGTTTAACACCAGTATTTTGAGTGTTTTTTACAGGTATGGTGTAACTTTCGATTAGGGGAGAAAGTTTTAGAACTCGTATAGTACTTACAAGGATGAACATAGAACATAATGTATTAGAATTATTTCGAGCGTACCTGTCAAAGAGCTCTTTATGCTATATGCATAAAAGGTAGACTGCATATTAATACAGGGCGTAAACTATTTCCAGTCCAAATTTTACGCAAATCCGTTCTACGGTTTTTGCGTGATTGAGTCAGAAACACTCAAACACACAAAAATCCGAACTTTTACATTTATCATATTCGTAGAATAACTTTCAATAAAGAGACATAATTTTTTTAAATCAATGTTATAAAATACGGTATAATAATTCTTTTTTAAAATGTGGCTATAATATACTTTGGAACAATAGACTATACCTTTATCAAAAATCGCTTTTAACAAAGGTGCGTAACCGTTAGAATCAATTAAAATATGTACGGTATAACGATGCTCTTTAAGAATGTGTGTCAATAATATTACGTTAAAGCAGTGCACTAAACCTTAATTAAAAATGACTTTCAACAAAGGGACGTTAATTGTTGGAAATAATGCAAAAATACACGGTATAATGATACTCTTTAAAAATGTGCGTCAATAATATGCTTTGAAACTGTGTACTAAAACCTTTATTTAAAATAACTTTCAACAAAGGGGCGTAATTCTTGGAAATAAGGCAAAAATACACCATATAACAATGCTCTTTAAAAATGTGTGTCAATAATATACTTTGAAACAGTGGACTAAACCTTTATTTAAAATGACTTTCAACAAAGGAAAGTAATTGTTGATAATAAAGCAAAAATACTCAGTATAACAATTTCTTTAAAAATGTGTGTCAATAACATTCGTTAAAACAGTGGACTAAACATTTATTAAAAATGAATTTCAACAAAGGGACATTAATTGTTGGAAATAATGCAGAAACACACGGTATAACAATGCTCTTTAAGAAAGTTTGTCAATAATATACTTTGAAACAGTGGTCTAAACCTTTATTTAAAATGACTTACAACAAAGAGGCGTAATTGTTGAAAAAAAGGCAAAAATACAGGATATAACAATGCTCTTACAAATGAGTGTCAATAATATACTTTGAAAGAGTGGACTAAACCTTTATTTAAAATGACTTTCAACAAAGAGGCGTAATTGTTGGAAATAAGGCAAAAATACACGATATAACAATGCTCTTTAAAAATTTGCGTCAATAATGTGCTTTGAAACAATGTACTAAACCTTTGTTTGAAATGACTTTCAGCAAAGGGGCGTAATTGTTAGAAATAAGGCAAAATACAGGATATAACGATGCTCTTTAAAATTGTGTGTTAATAATATACTTTGAAACAGTGGACTAAACATATATTAAAAATAACTTTCGACAAAGGGAAGTTAATTGTTGGAAATAATGCAGAAACACACGGTATAAGAATGCTCTTTAAGAAAGTTTGTCAATAATATACTTTGAAACAGTGGACTAAACCTTTATTTAAATGACTTTCAACAAAGGGCGTAATTGTTGGAAAGGCAAAAATACACGATATAGCAATGCTCTTTAAAAATGTGTGTCAATAATATAATTTGAAACAGTGCACTAAACATTTATTAAAAATGACTTTCAACAAAGGGACGTTAATTGTTGGAAATAAGGCAGAAATATACGGTATAACAATGCTTTTTAAGAAAGTGTGTCAATTATATACTTTGAAACAGTGGACTAAACTTTTATTTAAAATGACTTTCAACGAAGAGGCGTTCATTGTTGGAAATAATGCCGAAATACACGGTATAACAATGCTGTTTATAATGTGTGTCAATAATGGACATAGAATCAAAGGTTTATATTAAAAATGCCTTTGAACAAAGGGGCATTATCGTTAGACTTAAGGCAAAAATATACGGTATAACTATGCTTTTTACAAAATTCGTCAATAATATATTCCTAAACAATGGGCTAAATTTTTTAAAGAATAAAATTAAAGAAATGGAAGTAATTGTTTCAAATATATGCAAAAGTATGGGTTAAAGTGCTTATACACTGGATTAGCTTATAGAAAACCTTTCATGTATTATAAATAGTTCTATAAAGACACTCAAAACAATTCTAATTCATTACGGTCTCTGTAACCACCGAACTGAATCTGAATTTTTTTTTCACTGACAGAGAGCAATGCTACTCCTGAGTAATATGAGTACCTTTCATACATATTGTTACGAATTTTCGGGGCAACCAGCTGTTCTGGGGCTTAAAATAGTTCAAAATTAGTATTTTACGCGTTGAATAGTTAAATTTTGCTTTTTGTTGCATCAAAATCGGTCAACTAGAACCGGAGATACGGAGGTTTCGGTTTCCCCATTGTTTTTCTATGGGTTTCTAGAAATCTCGAGAAATATGTGTCCTAGGGCTTCGATCTCTTTACTTTTGGGGACTTATTTTTGGCGCCAAATTTGGCGACATTTCGCCAAAAGTCGCCAGGCTTGGCGATATTTTGGTTATTTGGCGCGATTTCCCCAATAGGGCCAGAGAGTTAGTTTTTCCGCATTAAAAACGCATAATAACCTAACATTTCTCTTCTATGACGTAATCAACACTCCCACTTTATGGGGAATTCTCTAGAAATAGACTTTTCTCCAAGATTCTTGTCGCTTCTGCGTCGAGTATAAATATAAGCGCGTTTCTGAAGTCCCAGTTCAGTGTTGATCAAGCTTTGAGAGAGTGAGTACGCTTGCTTTGCTCTGTGATAGAAGCGGTGCTTCGCGCTGTTTATGAAGCTTTGAATTTAAGTACTGTGTGTAAATTCTTGATTGCTGAGTCTTGAGATACTGTTAGTGTTATCTCTCGTATATTATCACTGAATTTTTGCCAGTGAAAGTGTTTTATTTTGTGTGAGAAATACAGCATTTGTGAGAGCTTCTGATCTAAGCGGACTGTGCCGAACTGTGCGAAATGTTGAGTCAACAGTAACCCCCTTTTTGGGCCTCTTGCACGTGCGCTTGAGGGAGGCATTTTTGTGTCCTCAGACTCTTATGTTTTTTTCCCATTTAAGTTCTTCGCTATGTAACCCAGAAGTAAGACGTCCTTTTTGTATGGTCTGATTAAAATTAATTATGTGTGGAAATTAGTGTTTTTTAGCGAGTCCCGATGCATTCTTTGTAGAATCTTATTGGAATGTTTTACGAGCCGAACATCCCTGAACCCGGACAGAAGGTAAGAGCAATTTTATACTTTAATTTCGAAATTTTGCTCTTATTCCGAAACAGAAACTCAGAAATTCGTAACATGGCATCCCAGCCCGGGATGTTCGGTTTTAATGAAAAGATTTGAAATGATGTTCGGATTTAAAGTATTATGAAAAGTTTTGAATGCTTTTAGTCGCCAGTTATTTCGAAAAATTAGATAGTTATTTTGAACCTTTTGAACACTTATTTTAACTCTCGATTTTCGAACAAGAACTGTTTTTGGGGCTCACTAAAAACAAAACAGAAAATATGGCTGATGAAAAACTGGAAATTCTTAAAAAACGAAGGACGGCTTTACGGTCGGCAGTCACTAAGCAAATTAATAAAATTGAAAATACGCTAAACCAAGACGAAGTGATTGTCGAAGAGAAGAATCAGATTGTCGAGTTAGAAGAATTTCTCGAGACATTAACTGGGAGATTTAAATCTTTAAAAATCACGGAGAGTGAAATAGAATTGCTTTTAAAACCAGAAGAATTAGAAAAAGAGTTTGAAGCTGCTGAAAAATATGCTGAAAATGTAATATTGTGGAAAACGCGTGTTAGCAAGAAAATAAGGGAAATAAATACGGAACTCTTAAATTTTAAAACAATATCAGAAGTAAACATTAGAAGTGAGTCATATGAAATAAAAAATGATAATATAAGAAATTCAGTAAGCGTAAAATAACCCAAATTAAGTATACCAAGCTTTGGCGGAAATATTAACGAATGGCTCTCATTTTGGAGCAGTTTCGAGTCGGCTATACATAATAATAGTACATTAAGTAAAGTGGATAAATTCAATTACTTACGATCTCAATTGCATTCTACGCAGGGACCGATCTACACATTTGGGGGCCCAGGGCACAGGTACCTGTGGGGGCCCCCTGCACAAAAATATTTCGCAGAATATTACTTAATTTAATTAAGTTAAAACCAATTATTCTTAAGCCATCCATACGTAAACACAAATCAGTAAAATGTCACGACAAATACCACTTTAATGAATTTTCCAGTTTTGAAATGTTTTTATGGGTATTAAATAGTTAAGTATTTAAGTCTCGGATATAACATGATAAAATGTAAGGTTAAATGTTTGAAATATCTAAGTAATACCAGCCCCAGGGTTGGCAAGTTTTTGACGCATGACAGTTTTTGACGGTTTTAACCATGGTTTAAACTGTCACGTCAAAAACCCTATGTCGAAAACATTTGTCAAAAACTGTCAAAAACCTCAAATATTTTACTTGTAGTATTACAAATATTAATTGAAGTCTTTAACATTGCATGCATTGTATAAGCTATGAATATGTGTGAAATGTTAATAATAATTTTTAAGAAATATGGTCATCTTCTACATATTTTTTATAAAACATTGTCTAGAAAAAGGAAAAGAAAGTGGAAAATTAAATTTCATTATGTATCCAATATAGTCAAAACAATATTCTTGCTAATATAATATTAAAATTATAAGCTATCAATTTCAATAAAAAGTTAGTTATGCTTTATAGAATGCTTCGTGGAAAAAAATGAACAACAAAAAAAAAAAAACATTCTATACCTGTTCAACAACTCTTTTTTTTTTTTTTTAAATAATGAATCTTACCTTAAAACATAAAACTTGTACTGTTTAATTTAATGATTTTCAATAAGCTTTCGTCTCAATTTTGTGTCAGTAAATAATTTTATAACATCCTCATAATCTATCTTCTGTGTTACATCTCCTTCTATTGATAAAAGGGCTAAAGAAGATAATTTATCATCCGTCATCAAAGTTCGTAACGGAGACTTTAGTCTTTTAAGCAAAGAAAAGGATCGTTCACCTGTGCAATTGGAGATGGGCAAAGTTAAAAATAGTCTTAAAGCACTTTGAACATTGGCAAATGTATCTATGATGCCAAGATCATGGATTTTCTGTAACTTATCAGCAACAGACATATCTTTTTGTATGATTGGGAAAATGTGTATAAATTCATCAGGAAACACTTCCTCTAAATCCAATGAATATTTAGCTTGTAAAACTTTTGCATTTTCGAAAGCTGTATGTTTATCGCTATCAAATAAGCAGCAAAACTTCTTTAATATGCTCTCATAAGCAGGCATTCTTGAATTCAGATGAGTAATTAGTGTATCACACACTGCATAGAAACAAGATACCTTAAAATTACTTTTACCATCTAACACAGTTTCTGGACACTGTCCATCGTAGAAAAATTTAGGAATCTTTTTTTGCCTTTTTACGGAATAATCTTTATGTCCAACTAAAGAAAATGCCTTTTCTTCATACATTTCAAAGTTCTCTCGCACAAACTGAATGTATTCTATCAGTAAAGTGAAATATTCAGGCACTTTAGATAAATCTAGAGTTGGATTCTGGAGATTTTTGCTAATGGAATCAATCCTATTAAGGATCGAATTCCACATGCAAGCACATAATGCAGTCTCTAGTGTTTGCATTTTTTTGTGTAATGAATTTGCTTCATTTCTTGCTGATGGCGTCTGATTAGAGTCTGAGGAAATTTCTGAAAGAGCATCAGATATTTCCTTATAACTTTCTTGGAATGCTTTAGTTGCAGCAGCATTTGCACACCACCTTGTAATACATCTCGACTTTAATGTTAAATAATTTCCCTTTTCACTCATTTTATTACATAACAATCTCCACCGGTGTGTAGAAACAGAGAAGAAATTGTACAATTCTTGCAAAAAAGTAAAAAAATCTAACACTTTTCCATTACACTCCACAGCTTTGACAACAACTAAATTTAATGAATGTGCAGCACAAGGAACAAAGTCTACTAAAGGATTTATTAATTTAAGTCGAGCTTGTAAACCAGTGTATCTTCCTGCCATATTACTGGCATTATCGTAGCTCTGTCCACGACAATCACTAATGTCAAGTCCTTCATCTTTAATATAATTCACAACTGTTTCTTCTAGATGTTGAGATGAATGGTTTTCAATAGATAAAAATTTCAAAAAGCGCTCAACTGGTACATTGTCAGATGAGACATACCTGATGACAAAAGTCAACTGATCTGTATGGGATAAATCGGGCGTTGAGTCTACAATGATAGAAAAAAATTTTGCACATTTAATTTCAGAAATAATGAAATTTGATACCTTTTTAGCCATTAGATCGATGAACTCATTTAAAGTGGATGAAGATAAATATGAGGTGTGCCCTTTCCCGCAGTTTCCATACTTCTGCAAGTGGTTTGCAAGGAATGGATCAAATTCGCTCATAAGTTCTAAGCATCCAAGAAAATTCCCATTACTTAGCGATCCAATTGTCTCATTCCGTCCAAAAAATGACAGTCCACGGGAAGTTAAAAATTTTGTTACTGCTACGACACGGCGAAGAACTTCATACCAATATTTGCTTTCGCAATTGGTGGTATTTACAATTTTGCAATCTATTCGATTCGAGCTTTCCTTTCTTTGTACCATTTTACAGACTGCTTCTCTGTGACTAAATGAGTTTTCATGCTCATGTAGCCTTTCACTCACATGTTTCCAATCAAAAAATCCTGTTGTTGAAAGAATTGATGAAGTATTGGAAAACAGCTTGCATGTCCAACAGAAAAGTGAAAACGTCGTTGGAGACAAAGTCAGCCACTCTCTTTTCACTTTTTCTTGGTTGCATTTATAACGATAAAAATGCGCTTCAGTCAGGGATCTTTTTTTATCACCAATAGATCGCTCTGTGAATTCAATAAGATGCGTATTTTGCCTTATAGGATATTTGATGAAATATTCACGCATTTCGTCAGTGACATGCTCCCACAATGCTGGATCTTCAGCAATTACAAATTCTTTTTCTTTATTTTCAGAAGGTGTTGCGCTATTGGATGAATTTTCATCTTTTGCAGGTATGGACTCTTCATTAGTGCAAGAGTAGTAGATAAACGAGAGTTCACCTCATGCGCAGCCATGTTAATCGTGCGCAGCCATACAAGTGCGTTCCCTGGGTCGAGAGAGAGAGAGGGGGGCGTGGTCGGACCGGATGCTAAGACCGGATGTTCCAAGGACTGATAAGATTTTTTTTCTTTTTTTTCAAATAAGGGGACTTGTAATTTTTTCAGACTTTAAGATATTTTTGAAATAAGGGGACTTGTAATTTTTTCAGACTTTAACAAATTTTTCAAATAAGGGGACTTCTAATTTTTTCAGATTTTCACATATTTTACAAATAAGGGGACTTGGAAAAAAATTTTCAAATTTGAACGCGCAACCTACAAAAGAATTCATAGGCTAATGATTGTTGTCCATTAGGCCGAGAATCCTTCAGGTATAAAATTGTAGGTGTATTGTGTTATACTTTAGTTTTCAAAATGAATTGGTCGAGTGAAGTTGTAGGAGTGACATGCATGTATATGTGTATGTGTATAATTTTGGCGCTCATCTATAGTTTTACCGGAAGTGATAAGTTTGCGTTTGATTTTGTTTTACACTTAAATGAAACGGGAAACGTAACGTTTTCTCTGTGATGAATATGCGATTGAGGATTAATATAACGAATAATCATATTTTATGCTGCAATGAAGAAAGCGTATCACAACCCAGCTCACGAGGCGAGTTTTGGTGGTGTAAATGCCTTATACCGTGCTGCTCGAGGAAGAGTAAGCAAACCGCAGATTCGGAATTGGTTACAAGGGGTGGACGCATACACTCTTCACAGACCGGCGCGCAGGAAATTCCCGACAAATCGAGTAATTGTTTATGCGAAAGATCATCAGTGGCAAGCGGATTTAGTGGATCTACAAAATTTAAAACAGTACAATGATCAATACCGATACCTCCTGACATGTACAGACGTCCTATCAAAATATAGTTTTGTGGCCCCCCTTAAATCGAAGCGGGGAGAGGATATTGTGAATGCTTTCCGTTCCTTCTTTTCGGAGCGTAAACCTAAACTTTTACAGACGGATCAAGGTACCGAATTTAAAAATGCAAAGTTCCAATCTTTTTTAAAGCAACAAAACGTGCGATTTTTCACGACGTACAATAATACAAAGGCGTCCGTTGTAGAGAGGTTTAATCGTACTTTGAAAACAAAAATGTGGAAATATTTCACGAGTACGAAATGCATGAATACGCGTTAGATCCCCTTAGAAAGTCTTCCTACCAAGGCACCCCTCATCCTAAGCAGATACCCCCGCGTGCAGGTTTACCTTAAAGCACAAACAAACAAAGTATTTATCTAAACATTTTTTCTTACCCACACATTTTTGATAAATCTTAGGCAGCGATTATACTAGTTTATATTTTCTATAGATCAATTAGAGAAAAAATTACAGTTTTAGTAATCCTACAAAATATTCTTACTGTATATCACAAGTAGAGTAACTTGATTTATAGAATTTCAATACGATACGAGTTAGATTGTTTATGTGCAACACTCATTGCAGTTTGACTATGAAAGCATAATTTTATACATGCATTAATATTTTTAGAGGTATGCACTTAACCTATTTTATAGAAAGGTGAGCATAAACTTTTAGACTAGATAGTACTATTGTTAGAAAGTTGAACTATTGGAAATAAAAATTGAAGATCCGTTTTAGCACAATTGCATGTACATAAAATATCTTTCAATACTTAGATAGTTTAAATCACAAATCATTACTTAAACTAAAAAATACAAGGTTTTTACTTACGTGAAGGGACATCTTCGAGTCTCTGGACAAAGTACCAACATCTATACGGCTAGCAAGACCGGAAAATCGAATAATGATTTAAAATACATTATCCCTAATTCCCGGTCCAACTAGCACATGTTCATTAATTCTTAATCTTGGCTGAAAATATTAATAATATTTTGACACTAAAAACAAAATAACACATTTGAAGATATTAAACGCTTTAAAAGTACTTTTTTCTTATAACAATTTATCAGATTCACAATGCTATTTTATGTAGGATAAAATTAGTTAGCAAGCGAAAATTTAATCTTAGTTAGAATTTACTGAAATACAAATACCATGCATGCCTTATTTTCTATTTGGAGAAAGCCCTCAAACCCCAGTTTTTGTATACAAACTGCATAAAGTACTTCTACCGATAATGCTATTAATATTAATTACACTGGATTACCAACTTAAAATTTCGCAAAACACCAAAATACAGAAAAACATACATTAACAAAAAAATCACACTTAAAAGTACAACACATCAAAAGTGCAACTATAAGAACCACATAATTATTTTCAATTAGAATTACGGTATCAACTTATATGTAACTAAAATAATAGAAAATATTACACTTACCCTATACTTGTACACGCGAGAGGTGAAAATAATAAAAATACATAATAATTCACAAAAGAATGATTGAAGTAAAATCCACGTGCATATCCCTAGTACAGCTGATAACAGAAATTTAGAGATAAGAGAGTGCCTTGAGGCTCTACAGAGCCGGTACAATAAGAGTTGGCCAGTTTACCGATAAGATAAAACCAGGGAGGGTGCTAGGGGAATACCGAATTGTGGGGACACGTGTTTCATTCTACGTTCAAAAATGGGGACTTATGGATGAAGATGTTTACTACTTAAAAACATAATCTAATTTTTACAAACGCATTGGAACTTTGTAAAGGATATCTATTGAACACGTATTAAATAGATTATGATTATTCTTCTGATCGACATTATATCCTAAATTAAAATATCAAAGTTAAGCTACAACGATTAATATATTTTATATAGTTTATGAAAATAATGAATCATTAAATTAATTTCTGTGAAACAATTAGCAAAGATCATTATACTAAAGCAAATTATTTTTGTTAAGTTTTGATAAATAACAGTAATAAATTATAGGCATTGCAGATGAATGAGTATTCACGTATAAAATAGGTATTAAAATTATTGTTTAAAACAATTTTTAGAATAATAAACTAAAATTTTTATTTAATAAAGTCATAAACTAAAATTATTAATTAAAACTTGTTAATAAATTAAACATATCAAAATTTTTACACTCAGTTTTTTTATAGACTTAAATTTTACATAGACATCCTTTTAATAAATGCATAAACTAAACTTATTGTTTAAAACAATTTTTTACAATAATAAACTAAAATTTTTATTTAATAAATTCATAAACTAAAACAATTTTTACAATAATAAACTAAAATTTTTTTAATAAAGTCATAAACTGAAATTATTAATGAAAACCTGTTAATAAACTAAACTGATTACTCTAAAAGATAGCTAATCACAACATATATCTGAAAAAATATAAGCAATTATAATACCTGAAAAATAACGGACAACACTCTTGTTGCATGCGGACAAAACATCGTTCTGCTCGGCTAAAGAATTCTTAGTTACCCGTTGCAGGAGACCTTACCTACGCCCAACCTACAAACTCTACAAATTTAACGGCAACTGATTTTCTCTTATCAGGTATCACAGATCAGATAAGAGATAAGGAAGTGACATGCGCAGAAGACACGTGATAGTGACGTGTGCAAATCTGTGTTGATTTAATATCCGCTAGGTTCGTTGGCAGGATGTACTATTTGCAATTAGGGGCAACTCTTAGTAACAGGCTAAGACAAGTTAGATGATGCAATATCTACTGGGTTGAGGAAGGTAGAGGGCGCTTGGGTAATCACGTGATTTTTAAAGAATCAGTAAAGACATTTTAGTTAGATAAAGTGGCCAGGTGTGTGTTGCGAGACTCTCTTTACACTGTGTGCGCCTATACTTAAGACGTGTGTTTTAATTGATTTTTCGCCGAGTTTCAAAAATGTCTTTGCTTGAATCGATCGAAAATAACTTTAACATTGAATACACTCCCGAGTTTTATACTCAAAGTGATGCCGATGTGTTGCTGCAAGAAATAATACAATTGCCTTTAGATGTAAAGCCTCTGCAAAGTATTGAAAAGAAAATTTCCCCCGAGTTTTATACTGAAAGTGATGTTGACGTGCTACAGCAAGAATTGTTGCAATTACCCCTGCAAAGTAGTGAAAAGAAAATTTCCTCGACCCGTAAAGTAATTACTTTTGCTGATGAAGGAATCAATTACAGTTTACCTGGAGCAACAGTCTCTGTTTACTCTTGGATACCCATTTTGCAAAAAATACGTGAAGATCTACAGAAAGTGACAAATTATGAATTTAATATGGTGCAAGTGAACTTTGGCTCTGAAGAACAACCTAAAATGGAAGACGGCAACTACGAAGATTTTAATCTAGACCTATCATCAGGTGTATGCATTCTAAGTTTTGGATCTAAACGAACTTTGGATTTTAAACCAGCGAACTGTGAAACCGCTACCATTAAATTAGAACATGGCTCAATGTGTAAGATATATCCCCCAACCAACAAACTTTTAACGCATGGTATTCCTTCGGAACCTTATGTGACAGACCCGCACATTAACCTTACATTTGCCAAAATGTACATTTATGAGCCTTCCCCGAAAAGGGCAAAGTTGGACAATTGGACGGACGATCTTTACCATAGCTTATATGCTTCTGTAAATAGTACATGGCACTTGGAAAGACTTATCTACGTTTCACTTCACGATGAAAGAACTGACTTGAAGATTTATATTAGACAGTTTATACAGAATGCCCAATTAGACTATATACCAACCGGTCAGGGAGTCGTGATGAACCCTTCCACATGGATCGAATTTATTGTAAAACTATTAGATTTTAATATAGGTCATAGCAATAGCTCTTTTATTTGTAATAATCAATTATCTGTTTTTAATGATGATGGAAAATGCATCTTACAACAAATTTACAAAACCGGAGATTCATTCTCGTTAAATCCAATTTCCTTAACACTTTTAAATGATCAAGTAAAAAAACTTTGCGAAATGAGAAATGAAATATTGGAATGCATTTTAAAAACGCTATATACGACGACCCTGCCTCATTTAATTTTAAAATTAAAGCCGCAAAAATGTAACCGCGAACCCCATTGTAATTACGATGAAGCTAAACAACAATTAATGGATATAATACATCAGGAAATTTTTAAAAACATAAGCCGGGTTCAAGATCATTCTTCGCATAGGATACATGCCTGTTCGAATAGATCACATATTGATGAGCGAGAGGGTCTTATAAGTAGTAAAGCATGGTTTACGGTTGACATGCCGTATATTGCAAGAGAGATATGCGAGAACAAATGTACTTGTCATTATGACGGAGAATTTTTTTCAAACATTTTCATTGAAGACTATATGAAGTATCTTCAAAATGTGCTATTTAATACATTTTTTCAACCGTTTTCAGATTTTACTAATTTCAAGGATGACAAAACATGTGTAATTATGTGATGTATAACTAGTATTGCGATTGTAAAAAATATATTAAAACCATTGTGATTATGTAGAAAAAGTATGCTTGCTTCTACAACAGTAAGATTTTACTGATTTGTGCATGATTAATTGTGGATTACACTTTGAAAAGTTATTATTTTCTTAATTGTGTAAATAGTTTGTGTAATTTAAAATATGTTTTTGTAAATAAATAAGTTTAAACATGAAAACTTTTCTGTGTTTTCTTTATGTGTATGTGCGTGTTGATTACTTGCAAAATAAAAATCTATTAAATAAAAAGTGATAAAGTTAGCATACTTGGTCACGATTTAAGGTTCTCGTTTTATACTTATCTTTTTTATACACTACAAGGTAAAAAGTTACAAATTTAGCAAAATTTATTGAAGCATGTATTACGGATCATGAATCTAACTACACAGAAATAAAATGTTCTGATTAAAATCATAAACTTAAGTGTGATAGGTAAATTGTGTTACATGAGAATTCCCAAAGTACTAATTTTTTATAAAATGAACTTAGCTAAAAAAGTTAGTTTCCATAATTTTATAACTTAATCGATTTTACAGGTTTTTCAAAAATAAAGTTAAGTGAGATAAAGAAACTTAGTATTTTTAAATAAAGATTTTTTAGGTGTTCTTTAATGTAAAGATCTTACCATATTTTACTTGAAGTAACAGAATATTTAAAATCATACACTATGTTTTGAGTATTACCTTGGCATATGTTTTTAATTTTTATTAAGTAATGGGCTTGAATATTTTTATGAGAAATATCAACTAAGTGCACATGTTACACATTTTACTGATTGAGATGGTTATGCTTACAAATTTTAAATAAATATGCTCTTACTTTTATAGATGTTACTCGTTCAAACTAAGTATACTTTTGATTTGTATACGTTTATGAGTTTTCATAAGTTATGAAATTATTTCTCGAAAGGAACTTAGCTATTAGAACTTTGTAAATTTCGTAGAAGTAGTATGCTTAACATGTTTTTGATAAAATAGATTTAAATGTGGTACAGAAATGATCAGCTATTTTAGCATAGATGTATAAACTTATCTTTATGTAAACCTTAACTAAATAAAAGTAATATAATTTATGTCTGTACAAAGTGAGGGACTTAGGCTATTTTTCAGAATTATCAAGTAAAGGTTTTACAAAATACTTAGTAAACTGCATTAATAGATTGTAAGGTGTAATTTTTTCTTTTAGGAGTTTTGCACATTGGTATATTTTATGTTCTGATAAGTCGTTGAATATGTTCTTGAAAT
The DNA here is from genome assembly GCA_038373885.1 of Cheiracanthium punctorium. Taxonomy (NCBI): domain Eukaryota; kingdom Metazoa; phylum Arthropoda; class Arachnida; order Araneae; family Cheiracanthiidae; genus Cheiracanthium; species Cheiracanthium punctorium. The sequence continues at coordinate 351,243 of JAWZYV010011930.1, read as the reverse complement.
AAACTAACATATCTGTACTTTGAAAATTTTATAGAAGTGACGAACTTTGTACAGACATAAATTATATTACTTTTATTTAGTTAAGGTTTACATAAAGATAAGTTTATACATCTATGCTAAAATAGCTGATCATTTCTGTACCACATTTAAATCTATTTTATCAAAAACATGTTAAGCATACTACTTCTACGAAATTTACAAAGTTCTAATAGCTAAGTTCCTTTCGAGAAATAATTTCATAACTTATGAAAACTCATAAACGTATACAAATCAAAAGTATACTTAGTTTGAACGAGTAACATCTATAAAAGTAAGAGCATATTTATTTAAAATTTGTAAGCATAACCATCTCAATCAGTAAAATGTGTAACATGTGCACTTAGTTGATATTTCTCATAAAAATATTCAAGCCCATTACTTAATAAAAATTATAAAACATATGCCAAGGTAATACTCAAGTTTAAAACATAGTGTATGATTTTAAATATTCTGTTACTTCAAGTAAAATATGGTAAGATCTTTACATTAAAGAACACCTAAAAAATCTTTATTTAAAAATACTAAGTTTCTTTATCTCACTTAACTTTATTTTTGAAAAACCTGTAAAATCGATTAAGTTATAAAATTATGGAAACTAACTTTTTTAGCTAAGTTCATTTTATAAAAAAATTAGTACTTTGGGAATTCTCATGTAACACAATTTACCTATCACACTTAAGTTTATGATTTTAATCAGAACATTTTATTTCTGTGTAGTTAGATTCATGATCCGTAATACATGCTTCAATAAATTTTGCTAAATTTGTAACTTTTTACCTTGTAGTGTATAAAAAGATAAGTATAAAACGAGAACCTTAAATCTTGACCAAGTATGCTAACTTTATCACTTTTTATTTAATAGATTTTTATTTTGCAAGTAATCAACACGCACATACACATAAAGAAAACACAGAAAAGTTTTCATGTTTAAACTTATTTATTTACAAAAACATATTTTAAATTACACAAACTATTTACACAATTAAGAAAATAATAACTTTTCAAAGTGTAATCCACAACTAATCATGCACAAATCAGTAAAATCTTACTGTTGTAGAAGCAAGCATACTTTTTCTACATAATCACAATGGTTTTAATATATTTTTTACAATCGCAATACTAGTTATACATCACATAATTACACATGTTTTGTCATCCTTGAAATTAGTAAAATCTGAAAACGGTTGAAAAAATGTATTAAATAGCACATTTTGAAGATACTTCATATAGTCTTCAATGAAAATGTTTGAAAAAAATTCTCCGTCATAATGACAAGTACATTTGTTCTCGCATATCTCTCTTGCAATATACGGCATGTCAACCGTAAACCATGCTTTACTACTTATAAGACCCTCTCGCTCATCAATATGTGATCTATTCGAACAGGCATGTATCCTATGCGAAGAATGATCTTGAACCCGGCTTATGTTTTTAAAAATTTCCTGATGTATTATATCCATTAATTGTTGTTTAGCTTCATCGTAATTACAATGGGGTTCGCGGTTACATTTTTGCGGCTTTAATTTTAAAATTAAATGAGGCAGGGTCGTCGTATATAGCGTTTTTAAAATGCATTCCAATATTTCATTTCTCATTTCGCAAAGTTTTTTTACTTGATCATTTAAAAGTGTTAAGGAAATTGGATTTAACGAGAATGAATCTCCGGTTTTGTAAATTTGTTGTAAGATGCATTTTCCATCATCATTAAAAACAGATAATTGATTATTACAAATAAAAGAGCTATTGCTATGACCTATATTAAAATCTAATAGTTTTACAATAAATTCGATCCATGTGGAAGGGTTCATCACGACTCCCTGACCGGTTGGTATATAGTCTAATTGGGCATTCTGTATAAACTGTCTAATATAAATCTTCAAGTCAGTTCTTTCATCGTGAAGTGAAACGTAGATAAGTCTTTCCAAGTGCCATGTACTATTTACAGAAGCATATAAGCTATGGTAAAGATCGTCCGTCCAATTGTCCAACTTTGCCCTTTTCGGGGAAGGCTCATAAATGTACATTTTGGCAAATGTAAGGTTAATGTGCGGGTCTGTCACATAAGGTTCCGAAGGAATACCATGCGTTAAAAGTTTGTTGGTTGGGGGATATATCTTACACATTGAGCCATGTTCTAATTTAATGGTAGCGGTTTCACAGTTCGCTGGTTTAAAATCCAAAGTTCGTTTAGATCCAAAACTTAGAATGCATACACCTGATGATAGGTCTAGATTAAAATCTTCGTAGTTGCCGTCTTCCATTTTAGGTTGTTCTTCAGAGCCAAAGTTCACTTGCACCATATTAAATTCATAATTTGTCACTTTCTGTAGATCTTCACGTATTTTTTGCAAAATGGGTATCCAAGAGTAAACAGAGACTGTTGCTCCAGGTAAACTGTAATTGATTCCTTCATCAGCAAAAGTAATTACTTTACGGGTCGAGGAAATTTTCTTTTCACTACTTTGCAGGGGTAATTGCAACAATTCTTGCTGTAGCACGTCAACATCACTTTCAGTATAAAACTCGGGGGAAATTTTCTTTTCAATACTTTGCAGAGGCTTTACATCTAAAGGCAATTGTATTATTTCTTGCAGCAACACATCGGCATCACTTTGAGTATAAAACTCGGGAGTGTATTCAATGTTAAAGTTATTTTCGATCGATTCAAGCAAAGACATTTTTGAAACTCGGCGAAAAATCAATTAAAACACACGTCTTAAGTATAGGCGCACACAGTGTAAAGAGAGTCTCGCAACACACACCTGGCCACTTTATCTAACTAAAATGTCTTTACTGATTCTTTAAAAATCACGTGATTACCCAAGCGCCCTCTACCTTCCTCAACCCAGTAGATATTGCATCATCTAACTTGTCTTAGCCTGTTACTAAGAGTTGCCCCTAATTGCAAATAGTACATCCTGCCAACGAACCTAGCGGATATTAAATCAACACAGATTTGCACACGTCACTATCACGTGTCTTCTGCGCATGTCACTTCCTTATCTCTTATCTGATCTGTGATACCTGATAAGAGAAAATCAGTTGCCGTTAAATTTGTAGAGTTTGTAGGTTGGGCGTAGGTAAGGTCTCCTGCAACGGGTAACTAAGAATTCTTTAGCCGAGCAGAACGATGTTTTGTCCGCATGCAACAAGAGTGTTGTCCGTTATTTTTCAGGTATTATAATTGCTTATATTTTTTCAGATATATGTTGTGATTAGCTATCTTTTAGAGTAATCAGTTTAGTTTATTAACAGGTTTTCATTAATAATTTCAGTTTATGACTTTATTAAAAAAATTTTAGTTTATTATTGTAAAAATTGTTTTAGTTTATGAATTTATTAAATAAAAATTTTAGTTTATTATTGTAAAAAATTGTTTTAAACAATAAGTTTAGTTTATGCATTTATTAAAAGGATGTCTATGTAAAATTTAAGTCTATAAAAAAACTGAGTGTAAAAATTTTGATATGTTTAATTTATTAACAAGTTTTAATTAATAATTTTAGTTTATGACTTTATTAAATAAAAATTTTAGTTTATTATTCTAAAAATTGTTTTAAACAATAATTTTAATACCTATTTTATACGTGAATACTCATTCATCTGCAATGCCTATAATTTATTACTGTTATTTATCAAAACTTAACAAAAATAATTTGCTTTAGTATAATGATCTTTGCTAATTGTTTCACAGAAATTAATTTAATGATTCATTATTTTCATAAACTATATAAAATATATTAATCGTTGTAGCTTAACTTTGATATTTTAATTTAGGATATAATGTCGATCAGAAGAATAATCATAATCTATTTAATACGTGTTCAATAGATATCCTTTACAAAGTTCCAATGCGTTTGTAAAAATTAGATTATGTTTTTAAGTAGTAAACATCTTCATCCATAAGTCCCCATTTTTGAACGTAGAATGAAACACGTGTCCCCACAATTCGGTATTCCCCTAGCACCCTCCCTGGTTTTATCTTATCGGTAAACTGGCCAACTCTTATTGTACCGGCTCTGTAGAGCCTCAAGGCACTCTCTTATCTCTAAATTTCTGTTATCAGCTGTACTAGGGATATGCACGTGGATTTTACTTCAATCATTCTTTTGTGAATTATTATGTATTTTTATTATTTTCACCTCTCGCGTGTACAAGTATAGGGTAAGTGTAATATTTTCTATTATTTTAGTTACATATAAGTTGATACCGTAATTCTAATTGAAAATAATTATGTGGTTCTTATAGTTGCACTTTTGATGTGTTGTACTTTTAAGTGTGATTTTTTTGTTAATGTATGTTTTTCTGTATTTTGGTGTTTTGCGAAATTTTAAGTTGGTAATCCAGTGTAATTAATATTAATAGCATTATCGGTAGAAGTACTTTATGCAGTTTGTATACAAAAACTGGGGTTTGAGGGCTTTCTCCAAATAGAAAATAAGGCATGCATGGTATTTGTATTTCAGTAAATTCTAACTAAGATTAAATTTTCGCTTGCTAACTAATTTTATCCTACATAAAATAGCATTGTGAATCTGATAAATTGTTATAAGAAAAAAGTACTTTTAAAGCGTTTAATATCTTCAAATGTGTTATTTTGTTTTTAGTGTCAAAATATTATTAATATTTTCAGCCAAGATTAAGAATTAATGAACATGTGCTAGTTGGACCGGGAATTAGGGATAATGTATTTTAAATCATTATTCGATTTTCCGGTCTTGCTAGCCGTATAGATGTTGGTACTTTGTCCAGAGACTCGAAGATGTCCCTTCACGTAAGTAAAAACCTTGTATTTTTTAGTTTAAGTAATGATTTGTGATTTAAACTATCTAAGTATTGAAAGATATTTTATGTACATGCAATTGTGCTAAAACGGATCTTCAATTTTTATTTCCAATAGTTCAACTTTCTAACAATAGTACTATCTAGTCTAAAAGTTTATGCTCACCTTTCTATAAAATAGGTTAAGTGCATACCTCTAAAAATATTAATGCATGTATAAAATTATGCTTTCATAGTCAAACTGCAATGAGTGTTGCACATAAACAATCTAACTCGTATCGTATTGAAATTCTATAAATCAAGTTACTCTACTTGTGATATACAGTAAGAATATTTTGTAGGATTACTAAAACTGTAATTTTTTCTCTAATTGATCTATAGAAAATATAAACTAGTATAATCGCTGCCTAAGATTTATCAAAAATGTGTGGGTAAGAAAAAATGTTTAGATAAATACTTTGTTTGTTTGTGCTTTAAGGTAAACCTGCACGCGGGGGTATCTGCTTAGGATGAGGGGTGCCTTGGTAGGAAGACTTTCTAAGGGGATCTAACGCGTATTCATGCATTTCGTACTCGTGAAATATTTCCACATTTTTGTTTTCAAAGTACGATTAAACCTCTCTACAACGGACGCCTTTGTATTATTGTACGTCGTGAAAAATCGCACGTTTTGTTGCTTTAAAAAAGATTGGAACTTTGCATTTTTAAATTCGGTACCTTGATCCGTCTGTAAAAGTTTAGGTTTACGCTCCGAAAAGAAGGAACGGAAAGCATTCACAATATCCTCTCCCCGCTTCGATTTAAGGGGGGCCACAAAACTATATTTTGATAGGACGTCTGTACATGTCAGGAGGTATCGGTATTGATCATTGTACTGTTTTAAATTTTGTAGATCCACTAAATCCGCTTGCCACTGATGATCTTTCGCATAAACAATTACTCGATTTGTCGGGAATTTCCTGCGCGCCGGTCTGTGAAGAGTGTATGCGTCCACCCCTTGTAACCAATTCCGAATCTGCGGTTTGCTTACTCTTCCTCGAGCAGCACGGTATAAGGCATTTACACCACCAAAACTCGCCTCGTGAGCTGGGTTGTGATACGCTTTCTTCATTGCAGCATAAAATATGATTATTCGTTATATTAATCCTCAATCGCATATTCATCACAGAGAAAACGTTACGTTTCCCGTTTCATTTAAGTGTAAAACAAAATCAAACGCAAACTTATCACTTCCGGTAAAACTATAGATGAGCGCCAAAATTATACACATACACATATACATGCATGTCACTCCTACAACTTCACTCGACCAATTCATTTTGAAAACTAAAGTATAACACAATACACCTACAATTTTATACCTGAAGGATTCTCGGCCTAATGGACAACAATCATTAGCCTATGAATTCTTTTGTAGGTTGCGCGTTCAAATTTGAAAATTTTTTTCCAAGTCCCCTTATTTGTAAAATATGTGAAAATCTGAAAAAATTAGAAGTCCCCTTATTTGAAAAATTTGTTAAAGTCTGAAAAAATTACAAGTCCCCTTATTTCAAAAATATCTTAAAGTCTGAAAAAATTACAAGTCCCCTTATTTGAAAAAAAAGAAAAAAAATCTTATCAGTCCTTGGAACATCCGGTCTTAGCATCCGGTCCGACCACGCCCCCCTCTCTCTCTCTCGACCCAGGGAACGCACTTGTATGGCTGCGCACGATTAACATGGCTGCGCATGAGGTGAACTCTCGTTTATCTACTACTTGCAAGCAAGATCATGGACATCTGCTAATTCTTTTTCTTTATTTTCTGCATATTTTGCAGGTATGGACTCTTCATTAGTGCAAGCAAGATCATGAACATGTGCTAATTCTTCTTCTTTATCTTCATCACATTCTTTATCTTCAGCCGTTTCAGGATTTTTTTTTACTGTATAATTCAGCATCATTCCTTTCATGCGCTCAATCTCTTCCCTTTTTCTCTCTTTTAATCGTCTTTTCTGAGAACCAGATGGGTACGATCTCTTCATGATTACAGTCAAATCAAATTAATTAAAATAAAAATAATAACTTAACAACTATTTTTCAAAAACCTTACTTAAATAACTTTAAAGAAATTCAAAATTAATCACATACGGCTCATAAATTTAACGATTTTCCATATTGTTTACAGGAGCTTGAAGATAAATCACATGCACATACGTTCTTTCAATGTCTTCATTTCATTTCACTATTCTTGTAGAGCAGAGTTTAGTAGCAGCACCGTACACGCGCCTCTCAGACTAGCAACATCTGAATCTGCGATCGTAAGTCGAAAGATTCCCCACGCCCACAGTTGCCGGTCGCCCATGAACTGGTGCACAAACAGGCTGTGTCTTTTGGTGGACAAGAGGAACGAGTGACTCAGTCGTCACACTCCTTAGAAACAATAAGAGAAGGAGCATGATAAGGCGTCCTATCGATTTTGTATAAAAAATGGATAATTTTTTAACATTACAAGTTACATCAAATTAAAAATTTTGAATATTTGTGATGAAATGAAGTAAGTAATCAGAAATTTTACTCTTGAGAGATAATTTTAGTAGTTATTATGATTACATAATTGGAAGATTTGGGGGCCCCTAAAAATCGGGGGCCCTGGGCACGTGCCCCGAATGCCCCGCCGTAAATCAGTCCCTGATTCTACGGCTTTAAGAACAGTTGAGGGTTTCCCGATTTCGGAAAGCAATTACGACGCTGCAATTGAGCTTCTTAAAAACCGATTCGGGAATACAGATATGTTAATTCATAATCACATGAGTAACCTTTTAGAAATTAAGCCGCTCAGAAACTCGTCAGATATTTATGCTTTTCGGAAATATTTCGACAAAATATCTGTCGAGATTAGAAGTTTGGAAAGTCTTGGTACAGATATTGAACAAATATCTGCTGTTCTCTGTACTACTCTGTTCTCTGTACTGTATTTTGAAAACAATTCCTCAAGATCTTCTGATAGAATTAAATAAATCTGAAAACGAAAAGGGATACAATAATATTAGAGAACTAATTAATTTTTTGTCTAACTGTTTAAAAGCAAGAGAAAAAGCTTCATTAGTAACAAACACAGTCAGTGACAGCGGTAGAAAAAGTCATGCTGTATTTGATAAGAAAAATTGCGGTTTTGACTCGGGTAAGAAGAAATATCTTTTTACGGGCAATGATCTTGTATCAACTAACACTGAAGAAGATCCGAAGATACTGAAATGCCTGTTCTGTGATTCAGAAAAACATTCGGCAGTAAATTGTGAGCTTGCGTTAAGTTTATCTATGGAAAAAAGAAAAAATCAATTAATGCAGAAAGGTGCTTGCTTTAAATGTCTAGAAATAAGAAAACATAAATCAAGATTTTGTAGAAAATATGTAACTTGCAAAAATTGCAAAGGAAAACAACATAATGTTCTATTTTGTTTTAACCCATTTGTGCCTAGCGTCCCTTTTTTGGGACGGCGTTTTCGCTATTAGTCGAAAACGTTATTTAATTTTCCTAGCCTTTATTCATGAGTATTGAGCCTCAACTCTACAAAATATTTTAACATGACCCAGTAGGATGTTGATATTTCGATTTTTATGCATAATAATTTTAAAAGAAATCATCTCTTGTTCAAGAAGTTGACGTCAGAAATTTATCTATTATTTCTGTTATCAGTAAAAATCGAAGAAAGTCGCAAAAATATCCAGGCACAAATGGGTTAAGATGAAACCTAATGAGGAGACAAATAAAGAAAACACCGAAATGTCGGAAGCTACCTTTTTTTCGAACGAGCGCTTGCCGAACACAATTTATTTACAAACTTTGTGTGTTTATATACGAAATAACGGTTTTGAATATGTAGTGCGCGCTATTTTAGATACCACCTCGTCAAAATCTTACATTTCAAAATTCGTAGCTTGGCTTAGAAAGTTTTGGAAAAGTTCAAATTACTCATGGGCTTTTTGGGGGTACTGAAACAACAATGGATCATAATTGTTTTAGGATCACTTTAAGGGGTTTTAAAGAAAATGAAAACGTAAAAATTGAGGTCATGGAGAAAGACAAAATTTGTGCTAGTGTTCCTAAGATTAAATAAATTAAATGTATCAGGGAGCTGAGAGAGAAAAATATTTTTTTGAGCGATATCTGTCCAGAAAGTAGAAAATGTTTATATGAACGAGATTCAAACGAAATTCATCTTTTGTTGGGAGCGAATATTGTGGGTAGTTTGCTTAAGGGCAGAAAGGAAAATCTTAACTGCGGTTTAGTTGCACTGCAAACAACACTAGGTTGGACTACTATGGGTAAAATTAATGACGATGAAAGGGATAGTTCTCTTTTGGTCCTTTCGTTATACGTTAATGAAGCAAAAATCACGGATTTATGGCAGTTAGATTCTTTAGGCATTAAGGACCCCGCTGAAATGCAAACTAAAAAAGAAATACACGAATTAACTTTAAAACATTTTGCAGAAACTATAAGTAGAGAAGACGATGGCAGATACAAAGTTTGCATTCCTTGGTTAAATGGGCATCCTCCTATCCCAGATAATAGAGATTTAGCAGAAAAACGTTTGAAAAATAATGTTAATAATCTTAAATCTCAAGGTTTAGTAAAAGACTATGAACAAGTTTTTAATGAATGGGAAGAAGAAGGGATTATAGAAAAGATGACATGGGAAGAAAAGCCGTCGCTTAGCGCTAATGTCCATTATCTCCCGCACAGAGCTGTAATAAAATTAAACTCTACGACCAAAATTAGACCAGTATTTGATGGTTCAGCTCATACTAAAAATTCTGTTTCCTTAAATGACTACATCGAGAAAGGGCCTAATTTAATTGAATTAATTTCTTCCGTTTTAAATCGGTTTAGGATGAGTAAAATAGGTGTAGTAGCAGACATTCGCAAGGCTTTTTTGCAGATATCTCTAAATGAAAAGGACAGAGATTATTTACGTTTTCTCTGGTGGAAAGACGGTGATCCCGAGAACCTTGAAACGTATAAACATTGTCGAGTGGTTTTCGGTATTAGTTGCAGTCCTTTCCTTTTGGCTGCCACCCTTGCGCATCATTTAGATCAAACTCCTGAAAATTTTAAACCTGTTGCTCTAAAACTTAAAGAATCCTTTTATGTCGATAATTGCGTAACTAGTCTAGAGTCATTGGAAGAGTTAGAATATTTTCGTACTGAATCACAAAAACTTTTGGCATCAGCAAAATTTGACTTACGGGGTTGGTGTTATAATTGCGAAAAATTGGAATTAGATAATGATGAGAAAGGTGATTCCAATGATGAGAATGGGAGTAAAATTCCGGTACTTGGCCTATTATGGAATACCAAAAGGGACACACTATCGTGTGATTTTCGGAATTTTAAGGTTGAGAATGAGGCCATCACGAAAAGAGCGATTTTGTCCTTAACACATAAAATATTCGATCCCATAGGTTTTACCTGCCCCGTAACTTTAGTTCCAAAATTGCTTTTGCAGAAATGTTGGAAAATCAAAGCGTCTTGGGACTCCAAACAACCTGATGAGATAGTTAAGAAATTTAAAAAATGGAGTAACCAAATTAATGATATAGAAAATCTTGACATTCCTCGAAGATTGTCTAGCATTCCATTAAATATGGGAAAGTTATCGCTACACACATTCTGTGATGCGAGTAAAACTACTTACGCTACCTGTGTTTTCTTAAGAAATGAATTGCCGAATCAGGTCACTTGTCAACTAATTCAGGCCCATTCTAGAGTAGCCCCTCTTAAAGACATTTCTATTCCACGCCTTGAGCTTATGGAGTGTTGTATTAGAGCTAGACTAACCAATAGCATTATGAGGGATTTGAAATTAGAAAATATTGATACATACTATTGGGCCGATTCAATGGATGCATTGTATTGGGTAAAACGGGAAGGACCTTGGGCAGTCTTTGTTGAAAATCGGGTTAAGGAAATCCGGAAACACACATCCAATACTTCGTGGAATTTCGTTCCGGGGCACATGAATCCAGCGGATTTACCGTCACGCGGTTGCGGTGCTAAAGCTCTTGTTAGATCTCAATGGTGGCTACGACCTACATGGCTTTTAGATTCCAAAGAAAACTGGCCTGAATCTAAACTTTCGCCTAACATGGATATAGTAAATGCGGAAAAGAAGAAATCGATAGTAACCGCTACTAATTTAAGAGAATGATATCCCCAAATTCTATAGTCGCTATTCCTCATGCACTAAAATATTACGCGTTACTGGTTGGATTTTGTGCTTTTGTCAAAATTCGAAAAGGGGTAGTGACGACAGAATATTCGGTCAGTTAACCAATAACGAACTGAAGAAAGCAGAAACCGTCATTATGAAACTAGTTCAAAAGGAATCATTTGAGAATAATGATAAAAGATTGAAATGCCTACGTACCTTTACAGATTCAGGAGATATTATAAGAATAAAAACGAAAATTTTCAATAGAGATGATAAATTCAATTTCAGATTACCAATCCTTTTGCCTTCTAATCACCATGTTGTGCAGCAACTCATATTTTCCAAACACATAGAATTCGGTCATTGTGGTGTACCATTTTTGATGTCGGTCTTAAGAGAAAACTTTTGGGTATTAAAGAGCCGTAAGACTATTAAGAATGTTATTAATAAATGCACCATTTGTAAAAAAATGTCTTCGAAACCGACTGAAGTAGAAGAAAGCGACTTACCTTTCAACAGAGTTAGAAATGCGGCCATTTTTGAAATTGTAGGTGTGGACCTTCCCGGACCTTTGTATTTAAAAGATCAATCCAAGGTCTGGATTCTATTAATCACTTGTGCAGTTTTTCGAGCAGTTCATTTAGAACTTTTAACTTCCATTTCGACAGATAGTTTCATTCTTGGACTGACACGATTTATTGCCAGACGTGGCCGTCCCTCCGTCATATATTCTGACCGTGGTACAAATTTTGTTGGCTGTCAAAATTTGTTGCAACTATTGATTTTGAAAAAATCAAAGCTGTTCCTAAACTTTGTCGAATAGAATGGCAATTCATACCACCTTCCGCTCCATGGTGGGGTGGTTTTTGGGAAAGACTTGTTGGAATTCTGAAACGAATATTAAGACGAGTGCTAGGAAAAGCATCGCTGAACTTTGAAGAATTGTCGACAGTGCTCTGCGATTGTGAAAGCATAGTCAATGCACGACCTTTAACTTATGTCACGGACAGTAACGAAGATTTAAGTCCATTGACTCCAGCTATGTTTTTGGAAGAAATCGCAGAAATAGGAATACCTGAACTTGATTTCTTGGATCAGAAGAAAATAAACAAGCGCTACCAATATCGAGTTAGAGTTAAAAACAATTTAAGATCAAGATTCCGCAATGAATATCTAGGTGCGTTAGACAATTCTTTCTCTTCTGGAAAGAACAAGAAACCTTTGCGTGTTGGTGATGTGGTCCGATGGATTTGGACTGATAAGTGTAATCGTGCTAACTGGCCTCTTGGGAAGATACTTGAGGTCTTTCCCAGCAAGGACGGAGTCGTACGAGTTGCCAAACTGAAAACAGTTTCAGGAATTTTAGTTCGGCCAGTGCGAAAGCTTTGCCCTCTGGAGTTGAACGATGGGCAGGGTGACTGTGACGCTACAGCCCTACAGAATCGTGTGACAACTAGTCGGGTACGACTCGTGCGCCCCTGAACGACTTGATGAGTTCTGTCCCCTTATGAACTCAAAAGGGGGGAATGTGCCGAACTGTGCGAAATGTTGAGTCAACAGTAACCCCCTTTTTGGTCCTCTTGCACGTGCGCTTGAGGGAGGCATTTTTGTGTTCTCAGACTCTTATGTTTTTTTCCAATTTAAGTTCTTCGCTATGTAACCCAGAAGTAAGACGTCCTTTTTGTATGGTCTGATTAAAATTAATTATGTGTGAAAATTAGTGTTTTTTAGCGAGTCCCGATGCATTCATTGTAGAATCTTATTGGAATGTATTACGAGCCGAACATCCCTGAACCCGGACAGAAGGTAAGAGCAATTTTATACTTTAATTTCGAAATTTTGCTCTTATTCCGAAACAGAAACTCAGAAATTCGTAACACGGACTGTTAAAAGCACATTACTGTTTAATTGTGCTTGTGAATTTTGTACAGCTGATTGTTCAACGAAGTTTTAGAAGCAATAAAGTTGTGTTCCATCCTGACCAGTGGACTTTTTACTAGAACTTTCTACACCAACTGGACTTTAGAACGACGTACCCCGGAAACAAGCAGAGTACTTCTGCAACATATATAACAATTTTACAGGTGCTCTCATAAGAAATACATAAAATTGACATAATTGTAACCATCGACCAGATTCTAAAATAATTTCTCAGGTAGAAAGCTGCACTATTCCTGAGTATCATAAGCTAAAGTTCATGCATATAGCATAAATATTTCTTTTACAGGAATTGTCAAAATAATTTAAATGCAATACCCTCTATCGATATTTCTTTAACTTCTGAACCGATTCTAAAACTTTTTTCACAGATAGAAAGCTATAGTCCGGAGTATTATCGCTACCTTTTATGGATATATCACAAATAGGTCTTTTACAGTGATACTCATTCGATTTACATTACGATCTCTGGAACTAATGAACCGATCGTAAAATTTTTTACTTCCTTGTACGGAGTATAAGGAAGTAATGTGATCCCGAATAATTTCGGGGGCCAAATTTCGACGGAAAAACCGATTTTGACTACCGCTATATTTAATTTTAAGAATTTCATCGATGCATCTCATCGTAAGCTAGCATGCAGGATCATATAATTTTGACCAACGGTGAGTCTATACTTTGACGAGTTTTTCTATGCCATCTGTTCGCACGTATGCATGTAACTCGCATATCCCAAACACTATTGGTCGTAGAATGATGAAATTTTGTATTTAGGATTGTTGTAATATTTAGTGGTACAGTACACCTCCCCTTTCGGTCCCATTCAACTGGATAGTTTATCTACAGGGCCGCCCAAAATATTTTAAATGCATTACGCTCTATATGGGCAGATATTAATTAAAGCGCAATTTAGAGGTATTAGGCTACTTCAAACGACTCAGAAGTGATATATGCTGTTAAGGGTTACAAAATGAATTTCTTCATCGAAAAAAGTGTCTTTATCATTTATAGTTCTGCTACAGGAACACTCAAAAGATTTCCAATACATTACGAAAAATGGCAATTTTAAGGACTTTTTGATCCATTTCAAGCACGATACTGTCCAACCATATAGTTAGGTAATGGTCCGACCGCGGTTACGTGCCTCCTTCAAGAAATACACCAAAACTCGCCAAGCTTGGCGACTTTTGGTGTACATATGTATGTATTTAACTCTCAAAAAACATTAGTCGTAGAATGTTGAAATTTCATATATAAGATTGTTGTAACATCTAGTTTTGCATCTCGTTTTAGGTTCCAATCTACTGGAGAGTTTGTTTACAGGACCACCCAAAAGAATTTCAGTACATAAATGTCTAAGGACATCTTCAATATATTACATCTGTAGACAGTCATTGTTCGGTCCATGCCTAAAATCTCGCCGTCTGTCGTCGACCATGGAGAGTTTTGCCCAAATATCGTCAAATTGGCGATAGCCAGTCATTGGGCTCATGCCCAAAACTGACTTTTGTCATCGTCCTTGGCGAGTTTTGGCGAAACATTGCCAAATTTGGCGATAGTCAGTCATTGTTTGGTCCATGCCTAAAATCTCGCCATTTGTCGGCGAGTTTTTCCGAAATATCGCCAAATTTGGGGACAAAAATTATTACGTATTTTGCGTACCCGTAGAATTTTGAAATTTGTATTTAGAACTATTATAACATCTAACTGTGCATCTCTTTTTTTATTGCAATCCACTAGGTAATTTATTTACAGGGTCTGCCAAATGACTTGAAATACATTAAGGCGCATGGATACATTCAATTCATTGAAAGTCTGTGGTCAATGACTACCTTGGCTATCCCCAAAATCTCGGAAACTATCTCAAGCTTGTCGGCTTTTGGTGAAATATCGGCAAATGAAATGTCAGAAGGAAATCTTTCAAATTGAACCCAGCTTGGAGATATCGGAAATATTTGGGTAGAATTAGATAAACCTTACTATTACTGCAGTATTTTATCTCTTTCAAACAAAATAAGTTTAGATGAAGTGGGCCGAAAATATGTTTGATTTAATAGATGTACAAGGAAGTCATGTGTTGTCCACATGAAATTTTTTCACTGACGGAAAGCTACACTATTCCTGAGTAACATAAACTAAAAAATTGATGGCATATATCATAAATAATTCCTTTACAAGGACACTCATATGAATTACACTGCGATCTGTGTGTACGTCTAACTACTGAATCGATTCTAAAAATTTTTTCACCCAATACTATTCCTTATAGAAAGCTACACCATTCCTGAGTATTATAGGCTATCTTCCATGCATATATCACAAATAGTTCTTTTACTTTTATGGGGACACTCAAAATCATTCTAATACATTTACGCTAGACGGGCATCTCAGTAAATACTGAACCGATTCTAAAAATATTCTCATGAGCAGACAGAAGCAAACTGAAATTCAACTGGGAGAATGTGCTGTCCTTTTATAGGTGTCGCAGAAGCTAGGAGAAATTTCTCGAAGGATCCCCATATAGAGCCAATTTTGAGTACGTCATAGAAATGCAGTTGAATCGCTAGGCTATTACGTAATATTAATGCAAGAAAACAAACTTGAGAACTTACTTTTAAACAAATACACTTACTTTTAAACCTATACTTTTAAACAAACTTTTACCCATTGGAAAAATCCCGCTAAGGATACTCATACGAATTACATTATTAGGATCTCTGGAATTAACGAACCGATTCTAAAACTTCCAGTGATGAAAAACTGCACTATTCCTGAGTATTCTAAGGGCATCTATGTAACCACTGAATCGATTCAAAAAAAACTTCAGTGATAGAAAGCTACATTATTTCTGAGTAACATAGCTAAAATTCATGCAAGTATCACAAATAATTGTTTTACAGAGACACTCATATGATTTACATAGCGATCTATCTGTGTGTCTGTAACTACGAAATCAATTCTAAAAATTTTTTCACATTACACTATTCCTGATAGGAAGCGACACTATTCTAGAGTATTATAGGCTATCTTTCATGAATATAGTACAAATAGTTCTTTTACTGGGACACTTAAAATTATTCTAATGCATTATGCTCTACGGGCGTCCCAGTAACTACTGAAACGATTCTAAAACTCTTTTCACTGATAGAAAACTCCATTATTCTTGCATAATAGATGCTACCTTTTATACATATATCACAGTTTTTTTACAGGGTCACTCATAAGAACTACATTACGTTCCATGGGCACCTCTGAAATTACTGAGCTGTTTCTACAACTTTTTCCACTGATGGAAATCTACGCTATTCCTGAGTAGTACAGGCTACTTTTAATGCATATTGCATAAATAGCTGTTTTACAGGGAGACTCATAGAATTACATTACGTTCTAAGGGTATCTCTGTAACTATTGAACAGATATGAAAACTTTCTTCACAGATAGAAAGCTGCTCTATTCCTGAGTATTATAGGCTAATTTTCATCCATATAACATAAATAAAGCTCTTTCCAGGGACACATAAAATAATTCTAATACATCATGCTCTATCGGTATCTCTGTAACTACTCGACGGGTTCTTAAACTTTTTCACTGATTGAAAACTGCACTATTTCAGAGTATTATAGGCTACCTTTTATGCATACATCATAAATAGTTCTTTTACAGGGACACTCATAAGAATTACATTAAGCTCCATTTGTATCTCTGTAATGACAGAACTGATTCTTAAACATTTTCGCTGACAAAAAGGTACACTAAACACTATTCTTGAGTAATATAGGCTACCTTTCTAGCACATATCAAAATTTTACAGGGACACTCATAAGAATAACATTATTCTTGATTGTCATCTCTGTAGCCACTGAATCGAGTCTAAAAAATTTGTCACTATTAGAAATCTACCCTGTCTTGAGTAACATAAGCTGAAATTTATGCACAAATAGTTCTTTTACTGGAACACTCAAAATAATTCTAATACATTACACTCTATGGGCATCTCTGTAACTACTGAATTGTTTCTGATATATATATACACACATATATGCGTGTGTTATATACGTCTACGTGTGTATATATGAAAGCCCCCCTTGGAAAATTTGGACCCCCTCTATAAAAACGGAATAGCTACGGCCCTGAATGGGAAGCTCCCTAGTACAAACTGGTCTAAGACTTTAGGTCAATTTTCTAAGTATATTGTATTTGTAGATTTATTTGTTTCAAAATAGCCTGTAAACGGTGGTTGTTTACAAACTAAAACTAAAAGTTCACAATCTTCAAGTCATAGGGATACCTAAACATTCTCCAAATGATCGGAATTCTGGTTTGTAATTCACTTTGTAGAGTGGTGGTAGACGGCCGAAGTGTAAAGGTCCCGGGATCGAGCCCCGGCGCGCGGCTGTCGATTTAACGGTCTGGAGTTTTGGTCGTTGTTCTCTAGATGTAACGTGAGTTATGCGTTAGAGCCCCTTAGAAAGACTTCGATCAAGGCACCTCTCACCCCCCCCCCCCCCCATTCTAGGCAGATACACCTCGCGCAGGTTTGCCTTAACGGTGTAGTTAGAAAAAAACATGCGACTTCGGTACATAAATACAAATAAACTAATTATGTAATGCACCTCAAAATTTTTAGAATGTCTCTTTACAAGCTGTATTATACACTATAAGAAACGATAAACCTGTATCAATAGCGAAACCTTTAGAACAAATTCTTAAAAATCGAAAATTTAGCAGGATATGCCACTTTTCGAAACTTTTTTGAGGTGCAATTCTATGTTGAAGAATTTTTTTCCAAAAGGCACCGTTATTTCATTTATTGCGGTGTGTAATACAGCTTAGAAAGAATCATCCTGAATTTTTTTCGAGCCCCTGGTATAATAAGCTTTTTCTGATTCGTGTACTTAGACCGTGAGGGAGATATTATTTTTTCGAACTACACCCTTAATGCACACAATATAATACAATTGCAGAGTGGAATAATGGCAGCAATGTGACGATAAATATTTTGAACTTTTTTTTTTCTCATATCATTCTGGACCACCCTAATGTTCATATTATATTGCGGGCTGGCAAGGCGGCATCAATAGTCATTCTCTCAATCAAAAGATTTATATTTGAGTCGAATAGAATACTAGTCTCGACGAAATGAATGTATTCGTAGGCAAATACTTTTTGAAAAGGGAGGGAGGGGGAGAGGTCTGAACAGATGCATTAAAAAAAAAAGAAGAAGAAAATGCCGCGGCCTACTCTGGCTCTGTTTAAGAAACACGGTCCTGGTTTCGAACCTAATTTGTTTATTTTTGAAAGCAAAAAACATCCATCACTTTTCTTTCCTATATGTACGTTTCCGTAATAATCAAATTCCGAAATTGAATAATTCTTGGTGGCGCCATCTGCTGTAATCTGCACAATACAGATAGTGAAACCAATTCATTTTGTAGGGATTTTGAGAATATGTAATTTCTCAGCAATCGCGTAGCCAGGGAGGGGGGCAGATCAGATCAAATAAATGATTCTGGAGAAAATAAAACTACACATTTTCAATAATAATTTGTATTATACGATTCATAGAGTACTTTGTCGCCCCCCCCTCCCGCCCTTCCAACCCGGCTACGCCTATGCTCAGACATGTAAATGGGTAACACGTTGTTTAAAATGAAAAATTTACGGTCACTTTAAATATATATAAAAAAAAAACGCATTAAAGAACATAAGAGCACGTAAAAGAGTAAAAAAGTAGCAAAAACACCAATCAAAAAGTTAAAATGAATTTTTAAAATTCAATTCCACATTTTGCTTCTTAATATTCACAGACATAATTTTAAAACTTTCAAAATAAAATATCATTGTAAAAATGAAATTTTTGAAAGGCCATGTCCATTGATTTTTATTTCTTTGGTTAAGACAAATCTACAGGATTTTTCTTTCAAGAAAAGTTCTTTTAATGGATATTTACTCAATCCCTTCGATGAATTTAATCTTTGATTACAATTATACAGCAGTTCAGTATTTATTGATTTTTTTTTACATATGTATTCAACTTCTAAAGCACCAAAATACATGACTGACAGTAGTAGAATTTTATTTTAGCGTTAAGGCAAGCTACACAAGAGCTATCTGCTATAGATGGGGGGGGGGGGGGGTCTTGGTCGGGGGACTTTTTAAGATTAAAAAAAAAAAAAAAAAAAAAAAAAAAATATGATTTCTTTCTTCTATCCGTGTGTGGTTGATTTTATTCAAGTTCATGTTGTGACAAGCAATAATAAAATATAATCAAATAATTTCACAAATCATCCTTTTTCTGAAGAAAACTGTCCGATTTCTTTCTGAATTTTTGATAGACCTTTTTCTGCAAAAATAACCAAAACTGTTCCTTGAAATTTTCTGGGTGCTGCACACCTACATCATTTCTTCTCTGTGTGCTTGAGTCCCCGAGCACCCAACATAGTCGGCGCCCCTGGCTACATGAGAGCTACCTGCCTAAGGCAGGGGAGCAGATGCCTTGAGTCAAGAACATTTAATGGGTTATAATGCGTATTCACTTTACATTTACAGAAAACTGCCTAAAATTCCAGAAAGTTAGATCGACAGTTGCACTATAGGTAAGAACTTTGGATCTTCGAGATATCTACCAACATTCAGTATCTTATCCACTTGGGCATTCGGTGGCACCTTGTCTATTAAAAGCTACATTGTTAATTAAACATTAACAATGTAGCTTTAATATTACAACTAAAGATCAGTCAATGGAAAGAAAAAAATAGTACTATGGTAGGGAAATTTGGGTATGATCAGAGTGGGATTTCTAGCCATATAGATTTTACTTCCCTGACTTTTTCGGGTTGACCTCTTTTTACTATTTCATATATGCTACACCATTTCTTTTAACTATTACATTTTACAAGTTCAGGGCCACAATCAGGATGAAATGTTAGGTAAGGCTTTGAATCTAGGGCAGACCAAACATAAGTATTAGTAATTGACGGGGCGGAGGAAAGGACTGTTTTTCAATTATTTTTTACTATATTCGTTTCACAAAATGCCTTATTTTCAAAATATTTAACATTCATTATATTAATAATTTTTTATTAAGATTCCATGAAAAATATTCAAATGATATTGAGAGAATGCAGTACTGGATATCGGTGTTTTCAGTTATCGGTTTTTTTGTTAGAGTAATTTTTCAGAAACAATAATTTACAAGATATAGTTACTAGTTAATTATACCTTTTGCAATCCATTAAATGGTATCCAATAAAATAAAAAAAACCAGTAAAATAAAAAGTTTAAACAATAAACATTGGAATGAAAATTTACTGAAAAATGCATTTCTTTTTCATCTTAAATATGTATGGTAAAGCAAAATATAAATATTATACAGAGTGATCAATTTAAAACAGTACCTGTTGATTTCTGTTATAACCTTTAAATCTGACGGACGTGGCAACAACTCGAACACTGAAATATAATTGTTTAAACCTCATTTAAGTGTGGGAGGCAATTTCCAACACTACTGGATGTTGCAACTTTATTTGTGAGGTAAAACAGAAATGGAGAAGCACAATGTTACTTAACCCTGTGACAATTTTACTTTTGAAAAACATACTTTAATTCAAATTTTTTACATTATCATCCTTAGAGCAAATGTTAAGAATGTTCTCCACCATTTTGGGTGAAAACATGAATACATTGAAAGTTTTAAGTTTTTACGCCCTCTCAAAATCCGTGCCCTGGGAAAACAGACTTAGAGGAAGAGCGGCAGTTTTGCATTCTCGGAAAAATCCAAGGCCTGGTGCTACATAAAACTAAGAACAGCAAAATAATAGTGTACATATATAGAAATCTAGCAATTGTGATGGGAAATTCTTCCAAAACAATGGGTATTTTTAATGATGTAAAATTTAACAATTGTTAAAAAGCATTCATTTCTAAACTTTTGTATTTATCTGTAAATTTACAAAATTTTTTGAAAATTTTAGAGGTTGGGGCACTGAAAGCCTGCTAAGTAGGGCTCGTCCCCCATAGCCCCCCCCCCTCCTCCCCGTGGTTATGGCCCCGTACAAGTTCCATTTATGATGACATTTATGGAAACAATTGCCCTTTAAACTTACTAATAATCTTAAACTAAAGTAAATAATAAGTAATATTTAAATAATAGCTACTTATATGAATCACTTCATATGATGGGGAAACAGTATATATTTGGGTTACAGCAGAAAGCAAAAAAGGAATGGAAGTGCCCTATTTCTTTCTTGAATAAGCACATATTTTGAAAATCACTCCTTTATTGTGGCAGTGTCAATTCTTAAAGCATTCAAATATAGTTTAAACAAAATGTCGTATATAAACAATAATAAGGCTTCCCTACCTTCCTTTAAGGATGTTCTTTTCGGAAATCATGCAACTTTTGAGTACTGTTTTACAAAAAATTTAAGTGCGTTAGAGACTCAGAAAAATTTCGAATGTATCTTTACAAGTTGAACTGAGAACAAACAATAAACTTAAGGAGTTATGAAACATCCAGGAAAAAAATGCTAAACATACAGAATTTTTCAATATTTCCCCAAACAGGCAACACCTCAACCCATTTTTGTGCATATGAATTTTTTTTTTAATGTTGCATGAGACATGCAGCTTTACTGATGGCATTAGTCCATTCTGCATTGGGTGAAGAAGCATTATTCATTTTTTGAAGTGTTCAACATCATTGGTAATTTTTAAAGCTGTTCAAAAGTCCTGTGACGACAATAGCTCTTCAAATGGAACATCTTTAAGACTGCTTTAAATGTATTGGGATAGAATTACTACTACAGTATAATCATCATGCTTATGAAGAGGATATATACATAAATATTTCCCCTATAAGCCCCCCCCCCAAAAAAAAAAAAAAATGTTGGTTGACATACATTTATGCTACACAACAGGTTTCTCATATTTTATATTACTTTTAGTTTTCTGTCTTCACTTACATGGAATTTTCCTGACTTTTTTGCTAATCTTCAGACTTCCCAGGTCTTCAGAAACATTATAGTGGCAACAGCTTAGTAATGATGTCTTGAGAGAGCATCATGCTCAGTCATTTTGGAAGCAGTACTGTAAAAGCTGTTTGACTGTATTATACGCTGTCGAAGCAGTAAACTAATTTACTAGTATATTCCATTGAGTATTATTTTGTGGAATGTTTTTGTTGCATGCGATTTAAAAATTTTTCTGATGCTGTTGTGATTGACTGACTAGTATTTAGTAAATCACTAACTGTGAAGATTATTCAGTGAAATATTAGAAGCAGTGGCGGATTTTCCAATAGACGCATGAGGCGCACGCCTCGGGCCTCATATTTCTAAGGGGCCTCCAAATTCGGTTTTCAGAAAGAAAAAAAACTATATGTAAATATCTGTTCAAGAGACAAAAACTTTGTTCATAGTATCAGGATTGCTTCTAGAGTAGAAAGCACTTTTGAAAATCTTTTCTTTGGTGACTCCCTTTCCTCTTCACAACATTGGACCATAATTTAAACTAATACTTTAATACGAATACTTTTAGTTTATAAGTAATTGATGCTTTAATTCCGTATTTCACTGTAAAAATATCCAGAAACGTTCCTTGGAAATAAGGATAAGTTAGACTTACAAATACTATACAGAAAGTATACATTTCCCTTTGAAAACTTTACTGTTTCGTTCAACCCGTCATTTAACCGAATAGTGGGCTCACGACCTTAAAAAACAGGCAGTTCACTTAAAAATGACTAGAATTGTAAAAAAAAAAAAAAAAATTCCAGTAGTGTTCCTTGAAAATAATAGGCAGCTGAGGTGCCCTAAATTCCAAGGAAAGTTGCACGAAAATACCAAGAACTTTACTGAACAATATGCAATTCAGTGGATCTTTCCTGAGCTGTTCAATAAAGTTCCTGGTATTTTCATGCAACATTCCTTGGAATTTTAGGGCCCTCAACTGCCCATTATTTACAAGAAAAATTCCTAGATTTTTTTGCATTGTTTTAATTTGCTCACTATATTTTATCTCAAAAAATACAGGTGCAGAGGGTCCCTATGCCTTTTCCTATCCGGAATCAATTAGTTGTGTTGGGTTGGGGATTACGGCCAATTATCTACAAGTGGGATCTATGCCGATGGGTGTGGGTGCTCCCCTTGGGGGTCTCTCTAAGGGATTCTAACTCCTATTTACGCTAAGTTTTCGAGGAAACCACGGAAAATTCCTAACGGTTAGCTGACGAGACCTGGTTTTGAACCAGGCACCTTCCGTCTTCCAGTTCAGAGTGCTATGTGCTCAGCCACTGGTTAGGCAGCACTGAATCAGATTGTGGCTCAGTAGCTGGTATATTGCAGTAGGACATTCAAATACACCTGCTTTATAGATTGCCCCCCCCCCCAAATCAAAAAGTGTACAGTCTGATAAGAATATTTCTCATTTTAAAAGAGAAAAGCCTGAACCGCTTTATTCTGCAGCTTGAGATTGAAAAATTTGTCAATTTTAAATCTTTTATATTTTTCAGCCGTTCTTCATTTAAATGATTTAGGAAAGGACACTCTGTATTCAGTGAAATTTTCAAATATACTTAGAATATATAATTGTTGTTGGTTGTCACGATGTAAAAGAAATTGGAAACAATAATTTATCTTCTTTCGAAAAATCACTAAAAATTAAAAATTTAAGCTAGGGATAACCGATTTTATCTTTTTTTGGAATCGAAACTTTCCGAGTATGCAATGATAAACAATTGCCGACCAATAATTAAAAAGATATGAGCTGATACATGTGCGATAACACTTTTTTGGGGGGGATTGGGGGAAGATATTTGATAGTTAAAAAAAAGTATTGAAAAATTAAAGAAAGCAATACTTGGCGTCACCGAAATTTCACATGCGTGCAAAGTTTCAGCTCGATCGGATGATAGTGGGTTAAAATTCATAGACAAATTTTGAACTGGAATGTCATACACAGTTAATTAAAATCTTAAAAAAACAAATGATGATTAATTTAATTTTTTGTTTTCAACTAAAATATATTTATGATAACTATATTATAAATACGGCATGTATTTTATAGTCGCAGATGAAAATGCAAAACATTAATAATAAACCTAGGACCGAAGCTTAGAGCATACCCATTTACCCATTATAAAGTGGAATTTATTTTTAAGTCAATAATATTTTTTGTACTTTAACTACTTAAAGTATTGTGTGGTTATTTCTTTTTTAATTTCTCTTGTAGTTTTTTCATTCTATTTAAAATATAGAATAATGTGTGTGTGTGTGCATATATATTATTCATACCTAATTACTCATTATTAATAATCCTAAACTTACTGAGTTTTTGAATAAACACAAAAATTAGACTAAACAGAAAGTTTACTTTTACTATTAAACTGCTTTGTTTTGCAGTTCCAAACAGGAAATTTATGAATATATTTAAATATTTATAAATATATGTTCTTGAAGGAATGTTAAATTTTTGGTTCATTTTATCCAAGCAAAGAATTCTTCTGAACTTTGTGATGTCAAAGTCATGTTTCTGATCAAGTTTCCCTTGTTCTGACCTTCAAAAGTACCTGTTAAGTAGTCAAAATTTTCATGTCTGAAACAAGACATATGCCAGTGGTCCACAAAAAGTAATTCGTCGTAATTAAGTAACAGTGAAAAATAATTAATATAAAACTGCAGTTGCTGGGTTATACTTAGAGGTATGCTGATGTTTATTTAGTGTTAATCATGAAAAGTGAAACGTAGTACAAAAATTATTGAGATAAAAACTGTTTTTTAAGATGAACACATCTATAAACATAAAAATTATTTTAAAATTTTAATACTCCTTTTGTAGCAGGCCCTGACTATCGGACGGACACTTGGTGCACGTGCCCTGGACACACATGGAGAAATAAGCCAAAAAATTGAGTTTAACACGATATATAGGGGCACACAAATTGAGCCAGCTAAACGACACAAAATCTGAAAACTGCCCTGGGCACAAAAGTGTTATAGTGAAAGTCAGGCCCTGGTTTGTATACATAAACTAGATATAAAAGGAATTAAAACATTTTAAAATAATTAGTAATAATGTAAAGGAGTTAGAGTTAGTGATTTTTTTTGAGGAGGGGGGGCTCAAAATTGAGTTGCGCCTCGGGCCTCTCAAGAGCAAAATCCGCCACTGATTAGAAGCAAGACTTTAGGTCCTTATGACTCAGCTAGTTCTTCACAAGCTTTTTGGATACTGCAAACCACCATTAATTCACAGCTGTTAAGAATGGGCACCGGCAGCAGGGGGCATTTGCCCCTCCCTAGATTTTTGAATGCCCTTTTTTCCTTGCTCTTTTGTTCTTTCCAATATAATAATCACATGTTGAAATAATCCTGCCACTCCCTGGAAAATATTCTGTTGACGTCCATGCTATTAAAGTAACCATGTGATTTAATTCTGCATACAATCAGGAGTTAATAATATGTAACACACTACTTTTATGCTGTTAAACATGAGATAATTTTTTTTTCTAAATTTCTAAATTTCACAAAGCTTTAAAAAACTCAATCTAATACTGTACAAAAAAACTATTTTATTTTTCCTTAAAAAAAAAAAAAATGTACACTTAATAAATAAGTAATTTAGATGACAATAACTTAAAGTTTTCATTAACGACCAGCATTTTGTCCTTCTGGACCACTTGCACCAGATATTAGTAGAAATATGACGAATGGTACAATATACATCCACTGCAAATGAGAAAAAGAAAAGAATTAAAGCATTTTATCTTTCAAAATCTTATTTTAAAAATAGCTTTAACTTGAATTTAAATGATGTTTCTGCAAATTTAAAAAAGGTATGAATTACTTTATATGTAGCGGGGAAAAAAAAAAAAAAAAAAAACATCAAAATACAGTTAACTTCATTTTTTAGAAATATGGAGGGCAGATAGAGACATATTTCCATGTTTAAGAACGTTTTTGAACGTTTCATAAAAGACACAAATTTTTCTTTTATTTCACTGTGTAGTGCAATTTATGAAGAAACATCCTGAATGTTTTCGAGTACCTGGCATATTAGTTCATTTTAATTTGTGTACAAAGACCATGATGAAGATTTTATTTCTTCAAACTGTTCACAACTGGCCTTAGCTAACGTGAATTTAGTCAGACATAGCTGAAATTTCATGCTAACCAATCAAAATTCAATAGGTTTTGGGGGAAAAGTTTTTTGGTTTATGTGCCATTTTGAGGAAAAAACAATGTTATTTGCAGAAAAAAATCTTTTGAATATTAAATAATTATTTTCAAAATAAATAACTAAACTTTAATAATATTTCTAATTACACAAAAACCATGTAAAAGAATCTCTTGTAATTGTCTTCTTTATATAAAATGTCTTTATTATTGAAAATATTAAAAGTAAACATTACATTAATATCAATGACGTCAAAAATGTCTAATCAGATTAAATCAATCCATTAAAAAGAGTCCACTAAATTTAATATTTTTCTATTTTAAAAATTATTAAAATCAAATATTAGAATAATTTTCAAACACTAATTTTTTTGGGGGAAAGTAAAGTTGTTTAAAGAAATTTGGAACTTATTTCTTTAAGTAAATTTTGGTTATGTAAAAAATAACATAAAAAATTATATTTAATTAGATCTGTTACAATTTGCACGTGTGTCTTAATAACTTAGTTTGAATAATGAAACTATTTACTCTATTATTGGAAGAAAAAAAAGTACTAGAAATATTAGGTTGTAACGAAATTTTCCCGCCACCACAAACATCGTCAGAACACAGTTCGCATTGGCGTATTTGCTCATATTTTGTCGAACTATTTTTGACATTTGAAAGAAAGAGGCTTACTTTATAACACTGTGTTGTAAAATCTCTGAAAAATATAGTTATCATTAAGTACAAGGTGTCTCCAAATGGAACTATAGCTCTAGAGGATTAGAACCATCATTAACTTCCAGTTGTGTTGCAAAAAGTCAGCTCTAGAATATCAACAAATTATGAGTACAGCTTTAAGTACTATTGTTGTATAATGTGACACTGTGCAGGTTTGGTACCGAAAGTTCAATACAGTTATCTAAGGAGTTAGAAGTTATTTTTTCAGGCAGATATGGCGGAAAACTTTCGTTACAACCTGATACAATTAACTTTTGGAGTAAAATTATAAAAGGTAGATTATAAAGTCCTTTAAAGGTTTACAGCCAGAAGGAGGTGGCAGCTGAAATTTGCAAGAAAAGTATTTGTAAAATATCTTAAATATAGAAGTTCAGACATTTTTTTTTTTTTTTAATTACATGAAATTAATGTATGTATTCGGGAGGAGTTTGGGCTTATGTTTTAAAACAAAGCCCAGGGACTGTAATCTGAGTCTTCTCAAGCCTGAAAACTATTATACTAAGATAAGAAAAGTGAATAACTCACCAAATTTTATAGAGTTAGACATACTATTATAATAACATGTAATATTTTAAGGAGTAACCCTTTAAAAAAAAAATCATTTTTTACCACTTTGATAGCTAACTTTATTACTGATTTTAAAAGGGTTTTTTAAAGCTATATGAAAATTAAGTTCATACAAACTTGCCTCTAAGCTCAAGACAAACTTGTCTAAAATTCACAAGAATGAGAATATAGAAATAAAAACAAAGAAAAAGTATTAAAAATTGAAATTAACACAAAGCTACCTTTTTTAATAAATGTATGTAACTTGCTACAAAACTGAGTAATTTAATCACTTAACTTGGCAAAAAAAAAAAAAAAAGAAAGTATTAAAAATTACCAACTTAATAAAGCTCCTTATGCATCTTAGAGGACTTTGTATAGTAAAAAAAAAAAAAATAAAAAAAAAAAATCAAGTAAATTGCATAATACAAAAAACACTAAAAATTAGTTTATATATATATATATATATATAATGAGAATAGAAAAATGGTTTAAATGATTTCTAAACTAATTATTAAAATAAGCAATGATTTTTTTAAACGCCTGGTTTAAACCAGACAACCCTGGAACTTAATTATTAATTTTTATCTATCTGTTTAACTGATTTACACACAGAAAAATACAATTTTTAACTAATCAACAAGTAGAACATAAACAATAGTTTGGATAAAAGCTTATCATCTCACAAAGGAAAGAAAATTATCCTGCAAATTGGTAGTAGTATAGTAATGATTTAGAATTTCACGTAAATATTACTGTAAAGTAAACAAAGTTACAGAATTAAGAATAACTAATTAAATAAAATTACACTTTACTTACATATTTAGCAAAAAAGGA
This sequence comes from Cheiracanthium punctorium, assembly GCA_038373885.1. NCBI lineage: Eukaryota > Metazoa > Arthropoda > Arachnida > Araneae > Cheiracanthiidae > Cheiracanthium > Cheiracanthium punctorium. The sequence goes on along the minus strand of JAWZYV010011930.1, from coordinate 323,015 downwards.
TCTGTTATCTCCTTGTTCTCCCCTGGCCTTTTCTGCTTTTTCTTGCTCTAATCTCTGAACATATGTTAAAGTATCAGGTCTAAAAAAGATATATTTTGTAACATTCAAACTACAGGAAATATTGACAAATAATTGCAAAGCATAGTTTAAAATTTAATATTGCTTGTACTATCTTATTATTATAAAACTGCAGTAAAAACTTACACGAAAAAAATAAGTTGAAAATAAAACCTTTAAAAAACGAAATGAAATAAAAAGAAATACATTTTCTTTATTTTAGAACACTGAATGGATATGTACTGAATTATATATAACAGCAGTCTAATAATTTTAAATATATAAATATAAATTATTTTGCTACCAAAATATATGATTTAAAAAATATCTTGGTAATGAGTTTTTGACCAAGCAAAGCAAGGTCCAAGAGTCAACTGAAATCATGTTTGTGGAACTGTTTGTTGTATTGTAAATCCTATGTTAAAAAAAATGTAAATTGATAAAGATTAATCAATTTCCTATTGAAAAATAGTAACTTATTCAAAATTAATAACATAAATTTATAAACAACAAATTCAGTGTTTCAAACAAGATAGTAACATTCCTGGCTCTCCTAGTACAGAGTATCTGAAGAGCTTTGTACTCAGCAGCAGTGGGTGGACAAAATCATCATACTTCAGCAAAAATTTTGTGTTTTCTTTTTATAGGACATGTTGTTTGAAGTCCAGTGGTGTAATGGTTAGTACCCTGTGCTGCTGTGCCTAGGTCTTAGGTTCAATTCCTGGACTAGGCCCCAGAAGCAGAAAGTGGGTTCTGCGATGTGCAATGCACATCGCAGAACAATCACAATCTTCGCAGAACATTTTTAAAATAAAGAAGCTATAAAATGATATATTCTGCAGAGTAATTAAAGCAATGTGCCCTTTATGCTATGGCTTCTCACTTCACTTTTTGCACAATTTTTATACCTATTTTCCATTTTACAGTGGTCTCTCAGACTTGGACAAAATGTCTGCAGAACATTTGCATCTGAAGTTATGTTGCAGAACACTGAATAGAATATAATTCTGCTCCTGGGGACTAGGCAAGGTTGACCCAGTCTGAGGTGGGAAATGCGGACACTAAGCTTGCTTGTAAGTTAAACACTTGGATCTTCGCATCAGGCCACACACGGGCTGTTGCGCCAATGCTTAGGTTTAGTTAGGCATGTTATTCGTCAACAGAGCTAGAAATTATAGAAAAATAAATCCACATAGTGACTCACTTATCTAAAGTTTAAGAACTATCTACAACCAATAAAATGAACTAACCCACTGAAAACTAGAGAAAATGTTTTTTAAAAAAAATAACCTGGAACATTCTTTATTGATTAATGAGCTAAAATGGGCTTTTAAGCCCAGTACTGGAAAGGCATCATTTATTTTTACACAAATTAACTTGAAAGATAAAGAACTATGACCTCGAACCATGAATGATATAACATTTATCATAGCATAGGAATATTCTGTAATTTTATTACTTAGGCTCATCCATACCATTGTGCAATAGTCTGCATGCTCAAGTTATGTTTTTCCCCTGTCTCAAGCGATTGAAAAATGTTTTGCCCAGTTAGCTGTCCCATAAAGATGAATTGGATAATCTAGCAAATGGGCAATATTACACAAGAGCTTCTTTTTTCCTCAGGTGGTAGGGTTTCTATGAAAACAAAAGTTGCTAGGGCAAATAATGAGGAAGTGTGCTTTTCTACCTTCTAAATTTTTGTATAATTTTTATTTTGGCCAGTTTCAGCCATTATGTTTTATTAAGCAGCAATACTGATCATACTAAGTGGCAATTTCATCCCATTTTTACATTGATTTGAGTCTGTTCTCAGCTATTTGATCAGAATCAATGGCTGATTCTGTTAACCAGTGATTTTAATAAGTGGAAAGTACTGCATTAGTAAAACAGGTTTCATTAAGGTATCAGCTGAATTTTAAGCATTTTATTTTTATACAATAAAAATTAAAATTAACTGAAGTTTCATAAATTAAAATAATAATGATAACAAAGCGGAAACTACAAACATATAATTTGTTTTATGAAAGCAACTTACGCAGGTCCATTTACAAGTGACACTACATTTACAGTGGTGTTGAAAGAATCCTGTATAGGTTTTAAAGAGTCTCCAGAGCAATAGGGTGGAACAGCAGATATAGATACACCAACAGGAGTGTTACTCTGATCTAGTGTAACAGTGATAATGTCTGTTGGACCTGATTCGTAAATTGCACACTGAAAATACAGGAAAAGATTCAAACAAAATATTGTCCACTATAATAGCAATTAAAACTAATTTGGAAAAATAAATTAAAGAAAAATATTTATATTAAATCTACACTAATGTAAAATTTGATGTTTTCTTTTACCAATCCTTGTAAAATCATTTATTATCTTTGTAACTCAAAATAATTTTATAATTAATGAGAACACTTTTTTTTACAGTTGTTTTAGTTAATGAACAATAGATAAAACTTTATTTCATACAAGCCATATGCTCCTTAAAAAGAGATAGAGAAAACACAACACTTAGTTTAGTAATTTTATAGCATTTTCTTTCTTTCTTTTTTTTAAATGTAATTTAAAAATGATTCTTGTTTTCTTTTATGAAAAAGTGGTATAAAGTAGTGAACACTTATAAATTTCTAAATCAAAAAGCTTGTCTCTGCTGCATACATATCTTGCATGATCATTAAAAAAATTTTTAATAAATGTTACTCGTTAAAAAAAACTCTTTCTTTTATTAAAAACATTACCTCAGTAAATTAGACAAATTCATACTAAGTACTCTTTGGTTAGCATGTAATCAGATATAAACATTCACACAGAAACATACACATACACTTTCTATACAATTCTGCATCAATATAAATTAAAGAGATATGTGCAAAAAGTCATTTACCATAAAAGATTTTTTTTTAATTCCCTTTATCCCCCCCCCCCTTTTTTAGTGCATTCAAAAAAATTTCATAAAGTGTATGCAAACAAATAAATCCATTTTAAACAACCAAGGCACAACCTCTTTCGCATAGTGCACAAACAAAAATTTAAGGCTACCAAGGGCTAATCAAGTAGTGCAGGCACAAAAAAAAAAAAAAAAAAAAAAAAATGTTTTTTCCAAGTTACATAGTCTTAAATATATTTCTCTAATTCATGGATACAACAACATTGTTCCAAATATAGTAGTTATAGGTATATGCTATTTATGTACTTATAGATTTTTTGAAAATATGAATGCAAACATAGCTACGAGGCAATCAATAAATAGTAACTGAACATTTTCTGGTAACCAATTTATGTCAATTGAAAATGAATTGGAAATAATTTAATTTTCAGAGTTAATTATGCCTTTCTTCAAAATTAAATGGGGGGATACTGACAGATATTTTTCATATTGCAACTGGGTTAGTGAGCCAATCGAACAAGTGTTAGGACAATAATGCCCTACACAACATACGGTATACATCCCTGTGGTCTAAGGCATTCCTGACACTTTGGGAGCTGATAGATTTGGGGAAAGTAGATCTCCTGAAGATTTGGGGAAAGTAGATTTCTTAGCTTAAAGATTTCGCCTCCCTCTGGTAAACCTCCTTCCCTAGTCATTCCTTTTCAGAATTTCCCTATTGCACACAAGTAAAAATAATAATAAATATTTTTTTTCTTACATTTGAATTTAATTATAAATTTAGTTGAAAGAATTTAAAACAAATTTGATAAATAAGCTTCATTTAGATACAATAAGGAACAGGTGAATTAACTCAAAATACTTTAACTTGATGCATCTCTAGTCTCAACTTCCACTTACCCTTTTTACAGAGTCTAAGGAGGTGGGTGATGTAGAGTACACATGTGGTGTTCAAATTAAACTCTCTTTCATGAGCTTTTCTTTTGAGTGCATATGTCTTTTAGAAGATGAAATTACATTTTAAAGCAATTTATTTAACACTAGAATGCCGGGCGGTGTCATTTCAACACCAAGGCATCTAAATTACTTTCTAAAATTGGTAAATTTTAATGAATTACATTTTTATTTTCTGATTTTTATTAAATTTGTATGTAGTACTCACATAAAAAGTTTTAGGAGATTAGCTTTATTTAAGCGTAGTTTACGCCTAGATTTACCTAGAACGTCTGCTCGGTGTCAATTGGGCATGGCAGAAATTTCAACTTCCTTATCTCAAATTCTGTTCCTTTGTGCTATTTTCCTACTGTATTATGAGTGTACAGAAGAGTAAGGGGTCTCGGAGTGTTGTTTTGTGACATCCGGTCATCAAGTGTTCTGTTTCAGCTGCACCAACACCTGTTGCTGATATTTCAAGCAAAGTGTGCAATCAATTTCTTGTGACTCATAAAAAATTAGAATTTTTGTGATAAATCATCTCTCTTTTTCTTTTTTTTTTCTTTCTTTGGATTAAATTTAAAATGTCTCGTAAGATAGGACTTACTTCTGAAGAAATAACTGCACTTCTCAGAAATTTATCTCATAATGAATCAGAAGGGGGGAGAATTATCCGGCATAAATGATGAATCTGATGATAAAAATTTTATTCCTGTTGAATCATCTGGATCGGAAAACAATGACAATGAGGCCACTGAGACTGATAATTCTCAAAATCTCAAGGAATTTACAGCTCGCGATGATTCAGTGTGGAAAGAATGTGTTTCTGGAAGTGCGTCTGGTAGATTAGCAACCCAAAATATTCTGCGAGAAAGCAGCGGCCGTACCACTTTCGTCAAAAGGAATCTGAACGATCACAGTGTTTTGAGTGCTTGGTTACTCTTCATCGACAGAAAAATTTTAGAGCATATAATAGAATGCGCAAACACAGAAGCACGTCAAGTATTACAAAATGATGCTTGGTATATTTTGAACGAGGAACTTTTGGCTTACATTTCCATTTTGTATGCACGTGGAGTCTCAGGAGCTAGGAACTTGGAACTCCATTCTTTATAGTCTGCCACATAGGGTTTCAATTTTCGTAAAGAAACCATGCCCATAGACAGATTTTGTGAAATATCGAGATTTTTGAGGTTTGATAAGAAATCAACAGGTCGTAATCGAACAAAAGAGGATAAATTCGCAATGATTTCAGAAGTATGGAATCGTTTTATTGAAAGTTGCATAAGCTCTTACAAGCCAGAGCAGAACATAACAATGGATGAGATATTGTTTCCAAGTAAAACTCGCTATCCATTTACACAATTCATTGCATCGAAACCTGATAAATACGGACTAAAATTTTGGATAGCTGCAGACTTAGAAACTAAGTATATTTTGAACGCATTTCCTTATCTAGGAAAGAATGAAGAACGAGATCAAAATCAAAAGCTTTTAGAATATGTGGTTTTAAAATTAATTGAACCATTTGAAGGTATGGGAAGAAATGTCACAGTTGATAACTTTTTTACTTCATTTGAGTTGACTAAGAAACTAAAGGAAAAAAAGAACGAGTTTAGTTGGCACGATCAACAGAGTCAGACGCGAAATTCCAGACTGTATAAAGTCAGGAAAAGAGACATTATATTCCACGAAAATACTAAAAAATTAAGAATCCGGCTCAACACTTACAGTTTACCACTGTGAAGAAAAATGTACTAATTCTGATTTCTATGTATTCAAACATTGCGATTGCAAATAATGAAAAGAAAACTCCAGAAATTGTGAGTTTCTATAATGAAACAAAATGTGGTGTAGATATTGTTGTCCAAATGGCAAGACAATATTCCGTCAAAGCAGGATCACGAAGATGGCCAGTCCAAACATTTTATAATATTTTAGAATTTGCTGCCATAAACACTTGGATTATTTTCAAATGTGTATCAGGGAAAAAAATATCAGGGCGTACTTTAGTCCAAACTTTAGCTGAAGAGCTCCGAGCAGGATATATTGAAAAATCCGCAAAATGACAAAGGAAGGATGAAGATGAACTGAGGACTGAAAATCCACCTAAACGTAGAAAATGTGAGGTAGAAAAGTGCCATGGAAATGTCACAAATAAAATATGTTCTTCTTCTAAAAGAACGACAAGTGGCAAGTGCACTAATATGCGAGCTATAAGTGCCTGGACTGTAAGTAATCTAAGTATTTTCTTTTGTTTATATTTTTGTACCGTTTAGAAAAATTGTTCATACTTTTCCGATCTAGTACTTTCCTTGTATACCATGTATATTTGCAAAAAAGAATATTAAAATGCATATTTTAGTCGTTGCTTTGCTTAAAATTGACTAGTGTCAAAATGACACCTGGCTGGCATTTCAGGGGAAGCAAGATTTCCGGCATCCTAGTGTTAAGGAAAAAAGTAGATTATAGCCATTTTTGCACTTATGCTGCAAGTATTTGTGCGAGTTACTGTAACATTAAAATCAGGATTCAAAGTGAACCTAAATGCATGTATTGTGAATTAAGGAGGGTTGTATATAGTTGTATAAATACAGTGAAAAAGCATCGTATAAATGCTTACCATAAAAGACAGATTACTTGAAATAATACTGCAGTTCCAATAAAATGTTAATTTCATACATCTTTTCTTGTTTAAAACAAAGCAAAAACTTTTTAGACAAAACACAAACAACAACAAAACAGCTTAGCATTTGCATTTGAATGTCAAAATTAATAAAACAAATGAAGGGATTACAAAATTTGATTTTTACAAAAACACTGCAGAAAAAGAAACCACTGTTTTTAAAGAGGGAAGAAAAATTGTGTGTACAGACTTAATATTTAAACTTGCAAACATGAATTTTAGAAGCAATTCAAATTAACAAGCAAATAACATTTGACAGTACTGAAAATAATGATGAGTTTTTCTTCATTTTCAAGAAAATGAGTTTTATTTTACATACATTATTTAAGATGAAATTCTTTTAACATAAAAAAATATTTTGGTACTCCTCACTTTCATCATAAATGTTTTTAAATGTAAATGCACACATATATTGTCACATTTTACTTTTTGGGGATATTTAACTTGAAAGATGTAAACAAAAATTACACAAGGAAACCATTTTTCTTATTCAAGCTTATCCAACATTTTGTTTCAAGGCAGTTCTTAGAAAAAATTAAAGTCTTTGGTACATTCTTAGTATAAGTGTCGCCCAAATGAAAGTGGCACTACAGGTGGTTTGAGAAATGGTTTAATGATATTAACATAAATTAGTATACAAAAGCAAGAAGTAATTTAGGGGTAACAGTCAGGCTAGACAAAGTCACCTTGTAGTTTGAAATAAGTGTCCCAGTGGTGAATGAGATGATGGATACCTGGGTGAAGAAGCTTTGGGGAGAGGGGCAACTTTTCATGCAGCATTGTGTGCACACTTCTTTTGCACATACACATTTCCACTGTATTTTGCAAGTGGTGATTTTCCAATTCATTCTCATGAGACAGTCAATGCATTCTACGGAGTGTATGTCATGCAGATTGGTATTCTGATGGTGTAGGGATTTTCATAATGGAAAAAGCAGTACTGACGGCAGATCAAGCACATGTGGTTATCACTAAGGAAGCAGTTGGACCGTCTCATGAGAATAAACTGGTGAATCACCACTTGTTCAATAGTGGAGGAAATGTCTCTGAGCAAAGGAAGTATGCACACAATACTGGATGAAAGGTTGCCCCTTTCCCTGGAGCTTCTTCATCCAGGTATCCATCATCTCGTTGACTGCTGGAATACTTATTTCACCCTACAATTTGACTTTGTCCAGCCTATCTGTGTTATCCCTGTACTACTTCTCTCTTTTGTACACCAATCTATTTAATACCATTAAGGGTGTATGTTGAAAAAAAAAAAAAAAAGAACTCTGTTTTTAGTCTTGGTACACAAATTGAAATAAACTAATAGCACCATAGGCTCCAAAAAATTCCAGATGGTTCTTCATAAGCTGCTTTACACACTGCAATAAGCGAAAACACTGTGGCGTTTGTGAAATTTTAAGAAAAAATTCTTAAACATAGATCTGAGCTGCAAGATTTTTTGAAGAGCAACACGTTTTTCAAAAATTTCTGATTTTTAAGCATTTTTTCTAAAAGTTTTGAAACTGATACAGATTGATCGTTTATTTCAGTATGTAGTGCAGCTTGTAAAGAGACGGTTTCAAAATGTTGAAGTGCCTGGCATAATTAGTTTATTTGTACTTATGTACCAAAATCACATGATTTTTTTGAACTACACCATTAAACCATTTCTCAAACCACCTGTAGTGTCACTTTTATTTGGGTTACCTTTATTGTATTATCAGCCTAACATAGAAAATTCCACAACTTACACAAAGTGATATATGAGTAGATTTATTAAAATTTGCTCATATCATTTGCTAAATTATGTTAAGCAAAAGTTCATATGGCTTATGGTAACAAGATAGCACGAAGGAATCCCATAGCAGATTAATTTTGAACTATAATAATTTAACATTCTTATTTTTAATTGGGAAAAACTAAATAATTCAAGAAATAAAAAATTAATTGCTAAGCAGCTACAACTAAAGAAAATAAACATTCACTAATCAGCCTTAAATATGAAACACAAACTCTATTAATATAAATAAACAATACCATACTCTTTAGTTGTTGCTAATAGAACGATTTCTTTTACAATCAAAATTAATGCAAGAGGAACATATACTTACTGCTTTAGTGAAAGAGAAAACCGAATTTGCCTCTGGTTCATCCAGTTTATGCAAAATCTTCACTCGATAAATATCATTGTTAGCAGCTAATTTCTATTAAAAGGGGAGAAAACAAATATTTTTAAAATAATAGTCTCATTAGACATTGAATTAATATATAACTCATAACACAACATAAGTTTACAAAAGCTACAGAGTATTTCCCAATTTACAAACAGAAAAATATTTAAAATAAAAACCAAATTTGTTGCCTATAGTAAATTGCACCTCTAAAAAATTTTTTTTTTAAATTGTTTACTTTAATAAACTTATAATTAAAATAACTATTAATGCCATTCATATTTGATGAATGGCATTACACGTGCCCTCTCAATTTCTAAAACTTTAGACTGTTTACCAGAATGGCTGTTTTGTTTGCTATAAAATATACTACTAATATTATAAATGTGAAAGTTTGTCAGCTTGTAACTCTTTTACACTGAAACAGCTGGATAGATTTGGATGAAATTGGAAATGGAGATAGCTAATGTGTTAATTCAAGGTATTAGCTACCTTCATCTTCTCTAAAAAAAAGAAAACTGTGATTTTTAAGCAGGTGTTGATAGATGGCACTGATTTGTAATGTGAAATGTGGAGCCAGTAGTAACATAAGAACATATTCAAAAAATTTGAATATGATTTAAAAAAAAAATAATTTTATTTAAAATGTCATATCTTTTATTGATAACTAATAATTACAAATTGAAGTATTTAAAAGTTAACTTAAAATACTTAAGTAAACAGCCTTACACAGCAAAATTATTTCTGGTCAGAAATGGGAAAAAAAAAAAAAAAAAAAAAAAAGATGTTAAAAATGTGTGCACTTATGAAAAACTAAACAGATCATCAGCTGACAATTCACCCCCCCCCCCCTCCCAGCAAATTATGCCCTAAAACCTAATGCAAACAGGCAACATAGCTAGTTGGAAATAAATTGCTAGCAGAACTTTATTCCTTATCAATTTTGTAATTTATATACATTAAATCATACAAAAACGGGCCGATTCTTCATATAATATCAGACAATTTTCTGACTTTTTTTTTCTCTTTCTTTCTTTTTTAAGTTTGGGTAGAGGACAGATTTTAATGCTTGAGAAAAAGTCTGTTTTTTTTTTTCTTTCTTTCTTTCTTTTTAATGAAAAAATAGTTTAATTGAAGAGAAGGATAAGTGAATTTAAGAAAATTAACACATACATTAAGTTAAAAGGGATTTAAAAATATTCAAAGAGGTGTAAAATCCTGATTCAAGTTGTTCAGTAGTCAAAATATTGTGCAATACATCTAAAGCAGGAAAACTATTTATGACTTAAAATAATTGTAAGATATAGTTGAAGAAAGACAAAAAATACACATAAGTTTTTTTCTACTCACTAAATCTATACAATATTGATTTAAATGTTGTTTAAATAGTTATATAATGCTGTTTAGTATTTCAACCATAGAAGTGAAAATTGGCTTTTCTTGTTTCAATAAGTTTAATATCTATATTTATGATTAAAATATAGATATTCTTCTCTTCTTGTTTTCATACATTGTGGGGGCTAAGGTACTTCTGCTATGGTGCACTTTGTACCAACCCAAACCCAGATTAGATTGATCGCAGCAGTACCTGTCAAAGATGTTAATTTCTACCACAAACTCCTGAAGAGTCATTTCTACCTTATCCAGGAACCGACAGATGGCAGCACTACTGATTATAACCCAGGCTTCTTAATTTTGAAGCAAATACCAAGCAGAAGACCCCGAGACTTAGATTTGCCATCCTCAGAGGTATCTACTTGGAGGATTTTGCAACCACGACGTATTTAACGTGCCCCAGTCACCATTAGTGATCACAGTGGTTTTTGGTTGTCCCAGGATTGAACTCACAACCTTTAAAGTACAAAGCTGACATCTCTCCCAACTAGGCTACCACGGCCAAATATAGGTATTACAATTTAGTCGGATTCACAAAACATTCAAAATGCTCCTATTTCTCAAATCAAAGACAATCCTCTTCTTCAGATCAAGAGCATACAAAAAAAAAAAAAAAAAAAAAAAAAAAATGTAGAAAAGTCCTTAGCACTATTTTGATACAACATATACTTTTTGAGAAAAACAAATTGGCAGCATTTGCAACACAAAAGGGTAGTTTGGGGCAGAGAACATAGCAATTTCTCACTACTGAGTTGCTAAACATTTGTTTTTATGTTTGTTTAGACTTAATTGGTTTTAAGTATGGTTTAGTGAGGATAGGAACAGCGATTGCTGTGTCAAGTTTTAGATATTCAAAACACAGCAGATAGGAAAAGATTTTAGATTTAAAGATGTACTTTTCTTTTATAAGCTGTACACTTGGAGCAGTGTTTATCTTCGTAATGCACAGATATAACACATCATACTGGCGAATGAAATAACTCTAAATGTTACAAAAATGTTTGGAGACACCCGATGTGCCAATATGACACATTGTAATGATTTAAGCAGTTTAATTTAAAAAAATGATTGAACCAGACCATTGAATTTAAATCAGTTCATGCTCATCACATAATTATTCACAAATTTCCTTTTTTAAATGAAGGATACCTTGTTTTTAAAATAATGTAACAGCTGTCCGCTCATCTTTAGTCAAATACTGCATTTTAAAATCCATTATGTAAATATATGGTCTAATTTCTAATGGATTCTAAATTCATTACAAGCTAAAAAGTTAGTGGTAAAAAGTAATTACACCATTCCATGAAGGCTCATTTTTTCCCATGACAGCAAAAATAATCACCCTCATAATGCTGCCAATCATTAATGTGATTCTACTGCATTTTCTTATCAAGTCAATTTCTGAAAATGTTACAAACTGGTGTGAAAATGATGGTAGTGCTTATAATGGAAACATATCGTTAAAGAACTGACTGAATAAGTACCTTCAATTTCTCACTATCAGCTGCAGAGAAAGGACTTTCTTCTAAATAGGTAGCTTCATTACGAGCAGAATTAATAGTAATTATACCTCTCTTGGAATAAAGAGGAGGATTATCACCTAAATATAAAACTATGTCAGTAAAATAATATTAAAACTATAATAGCATACTTTTAAAATTCTTAAAAATCTTACTTGGTTCTAAAGAATGATAAAGATGCAATGTTACTTGACCATCTAATTCATCATCCTAGAAAATTTAAATAACATATATAATAACACATAAAATTACCTTTTGTTTTATATTCAGAGATTACTTTTACATGAAACATCACACTATAAATATTCAAAAATACCTCACTATATTTCTTGTATATATCATTACACAAGAAATTATAAATTCTTGACTGCTCTATTATAAACAAAACTTACATTATTATTTTTTGTTAAATTTTGTTACTGCCTTCCTAAATTAGCCATTTAAATTTTATAATTTTGCTATGAATGAAATCCAGTATTAGAGTATTGGCAATTTTTTTCACTACAATATTTTAGTTTTAGTACTCATGTATACTTATACTCCACTGAACATTAACACCAAGAAAGATCACTACCTCACTAATTAATATATTTTATTCCCTCTTGTACATCTTCCCGCAATCAAGGGCGGCTCCAGACTGAATTTTCGGAGGGGGCCCTCGAACTTTTTAGGTGGGTATATACATTGTCCAAAATGCAAATTGAACGCACGAAGTCATGAAGTATGCAAATCTAAGGTTACAAAACAAAACTTCGGATGGGGCCATAGCCCCCTCACTGGAGCCGCCCTTGCCCCCAATCCCCCCCTCTCATGACGAAAAAAAATGAATAAATAAGAAGGAAAAGAAAAATACACGAATGCTGGAGGAATAATTAACTTATTCAGTTCAATTCTGACACTTTTCCCTTTTTTATTTTAGAAGTGGTACAGAGTTCAAAGCTTTTGTTTCTCTGACTTTATCAGGCATGCTTTCATGAACGTTGTGATCCCATTTTCAAAGTTACTTCCTTTCTCTTTTTACACTTACCGTATTTACCCACATATATGCCGATCCTGCGTATAAGTTGACCCCCTACTTTTCTGATTAAGAAATTCAAATTTTTTAAAATCCCGCATATAAGTCGACCCACCACTTTCCACTGTATCGAGAAACTTTATTTTTTTCTTAATACATTTATTCAAAATCATGTGAAAAGAAAGAGAAAGTACTAAATATACAATAATAAAGATAATAATATGCAAAAGTAGTATACAAAATTAAACTGAAAATAATGAATAATAATAATAATAGGACGCTACTGATAGTATGATATGGTAAAGTACTAATATACAAAGTTAAACTGATTCAAGATCCAATTCAGTATCAGACTGGTCACGTAATTCACAAAATTCCTTCATCGTCATCGGCTCATCATGATACACGTATTGGGTTAGGGTCCCTTAGAAAGACCTCCACAGGGGTACCCTACCCTTCGGCTTAGACCCCACGTGTAGCTCATTGGCCGTAATCCCAGAACAACAGCAACATGATACATGTTTTCAATCTTTGTATCGCTACATTCTTCCTGGTATGGAAATCAACCTAAACGACGCCATTGTGTTATGGAATGCAGGAAGGGCACAATTGTCTTTTAAAAGGGTATTTTTGACTTGACGAAAGGGTATTTTTGACACTGATTAAAAAAAAAAAATAAAGACCCTCGTATAAGTCGACCCCCCCACTTTAAAGCCTTTCTTTTTTTGTCCAAAATTTCTCGACTTATACGCGGGTAAATGCGGTAACTTTTTTTACTACAGCCCCGTGATACACATGTTTAAACAAAATTTTATTGGACACCACTGGATTTTAACAAAAAGCATATTTGATAATAATTTAAAGGGTAGTTCTATTTCAACTAGGCAAGATATTTCATTTAGAATACAGCAACAAATTGCGCGTAATGCTAAATAAGAAAATTCAAATTAAACAATTTCTACATCAACTACACAAGAATATTCGTAAACATACTTCCAAGAGTCTGGTTTGTGCATCTGTTTTTGTGGGCCAATTGTTAGTCTAGAAAAGAAAAAAAAAATCGTCTAAGAGTAACAGTAAATCAATCGTCTAAAAAATAAAGGTAATAAATACGTGAATCTTACACAAAAACAAACATGGATACATCCTAAAAATATAAAGAGGTAACAAATCGGTTTAATCATATCAAGCATATTACTTAAATAGCTTATTAATAATGTAAAATGAGTTATTTTTTCGACTGTTATAGATGATTCGCGAGCTTTCAGTAAAATGTATTTTTATTTAAATAACTTTTACGATTTTCATTCTATAGCGAAGAATGACTCCATGAATCTCTGTGAAGTGAACGGTTCAAATTTATTTTGGGAGTTTCCCAAAATGAATTTTTATCCTTGCCCCCATGAATCCCTGGATGTTTGTGTTTATCCAAATATTATGCTATAAAATGTTGCTTTGAAATAAAATAAATTTGTAATTAGGAACAACTGAGATGAAGATCAAAACAGTCATGGATCTTCATAAGCTTTCTATCTCAAATTTCGTAGCAGAATTTTTTTTTGATCTTAATGGTCTTGCAGTATGTAGTCGCAAGAGCGAACGCACCTTGGTGTTTACCTATATATCAGACCACGTGATCTGCGCACATTTTATTAAAAATGTTAATAGTTTTAGTTATTGAAATATGAAGGTTTATCATCTAAAGTTTCCTTTTTACAGCGATCATATGTAATTTTCCTGTTATTTCATTTTTTTTCCATCTGTGGAACACAACAATTTGTGTATCAATAAAAATTTAGAAAAAATATCTCAGTATAATTGAAAATGCATTGCGCTGTTCCAAATTCATTTAGAAAACTCGTTGTGACAAAATTATCACCCATCTTCAAAGAAGCAGTAGATATAGTTCATCAAAATCTTACGAAACCACGCCCAAAAGAAATTCTTATAAAAAACAAGTGAGTTTAAAATAAGCTTCAAATACACTTTTTAAGGTCCATTAAGAGTTACTTGCTTGAAATATAAGGTACTTACGTATTATCCCGGTTGTCATTCCCTCTAAACTATTTTTTCGTCAAATGAGTGATCAAACTGTTGCCAATCATAGTCAAAATCATTAATGATTTCATGTGACCGGCATTTATCTTGGCAAAAAATCGCTCGTCTTGGCGGACCGCCGGGATAATACGTAAATACCAAATATAATATAAAAACTCTGCTCTGTTTTCCATTAGCCGGCCGCAAATGTCGCCAATTGTGAACCAAACGAGAGCCAAGCGTAGTGAAGGCAAAACAGTCAACGGAATAAAAGTCGAGAACGTTAATTTATAAACAAATATTAATGAATTGTAAACAAAACTGTTTTACCCAAAAAGAATGCTTATAATTATTGGTTTTTCCAGAATACAGTGATGTCCTTGAGAATTTGCTCAAATGGATCGTTTACTCCTCGTCTCCACATAAATTCAGTATTGTTCTTTCGTTTTGTAAATAAGCTCTCATCTATCTCAACCATTTTTTCAGGACCACCGTTTTTTTTTTTTTTTTGCTCACGTTCTGTCAATACTTCTACAGAAACTTAAGTAGTTGTTCCAATCTACAACTGTATTATGATTCATATCCAATACAGTTGGTTGTATGGTTGTAAGAAATTTGGCAGAAATCTACATTATTTGGCAATTTATCGCTTCTGGCCGGCTAACGGAAAACTACCCTAAGTTTCAATTTGTGAAAAAGATAAGTACTACATGTTTCTATCTTATTCACTTACGACTTTGCTTCTACTTCCTGTGTATCATATCCATTTACACCAAGATGTAGTGTGCTGCATGTAGAGTTTACATCACTTGGGTGAAATCATAATTAAAAGTCACCCTTCCATGAAACAATACTTTAATTTTCGCATCCCATTAACATGGTGCTCAGGGCTTGTGTGTTATTTAAAAGGAGGTTCACTAAACTAATTTTGAAAACTAAATATGCAGATACGATGCACCTTACAAATTAAAATAGATTTGCATTTCCAGCAGTTAAAGGAAAACAATACACACAACTGAAAGGAAACAAGTCATCTTTGGACTTACATTTCGTCACCAAGATAAGCTTTAGCAAAGTTGATGTCTTGATTCATTTTATTTCAATTTTTTTTCAAAGGATAATATTGAAAAATGCCATCGCTTTAACTCCAAAACATGTCATTTACTCCCATCTTAATTATTTACACTAGTTTGTAAGAAGATAATGTAGTGATAGAAATAAAGAAAATATTAAGAAAATGAATAAAAATTAATTACCTAACCGAATGTAACGAACCAAGCGAAAATCCGGAAGCGATACCTAAAAAAAAAAAAATGGCCTTGTGTGCACAATGAAAATGTGCAAACGGAATGATTTCATCAGTGCCGTACTTTTTCTCAGCTGTCTCTGCTTCTGATCCTGGAGAGCGGTTCAGAGGCAAAATTTTCCATTCGCATGCACGATTGATTAAAGACTGTGCTGTAGTAACCTACACTGCAGCACGTTAGCTATAATAAGCCTATTTATAATACCTATTAATAATTAAGCCTACCCAAGCCACCTATTGGGTTAACAATAGTGGCAGTGGGAGGAGGGGAGAGAGTTAAATTCACATAAATCTAGAAGTGTGCTTAATATTTGTTTTAAATTTAATTTGTTAATGTGTTTATTCTTTAGTTTTTCCTTTGGAGGTTCATGTGCTCAAATGGAGGAACTGCCACTGCTCAGGGTACATACCCCATTTGCACCCCCCAATTGTTGGCTCTGGTGACATACGACTGCTGCATGCAGCATCTGACTTATCATAACGATTTCAGGGAGCGTGTTGAATATTAATGATATAATATTATTGATTATAGTCCGTTCAGTTTGTTTAAGTATGTTGATCAGATCTTGCGATGAAAAATTTCGGTAAAATCATACAAGCCGGTGCCCACCCCATGTAAACATGGCGACAGTCGCTGGAGCTTGGCGGCCGCCAAGCTCCAGCGACTGTCGCCAACCATTTTCCACTATCAGCACATTAAAATTGCACATATATTCCACTAAAAATGAGCAACCAGTGGACCGTTTTTAACTAAAAAAACCTCAGTGGATTCAGCAACCTAGTTGTACAGCTATCTAAACTAGGCAATCAGTGGTCCGTTTTTAACTAAAAAAAACCTCAGTGGATTCAGCAACCTAGCTGTACAGCTATCTAAACTAGGCAACCAGTGGCCCGTTTTTAACTAAAAAAACCTCAGTGGATTCAGCAACCTAGCTGTGCAGCTATGTAAACTATGCAACCAGTGGACCGTTTTTAACTAAAAAAACCTCAGTGGATTCAGCAACCTAGTTGTACAGCTATGTAAACTATGCAACCAGTGGACCGTTTTTTACTTAAAAAAACCTCAGTGGATTCAGCAACCTAGTTGTACAGCTATGTAAACTATGCAACCAGTGGACCGTTTTTTACTAAAAAAACCTCAGTGGATTCACTAACCTAGTTGTACAGCTATGTAAACTACGCAACCAGTGGACCGTTTTTAACTAAAAAAAAACAACAACAGTGAACTAAGCAACCTAGTTGTACAGCTAATGTAAACTGGGCAAACACTGGCCCGTTTTCAACTCAAAAAAACATCGGTGGATTAAACAACCTAGTTGTACACCTCTTATAAAGTCAGTATGATTAGAATAGCACGTAAATAGCACTTACGAAAACATAAACACTTCAAATATCAATTTAAAATTCACATTAAAAACCTTAAACATCGAAAGATTCGTTAAAAAAGAACACTTACCTCTATTTTTTTGGTAAATAACCGCTCAGAAATGTCCCCAACACCCACCGGCTTATAACGTACTATATTTCTAACAAACACCCACAAATTCTTTTCTTATATTAACATAACACATTTCATTCCCTTCCATCAATAACGCAAACAATTTCAAATTCCCAAACCTGACGAAACACGTATTCTTTATGGTTGCCAGTCACAACTACCACCGGCAGTTGGCGGTGCATCGCTCACTCTCGCGTCAGATTGTTCGCCAATGATTTGTAAACAAACCATTGACATGTAAACAAAGCACCGTATACGGAATATAGTCCAAAATTTCTTTTCCCACCCAATTTCTAAGATATAATTTGATGTCTTGCAGTCTCTTTTCGTATTCAGCATCTCATCCATTTTACATGATCTATGTACTCATTTACAGGTATGTTGGTGTTAATGCTTCTGATGTCAATGTGACTGCTGGTCGTTATTTTAATGAAAAGCGAAATTTTCCGTTTGACATAGGTTTTGAAGTAAGTTAAACTGTCAACTTTTACACATTATGCATTTCACCCATATTTATGATTTTTGCTATAAGATACTCTGTATGCTTTTCAATGTAAATGTACAGTCCACTCACTTTAGAGTGTGATTGGGTAAATGCACTACATAAAATCCATAGCAATGCAGCTCTAACAAGTCTGAACACATCCTTTTTAATGGTACAAACTTAATATTTTTATCATGCAATCTCAAGGATGTTCTTTATTGACCATGAAATTTTCATAAAATACAATAAATTTTTCATGTTGGGGGAAAAAAAAAAATTCAAAGTTTCTCTACCAAATATGTGCGTTTACCTCATCTAGTGGGGTAATTGCATTTTCTGCCTCTATCTTCTATAATAGGTTCAGTAGGAATATGGTGGGGTCAGAGAATATAGAACTTTTTGAGAGCTTTCTAACACTTTTTTATAGAACTGATTTACTCTCATAGCATTTGAGATATATGAACTCTTTATGTGGTGAGAAAACTAGATCGTTAAATTGTTTAGAAATATTTTTTATTTTTACTTAACAAATTGGGTTAAATCCAACTCCAGATGGGTTAATGAATGTTTTTGATGGACTGTTCTCTTAAGTATTAAGTGCACATTTGGTGCATGCACTTGTCCCGTACCAATGAAAACCGGAGGCAAATGCACAACACCCCTTGTTTTTTAAACCATAGTAGTAGATGTAAACAAAATAAAAATATAACTGAAAAGTACACTTAAAAATGTAAAAGAAGAGCCAATAAAAATTTAAAAAAATATTAATTCACTTTTTTTTAATACATGTGTTAAAAACCCTTATGAGCTCTTGCTTTGGAGGATAAATGGCATAATTCAAAAAATACATATGTCACAAAGCAAAATCAGTCCATGGGAGTGTAATTTTATAAAGTTATAGCACAGTCATTATTTGTTTACTTGATTTCTTTCCTGAACCCGATGAAACTCAGTATTACTCATTATGTATGCATAAACACATGGCCACACCCCTCCCCCTTTTTTTGGCATTTTGATGCGAAAATTAGAAACCATATTAAGCTAGAAAAGCTGCAGCTAGCTAGTGCATCCTTTCTTTGGAACATAAAAATTGAAATGTCACAGTATTTCAAAATTTATAAAGCATGCGAAACACCTTGCGTATTTAACACCCATTCCATAATTTGGCAATTTATGCATACATATAATTGATTTCTATTTCTCATTAAAGTTTAAAATAAAACAGTGCTCCATATGTTTTCTTTTCTAAAAACTGTGGAACAGCTAGGATATTTGACATATGGCGACTTTTCATTATTTGGCGATTTACGTGTGCACATGATCGATTACCATTTACCATGAAGTTGCCATTAAAACAGTTCTCCGTGTATTGTTATGCATATTCTTGGTGTCTTAAGCACCACCATGTTCCATCTCGCCATGGTGGCAAATCTCCAAGATATACCAAAGCTGCTATAGTGGCATATTTTATAACATATCTGCATCAAATACTTCAACCTGAAAACAGGCAGCAAATACCCATGCTGAATATTAAAGGCATTACCACAGTTTTCATTTGTATTATTTTAATCTTTGAAAATACTGGGAACACATTCGTTACAGTTCCGCTCTGATTGATGAGGCAGCCTGGTGCCAGATTGTACCAGTTGGTGATTCGTAAATGGCACTTTCTAAAAGTTATCATTACTTATCTCGTATTGGAAAAATGTACCATCTGTAATTTTAAATTTCTGTTATCTAAATGATCTTACGCTATTTGAAAACTGTGAGCTTTAAGTAACACGGTTTGATTTACTTATTTCTCATACTTTTTAATTTGGCATAATTCCCAGTTCATCATTTTCAAATGCCCGAGATTCTGTAAGCTTTTCTGCTTTGTTTGAAAAGCATACATAAATTTATGCTGACGAAAATCACCTGACATGACAACCATGGTGCTCATTTCTACAGATTTTTATTAATATGTTCTAAAAATAATTCAAATGTCAGAATTTCAGTTCTAGGTTTTGTGCTAATCCAGGGTATAAGCTATCTTTAATCCAAATCCATCCAGCCATTTCAGTGGGAAAGAGTTACAAACTCACAAACTTTGGTGCACAACACCCCTTGGCTGTACTGTGCATCTGTATGATGTACTAATACATCACACTTATAATATTACTAGCTGATGAATACAAAAATCATGAAAACTGTCATTTTATGTTGTACTTTGACACTATAAAGATTTGTTTTTGGTTAAGGCAAAGCTGCAAGAGGACTATCTGCCTAAAGGGGTAGAAGATGGCTTGGACGTATTTTTTTTAAGGGGAAAAAATACGAAGAATAATGCTTATGGCATGCTGCAGAGTGAAAAATATGAAAAAAAGGTGCTTTTGTGCTTTTCTGTAGCATTTTGATCTTCCCAGGACAAATGTGTATATACTATTATATATGTCTGTATTAAACTTCATGCACACTTACTTATGTTTTTTTTATTTTATTTAAAGGGTATAGGAGAAATTGTTGATCTGGGTGATGATGTTTGTGACTTGAAATATGGTGAACCAGTAATGCATTTGAAGTTTGGTGCATTTTCTGAGTATATGGTAATATAAATTGAAAAATTATTACTATACTTCTGTATGAATTAGATGATTCCCCCCCCCCCTACTTCCTTCATCTGTTTAGAAAACCATATTGACTTCTCATTACATTATCAATTCATTTTTTTTCCAAGTTAAGGGGAAAAGAAAAAAAAACCCTGCAGTTTCAATTTACTATTATTAAGAATATGCAAGATTTTGCCATTAGCTCAATAGATTTTGCTGTTATCTTATAAAACACATATGAGATTGCACAAAGACAAAAAAAAAAGAAAAAAAAAAAAGAGGAAAAGCATGTGAGCTTGAATTTAGTCATTAAAAAATTTTGACGCATGTCACACAGTTTTTTGCCATTAAATTTCAACTATAAAGCAAATCAATTATTTTTATCAGGTCTTCAAACTGGACTGAAAACTGGGAAAAACCTTTATTTTGGTCGGAACTGAACTGAAAAAAATATCGGTTTATTTCAGTTTGATATATTCTCAGACATTTTGTTACTCTAATCAAATTATCAATATTATCTAATTTAAAACCAACAATATGTAATTATCATCATCACATGTACAGTCCGTTTCCATTTCTCAGAGCCTTCCTCTCATTCACACATGCGTCACATCTGATTCGATTTCATCTAAACAGGGGTGAGCGGAAATTTAGCTACGCTCTTTTATGTTTAAAACTGTGTTTACACTTCTTTGAACTTGCAATAAGTAGAATAGTTTCTGAAATTCCGAATCGAAATAAAATAAGATGTAAAACATCATAAAAAGACAGCGCGTCAAAATAAAGCTTCAAAAAGTATCCATCTCAACCTATCACCCCTTTTCCAAATAGAATCGTCTGAACTGAAAACCGTTACTTTTGGTGGAATGGAAACCGGAACTGAACTGATATATATATATTTTTTTGTTTTAAAGATACTTAAACTTCATTAGAAATACTGGTCATGTTCTTAAAATATATTTCCATAGAAAAAATGAAATAAAATATCTAAATTTTTATGGTGAAAACAGGTATTTTACAATATATCCCCATTTTCCTCCACCTAACCCTATATACATATGACTTTTTTCTAATTTGTCTATTATAATATATCTTATGTTGTATGTGGAAAAGTATATTAAAAAGTTATGCATTAATCTGTATATTTTAATAGTATATTCCTGCTGAAGAAGTTATTCCTGTTGCTTCTATGAATCCAGAATTAATGCCATTGTTGGTGGGTGGAACAACTGCAAGTATCAGTCTTGACAAAGTAAGTTGGCAACCAACGTATTTTTTGATTTTACTGCTGAAATCATCTTAATGTAGAAAAATTCCATTATTCAAGACAGGTTGCTGTTTTAAGGCAGGTTAGGTATATTTTGGACGAAAATTTAATGATATGTTTTCAAATTTGATTTTATGCCCCTAAAAACAATTTAAAAATATCTTTCTATACCGGGTGTTTCAAAATAGATGTTATAGCGATTATCTTTTAAACCGCAAGTGATAGAAACATACTTTCAATTAGAAAAGTTCATCAATAAAGAGAAGATTTCAGATATGGCAAGTTTTTTTACTAGGGGCTGTATACATATTAAAATACAAAATTTAATTTTTAATGGTCCCTCCATTACTGTACCTTATGTTTAGAAAAATGTTGTTCTTTGTCTAAGAAAATTAAATTTTAAAAAAATCCTGTGTTTCTAAGTGAAATAGTTAGCAAGAAAATTAATTTTGAAAATGATGACTTAAACCTCTTTACCTAC
Organism: Cheiracanthium punctorium; assembly: GCA_038373885.1. Classification (NCBI taxonomy): domain Eukaryota; kingdom Metazoa; phylum Arthropoda; class Arachnida; order Araneae; family Cheiracanthiidae; genus Cheiracanthium; species Cheiracanthium punctorium. The sequence goes on along the minus strand of JAWZYV010011930.1, from coordinate 300,705 downwards.
TGTGTTGGCATGAGTTTTCAGGCAAAAAAAAAAAAAAATACTTTAGGGGACCAACTATGAGTTTATAAAAGATAAATAAAGATCCCATTGTTAACTTAGTTAAAAACACTACCCTTTTCTTCCGGAGATATATTTCGGCCGCGGCCCACGGCCATCCTCAGTCCGATCTCTCCTTCGCGGGAATGATGTGGCTTCCTGCTTCCTCCTGTCTCTTTCCGCTCTTTCGGCGCATGACGTCATTCCAGGTTTCATGTATTGTTGCATAGGTTGTGTCGTTGATGCTGCCCTCTCTTGATATTATTTTTAAAGATTCTCGTAAGTAAGCGTATGTATGGTTATTGAAATTGGCTATTTTTTGTATTCCTTGAAAATCCATTGTGATAGGGGTGTTTAGCGCTAGGCCGGATAAGGCTGTAGATTGTCTATTGAATTTAATGTCATTAATGTGTTCAGATTGCTGATCTTGTTGCCGATAAAGATCCCATTATTGGGAAAGGCAATTTAATGCATTCAAATGTCTGAAATTAGCGATAATTTAGTCTTTTAGGGGGGGGGGTCATCTGCTAATTACATCCCACTTCTAGAGATGGAATTTTAAAAGGGTAAAAGAGATTCACAAAATAATGGTGTAGGTAACTTTCACTAGAAACTCTGCTAAACCAGGGTTCCTACAGACCTGAAAAGTCAGGGAAATTGGCAGAAATTGAAGAAAGGTCAGGGAAATGCAAGAAAAATTGAATTTTGCAGTAAAATCAAGAAAATGTTTGCTGTTTGAACCTAAGTATAGAAATTGTTTTATTTTCATTTTCTCATTCAACCTTATAAATAATTTTAAAATGTGTTCTTTATGAGCATATCTTGTGCAGTTGAAATATGCTTAGTTTTATCCTAAATTATTATCAAACATGGTTTTTGTTAGAATCCAGTGATGTCAAATAAGATTCTTGTATATATTAATTTTACTATTATTATTTGTAAAAAAAGGGGCAAAATATATAAAAAATGATCAATTAAAGGATGTAATGTTAAAAATAGAAACACAAAATTCGGGAAAGTACGCTAGATAAAGTCAGGGAAGAACGTGATAGATGTCAGGGAAGCAAAAGCTGTGAAATCTGTAGAAACCCTGTAAACATGCTTTACAGAAAAATTCTAGCTAAATTAGAATTTAAGGAGTCAGCTGTGTCTATTGAGTGACTATTAACATAAAATAATGTCAGTTCAAAAGGAATTACATTTTCCCCACTTTTGAGTCATCCCCTTAGTGCTTGGCGACAAATGCTAAAATTTTCAAATTGCATTATCTCAATAACTATTTCACTTAGAGACAAAGACACAGAATTTTTCAAATTAATTTTCTTGGAGCAACATTTTTCTAAATATAAGTGGTAGGAAAGGAGGGACTCTATAAAAATTAAATTTCGTACTTTAATATGTATATAGCCTCTAGTAAAAAAAATTGCCACATCTGAAAGCTACTCTTAATTTGACCAACTTTTCTAATTGAAAGTATGTTTCTATCACTTATGGTTTAAAAGATACTCACCGTAACATCTATCTTGAAAGACCCAGTATATGGTTCATGAAACAACGAAATTTATATCCATATTGGATTAAAGCTGCAGCTTGCAATTTTATTTAAACAATAATTATTATTCAGTTGACACATAGTGTTAGTATCAAGCAATAATAATTATTATTCTTTTCTTCTTCTTCTCTGAATACTTCAGTTTCTTTGAAATATAAATCCAGAGGGAGGAAAATAAGTTAGATTGTTTTATATTCTTTTTTGTGTTAGTAGTAGAATTTCACTTAATGCATGATTTCATTATTTTATTGAACATATTATGTAAGCATTGTATAATAAACTGTTTTTGCATTATTTTTCTGTACATGTCATTAATTAGCATGAAAACGTTCATGAACTGTTTTGATAAAATGAGAGCTCTAGAACAACAGCACAACAAAATAGATATCTTCTTTCTCCATAGAAAAAGAGGCAACATAGTTTTCATCTAGCTAGTATTAATAGTTTTTAACTCTATCATGCTAAACTTTTATTTTTTCCCTGTGAAAAGTTACCAAAACACAATTTATAATTGTAAATTTGAATATTTTGGATGCAATTTTCAAAGAATAAATCCATTGTTTGAAAACTTGGGAAATTTTATGTAACTCTTCAATTCATTTTAAGGTTATTATCATTTTATGTTTGAAGTCTTAGTTTGCAACCCTACTTTGTATGAGAATCATTTGCTTTATTGTGTCCTCTGTCTCTTTTATTTTGACAATACAGATTTTGTAACTTGGAGATTGTTAGCTACAATAATTACACACACACACACACACACACATATATATATATGTGTGTGTGTGTGTATGTATGTCTAGAAAATTTGTTTTACTTGTTTACTGTTTGGTAATTTATGTTACTGAATGTTCATAATTTAAGTAGTTTAATAAATTGCATTTTAGCTTAAAGTATATTTTTTACTTTTGTACCATTAACTGATCTAGTTTTTTCCCCTCTGTCACATTAAAAGTGCCCATAAAATGTTCTCAGAAATTTCTGCTAGAATTAAAAACTTCACTTAAAGTCACTTATAGCATAAATCATTGTCTCTAGGAGAAACCTTGCAGAATGGCAGCAAGTCCAGTAAAGTTATAGTTAGGCTTACACATTGATTTTGCAGCTCTCTCTATATATACATATAATCCTGAAATTTGCTTTATCTTAAAAGTATTATTATATTTTATTCTTCATAGGGCAAGATAATCCTGTTATAATTCTATAATATACATTCTGGAACTCCAAAAATAAGTAGTTTTTCCCTAGTAATTTAGATGAAAAAGCATGTCTTGTTTTTAGTAAAAGTTTATAAAGACAAAAAAAAAAAAAAAAAAAAAAAAAAAAAAAAAAGAAGAAAGGGGTGCAATAAGATTAAATTGTGTTATTTTGCATAACTTTATTTATGCATTTATTTCCATTTCTTTTCTAAGTATGTTGAATGAACTCAAAATTAAGTTGCAGGACATTTCTCTTTGTTAAAGTAAATTTTACTTTATGAGCAGCTGTGACTTTCTAAGATATTAGCCTTAGTCCAGCATTGTTGAGATTGCAGGTAAATTTTAGTTTGATACTGGTGTTACAAATTGACATAGAAAATTTCTACTTTTGGGGACTCTGTATCTGATAGCTCTTGCAGTTCTGTTTTGCCACAATCAGTAATAACATTATGAAATGAAAATTTTTCTTTATATTAATTTTCCTAATCTCCTGATAAAATCCAAACCAAAGGGCTTGTGTTAGGCTTTGGAACATAAATTTTACACATGTTAAATGATTTTTTTTAAAGTTCAGTTTAGGATATTTTTAAAATAATGGGTTTGATTATAGTCTTTATGTGCCACATGCACATAAACTAACTGTTAAAATTAAAATAATAGCATAAACAATGTCCATATTATCTCAGTATATCATTCAGTGTGAGAATGAATAAAGAAAGAGTAAGATAAATATATTTTTAATGATTATTGATTTTTCTAGGGACACTTTTGTTATTTAAAAAAAAAAATGATCATGCAAATTTGTGAAAAAAGCTTTTTTGTTATAATGTGTATGTTAATAGATTTTATTATTATGTTTATGTATATATTTCTCTTTCTGATAGTGTGGACACATTGTTCCAGGTGAAAGAGTTTTAATTACAGCTGCAGCTGGAGGGACTGGCCACATAGCTGTAATGCATTTCATTTCTCTCTCTGTAAAGAACTCAATACAAAGTAGTACTTAATTATTGATGTGATATTGTTATGGTCACAAGTATACATATACATAAGTTTTTAACTTTTAAAGATTTAGTCCTTGATAATTTTTTGTAATTTCTATCAAATTACCCTCTCTTAAAGAAGGTTGGTTAAAGGTGTTATATGAGTTGGACCAAGTCTTAACTGATTCAAATTTAATGGGAATTTCTATGATAGTCATGATGTTTCGTATCTCTTTTCTTGCATTAACACTTTTAATCTCAAGATGGCTTAGACAACTTTAAATATACATATAGGCTCCCAGAAATGGCTGTCAGTCTCTCCCTCTTCCCTTTGGTATGTTAGCCACTGACAGCTCATCTGTATTTTGGAACAGGTAACTTATCAAATATTATGTTAGCTAGACTAAGGTTTTCCTCTCTTCAGATTTCAGTTTGTGTTAGCAGAATGCTATTTTTATATTTTAAATTTTTTATGAAGATGAGGAGCTACAGTACTGTGCATACTGGAATGTTGTGAATTTTTAAATTTTTTGACATAGGTGTGTTTTTTAAATGATTCAAAAGCCATGTCAAATGTATATTTTTTACAAGAACACCCTAAAATGAGATGAATGTTATAGCATCCCCCACAAACTCCATTCAGTTACATATATGCAAGTGTATGTGTGCTTTTCTATTAACTTAAAATTGATAATTTTACCAATTGAAAGGTTTGTTGCAAAAAGAAAATAGCTCCATCCTAGGGGTGCAGAAAATTTTTAGGGCCCGATATTTCCCCAGAACACAATTGTTTTGTCCAAAATTTCCCCAAAACCGAAGCATATTTTCATTCTAGCTTAAGCGACTATATCGCTCGCTTCTTTTGATAACTACTGCATCTCTCCCCCCAATTTTTTTTTTTTTTTCCATTTAAAAAAAAAAGTATACTCAGGACAAAAAATTCCCCAGTGCTTCAGAATTTCCCCCGAACTTCGTTCCGGCATTCAGACATATTCTGCACCCCTGCTCCATCCTACAGTAGATTTAAGTTAGATGTGCTATCTTGCAGTAAAAAAATCCTCCTTCATTTGGTAATAAAAGGATGCAACTTCAATCATAAATTCTTGTAATTACTCAAGGGCCGAAGCTGCCTGCCTTGCTAGTTTGTGTTGAATCCCCAAATATTTCTTAGTTTTTCTGAAAACTTGAATAGTTGGAGCTACCTCCTTTTTGCAGCAAATCCTTCATTTGTATTTGATTAATACAATGGATTTATATATACAGGGTGTCCATAATGACATGGTGTCCTATAATTAAGACAAGCTTTAAGGGGAGGTTGGGCTCATAATAAGGAATGGAAGTCACATAGCAATATTAGGCTAATAATCACTTTGCATAGCTGCCAACTCTTCCTGTTTTCCAGGAAGGTTTCCTGATTTTTAACTTTTCTTCTGTCTTCCTTCAGGAAGATTAAATCTTCCCTTTTTTTACTCTCCTGCCATTTTCCCATACATACTGCTAAAATTTAAAAAATAACAAATAGCAATAGCATGAAAAATAACAATTTTTCATGCGACAATTTCAATTAATTTCACATTTTGAACACAGCCTTTCTCAGCTGCTACAGCTGTCCTTATCTTGCCCCTAGTTAGGGGCTTTTGAGAAAAAGCTTTTCTTAACATTTTTTCCTCCATTTCTCCTATTCACTCTTCATTGCTCATTTGGCAGTACCTATATGCACATGCCTGGCTAGTAGCATAAAGCAGCCCTAATACACATCTGCTGATTTGTCAAGCATCAAGAAAAATATAAAATACTAAAAAAGCAAGTTGGTAGTAAAATTTTAAATTACTTTTCAGCTAATTTTGACTAAGTACCAAGTGCTTATTTACAGAATTTTTAATAAAGCACAATTTACCAGTAAACGCTGCCGATCATGCAGGTCCATGATCTTGAAAGTTGTTTCCTAACTCAGAATGATGAAAAACTATATAAATGTGCGGCAATTAAATCTTCTGGAATCCTTGTGGTTGTTTTTGTCGATGAAAACAGAAAAAATTCATTTGCAAAATTTGTCATTAAAGCTGCAAATCTTTACTGGGGCCAAAACAAGACGGTGCTGCTTGTAACCAGCAAATTCAGCAAACTTTAGATTCTTTTGTGCTTGCGTAGTTTCAAAGCTCATTGGAAAAATCTTCCTGTTTTTCAGGAAATCTTCTTGTTTTTTTACCCAGATCTTCCTCTTTTAAGGCAAGGTAGGTTGGCAGCTATGACTTTGGGAAAAGAGCTATGTGTTTGTCTAATTTCTTAATCAAGTTTCGTGGACTATGAACTTGTCTCCAAAAATTTCATCAAATCAAATAAAAATTTTAAACTATTAATTTTAGTCACATGTTTTCTGGGAAAGATATATTTGTTTTTGAACAACGGTCAGAAAGTTCTGTATTATTACAGCACTCCTTCCAAAATGATTATTACAAACTACATGAAGACTACGTTTCCGACCCCACATTGCTATGTAATTCCGAATCCTTATTACTTGCCCTACCTCCTCTTAAAGTTTATTCCAATAATTGTGGGACACCCTGTATATAGTATTTTTTATTCTTTTTGTTATTATTCAAAGATGATAATGTTTACCAGAAAATCTTTATTCTTGGCTTATAATTGAGACAAAATAATTTCTAAATAATTCTAATTGGTGAAAAAATACATAATTTTGAATTTTAGCATGACTTTTTTCTGCAGATACAAATTTTAGGCATTTTATCATAGTTAAATAAAACAGATAGATGATTTAAAATTGAATAAAATTATGATTAGTGCCCTATAAAATATGCATATATGCAGAATTTTGTATAATTTACAATTCTCCACATAAACTACAATTTTCCGTGTAACACCATGTTTTTTGACAAATTTTTTATTTTTCAATTTTTTCTCAACATATTTTCGTTTAAGACCCTTTGGCAGTAGTGGCATATACACTACAGTGTAGGTGGAGCTGTACGCCATGACCAGGTACCCGCCACTTGCTACGCACGACTTTTGTATCCCAATTCGGGATGATAGATGCAAAAAATGCCACAAAACACTTGCAAAATTGAATAAATAATTGAGCTTCTGTGTTTAATTGATTATCTTGTATTACAGTACTTATACTATTAATTTAATTATATTTTAAGTGCACATGTTGATTAACATAAAGTTGTATCATATCTCCCCCCCCCCCCCAATATATTTCATATTTTTCTTGTCTCTGGACAAGCACAATATAATGAGGGGCTACTACATATAAGAGATAGCTAATTAATTTTTATTCTAAATAGGTGCAATGGGCAAAAAATGCGGGATGTCACGTTATTGGAACATGCTCATCTACAGAGAAAATAAAATTTTTAGAGGTAAGTTTCAGAAATACATCAGTTTAAATTATTTGATTTTATGAACAATTCTTGCATGCTTAATATTGTTTAATGATTTATTTATTAACACTAGAGTGCTACTGACTTTTAAAATCAAAAAACATTGTTTTTAAATCTTTGTAAGTGATGCAGGGTGATAAGTATTAATATTCTACATTCTTATTTTTATTCTCTGGGGAAAAAAGAATATGAAAAAAGTTGTATGAACTTCTTTACACAAAATTCAATCTTTACCTTCAAAAAAGAAAAAAATCAGAACTTGAAATTTAGTTCAAGCAGATTTTTCAAATTCTTCCTTTTTTATTAAAAGAATAATGAATAGTATTGTAATTGATTTTCTTTCATGTTGTTTTTATATTTTCATTTCAAGCAGAAATATTACTTGCAGGAGAAAAAGACAGGAAAAAAATAATTGTTTGCATATGCATGTATGTGTATTTATTAACATTCTTTGCATAAGGATAGTATTGTTTTCTTTTTTAAAAAAAGTATTAAATTTTTTTAATGAGATATTCAAAAGAAAGAAAAATTCATGAACTTTAAATCACTAAGTACACAAAACAAGGTGCTATTTTTAAGTTAGCACGTGCAGGATTAAGTAGGAAGGAAATATCAGTGTTAATGTGAATGTCACCTCTTTATAGAGGGTTGTACTATCCCAGGTAGCAAGATTATGAAATCACTATGAATATACTTAAATGCGTGCATTAATAGGATGATGTATAAAAAGATACTGAATTTCAAATTATTGTATGTGTCTTGTTTTCTTTTACCTGTGCTATTTATTTATTTTATGCTTTTGTGTTGTAGAGCATTGGCTGTGATCGTCCTATTAATTACAAAGAAGAATCTTTAGAAAAAGTACTCAAAGAGGAATATCCAGTAAGCTGTTTTATTAATTTCTAATTAACTAAAGTTATGGTAATTAATTGGCACAAAATACTATTCAGCAGAGATGCCTAGTACCACATAGACCCAATCTCAAGAAGAATATGGTAGTTAATTCCAGTTGAATGTACCTTGAAATGTTTAGATATTTTTACTTTTTTCAGTTATAACGAAATGGTTAATTAGTGCATTTTGAATATGCAACTAGAGTACAGAAATTCTGAAATTCTAATGAAAATAACAATTGCTACTTTAAATGATTCAAAAATCCAGTAAACTAGCAATAGTAAGTAATTTTTTTTTTAAAACACAAAAGGGTAATTAGAAATTTGATATTAGTGTGTTACTCTCATCTTTATAAAAAAGGATGAACATTTGCAGATTCTAGGAGACTATCCATCAAAATAAAAATGATACTGAAATATTAGGGTTGAAGCATGGTTTGTGATTGATTAAGACTAGTACTGTATTTTTGTTCCAGTTTTCTAATACTTCAAAGAGTTAATATAATATTTATAAAATAGTTCATGTAATAAATTTGCAAAATATTGGAAATGGGTGCTTCATGCTTATTTTTCAAATTTGGTATCTTTTGCTGTGAAGCTGCTTTCTCAAATGTAAGCTAATCTATTAATGAGTATTGTGCATATTTCTATGTATTGTTCAGTTCTGGTACTGATTCCTTCCATCAGCACCCAAGCCTCATCATAGGTGCATATGTCATGTGAGTAATAAGCTATAAAGTTACAAAAATGTAAAGAGGTCATGTGACCTGTGACAAAGAGGTACTTAACAGAATTGCCCGAGCAGAGGGCATCTTTTCTCTGAATGTATTTTCCTAAGCAAAATTGTGAAATTTTTATTTATTTATTTACTAGCGGCTACCCGCGACTTCGTCCGCGTCGGCTTTAGAATTAGGTCCCGAGAGAAACGAAGCATGTGTGAATAACAAATATGTTTGCGACTAAAGAAACTGCATTTAAATATTATTTGCTTTTTACTTATTTTAAATGAAGTATAATGCATGGTAGTATATTTCATTTAAAATAAGAGAGTATGCAGAATTCCTAAATTTAGATTTTTTTCAGGCATTTGGCAAATAGAGACAGTTACGAGAGTATTTGCGAACTGTTTCGAGTGTTCTTGTAAAAGAAATATTTAGGCTATATGCATAAATTTTAGCCTATCTTAATTAGGAATAGTGCAGCTTTCTATTAACAAAAAGTTTTAGAATCGGTTCTGTTGTTAAAGAGATGCCCATAGAGCGTAATGTATTAGAATTATTTTGAGTGTTCCTGTAAAGGAACTATTTGCACTATATGCATAAATTTTAGCCTATAATACTCAAGAATAGTGTAGCTTATTATCAGTGAAAAAATTTTTGAAATCGGTTCAGTACTTACAGAGATACACATAGAGCGTAATGTAATTCTTATGAGTATCCCTGTAAAAGAACTATTCGTGATATATGCATAAAAGGTAGCCTATAACACTCAGTGTCCCCCCAGTGTCTAAGAGGGTCTGCTCTCAAAACTGGAAGGCAGGAGGTGCCAGGTTCAAACTCCGGTCGTGCCTGTCGACCTAGACGCTCGCAGTTTTCCGTGTTTTTTTCCAAAACCTCGCGAAAATATGGGCTAGGATCCCTTAGGAAATTCCACACAGAGGAATGCCCCATATAGGCCTAGGACCCTATAGGCCTAAGAACATATAGGCCTAGGACTTTCAATCAGTGAAAAAAGTTTTAAAATCGGTTTAGTAGCTACAAAATTTCCATAGAGCGCAATGCATTAGCATTATTTTGAGTGTCTTATTATTATTTATGCTATGTGCTTGAAAGGTTGCCTGTATGTTAATCCAGGGCATAAGCTATCTTCATTACAAATTTTTCCAACCATTTTTGTGTGATTCAGTCAAAAACATCCAAACACATAAACGTACACATTTATATTATTGGTAGGATTTGGATATTTACGAACTTTAAGAAACACATCTGGACTTTTCTTGGTACTTACATATTATCCCGGTGGTCATTCCCACCAAACTGTTTTTTAGTCAAATGAGTTGCCAAACTGTTCCCAAACTGTTGCCAATCGTATTCAAAACCATTAATAATTTTATGTGCCCGGCATTTATCTCGGCAAAAAATCGCTCATCTTGGCAGACTGCCGGGATATACGTAAGTACACTTTTCTTTATTTATGCTTTTTAATTTGGCGTAAAATCAACATAATTTCCATACTTATTTATGTTTTCCAAATGCATGTGATTTTGCAAATAGAATTTCTGCTTTATTTCAAAAGCATAAATCATTTGGTGCGGGCAATAAAACGGTTTTTAATTAATAGTTAGAAAAGTAATTAAAATTTCTGAGCCTCAGGTACACTTTACCGAAGTCATGGGCCCAGTCATGCTCAAATTTTCAAAGCTCTGCTTTCTGTAGATTTGTCTGGAGAACATTCATTTTTATTATTAGAGATAGATAGATTTGGCATAAAACTGGCATAATTTCCATATTATTTAATGTTTTTCAGATGCACGTGCTTCTTCATTGAAGTAATAGCATTCTTGTTAGCTCAAAACATGAATCACTTGATACGGGCGAAACTCGCCAAGAATGGCAATGTAAAACCGGTTTTCAATTAGTAATTAAAGAAGTAATTAAAAATCTAAAATTCTAAGTAGCCTATAACCTTCTCCAGGGTCCCATCTATATCTAAAACCAAAATTCATCATAATTTATTCAGTGGTTTAGGCGTGATAGCGTCATAAACAAACAAACAAACTCACTTTCGCATTTATAATATTAGTTAGGCTTTATTTAATTCATAATATGTTCTCTTTATAATAAAGATAAGTCAATTGATATAACATTTTATAGTATTTCTTTTCTTTTCTTTTTTCTTTTTTTTTAAAAGAAAGGTGTTGATGTTATCTGGGAAAGTATAGGCGGTAGAATGTTTGATATACTTCAAAAGCATCTATCAACAAAAGGAAGACTTATTGTAGTAGGAGCTATATCCAATTATTTAACTGAAAGTCTTAATCATAGTGTTCGTGAAGACTTATTAATAAAGGTAATTATTATATTGAAATTTGTTGATTATTGACTGCAATTACATAGTATGTAAGTTATTAATTTACATTAATGTGCCTGCTTGTGTAGAATTTAATTTATTTACTGTATTTGAAAAAAAAAATCCTGTTAAATGAAACCTGTATGTACAGAGTTTTTTGGTTTTTAACTCCACCCTTTTTAATTCCATGCACATTGAAAATTACCATATTTCATACTAGCATTGTCTGACACAATGCACTCATTTAATAACTATTGCTATCAAAAGTTGAAGATATCTTTAAGTTTGCAGAAATCTCCGAATTTTAGAAAAGTATTTTCATGTTTCATCACTCTGGCCAATCACTCTGGCCATGCCAATCACTCTGGCCATTTTTAACAAAAGTCAGAAGTTTAGAAAATATAACATAACTTCAAATGCAACTGTAATTTCTTTCGCATAGCTATAAAACTTGTGTTCAAATTGATTATATGGTGTCCAATTGTTAACAAAAGCTTGTAAGAAATATGATTTGTGCATAAGTTTGATGAAATTGGATTTTTTTTTCTTTTGGCAGAAGATATGCGCTATTAAAAATTATGTATTTTCATAGTTGTATTCTTGCAATCTATTATAAAAATATACTTTTGAAGTTGCATGAGTAACCATTATTCTATAACCACAAGTCCTTGAAATTATATATATATATTTTCTTTTTTGCCTAGAATTATTATTAAATATGTATATAGAGGTATTTTATTAAAGACATTAAATCACAATAGCATACCTAATTTAAATTTATATGTTCAAAAATATTACTATATAGTTATACTGATTCCTGACTCTGCCACAATTCCAGTTCAACCACTACAAAACAAAACTTTTACCACCATTAATCCAAACAGATTTTAAAAATGTTACTGTCTGAAAATGAATTAAAATTCACGCCGTTATTGTGATTGGCTTGAAAAATGTTTAGAATTATTTTTAAAAATACAGTTTAGAAAGATAATACAGTTTATAAGAAATCTGTGCTGCTTTTAAAATCTAAAGATCTACCTGTTTCCTGAATTTTAAGCGATTCTGATAATTTTCACCACCAAAAAGCTTTCGGGTGTTGATCTCGCTTTACAATTTTTGATAGTGAAGAAAACAGTAAAGTGAGTGAAGAAACTGGTCTATTTATTGTATGTGAAATTTATGTCATTTTGATGCCATGAGTTTAAAAATTCATTAAAAACTCAATGGACTTTTTGCATGGTCTCTGGGTTTAAATAAAAATTTGCCTACTGGCAGTATTTACATTGAAAAACATTAGCATGTAGATTTAAAATGCTGTAATCATTTCAAATCAGATTTCTTAATTTTTTGTCTTTTTTAACTTTACGAAATCGATCTTTCAGAAATGAAAAATTTACACTTTTCGCAAGCTCTACTTCACAGTTTACACAGATTTTCACTTTTTGAGATTTAGAAAAGTTTTATTCAAAAAATGAAACATATATAAAATTCACACAATTGCACTAATTGGCTTGCAAATTTGCACAAATGTGCAAAATAATATTTTTAAAAAAGCCACTTTAAATATGCAATTAAAAAGTTAACACGTGTCTATGTTATAGTTCAAATATATTTGCAATTTTAATTCATTTGAAATAGCTTCTTAAAATTATTCAGATTATCGTCTGCTTGAAGCCTTGAATTTTGAGTTAATTTACAAACTTAAGTGGCAACAATGTTAGTTTGGAATTATTCATTAGGAAGTTTTTTTATTGAATCATCTGCGGTTTGAATAATGTTTCCTTTCTGAATGGTATGAACTTTATTTGCATTGAAATATGTACTATCAAGATTAGAAGTTGCAAGTCAAGTGCATATTGAGACGAATCCACACCATGGGATTATTGAATGGCCTGAGGCAATTCACATGCAATGTAGTTTTCCAAAAGGTTCTTCATTAAAAAGTATTTTTTCTTTTCCCCAATGTAATTGCTCCCACAATGGGCTTTATCTACTAGCTAAATGATAAAAAGGTAAACTTAAAAAAGTGTTTGGGGAATAATGTGAAGTCCTTTAGAAGTCTGTTTTCAGCCCTTACTATAAGCAGTATAACTTTTTCTTTTGTTTTGTTTTACTCAAAAAATATTTTTTTTTTTACTAATGGCGCATGTATGAGTTATTAAAGTAAGCTCTTTCAATTTTATGTAAATTTGTTGAATATTTTCACATTTAATCGATCTAAGTATCTTTAAATTATCTCATAGATTAGAAATTTGATTGAAACAACATTATAAAAATATTAGAGCTTCTTTTTTACATTACTTTGAATTACTGACACTGAACTATAATTTTGTTAGTTAGGAAACAATATGAGAATGATTTGGTTATTCTTTAAAAGAGTTTAATAATTAATTTAATGCATTATTAATGTAGAAGAAAATAGGCCACAGGTTTTGATGTTGACTTACTTGATTTTATTTTATAGCTTTTTTCTTGCACAAATAAAAGGCATTTTGATAAAAATGTTTACACTAGACTTGATTGATCATAAATCTAAGTTTTTAAAATAGACCTTAGCTTCCCGGCTATTACAATAATGAAAGTTCAATAAATATATTTATGATTATTAAAATTGTTTTTATATTATGCTTTTTGTTCATTGCTTCCATTTATTTTATGTTGCACATTTTCCCCAAAAAGTAGATTTTCATTAAAAAGTTCCACAAATTTCAAGTTAAAAAAATAACAGCATATAACAGCAGCAGCTATAATTTATATGCTTATCCTTCAAAATACATCCAAAAAAAGCTTAAAAATTTTTGTTATTTTGAGTAAATGATCTCAAAATAGTTAGGTACTTTAAATTACCCAAAACTTAAAATGTTCAGGAAGATTTTTAGAAAATAAATTTATGAAATTTCTTGTTCTTTTAAAAATCTTTTGCTTAAAAAAGGGCTTATTGATGTTATGTCTAGATTTTTTTATGAATTGTAAGTTATCACAAACTTTTAACTATATTTTTTTACTCCCAGTAAACCTTAAAATGTATAGAAATAATTTTTTTTATTAATTCATTTAACTAAATTAATCTAGTTGTCACTGAAAGATTTTATTATTCCACTCTAATTCTAGCTTCTTGCTCGATCTGCTACATTAAGTGGGTTCTTCCTGCCTCACTATGCTTCAGCTATTCCTCATTATATGAGTCTTTTAGTTCAGCAGTATCATGAACAGAACCTGAAGACAGTGATAGATGATGGTAGTTCTCGAGGAAAAAAATTTCAAGGCCTCGAAGATATAGCTGAAGCTGTTGAAGTAAGTGCTTTCGAATGATGAAAAAATTACATATGTGTACTTAATAAATCAACACATTCATATCACATACAGTACACACTAAGCCTATTTAATTGCTTTAATCAAGCAGATTAAGCTTAAGATATTTTGAAATCTCTAATTTTATCAAGTGAAGTTTTCACTGTCATTTAATGGAATGAATTTATTTAAAGCTGAGAGGTTTAGATTTTGTGAAACAGTAGGGAAGAAAAAAATCAAACTGAAGCAGAAATTGTCACAAGTGTACATATAGTGTACCTTACTGTTCATGGATTATGCTAGATTTATGTAGTGTAGTATTTTCCAGTATTCAGAAAATATATACAAAACCCGAATCTGGCAATTAATTCTACTTAAACCCTCTCCTTCTGGGGGAAGTAGAAGGAGGTCGAATGGGATAACAAAAAGCATTGATCTAACTATTTGGATGCCCTATCCCCCTAGAAATATCCAAACCCTCTATCTGGTTAATCTAATTGCGAAAAGTCAAGAAAAGTTAATAACTTTGTATATAACCTATCTTAAAGCCTTTCAAAATGGGGAGGTGATGAACTTTTCGAACAAAAAGAAGTTTCTTAAAATGCCTTATGCAAAAGGGGTTCTATATTCAGGTACTTTTGGGATTTTTCAACTTTGGTTCTTCATGTAAAATTCATGAAAGTTTCAGCTTTTGCAAAAATCATCGCTATCTTGATTTTTGCAAAAATTACAGCTCACAAAAGTAAGTGCTTTTACAGTATTGAAAATGCTGTCAGTGAGTGGCTGCTTGTTGTCAGAACTATTTCTATTTTGAATATTTCATATAAATCAAACATTTGTTATATGGTAAAAATATAATTTTGCTCCAAAGTCTAATGATAGCTTGATTTAAAAATATTGTGTGCCATTAAGTTCTCCTATCTACAAGTTTTTTTATGTCACTTGAAATAGAGAATGCAGTCTGCTTCTCGCCAAGTTAAGATTTGTGGAAACAAATTAATCTTAAAATTGTATAAATGCATTCCATTATGCACTACAATGAAAAAGAACTTGTAAATGTGCGATGTTCTGAAATTTGTTTGAAAACCAGAAGTTTCTTTTTCTGGCAGTTTATTTTTGACAAGAAATTCAGTAATTTCTCAGTTGACGAAAATATTATGTTTTTATGAATGAATAAATCACAGATAAAACATCTGATATAAGATATGTTTATTTAATTAGGTTTGACAGATTTAAAGTCTTATGAGGTGCTTCAGTGTTTTCTCTATTTGCCTGTAATATAAAATTTTACTTTGAAATGCATACTCCAGTCTTCATTTTTCAAAAGTTATTTATCTAAAATAGCTTAAAATTCATAATATATAAAATACAGATGTGCCAAGTTTCAGAATTTTGGTCTGAGTGTAGCTTTTTGATCATATATTATGCCTCATGATTTTACTTCTCTTTTTAAGGCATCTAACAAGTTTATTCAGAAGTAATTTTTTCCAGTTTGGATGAGTTTTTGTTTTCAAAAGATCAGAATCGTCAGGCTACCTGAATATGCAACCCAAGTATTTACTTTTGAAATATTTCATTATTTGGAAAATGATGGGATAATGATGAATACTGGATTCTCCAGTATTTGTAGTGTAACATATAGCAAAATCTTAAAAATACAACCTGTGGTAATCCATACTTATTTAATCAGCTGACAAGGTGACCACATATCTCGATTATCAAGCAAAAGCATATTGCAGATTAAAAAAAGAACTAATATCTTCTCACTGGATATCTTACTAATGAATACACATGAGTCAGTAAAGTTGAGTCAGTAAGAAAAATTTCTTAGTGAAAATGGAAAGATCAGGAACAGATAAACAGAGAAAAAAAACTCATCAAGTGTTACTTTTGAAATGTGTACAACAGAAAACAATAGGTATGAGATTGCTAATTAGTCTAAGGCGTAATATGCCTACAGTAACCCTCAAAATATCAGGTTGTAACAAAAGTTTTCCACCAGATTTGCTTAAGTCAGCTCACGCGGTACCCAGCTATTGACCTTATATGTCAAGTTTGTGCAATGCTTAGCGCAACTAATGGACATGACACTAAAGTCTAACTCTTTTAGCTAGCTCTCGTGGATGAATATTTTATCTTCTTCCGCAAATTCTCGTAGGCGGGCCTCATCAGGATCAGTAGTCTGGTCAGAGCGCTCTGCTTCTTTAATATCCTAGTCCACGTTTTTTAACTTTCGGTACCAAATCTTCACAGCTTCATATGATACAACAGTAGTACCTTAAGCTGTACACATGATTCAGTGTCATTCTGTAGCTGACTTTTTGCAACAGAACTGAGAGTAAATGATGGTTCAATCTGGTAGCGTGATAGTTCCATTTCAGACACCTTATACTTAATCATAACGCTATTGTTTTATGGATTTCACAACACAGTGCTCTAAAACAAGTCTTTTCTTTCAAGTAACAAAAATCGTTTTACAAAATATTGGCAAAGACACCAACGTGAACTGCTTGTGCAGGCAATACTTGGAGTGACGGAAAACTTTCGTTACAACCTAATAAATTATTAATAATATTGTTATGAATTTTTGGGTTGATCTACTGTTTTGAAGATTAAATTAGGCTAAAATTCATATCCTATTTGTCAAGTAATTAAAATTTGCATTTTGTTTCATACGAATATTGGTCAACTAGAACTCAAGATAGGAATCTTTATCTTTACCATAAGATAAACATGAGAGTTGGCAGTTTCTTGCCAAATATTGGCGATATTGCTTAGATGATTTCAAAATTTTTATAGGCTTATTTTTGGTGAAAAATCTGACAATATTTTGCCAAACAATTGCCAAGCTTGGCAACATTTGCCTCAATTTTTTAAATGAGGCTTCTGATCTTTGCTTTCCTGCATAGTTATTATGAAATACCATTAATTATGCAATCAAGGTACACGATTGATGAGGTTTTTCTAAAAATGAAATCTCATGAAATTGCTCAAAAGAGATTAAGAGACGAATAAGAAGAGCATCATCATGCCTAAGCACAGGGCTTGACTGTAGCATTTTTGTGTCCAGAGCACTTTTCAAATTTTGTGCTCCATATATAGCTGACTCGCATTTTGTGCCACTATATATATGTCTTAACTCAATTTTTTGGCCTATTTTTGTGTGTGTGCTCAGAATGCATGACTCAAGTACCTGTGCGATAATCAGACCCTGCCTAAACAGTTCAGTTTTCAGTGATCATTAATAGAGTATGCTGCATTGAGAGCTCTATCATTGTGTCATTTTGCTGTGGAGCTTTCTTTTGTTTCTCAAAGCTTATTTTTAAAAGCTGTTTGTAAAATTTCTATTGTTGTATCCTGAGGAGCAGTTATGTATTCTGCTTGAGGATTTACACTGAAATTTTAGCTTATGAAAGGATTTTACTATATGTGAAAAATAGTACCTGAGGAAGATTCTGTGAAAAGCTGACTGTTATAAATTGTGCTTTTGCTTATTAATTTCTATGAATTGTGTATTGATTTTTTGTCAAATTTCTAGAACTAATAAAATTCGTGTTTCGTCCTAACAACTGGACTGTTTGCTAGAACTTTCTGTATACACTGGACTTAAGCTATGAGCCCAAAAAATGAGCAGATTTTCTGCAACCATATGCACTAATAATCAAAACTGTAACACTCTGTTTCTTTAATTAAGAATACTTTTTAAGTATCATGCATGTTTCTTAAGGGGTATTTAGACATGAGAGTTATAAACTTATTTTTATCTTTTATCTAGAAGTATGCAAGAAAATAAGCTATAATAGATTAATAAAAAGTCTTATATTAAAAAAAAATAAAAAAATAAAGTGCAACCCTGTTTTTTTTTTTCCTTCAACTGTTTAATTCTTAGATATCAATAGTACTTTGATTGATATTATATACTTTCCAAAATTTCATCTACTGAAATTAAATTTATTGTAATTTAACAAAAATAAATGCATTTAAAAACACAGGTTAAGTAAAGGGAGAGATTTTATTTAGGTTTATATGCATGTACACATTAAATAAAAGAAACAAATAATTGTATATATGAAGTGCATTACATGAGGAAAGTATATGCATAAGAATTTTTAATTTCTTTTCTTTTTTAATTTGAATATTATGAAATCTCAAGCTCTTTAAAAACTTGGCACATCTAGAAATAGCTATAAGCTATTTCATATTTATAAACATAGTTTTAACTATATATGTGATTTCACATTATACATTCATCTTTAAATGAAATTAATGAACCTTTAATGGAAATGTGCATGTTTTTTTTTTTTTCAGTTTCTACATAGTGGAAGAAATAAAGGAAAAGTTGTTGTTGAACTATGAAATATTGACTGCTTAAGTGTTCATCAAGATTTCTGAATAGACTGTAATTTATTGATTGTTAATAGTGCAAAAATGTATATAAAAATTTAAAAATCTGTTTGTGCAATTTTATGTGTATTTTACATGACTTAAAACAAAGTGAAATTCTAGCTAAGTATTGTTAGAAAATTTCCCATTGTTTCAGAATTGCGAATTCATGTCTTACCATTTATTTCTGGTGGTTTGTATTCTTTCAATGCTCGCTCTAAGCGACTCAGCCCTATAAAAATGAAAAGAAAAAAGTATAAGGGAAGACACAGAAATGTACAGATGCACATACATAGATAGATAATGATTGAGGATATTTGTTTATTTCTCTCAACCCTTTTTTGTGCTGGAAAATTTTATTTTAAAATTGACTATCAAAATCATTGATTAATTTTCCCCTCACATTTTATGATCTTATTTAAATTAATAATACATGGACCAAATTAAATTATTTCAAATTTTATAAATAAAGGTTGATGTGTACAGTTACCGAGCAATATTTAATTCATTTATTAGACATACAGAGTTGTCAACAATGCAGCTTACTGTATTTTACTGAATAATTATGATTTACACACTAGTGCTTGAAAGGAATAATTATTTTAATTATGATGCATTATTAATTGATTTTTTTTTGTTGTTGTTCTTAGAAATGATTATGTTCTTTCTAATTTGCAACTGTTTTGGTCTTGATTAAGACAAATAAAATATTGAAAAAATCTTAAATGTAATGCTTATTAAAATACATGAAACACTTTTAGAAGCAGGTTAAAAATACAAAAATTGTTAAGTATAAATAATTCATATCATTTGTTAGAATTTTTTCTCTTTCTTTAAGTAAGAAATACAGGAAAAAATCACTAAAATAACTTTATTATTTTTACTAGCAAGTAATGAAAGAGAACTCAGTATTTTGTAAACTTTTCAAATTTTGCTTGTAAATGTTATCCATACATTAAAAAATAAATAAATAAATAAATAAATAAATATCTGTGATTATAAAATTTTAAACCTTTTTTTCCCACCACTTTTATAGCCCTACTTTTCTATATATTTATTCTATTTAAAATCCCTGTTTTTCCTGCTATTTTTTAGAAGAAATTCACTTTAAGCCTTGTTTTCACTTCATTGTAATAAATAATTATATTTTTTAAGTCCCTAATTCTATTAAGCTTCTATTAAATTTTTAGTCCCTAAGTCTATTAAGCTTCTAAAAGCCATCTAAAAGTCTTCCCTGTAAGCCATATGTTGATCTTTTTCAAAAAGATATAATGGTTTATTATTATTATTATTATTCATTAATTCTCATTGTGCTATTATAACTTCATGAACATTATGAAAACTAAATCTTCTGACGTGATTTTTTTTTAGAGTCATTGAAAACTTTATAAAAGTCAGTATATATTTATTTTTATATCTGAGCCTTTTCTGATGAAATGCTGAAATTTTGTCCATCACCTAAATAATGCATGGGATCATTTTACTAACTGGGAATTTTTCAATGACAGTGTCATATTAAATTAAAATTTGGTATTTATTTAGATTTAATTTTCCAAAAGATTTTCAATGGATACCACATAATTTTTCCTGTACTTTTTTTTTACAAAATTGTGTAATTTATTGTATGTCTACAAATCAACATTTAAGGAATAAAAGCCAAGGTCACAGTGTTTTTGGGACACGCTCATGGGCGCCCATAGGGGGGGGGGCAAGGTAGGGCACTTGCCCCCCCCCCTAGAGATTTAGGTTACTGTCTCATGATGTAAACAAATCGCAAAAACAGTACTAAATTTGTTAAAGTTTGAAATTTGCCCCCCCCCCCCCTAGAAAAATTCCTATGGGCGCCCATGGACACGCTGTGTAAGTGTATGTACTCACCTTCTTGCAAATGATGGGGACTTTGTGTAAAAACTATTCTAAACCATCCAGGCTGTGCACACAGGAACTCTTTTCCAGGGCATATATACAAACGAGCTTTTTCAATTAAGTAGTCGAAGAAATCTCTTTCATGTTCAAAGGACGATCCGCATAACTGTATCAAAAATTGAAAATTTATTATTTTGGAATTCTTAATTAAAAATGATGTGTAAGGTTTTTCTTAATATTCCACAGCATTGTAATATTTTTATAAGACAATAATATGAGAGCTATATTCTTTAAAAAATCAGGTCTTATGAAACAAGTTTTTCAATATACCTGTAAATATAACATAATAGAATTTTAGAACTTTTATTTTCTTTATTAGAGAAATTAGTATATATTTTTAAACAGGGTTCTTCTACTTAAATAATGATTTAAATGGCTTACTTTCTTAAACAAATATTACTGAATTAAATTGCAAAAAATTAAAAAGAAAATTAAGTTTTCCGTTTTTAATCCTGCACTTAAACTGAAAGAATATGTATAAATTTTAATAAACTCTATTTAAATGCAATAACAGAAAGGAGGGGGAATATATGTATTTAATACTTTCACTTGATGAGTGACCTACGTCTTCATTAATTTTTCTCGTTAAAGATTGTGAATGGTGGAGCAATTTTTGAAGAGAACACTGGCAGCTAAAATTTGCCTTCAACAGTTATGAATATAGAAAATCAAAATCTGTAGGCCCTCCCATATATATATAAACTGAGCAGTTCTTCAGTAAAATATATTGCTGTATATTCAGTGGTAGATTTAAATAATAATGCAAGAATAAAATATTTGTTGAGACGAAAAATTATCTTTTGCCCAATATCTGAGAAATAAAGTTACTTTTCCACTCTTGAATACATTATTTTATCAGTTAATTTCACACAATGTTTAAAAAATATATATATTTTTTTTTTCCAAATGGGCAGGCACTTGCTGATTAGGCATTGCCCACTACAAATGCCTGAAGGTATTGTGGCCATTTTATTATGGGGGCAGCCAGCATAAGCCCCTATGAAAGGAATGGACAAGTTAACATCCATGCTCAAGCCAGGATTCGAACCCAGACCCGAGGCATGATAGAATGGTTCTTTAGCCACTACACTACCTGGGTGGCACGTTTAAAATATAGGCACATGCGTTAATAAAATGTTGAAAGTCGCACAAGGTTTGCAATTTTTGATAATGGATCGATAAATTTGGTGCCAAAACGCGACAATTTATTATACATATATATTACAAGTACAATTATAATTCAGTGTTAGAATATTTGCCACATCCATCTCATTTAAGTATAATAAGAAAAAACAATGGGTACTATTTTAAATTATCACCCTGTATATATTATATAAACTTACTAGCTGAAGTACCCGTTCTTCGCACGGGAATGAATGGACTTTTCGATATTACGATTTGTTGTGATTACTATTTATTGTATATTTAGAGATATATCAAAATGGATATCACGTTATATTGTATTTGTTAATCATCAATACCGAATTTCAAGGCAATGATTTGTACGGTGCAGAAGGGGATGCGGATTAGCGCAATCTAGTGGCGAGTTTTAGTAAAACGGATACGGCGGAAATATTCTTCGCATTCAGATATCAATGTATACGAATTTTCATGATGATCGGCTGGACAGTCCTGAAGTTCATGTGTGGACGCAACATCGAGTGGCAAGTTATAGGAAAATGGATAGCGCCAAACTCTTCCCCGTGTTCAAATATCTATGTATACCTATTTTCATAGTGATCAGTTACCATCTAGTGGTCAGTTAACCATCTAGTGATTAATTAAAGTAATGATTTGCTACAGCGCCATCAAGTGGCGAGTTGTAGCAAAATGGATAATGCCAAAATATTCTCATTGTTCAAATAGCTATGTATACTGATTTTCATAGCGACCGTTTGAATGGTCAGGAATTTGGCCTGCTGCAGGGTCATCTAGTGGCCAGTTAAAACAGTAATGCATTGCAGTGCCATCTAATGGTGAGTAACATCAAAAGGAACACAGTTAGAATATATTCTTCGGGCTCAAATGTGTAAGTAAAAAAAATTTTATGCCGATCGGTCGAACGGTATAGAGGTTTATTCGTTGCAGTGCCATTCAGCCGCAAGTTACAGCAAAATGGATAGTGAAAAATATTCCCCGTTTTCTAATATCCGTGTGTACCAAATTTCATCGAAATCAGTTGGACGATATTCGCATAGCAAACGGCTAAACGGAATAGAATTCGACGTTCTGCTGCGTCATCTAGTGGCAAGTTAGAGGAAAACGGATAGCATAAAAATCTTCTCCATGATAAAAGACTTAGGTGAACCAAATTTCATGGTGACCGGTCAAACGGTGCTAGAGTTTTTCAACCTCATACACACATACCAACATTCATTTTTATCTATAACCAGTGTTATTATATATACCAGTCTCAAATAAAATCCAGTTTCAAATCTAAGTATCGCCAAAGGGCCAACATACACCATTTTGCAAATTTTTTTCAGGGAATCATTCGAAGCATTGACTTAGCAGCAATCAATATGGGAAATGGTTTGACCGCCAATAAGTAAAGCAGGCATTTATTTCAAAAGTGCAATTCCTTAAAGGCTGCATTTTTAAAATTATCAACGTATAACGTGTTTTATTCATCGTTACTCCGATGTACTAAATGCGAAGATTTCAATTTTCTGAAATTTGGCGGAATTCCCCAAACTTAAATCAATATACTCAATTGGCGAGAATTCTGAAGATAGATTGCTCGAAATCCCTTAATAACTGCATTATTTCTGCACGGATTATCAGAATTTAACACTGTATTCTAATAAAACCTATGCGCTTGTTTTCAAAAATCTATTTCCTTAAGCTCTCAGTAAATTGCGCCAAGCCGAAAACTGTGCAAACCGCTAGAACTCACTTTCTCAAAATCGGCATATTAGCCATTTTATTTTTCGCCAAACTAAAAAATTTTACATATTAGCCTCGGAAATCTTCATTTCTTATTGTTTTGCGTATAAAATATTTCATTCATGCTCTGATTTCCCATGCACACGATATTATAATTAAAAAAATAACCTTACGAATATAAACTAACAAAAAAAAAATCATTATTATTCTTTTATTTTTACTTTGAGAATTTAAAACATTTTATTCGGCAAAATCGCCACACATGGCAACCACGATCCTTATTTCACACTTTTTTCACTACAGGGGTTACAATTACGGAAAGCTTTTTGCGTGGAGAACATCAAAAATCTCTTAAATTCCAGGAACGGGTGGACTTTCAAAGTTTTAAAATGGACTACGATTTATTCTATATTATTTTACATATCTGTGCTAAATTTCAGGCCGATAGGTCCATTTTTGTGGATTTGTATACGAATCAAATCCACAAACAGAATTTCATTTTTATTTATAAGATTAGTACTGAAATTTTCAAAATATTTGGTTTCTGGGTTTTTTATGCTTGTTTTGACTGTTTGACCATAGTCATTTGTTGTCAAAAATAAATTTTCACAAATGAGTGGAAAATCACAGCCTCATACTGCATATCCTGGCAAGAACTCCTTATGGAAAATCCACTACTATATAAACAGATATGATACTGTTCCCAATCACTTAAAGGCTACCCAACCATGAAATATTTAACCCCTTTGCCTGTGACCAGGAGCGGCCTGAAACGGTAAGCATCACATCGCATCGGGTTGCCATTTTCGAAGGGGCGTCATTCATTTCTAACTCAACTGAGAGCACATATAGGCAACATATGGCCCGCCCCGGCTTTTGATTCGGCCCGTGGATCATACCAGAATCCCATATAAATCGCAATTATATGGCCCCCGACTTCGCTAACACCCTAAAGTTATTTATTTAAAGTTTATAGTTAATTATATATGGCCGCAACTTTCCAAAGGTTGCCCATACCTGATCTAAAGCATAAAAGGGGCGGGGCACCTTTTTTACATTTGCAGGCGGGCACCTTGTACCCTAGGGCTGCTCCTGCTTGTGACTCCCGAACTTAGTTCGGGCAATGCAAATGCGTTAATATTGGAATGCATAACCTGAGTTAATTAACAAAATTAAGTAATTTTTTTCTCCCCCTTTTTTTTTTACATTTATCTCAAATAAATTTCACAGGCAAGGTGTTAACAACCAAGTTTATTTTTTTATCATATGGATTTTTTTTTTAATTATTATTATTATAGCAAAATTGTATAAATCATAATTCATTTAGTTAATAATTTATAGCATTTCGCTTTAAACTTTCAATTATATAATTTATTTCTAATTTTGCAATGTTTAGATATTTTAAGTGTCATATCTAGTCAAATATGACTTTCACATTAAAGAACAAATCAAAATTAATAGAATAATAATTTGTCATTTGATTTGTGAATGAGAATTTAAAGGACAACATATAAATTGCATTAAAATCTATCCAAAACACGTGCAGCAAATTTTTAAAAACAATGGGAAGTTTAAATATGGGTAACAAACTTACAATTTTATTAATTAAAAATACACATAATTAGTCAGTCCGATACTTATGAAGTAACCTAATTAAATAGCTAGAAACCGTATTAACTTGTAAAACTTATCCTTCTTAAGAAGTTCCACCCTATTCAGATTTTTAATAATTAAGGATTATACTTGCAAATGAACATTAGAGCATAGACAGACCGACAAAGGGAAGGCCAATCAAGACACTGTAAAATGTTAATAAGAAGTGAGAAAATAACACTTATCTTACATGCCGCAAGTCTATCCACAAGAAGAAACCTGCATTAGTATCACGAACTTTCACTCCAATCTTTTTCATGTAATCCACACAAAATTTGAATTTTTCTGCTAACCGCTGCTGGTTTGTACTTATGTAGTTTCTGCACCAGTCTACATAAAAAAAAAAGAACACGAAAAAATACTTTAAAGCAACTGGGCAGCTCCTGTAAACTGCTTATTCTTATTGGATGCTCTTTGGAAAAGTGTAGAGCGATTATTCATGAAAGTTCTCAGTCTCCCTAACATTCCTGTACAACCTCCAAATATCTTGATTACAGGCTTAATTAAAGAAAAATGGATTAAGCTCAACCCACCCCCACCACCATGGTAGGGTGGATGCAATAATCGCCTCTTGGCTGTCTGGCATTGGACTCGTAACCGAAATAAGGTTGAGGGTTCGATCCCGACGTACCACTAAAGACCACTGTGTACATGCAGTGTATGTGCACGTTAAATCCGTGGTTCCGAAAGTCCTCTCGGCGCTCGCCACCAGTTTCCGAGGGGTGCCAATATTCAGAGGTCCCCCACCTTCTGATGAGGATCCAAATTGTGGCCGGTAACTACGGGAAGAACGTATGTAGCTCTAAGCGACACATTCAGTGATGCGAGCTGTCCTCTCCTGGCAAACAAACAAACAAGCCCTCTGAAGCTTGAGCAGTTCAACATCAATATAGAACAAAAACTGGATAGACTGCCCAACGCTGAAAAAATGCAGCAGTTGCCATCGATCCATTTAACTATCAACAACATGGCGGCATAGCTGGTGGCGACTTGTGTCAGAAAGCTTCTTTGTGGACAGGGACCGATTAACCTCTGAAGTGAAGGGAAGCTCAGTCTTATTTTGCCCCCCCCCCCCCCCCCGCATCCCCTTTTTGTTTGGGAAAAGTAAAGTTTTAATGATTTTTTTTCATAAAAATATTTTATTCGTAAAAAAGAAATTTCATTGATGCAATTATTTCTAATGATTTCCTTTGATAAAAGCATTTTATTCATTAATCTGAAATTTTCCTTTGATAAAAATATTTTAATCATTAATCTTCATAATAGTTTAGTCCATTGTAACGAGATTTTACATTATTTTTGAAATTACTTTAAACATTAACAAATAACTAAAAACATTACCTTACTGGAACATTAAACGTTATTAATTTAGTCCTATTTTGTCCTACATTGCTTTAGAGTAACATTTTGCTTTATTGTAAATTTTGTTTAGGTCAAATAAGCATAAGTTTAAAAAAAAAAAAAAAAAAAAGAAAGAAAACAACTCTGTATCTGCCATCGCATTACATCATGTTAGCTCAAAGGGCAGTATTATTTTTAAGCGGTTATTTCCAGCTGTACGGAATCTCAAAAATTACAAAATTAGCTCGTTGCTTATTTTTATTTTCTTCTTGGCTTCTTAAAATCTGAATTGTATTAAATTTTCAATTCGTGAAGCAAGTCTCCCTTTCAAGGTGACCGAAAAGTAGACCTCAAGACGACCGCTGTCTTAAAACATTGATACCAATATTGAAAAATGAATCGTGACAGAGGCAGTGACCAATATACTGGAAGACATGATTTTTAAAACATGAATAAAAATTAGTCTTTCAGAAGCAATGTGAGTATTGTTCCTATACAACCCTCCTCTTCAATGATACGTGTGCTACACCAGTGTTTCCCAACCACTGATCCGCAAACCGGTGCTAGTCCAGGATACATTACTGCCGGTCCACGTATATGAAATTTGTTAAAAAATAATCAGCAGAATATGTCATTCTAACTAAAAGTTATACTTGTAGAACATTGTAGTACATTATTTATATACGTAATTATTATTTTTAACTGACACTATTCAGCGAAATGCATTTCCTATTTTTGCTGGTCCGCAGATGTAAAAAGGTTGGGAAATGCTGTATTACATTATACTGTCTCCAAACTTTGAAGTTTACCAAGTGGAGCAACAGTGACCTTCAGATAGAAATTTGCCCCACCAATGGCCGAGCGCATAGCGCTCTGAACTGGGAGACGTAAGGTGTCTGGCTCAGAACCAGGTCGCGTTCGCTGAACTAACCGTTCGGAGTTTTCCGTGGTTTCCTCCGAAACTTAGAGTAAAGGCAGGTTAAAACCCCGTAGAAAGTACCCTAAGGAGGGCACACCACCCTTCGGCTTAGATCCCACGTGTAGATGATTGGTCGTAATCCCTCAACCAACTAACCAGATGGAAATTTGAAATCATAGTGTTTGTGAATCTAAACTCCTCACATTCCGCTTTCATTTTTGTGCAACAATAAATGAAGGAGTCTTGCACCTCTAGAAAAACATAAAATCTGATTGATTCCACTCTATTGTTTAGCAATAGCGCAATGACAAGCCCTTAGGTCACTGGCATATTCCGATAATAGCTCATCCAGCGAGATAAAATTTTCCAAATGAATCCTTTTTACAATGTAATCTGAAAGTTTAAGAAAAAGTTCTGTATATATACACTCATGTCCATAAATTAAGGATAATTCAGAATCACACAGAAATTGATCTCTAAAATAAAAATTTCACCTGTGGAATGATCACACACATCTTGAAGAAGAATATGCAAATTACAGGAAACCACCAGATGGCGTGGATGGTACGTCGCAATGACGAGACTGTAAGAGAGGGGTATATAAGGAATGGTGGCAAAGAAGTAAAATTGTTCACAAGCGCTGTGAAAGCCTTTCAGTGCAAAAACCGCATAGTTATGGCACAAAGGAGGCATTTGGATGATGTTTTACGTGGCAGAATTATCGGACGACTGGAATGTGGACGTACCCAGCTGGAAGTATCCGAGGAACTTGGAATCGCCCAGAGTGTCATCTCCAGGCTTTGGCAACGATTCCAAGACGATGGTAATGTGAGTAGACGTTACAGCACAGGTCGCCCCCGAGTTACAATGCCGAATGAGGACCGCTATTTGGCAGTTACTGCCAAAAGAAACAGACGGAGTACAGCATCAGACCTGTCTCGTCAGCTCTCTTCAGCTACCGGTACGACAGTTTCAAGGCAGACTGTGTACAGACGCTTAGGGCACATTGGTCTATATGCTCGTAGGCCTGTCAGATGTGTTCCACTTACCGCAACTCACTGTCGCCTGCGATTAACCTGGAGTAGAGAGCATGCATTGTGGACACCTCAACAGTG
Source organism: Cheiracanthium punctorium (assembly GCA_038373885.1). Lineage (NCBI taxonomy): Eukaryota > Metazoa > Arthropoda > Arachnida > Araneae > Cheiracanthiidae > Cheiracanthium > Cheiracanthium punctorium. The sequence continues at coordinate 272,055 of JAWZYV010011930.1, read as the reverse complement.
GTCTTGTGTGATGTTTTCCGACGAGTCCAGGTTTAGTTTGGAGTCTGATTCTCGCCGGACATTCATCTGGAGAGCGCCAGGTACCCGTTACCACCAAGAGAACACCATTGAAAGACACCGTTACGGTGGTGCAGGATGGCTCGTTTGGGGAGGAATTATTCTTGGTTCCAGAACTGACCTGCATGTTCAGAGTGTAACGATGACAGGCCACATCTATCGGGATGTCATTCTGGAACAACATGTACGTTTGTTTCGGGACGCCATGGGTGCTGAATTTGTGTTTATGGATGACAACGCCCGTCCTCACCGTGCAAACATTGTAGACGAATGCCTTCAATCGGAGGATATCACCCGTATGCATTGGCCAGCATACTCACCGGACTTGAATCCAATAGAGCATGTGTGGGATATGCTTGGCCGACGAATTGCAGCCCGTCAACCCCCTCTCACCTGTCTACCGGAACTTCGGAGTGCATTGCTTGATGAGTGGTGTAATATTCCCCAAGATCAGATTGATCATTTGATACTCAGCATGCCTAGGCGTTGTCAGGCCTGTATTGCATCGTCCGGGAGACATACTCCGTATTAACCATCCTACTAACCATGTTATACTGTTTTTTGTAAATAGGTACTTTTTTGAAATTTGGTCAAGGGAGTAAAACTTGCAATTTTTATTAATTATGTCAAACATATAGCATCTTTTTTGCTCTTTACTTTTTGTTTAATAAATGGACTTTACAAATAAGTCAAATTTGTTTTGCTTCTTTCTCTTTTTTTGCCTGAACTTCATTATCCTTAATTTATGGACATGAGTGTAATTTGGAGAGAACCTTAGAAGTGGCAGTTGAATTTCATCTCTGAAATTAAAGAACGATCTCAAGAAAATATTTAAAGCTAACTTTCTCTAAACGCAATTAAATATTGGTGACAAAATTTACACACCTAAATCTTCCAAGAATCTAGCTGTGATTTCCATGACGGGAAATGGTATGGTATGAAAGAATGAAAGTTGGATCAAACATCTTTGCAGTTGCTCGCATTTTGTGTGGATAGCCCCGACTCTCAATCCAGCCATTCCAAAATCCTAAAAATTAATTAAAACATTTTAAAATTTTTTCGAATGTCAGTCCGATGTCTAAAGGTTAAGTCTAATGCACGTTCAAGATAACTTCATGAAAATAATAATTTTTCATTCATTTATTATTATTATTTTACCACTACTTGCGTTTTGAATTTTTCAAGCAACAAGTGTGCAATATTGGCAGTGCCGGATTTAGAGGTGTGGAGGCCCTTGGGCAACAAAGGAGTGGTGGCCCTTAATTATTTCTCAAACAATTAACCATTTTTTCGACGACCAGTGTGCCATTTCTTGAGTATATAATAGTCTGATGATATACTTTGTGATTGTTTCTCTTAAATATACTCATGATTTATCGGATCAAAGATTAATACAAGAATTCGAAACGCGTTCTGGAATGTTCAAAACGAAAAATCTGGGGAAAATGAGAGAATTTGTCTTCCATTGTCAGAATTTCATTAAAATGAAAATTATTTTGCACATCATTCGGTATTTGTTAGGAAATTTTACGTAAAAATGTCTATTGTGGGGACCCCTATCTTGTGGAGGCCCTGGGGCTGCAGCCCCGGTTACCCTCCCCTAAATCCGGCCCTGAATATTGGGCTGTACAAATGTATTAGGAATGAATCTTAATTTGAATTCAAGATCTATTTTTAACCAGATTAAGTAAAGGAAAAAAATAGAGGAGATTATCAATTGCTGAAATCTTCTATTAAACGAAATAAGGCACTGTGTTAGATAAGTATGAAATTGTACAAGAAAAGGAGCACTGTCAAAAAGATCTGCCACAATTTTTGCATTTTAGCAGCTACAACCAACAAATACTAAAATACTATCACAGTGAAAAGAAAGGATAGTACTAGCCCACGAGTATCCAGTCAGTGCTAGTAAAACTATTTGATTTCACTACAGGCTCCTAATCTTTGGATCAAAAGATTTTTGGGGAATATACCTGCAAAATTTTACCATCCATTATAATTCATGGCCATACACTCGATAAACAAGTCTTCTGGTGAATTTATTATTTAAATTTGTCTATAGTTATTTCAATTAGTTTCCAACAGATAGAAATCCGCGTATAACGAGGAAATATGTCAGTATGCATATCATATAAAAATATTTTATTGGTGAAATCAGTTAAATTTTTGATAAAGGCACCAAAGATGTGTTTATGACTTTAAATTAAAACTTAAGATTCTACTAATATTTCAGAAAGTTAAACGAACATTTTATTTATCGGAATAAACATGTGTGAAACGACTGTGGTTTTCATTCTTTATTTTAGAGAGCCTCTTGAAATCATATTAATTTAACCTCTTAAAATATTAAACAATTGTTAACACTTTAAGAATGTTAAATCAATATTCATACAAGTAAAAAAAAATCTTTTGACTAAATCATTAACGCCAAACCAAAAGCATTTAAAATACAGTTATTGAATTTTTGGAGATTTTTTTTTTTTTTTGTCCTTTTGCTTTAAAGGTAGGTTTTCATTTGCATGAAAGCTGACAGGAGCTCAGCTCCTGTACCTCTCTTTTCTCGGTGAATGTTTTGCATTAAATTTAAAATTTTAATAGGTTTAATAATGGTTTTTATTGATACCAATTTATTACATTGGATACAATTACTGTAGTAAGCAAAATTTTACTTGGTTTCACAATAAATTAGGTAATTAATGTTGTAATTGACAGTGCAACAAAATAAGAGCACCTGCACTTAGGTTAGAAACTAAGCCCTTGTAAAAGGCATTACTTAAACATATAGAAAGGTAGTTTTCAATTCACAATTCAATAAATGTGGGGGGGGGGCAAGTATTCGCAAAAATTCTTGTTTTAAAGTGTATGGAACGAGCTTGACTACCTACAAATCAATTTCGGGAGATTTTAAACCGCCCTCCTTCCAAGAAGGATAAGGGGCATAAAAGTGTCTCTCTTGTATCTTTCATACCAGAAGAAAACAGGTATCAATGAAAGTTTTGCTTTATGATATAGCAAACACGAAATCGCATTTAGAATTTTTTGAAATTCACTTCACAAAGAGTAGAAATGGCTCTTGCGTATTTTTCATATTTCTCTTTGTTCCCCAAATAAAATATTTTGTTTGTGAATCACGTAAGAAAGAGTTAAAGGATATAAGATAAACTTTGGTTGCATGATAGATGGTAAATGACTTTATATATTTATAATGTCTTCAAATTTTAGACTAATTTTAAAAGTTTTTGAAAAACTCCTCAATTTTGATCGAGTTAAATTGTTACGTAGTTTATCAATTTTTGACAATATATCCTATAATTTGGCTAAAAACAGCATTATTGTACATTGGTGAATAAAAATTGAACTGCCAACGAAATGTGACCCAATGGAATTGTTCAGTTGTAACAAAAAGCAAATTTTGAAAATTTTACTCATGGGACGTTATATGTAGGATAAAGCTAATTAAAGTAGGTATTTCCGCAAGTTCTCGACCTTGCCTCATTTCCAAATACTATTACACAAGCAAATTTTGGGTTTTAGAATTTTTGAGACTGTACAATTGGGTTTTAGAATTTTGGGTCCCCAATTTGTAGAGTTAAGATCGATATCAACACATTAAATATATATATATATATATATCTCTACTAGAGCTCTCTCTCATTTGTGATAACTTAAAATCTCTACCATATTCTTCAGTTTTTAAGCGTGAGCATTAAATTTAGTTCCCTTTTGTTTTATATGAAATGTCTCATAAAATTTTGAGCTTTTTTTTTTGAAAAAAATAAATAAATAAAAATAAATAGCACAATTATTCTAGTACGATGAACGGGCCACCAGCTAGTTATCAGTACATTGATCCATATAGGATGAACATACAATACCTTACTCAATCCGTACAGAACATGAGTTCTTTCAGGATCAGGAACATCAGAAAATTTAAGAATGCTGTGGAACTTCGGATTGTTTGAAAACACAGACAAGGCATAAACTTCATCAACAACCACGTGGAGCGAATTCCTAAAAGATACATCATGTGTTCTTTTATCACAAGGGAGACTCAAATTAAAATGAAAACAAATATACAATACTTTTTACTAGGTCAAAGCCCGCTATGGAAGTTGTTACAACGCGCGCTAGAAAAAACATTTGACGAAAATATGTCTACACTCAATATATGTAATCTTCGTTCATCTAAAAAAAAAATAACTGCATATTCAATTTTTATTATAAACTCGAATCGAATTTCATGCTCTTCTGGAAACGTGCTGAAACTTTTCGCATTAGAACGATTTCGGTTTGTGTAAACAAACCCTCTTATATCAATGCTTCATGTAGACAATATCCTTTTAATAAAAATAAAAAATTTTATCTGGAAAACTATTTTAAACGAATTGGGATTGCAATTTTCCCTTCAAAGCCTGATAACCGTGATTTTAGTTATGACGTCAACGTTTGAGACAGTTTTCTTAAAGGCTTTCCGTTGAGGATTCGATAAAATTCAAACTGTGTAAAACTTGTGAAATGTCCCACTAACTTTGTTTTGCTTCTGGTGTCTACGTTTTGCCGCTATTGAAGTGCAGTACAAGAGTCTTCTGTTTCAGCTGAAGAGGTGAATTATCATTTTCAAAATATTTTAGACACCGTATTTTTACAAGTCTCATACAAAAAATAAAACAGTCTCGTTTGAAAATGTCAAAAATCACTTATCAAAAACAAAACTCACGCTTTGCAGAAAGCCATGATGTCCATCAATAGTTTCGGAGAATATATGTCACCCAAAGGATTGTTCGGATTAATTAAGAAGATTCCACGAACCACACAATTCTGCACAATAAGAGAATATTGTCACACGAAATAAAAATATTTCATGAAATTAAACTAAATTTAAGAGGCGTGTAAGAATTTTTATAATAAAATTGCATTTTGGTCAATCAACTACTAACTGAATCAACAAATATCGACTAGCCGTCCATGACGGGTTGATATGTCTTGCAAACCTTCGAAAAGTGTGAATTTTCGTTTGCATAGTCGGTCAGTGGTATAGTTTTAAGTTAACTGACCACGGTCTATCATAGAAAATTTCATTCAATTCATTTTAACGGTTTTTACGTGATGCGCGCGCAAAAATTTACACATTGTCAATATATTTTTTCAAATTCTATTAGAAATTTTGAAAAAATTCGATGTCTATAGTTTTTGTTGAATGACCACCTATCATGTACCAATTTTTTTTTCGTTTGCTTCAATCATATTTACGTGGATCCACTGAAAAAATAAATAAAAAACCGTCACGGAGAGAGCAACAGAATGATTGGGAGAGGTTAATGAACAGGACAGACAGACATACTCTCTTTTTTTTTTACGGTTTGGGTTGTCAGGTGCTTAAAACACACATAAACAGCAAAATTCTTTAAGTCCAAATAATGTCTTGTCTTGTATTATTTACATAGACTAGGGGCCAAGGCCCCCCTAGACTCGCTACGCTTTCGCATGAGGCATTTGCAATATGCCTCATACGAAATTTACCTCATACGAATCTGGAAATTTGCCTCATACGAATTTTCACCCCTAATAAGGCTTATTCGTAAAAAAAGCATAATTAAAACAAACAAAACCCAAAGGTTAGATCAGATACAATGTTACCGAGCTACACACTGCTTGGTTCTTGCATGTTGATTAGAACATAAAAATTTAAACTTCGCACTATTTTTAATTATGTGAAACCCATGAAACACCTTGCGTATTAGTCAATTATGGCGAATTTTCATAATTTGGCGACTTGCGTATACGTATAGTTAATAATAGCTCTAAGAAAACAGTACTTCATACGTTTTCTTTGTTGAAAACTACGGAACAGCTAGGATAGCTTTCCACCAATGGCGACTTTTCATTATTTAACGATTTACACCTGCGCACAATCTATAATTACTGCTCATTTAAAGTTCCCGGAAAACCGTTATCCATATTTTTATATACATAATCCTTTGCAGATTGTGGCGTATTTAGCACCACAAATTATATCATCTCGCCGCGCTGGCAAATATCCAAAGTGTACTATAACTGCTATAATGGCATAGTTAGCGCAAACAAATATTTCTACTGGTAGCAAATAATCCAGCTGGACCGAACCGGATTTAAAATAATCTGCATTTTAATTATTTTTCATTTACAAGATATTGGGTTCTAACATTTTTGAACTCGCGGTTTAGATTCACCCTGCTTGGAAAGATGCCATTATGCGAGATCGTACCTAATGCCAAGATGGCGCTTTTAAAATCAGTTAGCATTAGTTATTCTGCTTTGGAAAAACGAATAGTCGCTCATTCTAAATTCCTGTTGTCTAAGCGAACTTTCTATTTGAAGATTGTCAACTTTGTGTAACACACTTTGAGTTATTTATTTCATATACTTTTTAATTTGGCGTAAAATGGGTGTCATTCTACTTCATGTTTGTCAATTTCGCGCGATTCGACGTCCTTGGAATTGCTTTGTTGCAAAGGAATGAATGATTTTTTGCCAAATCTGGAAATCATTATGTTTTATTTTTTCAGTTTTTTATTAATATCTTCTAAAATAATTCGATTTTCGAAATTTAAGTCAGCGTATCAGGTTCCTTTTCCGAATCCGCGGACATGTTTCTTGAAATTCAAATCCCCACGGTTTAGGAGAAGATAGCCAAACAAGATCTTGACAGCGGCCGTTAATTTTTTTTAGAATCGAGCGATATATCTAGCAACTAGCAACTTAGGCAAATATTAATGCTAAAACTTTGTGAATTGGCAATCAACAACTTGAACAGCTGTGCAAAAGCATCGGCTGTTGAAGAGCCCTCCAGCAGAAACTTTTTTTCTTTTTAATATAAGCTGTGAAAAAAATTACGATTATTTACGAGGAAAAAAGGCAGAAACTTTCGTTTACAGCAGTTATTGAATTCACCACAGACAAATAAAGTAGATTACCAGGTAGTGACTCCAGGAATTTTATTTCAAGCAGAAAAATATCAACCTAATTTTTATGTCTCAAGCTGACATTCCTGAATACTAACTATAAGAATTTTTTGAATTTTTGAGACCATCGATATAGACGAACAACTGGATAGACTGCCCAGTGCTGAAAAAGGTGCAGCCGTTGAAATCGCTTGATTTAACTACCGGAAACATTGAATCGCCATTAGCTGATAGTTAAATCAAGTGGTGGCAACGGCTGTACTAATTCCTTGTTGTGTCCATGAAGCAGTCTATTCAGTTGTTCCATTTTATTAATGGATGAGGCAGAAAAGCAAAAAGGCAATCTATTTATAACTTAGGGATTTTAACATTTTGAAAAACTGAACTCCATTTAATTGCAGGGGGAAGGAACTGTGTGCTAGGGTAAAAGATTATTCTTGGTGATATTGTTTTTCCGTAAATTTTTTATTGTTAGTGGATTGATATTACGCATAAAGACTTTAAGAAAGCGTGCTTCATTTTTATTTTTAAAATTTGTTACGATGATAACATGATTTTTAGGTGGATGACTACAGCCGGAATTTCCAGATTCGTAAATTCCCGTCGGCAATATGTGATATTGTAGATCATAGAAAAGTCACTCTCTCTGAAGAGTCACACATTTAATATACCATTCTACTTACTACTTCACATACTGAAAAGGGTACAGGCCCGGACTGGGAGGGAGGAGCCCGCCCGTCTCAAGAGAAGGGGGGGGGGGTTATTGTGCAACCGATAAATAATAGGATGTGTTAACTTTCGGGGTATAGGCAGGGTGCGAATTGACGGGGGGGGGTGTCGGGGATTGTCCCTGGCTGCAGAACGTAATATCCCTGGCTAGGGAAATATTAATTGATCCCTGCCAGGGATACTATTTATCCCCTGCTGGAGAAATGTTAAAATTAGTCTCTGTCCTTACAAATTCAACATTACCTAACAATTTTAAGTATTGAGAATAGAAATTCTTTTGTTTACTAGACAAAGGAGCAAGTTACAAACATCCTTTTAAATAGATATATACAAGCCTGATGCCACTTCTCATTCTGCAACTGGGGTCAGGTTTCAAATTAAGACTGCGAAATGAACGAACAAGCGCTGCTTCGCCGCGAGCCGAATTTGAGGGTAGACGTAGAATCGATATAGGCAGGAATATATGTGCATAGGAAATCGGAGGTCGACTTTTGTTTAAATTTAAGCCCCTTCCCAGATATGTTGGCAACTGCATTGTCATGTAATACTTAATTTACACTCATGTCCATAAATTAAGGATAATTCAGAATCACACAGAAATTGATCTCTACAATAAAAATTTCACCTGTGGAATGATCACACACATCTTGAAGAAGAATATGCAAATTACAGGAAACCACCAGATGGCGTGGATGGTACGTCACAATGACGAGAGTGTAAGAGAGGGGTATATAAGGAATGGTGGCAAAGAAGTAAAATTGTTCACAAGCGCTGTGAAAGCCTTTCAGCGCAAAAACCGCATAGTTATGGCACAAAGGAGGCATTTGGATGATGTTTTACGTGGCAGAATTATCGGACGACTGGAATGTGGACGTACCCAGCTGGAAGTATCCGAGGAACTTGGAATCGCCCAGAGTGTCATCTCCAGGCTTTGGCAACGATTCCAAGATGATGGTAATGTGAGTAGACGTTACAGCACAGGTCGCCCCCGAGTTACAACGCCGAATGAGGACCGCTATTTGGCAGTTACTGCCAAAAGAAACAGATGGAATACAGCATCAGACCTGTCTCGTCGGCTCTCTTCAGCTACCGGTACGACAGTTTCAAGGCAGACCGTGTACAGACGCTTAGGGCACATTGGTCTATATGCTCGTAGACCTGTCAGATGTGTTCCACTTACCGCAACTCACTGTCGCCTGCGATTAACCTGGAGTAGAGAGCATGCATTGTGGACACCGCAACAGTGGTCTTGTGTGATGTTTTCCGACGAGTCCAGGTTTAGTTTGGAGTCTGATTCTCGCCGGACATTCATCTGGAGAGCGCCAGGTACCCGTTACCACCAAGAGAACACCATTGAAAGACATCGTTACGGTGGTGCAGGATGGCTCGTTTGGGGAGGAATTATTCTTGGTTCCAGAACTGACCTGCATGTTCAGAGTGTAACGATGACAGGCCACATCTATCGGGATGTCATTCTGGAACAACATGTACGTTTGTTTCGGGGCGCCATGGGTGCTGAATTTGTGTTTACGATGACAACGCCCGTCCTCACCGTGCAAACATTGTAGACGAATGCCTTCAATCGGAGGATATCACCCGTATGCATTGGCCAGCATACTCACCGGACTTGAATCCAATAGAGCATATGTGGGATATGCTTGGCCGACGAATTGCAGCCCGTCAACCCCCTCCCACCTGTCTACCGGAACTTCGAAGTGCATTACTTGATGAGTGGTGTAATATTCCCCAAGATCAGATTGATCATTTGATACTCAGCATGCCTAGGCGTTGTCAGGCCTGTATTGCATCGTGCGGTAGACATACTCCGTATTACCCATTCTACTAACCATGTTATACTGTTTTTTGTAAATAGGTTCTTTTTTGAAATTTGGTCAAGGGAGTAAAACTTGCAATTTTTATTAATTATGTCAAACATATAGCATATTTTTTGCTCTTTACTTTTTGTTTAATAAATAGACTTTACAAATAAGTCAAATTTGTTTTGCTTCTTTCTCTTTCTTTGACTGAACTTCATTATCCTTAATTTATGGACATGAGTGTATTATATTAGTGGAGTATTTTTCGCCTTCCCTCTATTTTTTTTTCTTTTCAAATGTCCCCTCCTGGAGAATGTTTTCTTTCAAATGTCCCTCCCTGGAGAAAATGTTCAATTCGTACCTTGGGTATAGGGGAGGTATAGTGTTATTATTAATTAATTATGATTGATAATTAATGCATTAATAAAATATTGATCTATTAATTAATATGCGTCATTTATATTAATTAATCCCTTGTTCATTCGGGAACCCTCACTCAAAAATGTTTGAGAACTACATTTAAAATGAATTGTTTTGAAGCCTTCTGGGGCGTAATTGCAGCCGCAAAAATTTTTTTATGTGTCAAACTTCATTCAAGTGCTATCAGTATAGCACTTTTTAAAAATTCTCTTTCTTTTTTCTGTTTGGGGGCCCGTGCTCAGCAGGGAGGGCGGGGGCCCACCCGTCTGCAGACAGTCGGACACACTGGCCAGGCCGGGCCTGAAAGGGTAATTCTTACACGTCGTTTCAAATAATTGCATCACGAGGGAATCATAAGGTAACATCGCAATGAAGTTACAAGCAGATAGTTATATTGTGACCGGTCCGGGACATTTCATCGACACCCTTTACACCGACAAGACATTTCAACGACGTGGATTTTTCACCGATTGGACATTTCACCGACATAGACTTTTCACCGACTGGATATTTTACCGACACGGATTTTGCTCCGACTGGACATTTCACCGACACGAATTTTTCACCGACATGGATACTGTCTCCTGAAATTGTTGATATCATAACAGTGGCGGATCCATGGGGCTCGAGCCCCCTCCCCTAGAGTGAGACGGTGTCGGCCAAATGTCCTGTCACCAATTTGTGTTTTCTTGGAGTTTCAAAACTTTATTAAATTTTTCCCGTATAAGGAACTTTTCTGTTTCATACAACTAAAATCCCCAATTGATGTTTTTCCGAAAGTTTAAAAGCATATAATCAACTTCCCATTTTTACATGTTTGACTTTGAAAACTTCATGTCAGTGAAATGTCCTGTCGGTGAAAAATCCGTGTCGTTGAAATGTCCACTCGGTGAAAAATTCATGTCGATGAAATGTCCACTCGCTGCAAAATCCGTGTCGGTGAATTGTCCAGTCGGTGAAAAGTCCCTGTCGGTGAAATGTCCAGTCGGTGAAAAATCCATGTCGGTGAAATGTCCTGTCGGTGTAGCTGTTGTCGGTGAATTGTCCAAAACCCTATTGTGACACTTAGTTACCGTCTTCACTCGGTCACATTGGCCAATGCTAGTGAGGCGCAGTAGCAGAAAAGTTTCCTAAAATGTTTTTTTGTTTTTTTTGTTTTTTTTTCCCAATGGCGGGCCTCTTCCCCTGGAGGTATTGGCCACTACTAAGGACGGAGTTGATGATCTCTTTATTAAGGGGGCACCTAGTAGGTGGACCAACATCGCCCCCAACGAAGGGACGCACACAATGACAGCCACGCCTAGTCGGCCCAGACAGCACAGCAAATTTGCATCAAACTTGCAGTAAGCTTGATTTATCAAGTCAATAAACTTGAATTAAGTTTGAAAATTTCAAGCGTGTAAGCTTAATGCAAGCTTGAATCAAGTGTTCAAGTTTACACTTGCCCAACTTGCATTAAGCTTGACATAGCAAGCTTGAATCAAGCTTGACATAGCAAGCTTAATACAAACTTAAGAAATTTTCAAAAAAAAAAAAAATCCTTAATACATGGGGCGTCGGTCGGCGTACTCCCCCACTTCGGGGGGAGTACGCCCCACTTCATTTTATTTTTCCACGCATTTTTCCCTCTACTCTGAAACCTCAAGTAATTTGAATCTGGTTCCGTCTACCGTCCGCGGTTGGGATCGATCTCGGGACCTAAGGTGTGGGAAGCCAGCGTCTTAACCACCATGCCAATCTCACTCGCGATGATAAGACTAAAGTTTGAAGTGACTGTTATGGTTGTCACGCCGTTTTTGGCGAGATTGATCAGTATTGTACGTCTTTTATTTTTCCATGGGATGAATCAAAATTTGAAATAATCTTATGTGCGATTTATAGACTCTACTAATAGGAAAATAAGCATAATATAAACTTAAAAGCAGTACACGTTTTAAAACTTTCACTCATGTTGGGCAATACTGGCCAAAACCGAGACAAACGACTGATTTTGAAATCAATTTTGTAGTATATTTGTATTTTATTTTGAAGAATTTCAATATTTGGAAATATAGAATATTTTTTTTTTTTTTAATTCTATGATCAAGTACATTTATGACGGATGATAAATTATTTGTTATGTGGATGTGGCCTTCCAAATCAAGCAGTAATCAAGTTGTATTCAAGCTTGACAGTTCAAATGAAAAAAGTTCAACAGAATCGGCGGGAAAATATTTGTTGACTCAATTTTTTTTTTTGTAATCTCCAAGCATTGCTAAAAGCTTAAAATGAATTGAACTGTCAAGATTGTATTAATACACCTAATTCAAAGAAATGTCAAGCTTGATTTTAGCTTATGTGCTGCCTGGTGGGGGGAGGGGTCGAATCCCGACCGCCGGGAGCTGAACCCAAAACCGTAGTACGGTACTTTACCCACCATACATTTCCTAAAATGTAGTAAAATTTAAAATTCTTTAGACAACAACAACAAAAACAAAAGAAAGCGACTGAGTGCTGAAAAATATTTGATTTACATCAGTCTATTCTATGCCAGGAGTATCAACACTATATGCCACCAAAAGCACTATTTACTTGCAGGCACTGATGTAGAGATAAATGGGCTTCTGAGATTAGAAATCCCCAAATATAGGACTAAGCCTTTCTAATAATCTACCCGGTTACGTCAGTTTGAGAAGCTTGCGGCACACAACTATAATTTTACATAAATACTCACACTTCCTAAAGCATTTTCGTAAGCAGCGGTGATTTTATCCAGTGTCAAAGCCGGGAACTCTTCCTTTTCATTCTGAAAACATTAAAAAAAAAAAAAAAATTGTAGCATCTAAGCAAGGAAAAAGAACCGATTTACCGCAGATAATTAGACTGTTAACAACAATAATGATCAATAAAAGCTGGTGTAAGAATTTAAAATTATTAAAGCTTTGTTAAAAAAAAAAAAAAAAAAAAAAACAGGTATAGTCAGCAAAATATTAGGTTGTAACGAAAGTTTTCCGCCACTGCAAGTATTGCCTGCACAAGCAGTTCGCGTTGGTGTCTTTGCCAATATTTTGCCAAACGAGTTTTGTTATTTGAAAGAAAAAGACTTGTTTTAGAGCACTGTGTTGTGAAATCTGTAAAACAATATCGTTATGATTAAGTATAAGGTGTCTGAAATGGAACTATCACGCTACCAGATTGAACCATCATTTACTCTCAGTTCTGTTGCAAAAAGTCAGCTACAGAATGACACTGAATCATGTGCACAGCTTAAGGTACTACTGTTGTATCATATGAAGCTGTGAAGATTTGGTACCGAAAGTTAAAAAACGTGGACTAGGACATTAAACCCTTCGCGACGGGGGAGCGCAAACGCCCACTTATCTTTGAGACCGGCAGTCTCTTTCACTTCTGTCCAAGGCTGGAGAATTTTTTGCTATTAACCCTAAATCCATGAAATTACAGAAATATCAACGTGTTGTTTAATAACGTTCCGTAGAGTGAGTATTTAAACGGTTCTGTAATTATATTTAAACGTTTATTGCTGGCACGTATACGTGACAGTCGGCGCGAAAGGGCTAAAGAAGCAGAGCGCTCTGGCCGGCCTACGACAATCTGCGGAAGAAGATAAAATATTCATCCACTCGAGAGCTAGCTAAAAGAGTTAGACTTTAGTGCCATGCCCATTAGTCGCGTTAAGCATCGCATAAACTTGACATATTAGGTCAATAGCTGGGTACCGCGTGAGCTGACTCAAGCAAATCTGGAGGAAAACTTTCGTTACAACCTGATAATTATCAGCAAGATGGTAATTTCGGCCCAAGCAAAAGGTCTGCTCTTCCCGGCTGTCCGCTCTTTGCAGATGCTTGAACTTTTTTTTTTTTTTTTTTTTTTTTAAGGATGGGCGGACCTAGTACTGCTTTTCACATATTTTCTTCTTTTTTTTTCACTATAGTCATCTGCATGCATGCTAGTAAATAAAAGTGTCCTGTTGAACACATTGATTAATTTTCACTCTTCTTTTATTTCAACTAACTGCTATTAAATTATTAAGTTTTGGAAAGTACAAGAAATCACATAAACATTTCGGTATTCGGTTTATGTACTTGCAAAGCAAAAGGTGAATTTTTTATCGGAAAAAAAATAAATTGGCAGTATACATGTATTCCATGCAGTTTGGAGGGGAAAAGGGTAATATATAAATTCTGCACTTACTTCATCAATAATATGTATAGGCCACATATCGACGAGAGCTCTCTGCTTGAAATTACTACAAATGCGACCATACATTGGAGTCGGTACAAGAAAAACTTCTGATTGAAAAAAGAGAGAAAGAAATAAGTTCTAAGAAAACTAAAACTATTTTTGATGATGTAAAACTTACAGAAAATAAAATACGATGACTCAGCCTCTCATCTTGCGACTTTTACCGGTTGTTTATTTTTTGAAAATTAGTGAAAATAAAACAACTTGCTATAAAATTTAAGTTACTCATTCAGAAGAAAATGGGAAAAAAAAAAAAAACCGAGCAGTTTTAATTCACTCACTGTTGTAAATTGTTAAAGTTACTGTAGGTACTCTACAATTCCTTGGTTATCACAGGATTGTGAAATCTTTTCTCGCTCATCTCCTAATTTATTGGGAAATAAATTAGGTTTTGAAAATACGAATTTATTTTTACTCTCAACATTTACATTTTTTAAACGTAGCGTTACGTTTCTCCACGACAATACTAAAAAAATCTTTTTTTTTACGTTGTTGTAAATTATAATATTATTCCTTTAAAAAAGTGACACTAAGTACGAAAGTGGTCTAAGATTACTTTTAAGACAGCTAAAAACACAGCATTGTAAATTAAAAACTTGCGAGAGATTTATTATACACTCTGCCAAAAAATTCACGTCATATTAAATTAAATTGCAACTTGTGCGAATCTAAATACTCCTCCAAATAACACAGCTTGACATTTTCCCCCCATAAGATTAAAATAACAAAATTATTCTGCTGAACGAAGAATGAATTAAATATTTAAATTTAGCGTTTCAGATATCACATGAATTGCTTTTATTTTTTTATTATGATCTTTAAATCTTTTTAGTTTCGTAAAGACAATGATGGATTATGAATTTTAAAAATAGAAACGGTTTGTTGAAAGATTTGTAACGATAACACGGAATTAAAGATCAGTTTACTGTGTTAATAAATGTTTCGTGTACATTAAATTAAATGTGTTCGCTATACTAACCATTTTTCAGTAGGTGCCACACAAACTCAACGATGAACAGTCCTACATTACTATATCCCGCGGTAGTTCGAACAGAAGAGACTAACTGACTTTTTTAAATGGGTTTTTTACTTGTTCGGATTTATTTTGCTCAAAACTTAGACCATACTTGATTTTTTAATTTTTTTAAAAATGAAAATACCGTTACTATCCTGTGGCGATTTCTATTGAAAGTTGAATGCAAATTCCGTCCTCTCTCAGCGATCATATTTTTCCCGAAATTGTTAAAAAATTCTCAGCTTTAAAAATATTCTCCTATAATGCTGTTCAAAATTTCATGAGGATTCATTAAAATGTTGAAGCAAAACTACAGGATTATCAATTTAAAAGAATTTTTTTTTCTTATTACCGTTTAATCTAACGGGTGTGGCAACTATTATAACACTGGATTATAAATGTTTGAACCTTGTTTGAGTCTGGGAAACAATTTCCAACACTGCTAGACAGTTACAACTTTACTTGTGAGGTAAAACAGAAATAAAGACGCACAATGTCTCTTAATTCTGTGATAAATTTATTTTTGAGAAACATAATTTAATTCAATTTTTTTTACAATATCACTTCCATATTATTAGTTATTCCCTACCCCGTAATTTTTATTTATTTATTTATTTTTTTGGGGGGGGGGAAGTGAGGGTTCAAAGATAGGGTTTTCCAGAGAAGTCCTGCAAACATCGATAAAAATCTCGTCAATAACACCAACAATGCTACGAAGTGCGTCAAAAAACTTGATTCGATATGCTAATTTTTGCATTAAAAATCGTGAAGAATACCTTCAGTATTTGCCTTAAGGAATGATAATGTAAAAAAAAAATTGAATGAAATTATGTTTTTCAAAAATAACATTATCGCAGGATTAAGTAAAATTGTTCGTCTCCATTCTTGTTTAACCTCACAAATAAACTTCTAGCAATCCAACAGTATTGGAAATTGTGTCCCACACATAACAAGATTCAAACAATTATAATTCAGTGTCAGAATATTTGCAACATTCGTCAGATTTAAGGGTAATAAGATAAATCAACGGGTACTTTTAAACCGATCACCCTGTACACATGCATTGCTAAAAATATATTATACTCCAGAAAATAAATTTAAATTTTGGAATTATAGCAATATCAGGACAAGTACGATTTCTACCTCTATGTTTCAACGTAAAAAAAAGAATGTTCCTCGGAATAATGGACAGCTGAGGTGTTCTAGAATTCTGAGGAAAGTTATATGAAACTATGAGGAACATAACCTAATAATGCATTTCGATGGAACCTTCCTTAATTGTTCAGCAAAGCCCCTGGTATATCCATGTAAGAATCCTTGAAATTACATTAAGCTAAAAATGTGTTGACTTTATTAACCAGTGACTAATTAATGCAATTTGGGGGGTGGGGCTGGCTAGTTTGAAGATTCACATAGACATCCATTTCGTGGAAGTAAAATAGGATCTTTTATATTAATTTATTTTTTCTCGGGAGGGCGGTCGCCCCCTACCCTCTAATTCATCCTTGTTATTAAAGAGTTTTTGCAAGTAGTATTCTTTTTGAATGTAGAATGTTGAATATTCTCTCTAATGTAGAATTGGCATACTTTTATGGGTGATTTGTTTAATGATTGAAAAATCGTTCTAAGGAATATTAAATAATAATTGACTAACCTCCGGGATCTGCAAGGCAATGTGCTAACAGTTCTATGCAGCTGGTAACTCCACTTACAAAGAACAGCTGCAAAAATAAAAACATAGTTATTGTTCGATAGCCTTTACTTTAACAACCCGTAATGATTTCCTACCCGTTATGTGTTGATTTTAACGAGATAAGTATCATCTGCAGCTAAATCTCTTAATTTTTGTGATTGCACAAGCGCTACGTTTTCCCCAGAGGAATGCTTAAAGAATTGTTCTGGGAAGCAACATCGATTGGAGAAAGAGATTCTTCAGTATTAAAAATGAAAAGGTTAAAAAAATAAGTCACCCATCTCTGATAATACACTTCTTCATATTTATTGTCCCTCCTTTGAAACTTTTCCGGATTTGCCATTGACAATGATACAACACATTTAGCTTATTTGGAAAACTTTTTTAATTTTCGATGATGAGAATTTCGATGATTCATATGATGAGAAAATACTGTACTCAACGTATCATGCCGTAATCCATTTTCGGTAATATGTTTTATTCTCAATGTGTGTGCTATTAAGGACCAATAACGTTACACAATAACGCAATTCTCTATTGCTAGTGTTGATAACCCTACTTCTTTCTTAAAGAAGCCATTTATTTATTTAATACATTATTTTTTAATCTCGCCAGCTGTACATGTTTTAACCGCCACTATGATTAAGGTCGAGGATATTGTACATCGGTATCGAAAATACATTATTTTTCTCAATAACATTAGATAAAAATTAAGTAAAAATACAATTTTTAGAACTAGAAACTTTCTATTGTGGATCCGCGAGAGGCATTGAATAAAATTTATTCTAGCAAAGGTATGCTATAAATGAATTAAAGTTTCAAAACTAAGAAAACTTTTGAGAAAAGTATAGATATTTCACTTTTGCAAGAGATGAAAAATTTTAATGTTCAAAATATTTTAAAAAGCATTCGAGACCTTGAAAGACAGATATTAATGAATAAATGTTAATGAGTAAATATATTAATGAAAATATTAATGAATGTCTTACTAGCAAGTACATCTCAAGAGGAATATTGGTCTCGAATGCTTTTTAAAATATTTTTAACATATAAAAATTTTCATCTCTTGGAAAAGTGAAATATCTATATTTTTATCAAAAGTTTTCTTAGTTTTGAAGTTTTCTTTCATTCACTTATATCATATCTTTGTAAGAATAATTTCTTATTTTATGCCTTTTAGGGCTCCACAGCAAAAATCTTCTAGTTTTAAAAAGTGTATTTTGACTTAATTAATTTTTCTTTTTTAGTTGCAAATAAAACACAAGTTTTCCGTTTAAGTGACTTCCTTAGTTGCAGACAAATCTCATGCTTGTGGTTTGGTTTGGCATGGGGATTGAATTATCATGAAAATTTGGCCCGAAAACCTTTCGTCAACTTTCGTCAAATAAGTTAATTTTTAATTGTCTTATTTATTTTAATAAAAATTATTACTAAAACCCAAAACCCTTTTTCTGATACAGGCAAGATTCACGATAGATGGGAATTTAAAAAAAACCCACATAATGCAGATTACACTTAATTGTTTTCAAGTAAAAAAAATGCAAACTTTTTACATTATGAGGTGAGATCGGCTCAGGAGACTCTAAAAATTCAGTCATTATCTTTGCAAAAACTTCCCGTAACCTAAACGTGAAAAGAAAATATATCATTCGTGAATATGTGAACATTTAAAATTGAAAATAGCCAATTTAATTGTGTTTATAAAAAAATTTGCTCTTACAGTTAGTTCCATACATAAACTTGCGAAATTCAATATCTTATTAATCAAAAGTTTAATACGTATTAGGTAGCTATACTTACCTCTCTGTACCATAGAATTGCTTATACTGTAACAAATCCGTATCACAAAACCATACTTCTTTAGAGTTTAACTATTGTTATGTACAAAAAAAAGCTTATTAATTTAAGTATCAAATTAATCAAAAGTACTGTAAATTAAAGATAAATAAGAAATGATAACGTGGAGCGGAATTTAACTCTTCGAAGCACAAACATTTTGACATAGATGCAGATGAACAACTGAGTATACTGCCCGAAGCTGAAAAAATACACCCGTTGTCATCACTCAATTTAACTACCAGCAACATGGCGGTCGATCGAATCGATTATCGCGTGCCGCAGACCTAAAAAGTTTTTTGAGGTAAAGCTGGCTGTGTTGAACGGCTTTGCTTTTTCAGCGTTGGGACCATTTAAAAATATTTCTCTTCATATACTAACGGTGGAAGTGCTGGAATTAGGTAGTTTCACGGCGCGACCACCGCACGTTAAAGGGTTAACAAACCTTCCAATTTTAAATTTGTTTGGTGTTACAAGAAGAAAAAAATGTCTGATGGGAACACCACGTTCTCTGTATATCTATTAAGTTATACAGTAGAACTTCAATTATCCGAATCATTTGGAACCGGATCCCATTCGGATAATCAAAAATTCGGATAACTGGATATTTTTCCGAAAAAAAGGGTTAATTAATTAATGTGTGTATGTCTGTTGAAAAGGGAAGAAGAAAACTATTTTTAAAGAAAAAGAGATTTTAATTAATTGAAGGAAACGCAACACGTTTACATGTTAAACGTACTTACAAGTGCTGTACATTAGTACCGTACTGTAATTGAAAGACATTGCTCCTACACTAGCTTCGCGGAGAGAAGTACAATAGCGCGAGTAGACAGAATTATTATTTTGCTAATCGCAGTACATTTCCGTCTTATATTTTATTTCTGAAATTCCGAAAGCGATTCGGATAATCAGCGATTCGGATATTCGTAATTCGGATAATTGGAGCTCTACTGTACATATGTTTGATGCACTTTTTAAGCTTATTTCATTTGAAAGATTCAGTACATATACTATGCACAATAACTAAAATGCAGTGTAACCTTGATATCTCGAATAAATGTGTTTTCCCTTATCAACTGATCCATTTCGATTTCACCTCATCATTTCGGAAACTCGAAATTCTTGGGCGTACCTTCGATTTCGAGATACCGAGGTTTTACTGTATTTGTTTTTATTAATATCAAATGCTCACACATCTACATTTACAAATGTTACATACATTATTTTCGATGGCGTATGTTCTCTAACGTTTGTTCATTTCCTCTTTCCTTTTAAAACTAGAAGAACGATTCCAAAATGCTGCTTGAACAATGATCGATGTAATGCATCGAAAGCATTGGTTTGTGTAGCAATCGATATCACCAGTTCGATTGCAATCAAAAAGGGGAGCGTGCTCATCTAACTGTTACAACAGTTCGAAAATACGAAATTTGAATATTCTACGGCTAATCGTTTTTTAGTTATGAGAGATACATACATGCAAATACAGAGATGTCTCGAAAAAACTAGTCAAAAGAGATTTAGGATCGATCAAAATGGATCGCACTGGAATGCGTACGCACATCTACGCAGAAACTTCTCAAAATGGATTCAGGGATGGTCAAAACGGATGCTTCCCCCAGAATCAGATTCAGGGTCGAAAGTTTTCACGATTACTATATATATTTCTTTTGCTTCCTAAAAGGAAGTAAAAGCCTTGCAAAATTAAAAGTCTCGTGAAGTTTATTGCCCGACGTTGTCAAATTAAATTTAAGTCCTTATCCAGTTTTAGGAATAAAGTTTTGGTCGCTATGGGTACAAGGGTTAAATGAAATCACCCCGATTGTAGGGAAATGTTTCTCTTAAACTCAATGTTTCAGAGGGAGTTCCTATTTTACAGACATTCGTAAGCAACAAACAAATAGAGAAGGTAGTGAATAAAGAAGGAATATACATTATGCGTGAACTCGAGCTCATTAAAAAAAAAAAAAAAAAAAAAAAAAACTTGCAGTTTGAAAAATTTTAAACTAATCAGAATCCAAGACCCAAATTTAAACTAATAAACAGATAAGGGGAAAGTATCTACTTTACTTTGAGGTAATTGTCCCTGCAGCTTTATGTGAACAAGAGATTTGTCAAAGGTTGCTACGCTCTGTTTGATACTCTGTTTAATACTGTCAAAAACTCGGTAATTAAGTACCATAAATTGAGTAATTGCATTGGTACGTGAATAGCTAAAGTCGAATACAATCGCAACATCGTTAATTTATTTTCTTTGAGGAGAAATGCTAAAACGCCGATTTCCAATTTCATGCATTACTGCAGATCCGTAGCAAAATAAACATAATCAGCGTTAAAAGAACAAAAATCTGGAAAACTGTTTCCATTTACACATTGAGGCGCTTCTGGTACGGAAAAAACAAAGAGCGAAATCTCTCTAAAACAGTGAAATATTCCATAATTTTTGTAATAAAAATGTTTATTAATGTCCAGGATGTGCGTAAAGTATTCACCGGATAACAGAACTAAATTGAAACGTAATCTTATAAAGTAAGAAAAGATTTATATCGATTATCACCTTAGTTCTGTCCCACCAATGGCCGAATGAATAAGGCTCCGAACTTTGGTAAACGGCTGAAGTGTGAAAGTCCAGAGTTCTGACCTATCGCGTGGCTGTCGATCTAATGGTCTGGAGTTTTGTGCGGTTTTCTCCAGATGAGGGTTAGAGCTCCTTAAAAAGTCCTCCGCCCAAGGCATTCCCCTAACTTCAGCAGATAGCCCTCGTGTATTCTTGCCTTAACACAACAAAAAAATCTTTTGTTCAAGGCAGTGGCGTGTCCAAGGTATGGGGTGATCGCATCCCCCTTTAGTGGGGGCATTTAAACTGGCTACTAAACCCACGCTTAACCTGTTGGGGTTTGAAACATAGGTTCATGATTAAGAATGAGCAGATAAAAAGAAAGAAAAGAAAAAGGATTAGTCCATCTCCTGATAAAAACCCTTTTTATGTGAGCTACCTCATCTAAAAGTTTCTCTTCAAATTTTTGGGGCACGCTGCATATATATATATATATATATAAATAACAAGTAAAACACAAAACATACTACAAATAAGACATATCTCTCATAAAAATAACAGCTATTAGCAAGAATTAGAAACCAGATTTTGAATCCAAATAAAATATATATATATATATATACACATATATACATATTGATTTTTTAAATTAAAATCTGGTTTTTCTTTCTTTTCTATTTCTTACCCTCAGTTATTTTTTAACAAACCTTTATTCGGTGAATCCTTCATTCACCCCCCCCTCCCCGTATAATCTAAAAGGATTATGAAAAATAATTTCGACAGAACATACCCTGGGTTCAATGATATCCAAGCACATGTTGTTGACAGCAGTGCCCAAACTCACATAACCCTAAGGAAGCACAAGGAAAATAAAAATAACATCTTACAAGTAAGAATATTGTTAGAAAGATAACACATATATAATGACATTTAAACAGGAAAAACGAATCTTAAAATGTAACACAATTTTGACATCCAATTTTAATAAATTTTTGTTGTTAAGTATGAATATTGGAAGGGCTAAGAGAAATAAATATGCACTTCAACTGCATAAAACACCAAAATGTATACTGAAATCAGGAAATATAAAATCTTTGGTCGGTGAATCAATCAGTAAAAATCTGACGTCACGACTTCCCTGTACATTTATTAAATCATAAATATTTTCGGTGCACTTCACCTAAACTTATCTCATTCGAAAGAGATACAATTCTGCTCTAATACGAAGGTTTAGCGATTTCTTGTCTAATATTTGAGACATCGCTTCGCCAAGCAAGGTGAAGGGCTGCTCCAGACTGAATTCTCGGAGGGTCTTTAATAGGTCTATAAATTGTTCAAAAGGCAAATTGAACGTGTGAAATCATGAAGTATGCGAACCTTTAAAGTTGTGAGACAAAATTTCAGAGGAGGCCATGCCCCCTTACTGGAGCCGCCCTTGCGATGTGTTCCATGGGCGCCGGCAGCATAGGGCAAGGGGGCAATGCCTCCCTGGAATTTTGTATGCAGTGTTTGCCCTTGCTTTTTTGCTCTTTCCAATATGGTAACTATACGTTGAAGTAGTCTTTGCCCCCCTGGATTAGTTCTTGCCCCCCCTGGGAAATATTCTGCCGGCACCCATGATGGGTTCAGTTTTAAAGATCTGTTTTTTGGCACTCAATATGGGCGATATTTCGAAAAAAAAAAAAAAAAAAACAAGCTTGAGACAATATGCGAGATTTTGGGATCTACGCCCAAAATTCCTTTTACTTCGTAAACAAATACTTTACACGATATTATTAAACTGGGATACACACACACACACACACACACACGTTCTTCTTGTATTGATTAGTTACTCATAAACTCTGTTTACTTCTGGATTGTTCGCTTCGTCGTAGGCATCATTCAGGCAGAGGTATATATATTTATTAAAGAAATCTTCCCAATCTCGTGCTACTTCTGCTCTTGTAGATAGTACCTGGTTTTCTAGAGGAGAAATTATTTTTACGGTAAAAAATGAACGGTTTATTAAATATCTAAAGAATAATAAACATTAAAGATAAGCGTGTTTTATTGCAAACACGGAAGAGAGTAGGCAAGCGATGTCTAATTACTGTACAGTGTTAAAAAAGCACTCAAAATACTTGCGTTAAATGATGAGTCTTCATCAAACAAGTCCTTCTATGATGAGGACCGAAAGAATTTTTTTGGTCGAAACGATCGTAACATCTTACAAGTAACTTTTTATGCGTGCTTTTTTTCACAAAGTTTTTATTTATTTTATTGTACAGTGTGCTAAGCAAGGTTGTCTACTTAGATACCTAGCGGCTAGATCTCGACACTTCCTGAGCTTAAAAAAACCACATATTTTTGAAAAAGTTACTATAGTAGCTAGTTTAATCATATTCTTTCTGTTTCAAGCTATTTCTGGCTATTTATAAGCCATTTTCAATTGTCATTCCGCTAGCTTGTATCTGCAAAACATTTGTACTCATCAGATGTTATTTAAATTTATTTTATAATGATATTTCGCGAAATTTGAGGGTATAAAATTTTACCATTGTGCTCTTTTTAAAAACGCAGGTTATATGCGGCAGCGAAATAAAACTTAGAACACGACTGTTCGGATGTCGATTAAAGCAATGGGACAGTTTCACTTGACGTCACAATTCATTCCAGGACAGATCATTCAGGGCCGATTATGGCAAACCGAGGACTGGGGCAGAAGTCTGAATGCCCCCCCCTCTCCCCACTCACATGTTGTTACTGTGTCCGACAACTACTTTATGTATTTTTTCTGTGTTCGCATATGAATCTTTGCCATGATTAAATGTATCCAACATGAAATATACTAATATATTATATTAGATAAATGAGAATTTGTATGAACATTATAAACACATAAAACATCAACATTATGAAATAAGCTTCATTAGAAATGAAGACTTAAAAAATACAACTAAAAGCCTGACTTTTTCTTAATATTAATAATCATAATCGGCAAATTTCTATTTATCGTTGCCCTGTTCTCGTTGGGTAGCCACTTAAAAAACTTCAGAGGATCCGGCAACTTACTACGTAATCACTTAAAATCTGGCAGCCATCCTAGTTACCATTCTTCTTGCAGAAATCTTTAATCTATTGCGTTAATTTTTCTATGGGGAGGTGTAGAATTAAGAGAAAAAAAAGATTTTCACTATTTGTAACTTGTAAATTCATAACTGAAAAAAAATTAGTCATTTACTACATTTAAAAAGAAAAACCTTAAACTAAATTCACACACTGTAATAATTTAGGGGCCCCTCAATATCTGGGGCCTGAGGCATATGCCCCTGCGATAACCAGGGCCTGCAGACATTCCACAAAAACGAGGCAAAAAAAAAAAATTCTTTCTTAAATTTATTATTGAAATTAGTTATGAGTCATTTATTTGTCTCTTGGCTCGAAATCATTTCGAGCCATTTCCAGGGGGCGACCTGACACGGTAAGCAAGCTAAGCATCGCATCGGAGCGCCATCTTCGAAGGGGCGCCATTTGCAACTCAAAAACTGAGAAAAACTCGAGCATGAAAGGGGCACCTTTTTTACGTTTGCAGGGGGGCGCCAAGTACCCTAGAGCCGCCCCTGGCTATTTCTAGACACCTTTCGCTTTGATCCTAGCCACTTTTTCTCTCGCAAAGTTGGCAACGGTGGTTGTAAGTGATATAAAACTGTATCGGTTAAGAATATTTTAGAAGGCCTCACCATGGCTCAGTGGTTATGTCACTGGAAATGGTAGATGGGCGAAGGTTCCGGGTCCCATCGCGCGTCCGTCGATCTAACCGTTCGGAGTTTTCCGTGGTTTTCTCCGAAACTTAGCGTAAATACGGATTAGGACACCTTAGAAAGACCCCCCCGGAGGGCATCCCCCCTTGTGTTATCCTACTGACGAGGATTTATAAGCGGGCTTGAGCGAAGCGCACAAATCAGATATACGTGTTCACAACAGCAACATATTTTAGAAAAAAACATCTTAAAAATCGAATATTTTGCAGATTGTGTCGTTCTCCGAAAAATTTTGTTGTTCAGCTCTGTTTAAAAAAATATCCCCTGAAGTTTCCATAAAAATACACCGTTTTTTTATCACTTATTTCAGCGTGTTTGCGCAGACTCTAAAAAACCTTCCTGAATTTTTTCGTGCTCCCGCTGTTCTATTAGTTTATTTTAATTTGTAGGGAAAGACCGTGGGGCAGATTTTGTTTCCTTAAATGTAATGCTTTTTGCGTTTCTATGCAATCTAGATCGATCGATGAAGTTCCCAACCTTTTAACGTCGCTCCCCTCAAAAAAAAAGGGCTAACGTACGCTGGCGCCCCTGCCTCACATTTTTCAGCACACATTCAGTTTTTTATTTTTTAACAAGGGACATTCAGTGGCCTGTTTTACAAACTATCATTATCTGTAAAGTTTGAATAAACATTTTAGGGGAAAATGGATATGTTTTTGAGTAAAAATAAGAATAAATGAGGTGATTTTTTAACCCTTTATTTACTCAATTAAGAATTGGCAAGAATATCAACTTGAATCCATGTGTTTTCCTTTGTCACAGTTAGGCAATGAATGATAAAAACTGATTAATGTAATAAAAAAGAAAATTACGATAACACTAATAAGCATAAGCTATACGTTGGATGACTGGTTTTATAAACAGTTTACGAGTCTTTTTCAAAAGAGTATAGGACCAAGCCAACCTGAAGGTGTCAAATAATAATTTGATTGACACACTTTTGGAAAATCTAATCCTTTAATCATAAAACAGACGTCTGAAAATTCCCTAATGCTCTTTTTTTGGGGGGGGGGGAGATGGGGGCACGACACGATTAGAGAGTGAGCGGAAAGCTGTCCATTTAAAGCAATCAACTGAAATAGAACATGCAATCGTGATGTAAGCTGATTAAATGAAGTATTTGGTAACGATTTTCAAAGGAATGGTTACAGTGAATAGCTTTTTCTCTGTTTTTTACAATTTTAATTTAACAGTACTTCTAAGTATCTCGGTAGATAAAGGGTTATTAAAACATACATTATCACTATTTTCGTTTATTTTTCTCGCGTCTCACCTGCAAACGTTCTGTGCAAGGGCGGATCCGGAAGCTTTTTTCGGAGGGGGCGCAAATCGTGAATACTTATTTCATCTAGTGGAAAGCCACTTAATATTGGTGGAAGCCCCACTTATCTAGTGTAAATACATTTTTCTCGGAGGGGGCGCGTGCCCCCTGCGCCCTCCCCTGGATCCGCCTCTGGTTCTGTGCGCCCGACCAGTTGGAAAACGCTGAACAGGAGCTTTCTTTAAACAAAACTAAACATATATTAGAAAAACAAAAAAAAAAAAACAAAGTGCTGCATTTTCAAAAAAGTTTTATTAGTTTTACTTATGCCAGATGTTTTCCAAGCGCTCCCTCTAAATAAAGCCATTTATTTGTACAAGATCTCTGTGGTCTGCCTGAATCACAGCGGCTTGCATTGGTATGGCAGATGTGGGGAATGATCAGAATAAAGAATTCAGATTTTTCTTTCGGTCACCGCATGGTTGCGAAAATCACAAGATTGAAGAACTAAACCGCAGTAAATATGAGAGCTCGAGCCCGGTCCCGAACTGGACTCGGGCTCTATCATTCACAATTGTGTTCGAGCTCGGATGAGCTTGCCTTCCAGAGAAATTTATTGAACATTCTCCTTGTGAACAAATTTAAAAAAAGGTTCACAGGAGAGATAAACTAATTACTATTATTTCATAAATCTGAATATAAGGAATTACGGGACATTAAGAGTTTGCTATATTTGCGTTTAATTTGCAAAAACGACAGAATTTATGATATTTTGTCAATGAAGTCATTGACTTTTATTTATCTACTAACTGAAATTTCGGGATCGGGCAGTCCCGAATAAGAAGTCCTCGGTCTCGGGCTTTAACCCTTTGAGGCGCAACCCTTTCCCAATCCTGAAAAAAGGGCAGCCGTTGCCATCGCTCGACTTAACTACCAGCAAGATGGCGGACGATCGAAACGTTCATCGCGTGCCACAGATCTAGAGACCCTTTTTTGACGACAGCTGGATGTGCCGGCCCAGCCAGCTGTCGTCAAAAAACGGGTCTCTAGATCTGTGGCACGCGATGAACGTTTCGATCGTCCGCCATCTTGCTGGTAGTTAAGTCGAGCGATGGCAACGGCTGCCCTTTTGTCAGCATTGGGCAATCTATCCAGCTGTTATCGCATTCTTCCATTTTTCAGCAGATGCCAGTGATGTTAAAAATAATGACCATTTTTTTTTTACGGGAAATGACGTGCTAAAAAGTAAAATATTCTCGTGGAGCTATGTCCCCCGCAACTATTTTTATAGAAATCAAATCTATTCTTCGTGACTAGCAACAGCCAAAACGTCAAGAGCTTGGTGTCCTCACGGCGAGGACACCGCGCGTTAAAAGGTTAAAAAATTATCCCGAAGTCATCGCTACTGGGTACACCCGAAATTTTAGACTTTTGTTATCTGGATGTGCCAATAAATCAAGCATTGCTGTGAGAAATTCTACCTTATTCAACTTTTGGGAACCCCTGAAACTTTTTCCTCGCTATGTCCCTGCATGTGCATGAACAATGTTGTTTGCGTCACGTTTTATTTAAGATATTTCTTTCTTAATTTAAGAGGAACCTCACTTCTGAATTCTCCAATCGGATGTATTATCATAGGGGCCGCTCGACTCCACTCGATTTTCCGAACTCTTACGATTAAGATCATTAACATGCATATAAATAAATTTTAATCGATGAATAATTCAAACATATATACCAAATTGAAACTCAATCGAATGCACCGTTTAAACGCTTGCGCACTTTCAAGAATTTCTCCCCATATGCCATAATGTAAAAGAAATCTTTGTCGTAGCTCTGTATAAAAACTATAAGTACCATACACACCAAAATCAATACCGGTCTTAAGATGATGATTTATAACATATATACCCAATTTCAGCTCAATCGAAAGTACCATTTAAACGCTAGCGCACTTTCAAAAATGTCCCCCCATAGGCCGTAATGTAAAAAAAAAAAAAAAAAAAATGTCGTAGCCCTGTAGAAAAACTATAAGTCCTATACGCACCAAAATCAATACCGGTCTTGCGACGGTGGTTTATAACATATATACCCAATTTGAGCTCAATCGAATGCCCCATTTAGGAGCTATCGTGTTCACTCACATACGCATACACACACACACACATACATACATACATACATCTCGTAAAAGTAGCATAAATGAATTCAGAAGACTTCAAAACGTGTAAATACACTAAAATCTCGAAGTCGAATTCTTTCACGATTACAATACTTTCCTTACATGGTACATGTTCAGAAAGTAAAAATGGATATACTACTCAGAATATAATCAAAGTAATTTGTTATATAGGTCAGCGTAATTTTGATTATTTACTTCCCAGTAATCTTAAATCTTTGCGCAGCAGCGCAGCGGAGGACCAAAGAAACCCCGCGGTTCGAGCCCCCCCCCCCCCCGAAGAGTCAGGGCCTCCAAAAGCTCTAAAATAGTTAAATGTGGTTTTTAGTCAAGGCGGTCTAATTTTCAAATATTGCATTTTCTCATATTCTTTTCCCTCTAAATAACCCAATAAGGAGCCCATTTTCAATCTCTAACAGACCCCCCCCCCCCTCCCCAAAGGAGCCAGTATGGGCGTTGGTGTATCTGCTCGAGAGAAATGATTTAGTATAGTCTTAAATTTAGTACAGCTGTTGTCTATGGCTCATTTTAACCCTTTAACGCTCCGTGTTCCCGCTCTGAGAACACCAAAGTCTGAAGTTTTGACTGTTGCCAGTCATGAAGAATAGATTTGATTTCTATAAAAATAATTGCGGGTAGCATAGCTCCAAGAGAATCCTTTCCTTTTTAAGCACGTCGTTTCCCGTAAAAAATTGTCACGATTATTTTTAACAGCACTGACATTTGCTGAAAAATGGAAGAATGCGAGAACAGCTGGATAGATTGCCCAGCAATTTGCTGACACTTTTGATGACAGATGGCTGTGCGGGCACAGTCAGCTGTCGTCAAAAAAGGGTCTCTAGATCTGTGGCACGCGATGAACGTTTCGATCGTCCGCCATCTTGCTGGTAGTTAAGTCGAGCAATGGCAACGGCTGCCCTCTTTTCAGCATTGGGAAAGGGTTGCGCCTCAAAGGCTTAAGCCTTCATCTCATTGTTCCTAAATATTTTACATCGCAAAATTTAGACAAACAATGACATCTGGAACTAACGGGATTCGAGCCCGAGACCCAGCCGCTCGCATGGCGGTCGGCAGCGGCAGGTGCCTAGTCTGACTTTTTTTTTTTGGGGGGGGCAGGCCTGCGCGAGGAGCATCTGCCTCCTCGGTTGGAGTGGACATTTTACAAGGTGCATTCACGTTACATCTGGAGAAAACCGACCAAAACTCCAGACCATTAGAACGACAGCCGCGCGATATACCGAACCCGTAACCTTCCCACTTCAGCCGTCTGCATGTTCAGTGTCTTACCCACTTGACCATGGTGTGGCGGCCTATTGCGAAGACCAGCGCAGTCATCAGCCGCCACCCCCCCTCTGAAAGGTTTTAAACTAATGTGTAAGACGATTCTGATGCAAAAATTTAACGAAGTGGTGAATTCTCAGTCTTGTTATAAGGCAAGTTTATTAAAGGAAGTAAAAATAATAATAATTTACATTTAGCTGGAAGCTTTTTCCTACCACAAAGTTTCTTCCCAGTAAAAAGATTCCACTATATTTAAATTTAGTTTCAATTACTGCGGATTCTATGGTTTCTGTATCGGGACAATTTAAAGTCAAATTTTATAGAATGCCTAGAATGTGACTTCTGCTACTGCTCCTCTAGATTTCTTTTAAGGCTGTTGTCTAATTCATTATAAGATTTTATTTCCCTGTTTTTAAAAAAGCAAAACCCCCATGCGAAGTGTTGGTCCATCAGCCAGTTAATGGTGATAACAATAATAGTAATAATAATAATAATAATAATAATAATAATAATAATAATAATAATAGTGATAATTAAGTGGGCACGCTTTGGTTCCTTCAATCACTACCCTTTGTATTATTTATTTCTTGCGGCAATCTAATTTAACACAGCAGCTGCTTAAAAACTTTACATCCCTAGATAGTTTTTGTGGGTCTAAAAAGACCTTTATTTGCCCTTGACCTTTTACAAGTCTGAAATTTAACTAAGGTGGGCTCATCTGGCAGACGATTGAACATTATTGGTGTGTGTTTCATATCCGTTCTCTGGAATTTGGTCTGCATCAAACAAGCTGGCTATCTCCCATAACCAAGGGGCTTCTTGGGCGAAATGACGCGTTCAGATTGACGCGCCGGCTGACCAACTGAGTTTGTCAGGCAGAATTTTCAAACGGGACTTGTTTTTACTTTAGTGGAAAAACAAAAGCAGATGAAAAGGGTTGGGTTTGGTAATAATAACACTAGGGCAGATGTTTTAATTGCAGATCATGCGCAAAGGGGTACATGAGAGTTTATATAAAGGTTAATTTCAAAGAATTTCATTCTTGGAATTTTCTCTTGAGATTATTTCTGCGTTTTTCTTGGTGATTTTCCATTGATATTATGGCAGTTTCTGCATCTAACTCTAGTCAGCTTATTCTCCGCCTTAAGGTAATTGAAATTTTAAGTAGACTGAACCTGATTAATAATAAGTTAAAAAATACTCAGTGTAATGTAAATGTTCTATTAGCCAGTCATATAGTTCGAATCTTTGCAACCGTCATAATAGAGCCAGTTTTTGGCCAATGCTTTTTTTTTTTTTCACGGTAAAGGGGAGGCAGCTAATACCTATTTTTGTAAGTTGAAATTCGGTAAAAATGTATTTTTAAGTAACAAAAGCTGAAACCTGCATAAAATAGGAGCTCTTTCAGACTCGTACGTCCACAATTTAGGACATAGAAATTAGGTAATGCTATCGTAAGCGTGTAAGGTATAATTTGTCCACTTAAGGGGGGGGGACGAATTTTTTTTGGACAATTTAATAAGCTATTTTGTTTGTTTTTTTCAATTACAAATTTAATCTAGAACCAAAAGATTGCAATTTTTAATTCAAAGAGAAATTAATATAATAGCACATAATATTAGATAATAATATCAGGAGATATTGTAAAATTCTCGTAGTGCAATCTTATTGGCAAACAAACTCTTTGATTTGCTTTTCCTCTATGTTCATATTTTCTTCACTTTCGTGTTTTAAAAATTCCAAGCCCCCCCCCTTTTTTTTTAAATTTGAAATGAAGATTTACAATTTTTTTGTACATATTCTTTATTGTATATCTGATAAATCGGTCCATGGAATTAGCTTTCAGCTTTTTTCTTTGATTTCAGAAATTATATGAAGATATGCTATTTTTTTTGGTTGTTTTACACTATATATATCAGTAGAAAAATTATATTAAACGTTGTATTAGATGTATCTAAAAATTCATGCACAGTCTTGAGTAATACATATTTGGATTTTTTGTTTTTAACTGGGCAAAAATCTTTATTTTTAAAAATTTAGTAGAAATTTAAAAAAATTATTTTTTGTAATTTTACTTAAATGTGCGGTTTTCAAAATGTACTCTTAGTTAACGTTAAAATGCATCCAGCTTCATTTGTACCATATTTTTTTTAAATGAAAAATATATTGAAAAAGTTTATCTGTCCCTTTAGCATTCTTTTGGGGGGGGGAGGGGGTAGTCAACTGTTCGTTATAAGAACTATTTTTATTTTTATATCAGTGCCAACAATTTATTTTATTTAAACAAAATTGTAAGTGAAATTAGTTATTAATTTTAATGATTTGTTTAACTAACAACTTCTACACAAATAACTATCTATAGAATATTCTTAACTGAAACTTAAGTTTCATGTCCTTGTAAAGGATATCAGAAATTTTATCTAGGGTCCAGAGGTGGCCAGCTATAAAAATCGATTTTAAATTTACTTAGTATTTACTAGCGTATGAGTTTTATTACAGTAGTCTTGATCATTTTTACTATTACTCATATACTCCATTAGAACATAGGCGTAGAGTTATATGGGCCCGTGGGGCTCGAGCCCCCCCCCCCAATAAATTGTGAATAGGGGATGAGCCCACCCAATAATTTACCACTAGAAGAAAACTAATTTATACTAACATAAAAAAGTATTTCATGCCATTTACAAACGTTTAAAAAAAACCTTTACTTGTACTTTTAAAAATTTTCTTTCGATTTCAATCATGATTTAGTATTATTCATTGTGACGCCACGTAACACAATGTTACTACCCAGCAAACACACACAGGTTCTCTGAACGTCTATTAGCGTTCAGAAGACGTTTTCTGAACGTTAATAGACGTTCAGAGAACCTGTGTGTGTATGCTGGGTATAAGCTGCCCTCGCCAGGCTTTGGTTAATTAAAATCAGATTATGCAATGTAAAGTATGAAATGAAGAAAAAATCAGATGTTTTTCATGGGGGGGGGTTACGACTTCTGCAACTCACATATATGTATACGGTACGGGTGTATGATAAGGGAGTGAAGAATATATATTTTGTTAAGTGAAGAATATATATTTGGTTAAAAATTCCTCATGGGGGCTATCACCCCCCCCATTGGCTACGCCACTGACGTGAATATATGTGGTTATGGGGCCCGGCCCCCCCAATAATTTTGAAAACTTTACTCTTATGCATTAGAACTATCTCTTTTTAAAGTTTATGCACATGAACAAAACAAAATTTTCAAAACTGCACGTATGTGAAACAGTTTGGCAACTAAGGAAAATAAAAACAAAAACGACGGCATTTTGTTGCTATTGACAACTAGATTTTTTCTCCCAATTTCTAAAGCTGTATCACATACAAATTACGATTAACAAAGATTCCCATCTGTAAATTGTGGTTTGAAATGTATTTAACTGATTTATAATGTGTATATTGCAAGATCGCAAAGACTTTATCTTAAAATTTACATCTTTTATGGTCTTCACAATTTTCATAAAAGTCTTATCCTACGCTCATGCAAGTGTAATTCTACAGACTAAAAATTCCTGGGACCTGAAAATACTTAAGGCATGTTTAAGATGTACAATGTATACACTTAAAGTTTTCATTAAGAAACGTCTAAAAAGCAATTGAGACCCTTAGCTCATTTGAGAATCTTCACTGCCCTCCCCCTCTCTATTCCGCATTTTCATACTTAAAACAGTCAAATGTTATTTCGCAAACAACTTTCAAATTAATTTTTGTGATTTCCTAACGTGGCAGTCTGTAGGTTTTGCAAAAATATTTCTCATCCGTTTAAAGTATTTATTGTGTTTTATAAACTCTGTTCGTTTACTTTCCGTTAGTTTATTCATGTAATAGTGCAGAGACTTTTGTTTTTTGTATGAACACGTTTTATTAGGATTTAAAATTATTTAATATTCTTTTACGTTTTTCTTTTAGAATTTAAACATGCTATATATTTGCGTAGCTATGTGTACCTCAAAACAATTAAAAAGTGTAATTTTATTTTTCTTTATTGCGAGGAGAGAGGGGATGGTGGGTAAAGAGGATAAATATTTATTTTTATTCATGAATCCCTTAACAAGAGACTTTTACTTGGGGTACGGTTTAGGGTGGAGCTAGGGTAATAAAAACTGCAGTCGTCACACAGAAAACATTAAAACAGAAAATTTGTAAGCATTAATGTGAAATACAACCTACCGAAAATTCATGAACTTGAAAGTATTAATATATAGAATGTGTACACTTAAAGCCGATTTTTTTCTTTTTGTGGTCCTATATTTTTTAACCTTTAATATTTATTTATTTATTTATTTATTTTTGTACCTGCTAACTTCATAATTTCTTAAGTTTTCATCTCAGTAATTTGGTAAAAAAGCATTTGAGAATCTCAATTCACTGTTATCTTTTTTAGCCAACATTTTCGTACTCATAAGCATCAAATATCATTTCCTTTGATTTTATATCAATTCAAAATCAAATGGGCTCTGGGGTGCGGATGCATATGAATCTGCCAGGTGGTCAGCCTGACACGAAGCCCCCAGTGTTTCACCCCAAGAAAGCTTGATCCTAATTTTATCAACCCACTGAAAGGATAAAAGGCTGAGTCAACCTTGCCCAACCCGGGATTCGAATGCCGGACCTGTGGGACGGCAGCGCAGTGCGCTAACCATTACAGCACTGGGCTACTTTATATCAATTACCTAACATGATATGATATTCATTAAATTTCGTTACAAAAACTTTATATCTTTTAAGGTATTTACCGTGTTTCGCGTTGTTTTCGCTTTTGTTTTCCTAAAGTTTATTTATGTACTTATTTATAAATTTTTGTTACTTTTATAAAAAACATTAGTGTGTTAGAAATTATTTAATATCTATGTATTTATATATATTATCTTTTAGAATTTAAACATCCAATATATTTTTGTAGCTCTGTTTACCTACAATCCCTTAAAGACGTAATATAATAATACGAGTTTATTTTTTTGCGCATCTTTAAAAATATGTATTTATTATTCCTGAATTGAAATAAGGTACTTACGGTTCTTCTTTGCGAGGTGGGTAACCAAACTCCGTTACAGGGATGAAAACATTAAAACAGAAAAATAAACAGGAATTGATTAAAAATTAGAACATTTATTTTGACATTGAAAATAAAACATTAGCATTACAGACGCGGCACGTGGATTTTGTCCTCAGTCTCAGGCTTTTTGATTCTGTTTTGGTGCTCAAGATTTTAATTCATTTTCTCAGGCTTTTTAAGAGTTTATTAAAAACTGGAAAATTTCTCCGATTTTAATCAATTTTGTAAAATCAGTTTATGTTTCTTTGTGTGCAGCTGCATGAGGCTCAACAGCCTCAGGGAATTTAATTTGAAATAATGCATTTGAAGTTGTTCTAAAAAACTGCATAAAAACATTTTCATAAATGCTCATTATTTATGTGCATGTGAGCGAAAATTATGAAAGCTTTATGAGATAAAAGTTTTTTTAGCATTAAATTTGATGATATTTCAAATTTTAGTGTTGTAAGTTAATTTAGAATTTTTAGGTATCAATGATTTATCCCCTATGTATTTTGATTGATGTTTTGTATTTTCCAATATTTTGGCAAATATTTGAAGTGCAAACTTATTTACAGCATTTCATTTTAAACAAGTTAGCACTCTACTATCACTTAAGTTTACATGGAGGATGCTAATGGCATTTAAGAAAAAAACTATGTATTTATTATTTACCTATTTTATGTTTTAACCCTTTAACACGCAGTGTTCCCGCTCTGGGAACACCAAACTCTGACATTTTGACTGTTGCCAGTCACGAAGAATAGATTTTATTTCAATAAAATTAGTTGCGGGTGACATAGCTCCACGAGAATCCTTTACTTTTTAGCAAGTCATTTCCCGTAAAAAAATAGTCACGATTATGTTTAACAGCACCGACATCTGCTGAGAAATGGAAGAATGCGAGAACAGCTGGATAGATTGCCCAATGGTGAAAAAGTGCAGCCGTTGCCATCGCTCGACTTAACTACCAGCAAGATGGCGGACGATCGAAACGTTTATCGCGTGCCACAGATCTAGAGACCCTTTTTTGACGACAGCTGGCAGCACAGCCAGCTGTCGTCAAAAAAGGGTCTCTAGATCTGTGGCACGCGATAAACGTTTCGATCGTCCGCCATCTTGGTGGTAGTTAAGTCGAGCGATGGCAACGGCTGCTCTTTTTTTAGCATTGGGAAAAGGTTGCGCCTCAAAGGGTTAAATGACTATATTAAAAATCTCGGGCTTTTTGACATTAAAAAGCAGGATATCTCAGGCGTCTTGATTTTGGAAAGTTGGCATGTCTAGCATTAGATACTGAAAGGGAAAAAAATGGTAATAATGTGTCTCTCTCTTCGTTTCAGGCTGAGCGAGCGCTCATGCGCTTAACCAGAGATAAACTCCACTACCTTGCAGCGTCCCTGGCCGGACTGAAGGCACCCCCCTCCCTGGTGCAGCCAGAACTCGAGGCACGTCGAGATTGGAGAAAGCTTCCTCTCGTTCAAGACGCCTTGGACTTTCTCGCCGTGAGTTGCTCTGCTTTTCCTTTTTTCTTTTGTTATTATATAATTTACGGTGGTGCCTCTGAGGCAGCTTGACACTTTAATACAGGTATGGGCAACCTTTTGCAAAATGCGGACCAAACTTTAGGATGTTAGCGAAGTCGCAAGCCGTATAATTGGAATATATATTGGATTTTGAATGGTTTAAATGGGGTTTTGATATGTTCCGCGGGCCGGATTAAAAGCCAAGGCGGGCCGGCGGTTGCCCATATGTGCTTTAATACTTCAGATCAGCGATGCGAATTTAGCCATTTTGTGTCGAGATCTATCTGCCAATTTAGCCACTTTGTGGAAGGGGCGTAGCCAGCAGGGTGGCTGCTGGCTACTGGCTGGTGGTGGCTGCAGCCACCCCCGAAATGAGTAAGCGTAGGATATGGAAAAAATTATGTATTCGTGGATAGTTTTGTAAGTTTTCCTAGTTATCCCCACGGCATATTTGTAAGTTCCCCTTGATTTCAGGAATTTGAGGTTCAGCTACGGACCTATGCCAAATTTATTTTATTTATTTATTTTTCTAATGCGTGTTTTTCCAACTGCAAAGATTTTAAACTCGATTTGTGACTTAAAAAAAAAAAATTCTTTTTCTTCTCTCTAATTCCTTTTTCAAACATTTTTAGACCAAAATTAAGGGGGATTTCCCCTCATCAGTCCCCCCTCCCTCCCCCAAAAAAAGATATGTTATATAGATTTTTATAAGTTATGGATTCTGGTTGAGTTCTAAGCCACCCCCGAAAAATATTCCTGGCTACACTACTGCTTTTGTGGCAATATCTTGGTCAACTGGAAATACCGAAATATTTTGTAAATCGGAAATGACAGTCCAAATGATTCAAAAACTATTAGCAGACAATCATATTTCAGCATCACAACTACTTAGAAGTAAAATCTAATGAATATTTTTTTTCTCAGCTTGAAAAACATTTTTTAGCCATTTCCGGCCACTTTTTTCAGCTACTTCATTGCCATCAGAGTTGTCAACACTGCTTCAAAATACAGCTCACTGCAAATGTTTAGAGCTGAATGATGCACTCGAAGGGTTTCATTCAACAATTAAATTTTAGGATGTACCTTTTACAATTTTTACTATAGAAAAGTTCATTTCGTTCTTGAATAAAATGTTATTGGGTTGGTGCACAATTATCAGGCGTTTCTTTGACGTGCTGTATGTATTTTAATAAAAATTTACGTTCTTAACATTTATACATATCTGCAACTTTCTGTTATTCACGAAGTATTATCTTACTTAAGCTATCTTCTGATCTTAAGTTGAAATCTTCAGTCTTATTTAATTTTTAGTCATATATTAAATTTAATACAAACTGTGCAAAAAATTGAATAATAATCTTTTACAAAAATCTATTAAGTAATCATTTCAAAGCTAACAGCACAATGCTGTAGTATATGAGTCAAAGCATTTGAAGCAAATTTTCATTGATAGTTACAAACTTCATTTCGTTCTTCCCTCAGTGATTCATCATTAGAAAATTTGTTAGTATTGAAAACTAAAGCTTGAAAATAATTTTTCTGATGAACTATTAGTAAGCTAAAAAAGCTACTTTGAACAAGATAAAAAAATCTTAATCTGTTTATTTTTCAACATACTTTGGTTAAAAATAAAGTCAAATTTACATTTATTTGTTTTTTATTTTTGTGAAAATACTCCCTTTTTTTCATTTTATATAAAAAAAATTCAGGTAAGCTCTTTTCTATTGCTATTTAATTTTGTTTTTATTTCTATACAATATTAATATAAAAAAAATAAGAACTGGGGGATATACACTGGGGGAAACAGTCTTCTGTTCTTAAAATATTTTTATAATTTTATTTTTTGATTTTTTGTGAAATCTTCTGTTTTTTCAACCCGAGTCTTCCTGTTTTTGGCTTAAGGAGGTTGGCAGGTATGATTATAGTAGTAGAGTTTTGGGTCCACAGATGATAGAATTATTGAATGAAAAATATTAAAATATATTTGAAGCAACATATATACAGTGTAACCTCTCGGGAGCGACCACCCTCCGTCCCACGAAAAATCGGTCGTTAAGATTGTCGTTCAAAGACATAAACATTTGGTAGCCAAAAAAAAATATATGCTAAAAAACATTGTTTGTTTTGTGGTACATATACTAATAGATAAATAACTACACAAACATATTTCTAAAATTTAAATGTTAAATTTTTTTTAGAAATTTCAGATTTTTCATTCTTTTTTACATCTCTTCGAGAGTACTTCTCTTTTTTTCTTTCATCTGGCAAAAGAGCATTTAACCTGATATACCTCACGCATCATGAATTCACCATAATGAAATCCATTTGCTTTAAATTTTACTTTTTTGTGTTTTCCTATTACCGAAAGTAACTACCCATTTCCTCCTCCGATTTTCCTTTCTCTTGTGACTCGATCACTTCAATGCGCTCGCTCCAACAGTAAAAATCACTCGTTTCTTACGACACGTCCCTTCTCGAACCTTCAATATTTGTACGTGATGCGTACGTGTGCTTGGACCTTCTAATCGAGTTGCAGTAGTAGAGCGACTGGTTTAGAATGTGGATTTTTGTTTTACTTTATTTCCGAAAAAAAAATGCAAGAAATTTTTTCGGACAGGGAACTGGGTGGACCGGTCGTTCATGAAGGGTTGTGTGGTCTCTTCTAGAGGATATTTTAACATTAAGTAGATGGCGAAAAAAAAAAGTACAGTGCCAATAAAAATGGATCGTTGGAGGAAGGGTAGCTTAATAGAGGTGGTCGTTCATAGAAGTTTCACTGTGTATGTTATACTCTTTTGTTGCACTTGCAACATGTTCTATTATGAAGTTTTCATACTATTTTACTAATATTTAAAACGAAGAAAAATTAATAATAGCTATTTTTATGTAAGAAAATACATGATTTTTCACTAGATATAATTTTTTTTTTTTTAATTTCATTCAGAATGTTTTGAAGAGTTTTAAAATCACAGTGCTACCGTTGAAAAAAAAACTATAAAAATTTACTTTTTTCAGAATTCTTTATTATTATTACGCAATTTGCCATTTGAACAAAAGAAAAAAAAATTTTTTTGCTTGGAAATTTGTCATAGTGGAAATAAAAGGGTTAAAATTACATATGCAAGATACCTGCTTATATGTTTTCCAATTTCTAGTTAAAAAACGATTTGCATGCATTTAGTAAGTATTTCGGTACAAGAAAATCGTAGGTGGGAAAATACAAAACTTATTATTCAATGCTCGGGTGCAACAGTTTTTCTGAAGTGCCCTCGTTTCCACTATGTACTAAGCCCTACGGAAGGTTTTCATCTATAAAAACAGCCAATTAGAAATTATTTCACTCTTATTGGATCGATTATAGCACTTGTGCCTGCGCACTTTTCAAATTTTCTGTCCCTGTACACGTAGTCCGAACACAATTTGGGGTCCATGGGCGCCCCCACAGAAGGGGCTATGGGGTCTCAAGCCCCCCCCCCCGAAGGTAGAAAGTTAGAAGTGAAAAGCTGAAAAATGAAAATTGTCACAAATGAATTACTTTTATTTCTTTTTTTCTTTCTCTCTTTTTTTTAATTGTCTTCAAATTATTTTTAAGTATTTTTGTATACTAATAAGTAATACTTACCAAAAAAAACCATAGTTTTGAAATAAATGCTTACATTGTGTTTATGAAACACTGTTAAACTCGGTTACAATATTTAAGAAAAGATCAGATAATTATTTATGACTCTATAACGAGTTGCATTGCTTCTGTTCTATGGGACAGTCAAGTGGTACAGAATATTTTGACGTTATAATAGAGTTTTACTAATCGAGGTCACTACAACAGAGTTCTGCAAAATTTGTAGCTCAATCCCCTAAACTGAAATCCTGGGGCCGCCTCTGTTGGGGCCTTAATCTGCATGTAGGGCTCTAGGGCACGATCAGGTCTTATACTTAACGTTGTATAGCGTCTCAAGTTTGAACAAGTTAAATGACGGATTCTTTTCCTTTGCTCTTGCAGAAGGTGGATCCCGAAAGGATGGACCTGATGGCAGAGGCCTACAGTAAGTACCAAACTAACTTTATTGTTTGTTTGTCAATATTTCGGTATATTGCAGGAATCTTTCCTTCAGTGCAAAATAGAAAAAAATAAGAGCTTAAACTTTTATTATTGTTTTATAATTTTTATACATGCCCTTCACCCCCCCCCCCCCAAAAAAAAAAAGTTGTTTCTAATGCCTTCTGGGCCAGGGCCCAATTAACCTCTGAAGTGAGGGGAAGCTGACTCATTTCGCACATCTTTTCTTTTCTTTTCTTTTTCTTTCTTTCTTTTTTTTTTTTTCGTTTCGGAAAAGTAAAAGTTTTAATGATTGATTTTCTTTGATAAAAAGCATTTTATTCGTTATAAGGAAAGTTCATTGATTTAATTAGTTCTAATGATAATTTAGAAAAATCTAGAAAATATTTTATTCATCAATCTTCATAATAGTTTAGTTCATTGTAACGAGATTTCACAGTTTTTCTGAGGTTACTCTAAAAAGTAAACTAAAATCTCTACTTTACTGGAACATTAAACTCTATTTATTGAGTCGTATTTTTCATTGGACATTTTTTGGGGGAATTCTTTGTTTGTTTTGATGACATGATAAAAATCAAAACATGGAAATTCAGAATTATTTTTGACACACAGAAAATGTTTAACATTACGTATTGAAAGCCCACCCCTTTCTGCTGGCCCAATGTTCCCCATAATAGAAAAAGCTCTCTCAACTGGAGCAGATGTCCCAGGCAAAGACATCGCAAACCCAACCAATTTAGAAATGCTAGTATCAAGACTTCTGAGAAACCGTAAAAATAGCTTTCCACTTCCCTTCTTTAAAAATCTTTACAGTAACTTAAGATCATTTAAAAACAAAATTTTTATTTTTTATTTTTTTCAATCATTTTTGGGCCTCCCCTTTCAAATCCTGAGGGGTTTCTCAAGTTAATAGCCTCTTCGGTAATCAGGCCCTGCCTTTGGCAACCGCGGAGTGGTGCCAGATCTGGCATATACGACGGTGGTGAGCGGAAGAGGACGCCTTCCATTTTAATGAACCCCAGTGGGAGGAAGTCTGCTAAGGGTTCCCTCATTTTGAACCTATTCTAGACGAGGGACCCACCACTGAAAAAGACCAACCAGAGGTATCAGTTGAACGTGGAGGACATTGGAGCCAACATTTTACGAGCGCCAGCTCCCATTAGCGTACATACACCCACAGCAGTCTTAACCCTTTGAGGCGCAACCCTTTCCCAATGCTGGAAAAAAGGGCAGCCGCTGCTATCGCTCGACTTAACTACCAGCAAGATGGCGGACGATCGAAAAATTCATCGCGTGCCACAGATCTAGAGACCCTTTTTTTGACGACAGCTGGATGTGCCGGCACAGCCAGCTGTCGTCAAAAAAGGGTCTCTAGATCTGTGGCACGCGATGAACGTTTCGATCGTCCGCCATCTTGCTGGTAGTTAAGTCGAGCGATGGCAACGACTGCCCTTTTTTCAGCATTGGCCAATCTATCCAGCTGCTCTCGCATTCTTCCATTTTTCAGCAGATGTCAATGCTGTTAAAAATAATTGTGACAATTTTTTTACGGGAAATGGCGTGCTCAAAAGTAAAGGACTCTCGTGGATCTATGTCACCCGCAACTATTTTTATAGAAATTAAATCTATTCTTCATGACTGGCAACAGTCAAAACGTCAGCGTTTGGTGTTCCCAGAGCGGGAACACTGCGCGTTAAAGGTTTAATGCAACTAAAGAATAATTTGCTTAGATTGAAATTTTTTTCTAATTGTTTTGGGTTATTTTAATTATTTTGTAAGGTTATTTTCAGGGATTTTTGTTGATATCCTTTTACAAACATTGAAGTGATGATGCCAATGTAATCATATACCTTCTTTTACTAACGGAGCCATGCTTAACCTCTTTTACAGGCGTCCTGAACGAGAAGAAGTCTCGAACCTGGACGAAGTACCAGTCACGAGGTATGTATGCCTCTACTTACATTCATCCCATCGCACCCCTGACGCCACAAAAAAAGAAACATGCCTAGACGGTAGTACTATAGGCTGTACAGCTAACTTGATGTCTACCCGCAGCATTCGTAGTTAGGAATTGCAGGTCCGGAAAGAAGGCCCAGCGATTCCAAAAGCATATTGCTGGGCCGCCAGCGGGGCATTCAGAGAGTCATCGGTCACAGGAAGAAAGTCTCTCTCCTTTGCATCCTTTCAATGATGAGAGCAAACAAGTTAAATAGAAGTTCCAGATAAAAAATGAACAATTAAACAAAAAGTGACTCATGTCTGATTATATGCTTCGTCATGCTTTTGCCTCCCCCCCCTTCCCCAATTTTACCCCTTATAACTTTTTTTAATTCGCCACTTTGGAGGGTAGGTCTGGAATAAACTAAAGAATTTAGCCTATCGAAAAAAAAAAAAAAAAAAATAAGTTGCTGTGTAGCAATATCAGTTTGAATTATTTACGAAGAAATAAGTTCCAAATGCAAAGAAAAAGAGGGGTTTATATTATGGGGAAGGGAGAAGGCCCTGCCGAGTGTGGGGAACGGAGGGGCAATTGCCCCCGGCTTTAGGGGAAGCACGAAATTGAATGAAAATTTTATCATGCGTAAGGTTTTGCTTATGTATGTCCAACAGCAGGGGTCGATTCAGGAATTTTTTCCTGGGTCCAATTTTTATTGAAAATTGCTTAATTTTGTGGATTGAGACACATTTTTGTGAATTTTCACACCAATTTTTAATAAAAGTAAGTTTTGTTTTTTTTTTGCTAAAAATAATTGATAAAACAGATTCAAAGGTACGGTGAAATGCAAATGTAGGGCCGTTTAAATAGATTGTATTTTTGTGAAGGGGCCGCAAAACGGACCCAATTTTCGTCTGCATCGACCTCTGATTAGTAAAATTTAACCCTTTATCGCGCAGTGATCCCGCTCTGGGAACACCCAACTCTGACGTTTTGACTGTTGCCAGTCAAGTGTACTAATTCTCTCTACATTGTTAAAAAAAATGTATAGGGAGAAAATATTAATTTTTTTTTTTTTGGGGGGGGGGTTTCTCAAACCTGCCCCTTAGCCCAAAAATCCTGTCGTCAGAGGTGGTGCGATTTCAGAGTGTTTTAAATCTGAATGTGTTTTGTGCTTGTACATTGTCTGTGCTCGCCGCTTCCACTCAAAAGTGTCTTTCCCTCCCCTTTCGTTCACAGACCCCGGATGGCCGGCATGCTCCTCCTTCCTGCATCCCGTAGAAGCGAGGATCAAATCCGGATGTCCAGGATCCGTAAGTAACTATATTTCTTCGTTTGTGTGCATTTTTCTTTGGGACGAGTACTGTGTAACGAATTTTGTCTTTCGTAGCAACAGAGCATGTGTATATACAGGGTGTCCAGCCTTAATGTGACCCAATAGCTAATTCCCGAACCGTTGGGTTTAGATATGCACTTCCAATTTGAAAAATGTTTTTAAAAAGGTAAAGAATGTTTTTACGTGCTTTTCGAACCAAAAAACCCATTTAGAAAAAAATTACAAAAATTAAATTTTTATACGGTCCCCAGGTCCTATCACTTATATTTAGGAAAAGATGCAGTACACAAAAACAAAGTAAACACAAAAAGTTTCATTTTATTACGATAAAAACTGACCGAGTTATGGAACTTTCAAAGTCATACATTTCATCCATTTTCTCAGTCATTTTCAAGACGGTTC
The DNA here is from genome assembly GCA_038373885.1 of Cheiracanthium punctorium. Taxonomy (NCBI): domain Eukaryota; kingdom Metazoa; phylum Arthropoda; class Arachnida; order Araneae; family Cheiracanthiidae; genus Cheiracanthium; species Cheiracanthium punctorium. The sequence continues at coordinate 227,892 of JAWZYV010011930.1, read as the reverse complement.
CTTACTAGCTACTTGAAAACGACCGAGAAAATGGGTGAAATGTATGATTTTCAAAGTTCCATAACTCGGTCAGTTTTTATCGTAATAAAATGAAACTTTTTGTGTTTACTTTGTTTTTGTGTACTGCATCTTTTCCTAAATATAAGTGATAGGACCTGGGGACCGTATAAAAATTTAATTTTTGTATTTTTTTTCTAAATGGGATTTTTGGTTCGAAAAGCACGTAAAAACATTATTTACCTTTTTTAAAACATTTTTCAAATCGGAAGTGCATATCTAAACCCAACGGTTCGGGAATTAGCTATTGGGTCACATTAAGGCTGGACACCCTGTATATTTTCCCTTTTGCAGCCCATTAAAATTAAAAGTATGAGTGCAAATTTTAAAGTAATATCTGACTTATATAAATTTATATCTGGACGAGTTTCAAATTTTGAGAATAGATTTAGGTCGTTTTAAAGAATTGGAAACTTTTAATTCAAAGCTTCGGCACAAAAATTTCCATTTGTCGTTTCTAATTGTAATATTGTTTCCCACCCTGTTTTAATCTCCCCTCCTCCTCCGTAATTCTGTGAGTAATCGAATAGGTTACATGCAATTCAAGATAAAAAATATTTGTCTAAGTGTTCTTCCATTTCACGCATGTTTGTAATCGGTAAGGCAGACCCGGTATTCCAACCCAAGGTATTTTTCTGTTCTTCTTGAAACTTAATTTCTGACTGAATGGTACCGTAATAGCTATGCTGTTATAAAGATTCGTAAAAAGATGTGAAGAACATAGTGTTGCCACCCAGTCAGAAAAAAACGTAGAAATAGGGGGGGAAAAGTCAATTGTTGACATAAAATTAAATATTAAGTAATTTTTAAGCAATATCAATGTGATATAAAGAAGCAAGGACGTAGCCATGGGGGTCTGGACACCCACCCACCCCCGAAATTTTGAAATTTTGTTAATTGGATGGTAATAAATCTAGCATTTTTGTGAGAGATTATACCTTTTTCACCTTATCTGCCACCTCCGAAATTTTTTTTCCCCCTCGCTACGTCCCTGTAAAGAAGAAACATAGAAATACACAGACGCTATACAATAAGAATCACAGAGCATAGTAAAAGCTTAATGTTGTATTAATTGCTTTAAAAATATTTTTATTTTTTATTTATATTTCTATTTTATTATTGAGAGTAACGTCTATTTGCATATCATAGCTATTCTATCGTCCTGGTGATAATTTTTTTAAATTCATTATGTAGGATATAAGTATTATGTAGGTGAAAGACTAGGAAAAAAAATTAATTATTATTATTATTATTTATTTTTTACTTTTATCTTAAAAAATTACTTGTATTCATTCGGTAATGTATTAGAAGTGTGATTGTATATACGATAGAAAAATTCATTTGGTTACAATTTCATCTTGAGTTTTTTTTTAATGTTACGGTGTCAATAATATGCATTTTGAAGTAACCTTTTCAGAAAATGCTACTATTTTGGCTACTGAAATTGAAGGGACAGTTTATCCGAAATCTGGTCAAAAAATCGATTTCCTTTTTTAAATATTAAATGAAAGTCTGTTAAATTATGAATATTTTGACAACTCATTTTTAATCATATGCCATGAATATCACGAAGTGTTGTAAATTTTGTTAATACACTAAGTGCAATTTCATTGGAAAACAAACTCTATAACTGTTTTTTTTTCTCCACGTTCACATTTCCTTCAATTTCATCTTTTAAAAATGCTAAGGCTTTTTCTTGTGCTTATAAGATATGATAAAGATAAGTTTTTGTACATGTTTTTTTATTACATAACTGATAAATCTGTGCATGTGATTAGTATTCAGTTTTTTAAATTTTTATTTTACATAAATCATATTTATTTGTTACTTTTTATTGTTTTACACTATATACATCAGTAGAAAAAATGTATTAGACGTAATATTAATTATATCTAAAAATCCGTGCACGGTCTAGAGATTTTTAAAAAAATCCATTTTTATTTATTTTTTAAAATTTTATTTAAATGTGCAGTTTAAAAAGATTAATTTTTTTTAAATGTACTTTTAGTTAAACTTTGAAATGTATTTAGTTCATCATTTGTACCCTATTTTTTAAAGTGTAAAAAAAATAGAAATGTAAACTGTCAACTTGAGGAAAGGCATGTTATTTTTACAACTTCTTTTTTACGTTCATAAGGCTCCTAAAGTTACTATTTCTGTCTCCTAACAATGCTGAACACCCCACCCCGTCTTTGATACTTACCTTCAGAAATAGGGAAACAGTTCCTACAGCCAGGGACCGATTTGCAGACATGGGGGGCCAAGGGCAGAAGCTTCATTGTGGGGGGGGGGCTCTTACGAAAACTTTCTTATACCCTACAAATCAACTTTCATATCACCCTCTGCAAAGAAGGATGTTAATAGCAGCATAAGGCTCCTAACTAAAAATTATTTTATCAAGATGATGCAAAATGAAACACAATAGTTTGGGACAGCAATAGTTTTGGGACACAATAGTTTTGACGACAGCTGGCTGTGCCGAGCACAGCCAGCTGTCGTCAAAAAAGGGTCTCTAGATCTGAGGCACGCGATGAACGTTTCGATCGTCCGCCATCTTGCTGGTAGTTAAGTCAAGCGATGGCAACGGCTGCCCTGTTTTCAGCATTGGGCAATCTATCCAGCTGTTCTTCGCATTCTTCCATTTTTCAGCAGATGTCAGTGCCGTTAAAAATAATCGTGACCAATTTTTTTACGGGAAATGACGTGCTAAAAAGTAAAGGATTCTCGTGGAGCTATGTCACCCGCAACTATTTTTATAGGAATCAAATCTATTCTCCGTGACTGGCAACAGTCAAAACGTCAGAGGTTGGTGATCCCAGAGCGGGATCACTGCGCTAGTGGGTTAGAGTGGGGCTCTAATTTCCAGTTCTTTTTTTTTTTCTTTCTTTGCAGCGTGTCCTGGGACTCGCCTCCTCCCCCTCCACGTGCCTGTTCGTCGTCGACACGGGTGTCCGGTGCCGGACATTCGTTGTCGTGGACACCGGTCGGCGACGCCTCTCGGTCAGCTACACCGCCCGGAAGACGAGGGACGCAGTCGTCGCAGCCATCGCCGACTTCGTCGTCACGGACGTCGACGACATGGTCACAACATCGACCAGGGCGTCCTACTGCAGCCTCCCAGGGGCGAGCGCGGGACACTTCGCCGCCGCCCTGCCTCGTCTTCCACCGCCACCAGCGCCTGGTTCCTCTGCAGCCCGTAAGTGCCACTGATTTCCTACCAAATTTTTTTTTTGTTCTGTTTTGTTTTCAACTTGAGGTAGCATACAGTGGCGCAGCCATAAAAAACTTCAGGGGGGGGGGGCGGATAGGCAATGCTGTAAGAATCCTGCTGTCCGGAAATAGTAAGCTAAAAGGCGCTTTTTAACCCTTTATCGGGCGAGTTTATGCACAGAGAGTCGAAGTACTTGGGATTTTGCTGGCCCATTTTTTAGGATTAATTCTTATATTTTCCCTCTACCTTAAGATCCCACGTGAAAATTGGAGAAAAAAAGTATTAAACAAGCATAGAAATTTTGCAGGAGAATACATTAATTATTCACAAAATCAAAGCCGGAAAACTGCCTGCTGATTGTACACGGAATTAAACGCAAAAAATATATAATTAAAAGCGATGACTCTTGTGCTCACTTTTCGAGTCATTATTTGAGTTTTCTTTAAAATTGCGAATGAAAAAAAAAAGTTCATAATCCAAATAAAATTTAGAATCTAGATGTATGGAAAAAAAATATACATCCAATATAACTGAACAAAAATCAGAAAATTCACTAATGATAATGGATTTCTGTGTTCAATTGACCGTAGGTGGTAAGTATCTTACCACGGCCTTATAAAGGGTTAAGGTACATTGAGGCTCCTTATGCAGGTCCATCATTTGCCCTTTTGCACTCAGGGCAGCGCACCTGGACTAGAGATGAGACGGGCTCAGCCCGAGCCCGAGCCCGGGCCCGACTCGGGCTCGGGCTCTGTAATTCACGATTGCGTTCGGGCTCGGGCGGGCTCGGGCTCGTGAAAAATATCTCCTTTGTTGAACATACTCCTTGAAACAGATTTTAAAAAGTGATTCATGGGATAAATAGACGTACTTATTTTAAAAAAATAGCGGCACGGGGGACTAGAAGGTGTGTGAAGCTCCAAAATGTATTGTATCCTATTAATGGAGTAGTTAATTTTATTTGTCTTTAGCTGAAATTTCGGGCTCGGGCGGGCTCGGGCGGGCTCGGGCTCCAACTTTAATAATATTGCTCGGGCTCGGGCGGGCTCGGATTAAAAGTCCTCGGGCCCGGGCGGGCTCGGGCTTCAAAAAATGAGCCCGAACTCATCTCTAACCTGGACCCCCCCCAAGCTTAGGAGATGGCATGCATGCGAGAAAATTGGACTAAAATTAGATGGACGGTGGTTAAGCTCGGAAAAAGTAGTGAAAATAGGGTCCCATTATTGTTTGCTGTCACAGAGAACCCCTAATCTATTTTTAAGCAACCGGTCTTCAGATATTTCCACTGCACGAAAATAATTTCTATTTCATATTTACAACAGTAAAACGAAGTTATGCATAAAATATCTCTAAAATGTAACTAAAAATTTAGAAGATACAGAGTCCTTCCTATTTTGTGGGCCTGGTTCTCATCGCTAAGAATAAGACCTTTTTTGAAAAATTTAGGGGCCTCCAAACCACCCCTCCCGCTACGCCACTGGTAGTGTAGTACGGCTACTGGAAAAAAAAAGTTCCCGAAACCGAACTGAGCTTGGCAACATCTTCAATATTAGCGAAGAATGGCGAAACCGTTACTGTTTTACAATGGGGATAACGGTACAGCTCGGACAGTGGAGCAACCAGGATTTTAGTTTAGGGGGGAGGGCTACAAATTCTGTTGAACTCGGTTATAGTGACCTCGATTATAGTTATAACTCTCTTATAACGTCAAAGTATTCTGTGCCACTTGACTTTGCCCACAGAACAACCTGCGCGCAAGCTATGTAACTGGTTATAGTCTTAATTATCTCATCTTTTCAGTATCATCGAAACCGAGTTTAACTGTGTTTTGTACACTAACTGTAAGTGTTTATTTAAAAAAACTAACTTTTTTTTGTAAAAAGTACTTTAGAAATATTTTAAAGACCATTTTTTAAAAAGAAACATTTAAATTCATTAGTGACAATTTTCAATTTTAATGTTCTTCACTTCTAACTTTCACCCTTTAAGGGGGCTTGAGCCCCCATAGCTTCCCTCCGTGGGTGCACCTGTGAACTTGGATATTCGCCACGTGGCCCGATGAAATATTTCGCATTCTTATAGACGTTAACATATCCAGGATTATGCATAGGAATGTATGCAGAACGGTTTTGAGTGCGACCTTAATGTTAAATAATGATAGGTTATGTGCAAGCGCAAATCACAAAAGAATTAAAATTCGCCATGGGTGGAAAATATTCAGCCTGATCCAGAATAATTTTTCTTTCCGTTGAAGTAATTTGAAATCTTGTTCTCCACCTTCTTTTTTTTTTCTCTTAAGAAAAAAGCTCAAACACAACGCAAAATCTATGTCTCACAATTGAAGATTTCAAATTTTGACACGAAATGGGGGCTCATAAAGCTACTAGCAGCAACATCGTAGTAGGAGTTCTAAGATCCGAGGTGGGGTAGAGGGATGTCCCCCCTCCCCAGTTGAGCGTAGTCACAAATTAATAATCCGTTCGTTTGTTATACAGACAAGAGACCTGTTTTGTTACCACTATTAAATATAGATTTAACCTATTCATTCTCATCATTGAAAAGGATGCTCTGATCCATTTAGTTTTCCAGCTTTGGTTGTAAACGTCGCTGATCACTGGGACTAAGACAATATCAACGACTACATTCTTTTTTTTGGGGGGGGGGTAGTATAAGAGATCGAAGAGGTTAAACCAGTGTTCGAGACAAAAATAATTTTTGCTTCTGAATGGTGACATGCGAGTGACCCCCTTCTTTGTTCTCTTACAGGGAAGCGGCCCATCGACAAGGACTTCGATGGATTCGACGGAATTGAGAGTGCTGCAAAGCGCGCCAACAGTAAGTGCACAGTCTAATGTAAAATTTTGTTGGCTTCTGTTTTTCATATTTTCTTTTCACTATTGACACCGCGACTTCTATATTAATTCAAGATTTTTTTAAATTGAAATTTTCAGTATATATGTTTAATTATTGGCTACGAAATAACTTAAACTAGTTTTTCTCACATGAATATTTGCTTCTATTTTAAGGGGTTCTTTTGACGGCAACAAGCCGTGAATTTGAAAAAAAAAAAAAAAAAATACACATTTAGTCACATAATTGGCCATATTTTATTTCCCTGTTAGGATTCTTAGTTTTTTCATCCTTTCAAACATTGTCATGTATACCTCACGGTTAAAAAAAAAAATTAAATAATAATATTCAGTCTGTACAAAGGTGTGTAGAGTGTTAGGCTGTTTGATAAAATTCAGTAAAAATTTAGTTTAAAAGAAAATCCAATTTCTCAAAATTATGACAATTATACATAATTTTCTTTTCCTATTCTACTATTTACCTAAAAATTATAATAAAAAAAATCTAAATTGTAACTTGTTAAACAAAAACAAGTGTTCCGAGCGTAGGCGGATACCTTGAAAATACTTCAACCACATGCAATTTAAAAGGCATGGACGCAAATGGCAAATTTCCGTTGAAACTGACCGAACATTTTGCGTACTCTGAAGAAGTATATATGTTTACGTACTCGAAATTAGGCGCCTCCTAAGGATACATCTTTTTTTTTTCTGTGTTCATGGGAGTTGATTTTTAAAAAAAGTTTGTTTGGTCTAAACAAAATTCGCAATAAAATAAAATGTTAAGCAATAACCAGGCAAATTAAGTATACGGGATTTTTGCTTGAGTCATGGGATTCATTTCAATCAGGCCTTTTAAGATTTTATCTAGAATTGTTAACTTACCCCAATTTTTTTTTTTTTTTTTTTTTTTTTTTTTTTAATCACGAGGCTCAAAATATCAGTTCTTCTTGTTGATCAGGCTCAAGATTCTGAGAGTAGTTTGAAGAAAATTAAATTACTGTAAATGAATGTTCGTGATATCAGTTCATTATTTATCTAGAAATTTTCTGGAAATTTTAAAAGTGTATGGAATTAATTAAAGTATTTCTTCTTAGACACAATTTCAAATTTTACGGTTATATCATACCTAAGTAATTTCAGCAATGAATAATTTATTAATGAATAATTCAGCAATGGATAATTTATCAATAAATAATTCAGCAATGAATAACTTATTTATTAACTAAGTTACGGCTGTATATATTTTTATGAATGTTTTATATTTTCTAATATTTTATTCACAAATTTTTTAATCTGAATTAATCTACATTATGCAACTAAAGTAATGGGATAATGTCAAGTTTATACGGAAACGCGTAACATTTACGAAAATTATTGATTTTATGCTGAAGGGGGCTGCAGCTCCCCCCCATCAAAACGAGACCCTTTACTTAGATTACGATTTGATATTTAGCTTACAATCAAAATTTAGCTTGATATTCAGCTCCCCCCCCCCCCGAAATAAAATCCTGGCTAAGCTACTGCACGGCTGTGACCCTGACACAGCTACACCGCCGGTTTTTTTTCAAATTTAAATTTTAATTAAAGTGTTTACTTATATATATATATATATATATATATATATATATATTTGTGTAACTCATTTCTCTCTCTCTCTCTCTCTCTCAGTTCCGTCCCCCAGGATCCTGGCATCGGCTGATGGAGGCCTAGTCCACGTCACCGTTGGGTTCGGCCGCGTCCATGTCCACCAGGGTCTACCACCGGAGCCCCCGTCGCCGCAACCTCGCCCCCCGTCGCCTGAGAGACGTGTCCTGCGCCCCAGGAGGACCTATCTGAGGCGGGATCGAGTTGCCGGAGCCAGCCAAGCCGCCACTTAAGTGAGGAGGTGAGTGCTGACTTCGCTCTTTGGTCCGGGGTTCGTTTCCAACTTGGTGCGCCCTACGCTTGTTCGGTGAGGGGGGGGGGGGAAGTGAGATGGCCCGAAAGACTACCACATCTTTTCCACCGAGTGGGAGCCGAGCTCGGGGGACTGGGCTCGGAACCTCCATCCGAGAGCGACGCCTGTGACAGGCGGAGGGGATGGGAGGGCGGAAAGAAGTTCTGCACTTGGCGGTGTGTAATGATCATAGAGATATGAATACCAGGAGGCGGCATTAGCTATCTTCAGCATTGGACGAAATGAAGTAACTGAGTTGGTCACAGTATGGCGGAACAATTTGTTTGAGAATTTTGATTGGAACGGATCCAAAAGAACCGCGTCTGAAGGAATCGGTCCTTCAGAGAACCGGATCCTCAATAGGACTGACTTTACCCACCACTAGATTATACTTCTATTTTACTTGGTACGAGGTAGTAAAAGTTGTTAAAATTAACACAATTTCAAGAAATATTAAAATTGTTGGTACAATTGAAAGGAGACATTGGAACTATCGCCATGAAATAACAATGTTTTGGTCACAGCAATATGGCGACTCGGTTACAGTTTCGGCTTCACTGTCAGATAAGTAATGCCATCTCCTGGTATTCATATATCTCTATGGTAATGATCTGCAAGTGCGATGAGGAAGTCTGTATTAAAAGCTAACGTACGGCTGTAAGTTAGCATTGCATGAACACCCTCTCGTCACCATGGATTTTCGTAAAAGGACTCTCATAATAATCGCAGAAAGAGCCCTCGAAATTGACTCGGTGCCCCCAGCCGAGTTTTGAAGAGTTGGACCTGCATATCTTCGTTCAAAAGGGATAAAGTACAATGCATCGATGTATAAGAAAAATAAAATCAGTGCTGTTGACTTTGAGGTCATTCCATGTGAAATAAGGAAAAGTAAAAATATATAAATGTAGTCACATAATAAGGTACTCAAGGACTTTGGTACACGAATTTATTTTATGGATGTTTAATGAAGCCCACAATAAAAATAACACAGGGAAACAGCTGTTTAGGTGCCCTGGAGTTTGGACCTGATTTTGAATGGATTTGATGTCCTGAATTAAAATATGGCATTAGTTTTTGCCTAGGAGCTCAAATTTTTAAGATATAACATTTTGGGTAAATTCACATATCACAATTTTAAGTTAAGTCAATAGATCAAATAAAACCTAAACTCGTAATTTTTATTATTATAAACAAAGATAAAAAGTAATACCGACCAACTAGTCACTCAAGACTTCTGAAGCTTCTATTCCGTGACATTCTTGCATGTTTTTTATGACAGTCCCTTTTTAAACTACAGTAGTAATCTGCCATCATATGGTATCCCATCTTCCTTGATAGCGATCTTCCATAGTTTTAATATCCTGGTGAAATCTTTCGCCTTGTTCTTCACTAGTGTCTGCTATATTTTCCGGAAAATTGTCTAAGTGGCTGTGTAAATAGTGCACCTTAATACTCATGTTACAGACAAGGGATCTGAAACTATTCAACATCGCGTTTATCAGCTCAACATAGTTTTCAGCTTTGTGTTTGCCAAGGAAGTTTTCGATAACTGCAACAAAGGAAGTCCAAGCTTTTCACTCAACTTCATTCATCGAGTTTATGAAGGCAGGATCCTTAATGAGCTTTCTTATTTACGGGCCATCAAATATTCCTGCTTTAAGTTTCTCCATACTCAACTGAGGCATTATTCTTCTAATGTATGCAAAGCACGGTCCGTTCTTGTCAAGAGTTTTTACAAACTGCTTCATAAGGCCCAGCTTGATATGCAGTGGAGGAAAGATGATTTTCTCTCGTTTAACTAAGGGGTCATTAATGATATTTTTTTCTCCAACATCCATATTTTCTCTCTTAGGCCATTCTTTTCTAAACCAATGGTGTTTTTGTCTCTACTATCCCACAGGCACAAGAAACATGGGTATTTGGTGTGACCACTCTGCTGTCCAAGAAAGAAGCTTACAATTTTTAAGTCCACACAAATCACCCATTGATGTTCGTAATATTTTATCCTTTCCAAGACCAGAGCAATGGTGTTATATTCTTCTTTCATTTTCGTTGAGTGAGCAATTGGTATTGAACCATATATGTTCCCATTCTGCAGCAGGACACACTTTAAACTTCGCTTTGAGCTGTCAATAAATAGACGCCAGTCATCTGGGAAACATTCAGTAAGACCCATTTATTTCAGGAGTCCTCTAATTTCATTACAAAACACAAGATTGTTTTCTTGAGAAAAGAAAGGCAGTAGATCTTTTTATCTTGTACGGTAAAAAGTAATCTTGGTTCACTGTTCGAGTAAATTTTTTTCATTTAACCGCCGAAGCAAGTAGTTCTGAAGCTTTTTTTGATGTTGAGGAATTGAGGAAAACGTTGAGGAATTGAGGACATCGCTTCATAATCACTGTCACCTTCATTCGAACCAGCAACGTCTTGCAGAGGGTAAATCAGGATAAGTCCACTTGCTACGATTGTTTCGATCGATACCAGTAATATTTACTAAGCAGAAATAATAGTCACCGATGTGGTTTTTGGGTTCTCTCCAGACCATCGGTACACCAAATTTTAGACTTTTGCTTTTCCCTGTAGTCCACTGTCGTGAGTGTTCTGTACAAGTTTTACAGACCTGATGTGGTGCCCATATTTCATCTTGATCTCCAAACTTAACACCAAAGTATCCATAATAAGCTCTTTTTATAAAGTCATTAACAGTCTTTCTGTGTTTTTTTTAAACGTGTATTCTCCACATATGTAGCAAAGCACATCAGGATGATTTTTACAACTTCTTCTACTGGAACTCATTTTATTTCAATTCAATACCACAAATACAACAATCTACTATGAAGTACGTTTTGGGTTAACTTTATAATACAATTTTATAAACATAAATATCACGCAGCGGCAAATTTGATCTACCACGTAAGGCGGGAACTCAATAACTGACCCAACTCTAGTTAAACCGAAAGTCACTTCAGTTATTGGACGCTGACTCCATCTGGAAAATTTTCTTGGAAATAACTGGATCACAGACTAAAAATAGGGTAATTATGCAGGAATTAATAACCGTATATGGTATTTAAGACTGTAGAAAATGGAGTTACAACTGCTCATTTGGAATCTATATATTATTTTGAAACATGTTTTTCTTTCGACAACCGAATCGAGAGAACGGCTGGGTTTTAAAACTCGGTTGAGGTGTCTGAAGAAAGGTCTCGGCCCCTAGATGTGCCATCAAAAGAGAAAATCAGAAAAAGCCGAACGGTTTAGGCGTGGCGGAACGACAAAGATGCAAATTTTCGCCATAGAAATAACATTGTGGTTTATTAACGCAGACGATATTTTTATTTTCGCCATAGAAATAACATTGTGGTTTATTAACCCATTGTTGGCAGACGATATTTTTATGCGTAAGCTCCGCAAGGTTTGATTTATTTGGAAAAATATTTGTTAAAAATTGCATCCGTTTGTAAATGTTGTGTGGCAACAGTGTGTAGTGATAATAAATGTGTTGTTCTAAAAAACGATCTTACGTAAACGATTGATATGCGTAAGCTCCGTAGCGGAACTTCAAATGTGCAATTTTTCGCCATAGAAATAACATTGTGGTTTATTAAATAGATTTTGCTGTCATAAAAAGCCTTCTTTATTTTAGCGCTTTATCGCTTTTTAGCACTAGGGTGCTATTTCGTTCACGCCCAGACTTTGTCTACTCGATTCTGTCGATAGGATTTGTAGACAGGTTTTGTAGAGATGAATTGTCACGGTGGAAATCTTTTTAAATGTGTTTGCCACATAATGCGGAAAGGGGGGGGAATAAGTCTGACAAGGTTTGCGATTTTTGATAATTGATCGCCACGTTTGCGGCAAAAAAACTTAAAAACCGAACCATGCCTGGCGATGGTTGTAAAATAGCTTTAGTAGGCAAATTTAATATAGATATTAATTCCAAAGATCTGTTTTATGCAACGAGAAAGACAAATATAGCACACTCATGTTTGGCGAAGATTGTAAAAACAAGTTTTAGCAGCTATAGATTTCGATTCCAAAGAAATGTTTTGTGCAACAAGGAAGAAAAATACGGCACGGCTATGAATAATGATACGCTTTTCAATTTAATGAAACAAGGAAGAAAAATAGGGACGGCGCATGGATTATGATACGCTTTTAATATACAGCATTTTAGTGAGTATTTAAAATATGAAAGTGTTTCAGATTTTTTTCAAACTTTTCTCCACACAAATACATTGTGGTTTGTTAACGACATTGACGGCAGTTATAAACTCCTTATTTAGTTAGCGATTTATCTTTTATTTCTTTAATTTTTCAGTTTTCTGTCTGATACTGGATCTTTACCATCGAGGGTAGCTTGAGAAAAGGCAAATAAAGCAGGGAGCGCGCGAACGCCATTTGGCGGATTACATTTTTTTGTCTCTTGCAGAATTCCGAAATTTTTCACTATTTTCGCTTCATACTTTTGGCGTTTACCTTTCTGCGCCCGTATTTTCTCATGGAATGTTGTATGTCACTCTTTCAATGGTTAGATCAAAGAATGCTGTGGCAGTCAAGATCATTTAAGAGAATTCACCTGGACGTTTCGTGGTCGATGACTTTACCCAAAATATCGTCTTCAACGAAATGCTCAATTAGAATTTGTAACTGTATTTGCTCATTCGTCATTTAATATCTACTCTTCTTTTTTTTTTACTTAATAAAGATAGTTAAAAACAAATTTTAAAGATTTCAATCATTTCATCGTTATTGTACAGTTGCTAAGAACTGGCGTGAAACCTTTTGTTTACTTTCTGTCACAAGTCATGTTCCGTCCGCGTCGCTCTTTGATTTTTTTCTGTTAGTTTTGTTCAAGACCTTGGTGACATTCTTGATCGTTTCCATTTATTTTTTAATATTACAGTCAATAAAGTGACCGTCGAATTCGACGGGTTCCAGCTAGTTGTATTTAAAACAAAGAAAAAAACCACCACTTATCTAAAAAAGTAGAGCTGATGGAGAAAAACTGACTGCATATTTTGATTCAGCGCCTTAAATATTGCTAAAATCAGCTAAAAAATCCTAGGCAACAACAAAAAAATTTTTTTTGTTGCCCTGTGTAATTTATTACCTTAAAATCCTTTATTTTGATAATTTTTTTAAAATTATACTTTGAAGCTTAATTTTGCAGTTTTTTTCCTCTGGTTCCCGTCAGAATCAGGGGCTGAGCTTTCTCCCTCTATTTCTTGTGCCCGTTCTATTTCCGGGCAATAGTGTTCAAATAGAAATGCGTCAGAAAGATGAGAGCATTTCAATGCTTATGCATTGAATTTTTTTTTTAATATCTCGTTTTACTCAACAGATGACAATACCAGACTATTTTTAACTTAACTGGGAAAACAGTTTATTTTAGAATAGATGGCAATGCTTCTCAAATGCATTTGTAATATACATTTTCCTATCTTAGCATAGATTTTTAATTAGGTTTAAAGAAAAATTTTCTAATATTTATTGATGTTATGAAGTAAATTTATTAAAATTCTCGTTTAGTGTTTAAAACATATATTTTTAATTTTTTCCTGCTTACTGAAAAATGCACAGTCAATCACAAAAACTGTTTAAAACTCCCCCTCTTTTTTTTTTTTTTTTTTTTTTTTCTTTTCATGCTAAAAAAATTCAAAACCTTAAAAGGAATACATATATTCTACATATTCGTAGGCGATTGAAGCAATTCCATGCAACTTTCTTGAATGAAGTAATAGGCTTTTTTACAGCCGTTTTCTGGAAAATAATACTACCTTTAAGGGTTTTAAGTCCGCTGATTAACAATTATTCAGTGTAACCGAAACTAAATAAAATTAAATCACTTGTTATTATATTTTCAAAATTCTTTCTTTTCCTTCCTTCCTTTCTTTCTTGTGTAAATTTTAACACATCATTAACATATTAAAAATGATTATCTGAAGTCTGAAATTTAATTTAATTTCTCTCATCAACTCAATATACGAAATTAATTCAATTAATTGCAAATTCTGTTCTTTTTTTTTAATGTTGAAAGTAGCAAAAATATTAAAATATTTCATAGTTACCTTGTTAATCATTTTTTTAAACTTTTTAAAACATCGAACGAAGTCGGGAATTTTCCCTTCATTTAGATTTAAGAGTAAATGAATCAAGAAACATCTTACAGATTTCATCATATTCAAAACTATTAGAAAGAATTTTGAAATTTGCGATACCGAAACTAAAAAACAAAGTCCCATAACTGAAATTCAGATTCTTCCCCTATGCACATTTCTCAAGTTCCAAAAGACTACATTAGCATTTAAATAGAGTGAAAACAGTCGTACCCAACTTTTATGGAACTTTAAAAAATAAACGCCATGGATACAATATAAAACTGAGGGATCACTCATATTTAACTTACTGAAAGCTAAGTTTATTGACAAAAGCTTAATTCGGGAGGAATGTTATTTATGAGAACTCTTATATTTAATCCCATTATGCAATCCTTATTCCAGTTGTGTTTAGGCAAAGCACACAAGGACATATTATTTGCTACAAGAATTCCTTGGTTGAAGGACTTTGTGAGGTGCTCCAACGTGCATTCAAATTACATCTAAAGAAAACCTCCCAAAATCTGGTCTACCGCAGCTTCGGCACTCAGGTGGTAGAACCAGAACATTGCATCTTCACACTTCCCGCAATCTACGAGTGTTCACTCTTACGTATGTCTTATCCACTGGGCGGCTCAAGTCTTTTATTGAGTGAGAATTAACTTATATAAGTTTTACAGTGGTTTAATTTCTTTGGTGAATTTTTTTTTGGGGGGAAGGGGAGAGATAACTTTCTTTTCCGCATTGTTTACGCTGAGATTTCCTACGTTTGATGATCTTTTTGGCTGCTGAGCTTCTCATTCTTTGCAATGTGTTACAAAGTTTTTCCTTTGTAGGTTCCTATTTTAATTTAGTACTAATAATAATCATTATCTTGTTTTTTTTCAAACAATTTTATAGAAGTTTCACATGTAAGTCTTTGCTATCCCTGAATCCATTTTGATTATTTTCTGCGGGACATCTGCAAGTTCATGCGAATGTATGTTCTCTCCGTTTCGCACATTATGTTTCGACACATGCATATATTCGTATTTATCTCGCACAGATCAAAAAGTATTTGCCATAGAACGTTTAAACTTTGTGTTAAGAACTGTTACAGCATATAGTTATTCTTTTTTGAGTGCTACTGACTGGGTAGTGTACTCACAAGCTTACACAAAAGAATGATTTATATCCATTAAAACCTGCTGACAGTCCCTTTTCGTACCATTTGTTGCTAATTACTTTTCTTTAAATATCGGCTAATTTAAGCAGCCCCCCCTCCTCAAAAAGAATAATAATATTCAAAATGTTTCTAAAACTGAATGCAGCTTGGCAGTGTTTCTTATATTTCGTGTGAAATCGCCAACCTTTAATTTATTGAAACCCCCGTTTCTCACTTTCGAATAAAACAAGTTAGCTGAAGTTGTTAAATAATGTGTATGATTTTAATACGAGAAAGTGATGCCGTGCACAAAGCAATTTTTTCATAAAAAATAAAAATTCTTATATTTTCCAACTTTCTCCCCAGTCTCTCAGTCGGGGAGCTGGACAGATAATTCATTCCGCTCAGTGGGCCATAGCCTGTGGACCCATGTCAGGTTAGAGGCTTCAAAAGGAGGTCCTCTCAAACGAAAAAAAAAACATACTTGAATTAAAGTAATTTTGAGCGAAAATTTTTACATGATTCGATTGTAATATCCTCGGTGGCAGGTAATCCGCACCGTCCTTTTCTAAATATTTTTTAACACACAATCCGCTGATTATAGGAAGAAAATTACAATACTATAAACTTAATAGCTATCAAGAACACACTTAAGCAAGTAAAACACAGTGTAATTTTAAACTTGAAAGGTGTAATAGTTCTGAACAACATTTTTTTAGGGTGGGGATGATAATATTTCTTCCGGTTTCATTACAAAATAACTTTAATAACTTATGTTTTATTTATGTCATTACATTGTGTATACTGTTGACCATAGTGTTGTTTATAGTCTTCAATAAAGCATTCATTATTTAAATGTTAACAAAGAAATGAACTATAATTTTATTATTCTATAAACCACACAACCCTTGGTTCCAACCTGTGCGGATTTTAGTGAAATCACCAGTAACGAATTTATTTAGAGTTTGAGGAATAATTTTTTTAATACAATATCACTTTATTTTAGTTCCATTGACGATTTACTGAATAACTGATTTAATTATTCAACTTAGTTTCTGAAAATTTCGTGCCGAACACAAGCATTCATTTTTCATGTCAATTAACGAACCAACAAATAAGCCCCTTGAAACACAGTATTTCGCGTTCTCTCTCAAGCATAGCCTGACAATGAATTAATTCGACCGCTAAACCCTGTTGCAAAAAGTTAACCTCTTTAGGACCCCTGAACAATGATCATTACATGGTATGAGATAATACAAGTAAAAAGAACGCACACTTCTCACTATTTGAAACCAACAAAGAGTTTAAAAAAGCGATAGAAACTAAAAATACGAGCGTTTAAAGGTTAAAGAAAAATCGATAAACGCATATTTCATGAACAACTAAGGTTCGCTTAAATGGTGATTTTCATTAAAGTATGTGACATGCCAACTATCTGAATTCACATGGAATGACCTTTGGATTGCGCGTGCAACAATAAGTCTATGCGAGTTTCTCTCTACAAAAAAAAATAAATAAATAAATAAATAAATAAATAAAAGAAGAGTAAGCTATTTTTGTAAAGCAAATAAAAATATACTTCATTGACTGGGGGGGCACTTTATCCATATGCATTGAAGGGTGGATTTTTTTTCATCATCGCAACTGGGTGACGAGAGCGTTCAACAAAACTTTCCTGCACGTTTGACCGGCCTACAGTGTCCAACTGGTCCGTCCGTCAAGCCTGTCTGACGCGAACTGTATCCGTCTTTTGAAAGTTTCTTTGCGTGACCATAGAATCCAATATTCTTAACTTCTCACATGCAGGTGTCTACATCGTTTTGCATTAACGAATAGTTGTCTATTCAAGTTGAATAAAAACAGGGATCGGTGGAGACAAAAACTGAGTCCGTTATGCGGCCCCTTCACAAAATTGCAATCGATTGAAACGGACCCTCCACAAAAATACAATCGATTAAAACGGACTCCTCACAAAAATACAACCAATTAAAATGGAACTTCATTGGCATTTTACCCTGCATTTTAATCTGTTTTATGAATTATTTTAACAAAAAAAAATTTGACTTTTATTAAAAATTGGTATGAAAATTCACAAAAATTAATGTTGAAATTCACATAATTAAGTACTGAAATGTACAAAAATTTTGAATAATATAAAAAAGGAGTTTTCACAAAAATGGGACCCTTTAAAAAATTCCTGGATCGACCTCTGAAAAGGGTTCCTTTTGCTTTCCTTTCCAACGTAGAACCAGAAAAAAAAAATGAACAATATTCCCCCAAAAACCTTGAGTTACGCATGGCAAATTTTTGTAAAATCAGACATTTAAATTAAAGACAGAAAAATGTGATCGTAGATTGCCTTAGAGGTTCTTTCTTCCTGACAGAGTCAATATTGTTAAATAGGGCTCCAAAGGAAATACAGTCAAACCCACTTAATTGGATATCGGTTAAAGGAATTATCTTGCTTCTTTTAAGATTTTCAACGCACAACGTTCCCATGCCGTTTAGTTTATGAACGACTAACTTTTCGTGTACTGAATCGTGTAAGGACTCGCTTGGGCTTGATGCATTCCTGTTATATATATTATTAATTTATAAGGCTGTGGATGCCAATATTTTAATTTTGTCTTTAGGTAGTCTCATAATGCGATGAATTAGGAATGGCACTAGTTAAAATCATGTGAAAAAATATTTTGAAGTAGTAGAAGCACGTATGACTACTCCTTCCTTGTGCGATTATTCTAAATGACTAGACACACTTTATATTATGAAATAAGGGATTTTTTTAATCAGAGTTCATTCTATTGTAATAAAGGAATTAATTAACATTAGAAATATACTGTAAAAAAAAGGTTAAATAAGTTTAAAGAATCAAATATTTATATAAATCAATGTTTTTAAGATGCAATTTATCCTTAATCAGAATCAGAAAATAATATTTAAATAAATTGCAGAAATGCGTAAAATTAAATTGAGTTGGCTTACACATAGGGCGTAAAGCATTTGTATTTTTTCTCTCCCTCATTCAAAAAAAAAAAAAAAAAAAAAAAAGAAAAAGAAAAAAAGACTATATGATAAGAAAAAAATATTATATATATATATATATATAAAATAAGAAGAAAAACTGAAAAAGAAAAAAAAAAAAAAAAAAAAAAAAAAAAAAAAAAAGAGAAAAAAAAAAGAGAAAAAAAATAAAAATTTGAAAATGAAAAAAAAAAAGTTAAATAAAGTATATATATAAAATAAAGAGTGAGGGCACACTTTTTTAAAAGTTGTCTACTCTTAACTTTTTGACTAAAGTATGAATAAAATCGTATGTTTCTTTCTATTATATAATAAAAAAGCGTTACGTTTATGCTAACTTTTCTAAATGTAATATGAGATTTGATGTTTTTAATATTAATGGTATTGTACTAAGAAAAGGTATAGTCTATTGAGAGATAAATTTTTAGCAATCACTGATTAAGCCCTTGCCTGTTACGCCCGAACTCAGTTCGGATAATTATAAATTGTTCTCAAATATTTTCCACAGGCAAGGGGGTTAAGGTAATTTTGCTTATGTTACTTAGTTTGTTACACTACCTGACAGATGTGTATTATAAATTAAACTACATGTCTCCCCCCCCCCCTTAAAAAAAACAAAAACGTTAAGCTTGTAATAAATACAAGTTACTGCTTAAGTTCATCCCCGACAAGATGAAAGGGCAGCATTATGGCCCTCTTGGCGTGTGTCGTTTATACAATCACGCTGTCTTGGGACGAGAAGTTGTAAATTAAGACTCAAAGCAACTCCAAACATCAACCTGTGATACAACCAAATCAGCATACCAGCCTAAACTGTAGTCTGAAAGTGTCGTGCGCCCAAGTTGCTTTCGGACGACACCTACTGTTGCTATCTGGAGCAACAACTGTTGGCTCTCTCTTACCAAAGGACATTTTTACCCTGGGAGCTTACGAGAATGCCTCCACTCTCGACGTGTGATAAGCATCTAAAGTTGAAATCTCCTCACAGCCAAATCTATGAGCCAAAGAAGTGTCACATTTCATTCCTGGTTCGTTTTGGAGCATCCTATGTTATGCCATCCTGTCCGGCTTTGCAAAGCGCCGCGGGTTGGAAGTAAACACCGAAATTTCAACCATTCCACCCCCGGCGCACATGATACAACCGAAGCTCAGTTGTTGCAGACTGGACTAAGCTAAAAACTGTTAAAGTGTCGTGCGTCCGAGATACCTCCCTGACAACATCTACTGCGCTGATTAAAGCTTTCCATCCCAGACGCAGGGCATAACCAAAGCTGAATTCCAGACTAAGCTACTGTGAGCTGTGAAAGTGTCACACGTTCGAGTTGATTTCTACGTTCCACTACTGGTTCGTTTTGGAGCCTTTTCTGCATTTTTATCTGTGGCTTGGCTCCCTCCTGACCAATTTCACCATCGTACAATATGTATGTACAATACAAGAACTTTGAGCTCCAACCGAAGAGAATCGAGATTTCCGAATGAACTTTCTCCGACCAAGGGGACAATTGCTGATGAAGTGCCTTGAGACGTCTGGACTCGGCATTACGTGTGCTATACGTAAATGGACAGTGATCATCCTATAATTAACTCATTATTCGAAGTATTACTGTCGTTATTTCGTGGCCACTTGGTATGTGTGGCTTGGCTCTCTCCTGTCCTATTTCACCATCGTACAATATGTGCGATACAAGTACTTAAAGCTCCAATCGGAGAGAATCGAGATTTCCAAATGAACTTTCTTCCACCAAGGGGACAATTGCTGATCAAGTGCCTGGACTTGTTTTTGACACTGCAATACGTGTGCTATACGTAAATGCTCAGTGATTATTTTCATGATATGATTAATTCATTTTTCAAAATATTACTGTTTACATTTCGTGTTTTTTTAGTCAGGTAGTGTAGTAAACCTAACAAATGTAATAAACATTACTGAAGACTGAACTTAAAAAGTCCTATTATCATAAGATTTCTTTTTTAATGTAAAAGGCCTGGAGAAATTCCTCTTTATAGCAGAAGTTGCGCATTTTAAATCTAGCAACGATAGAATGTATTCATTTGATTAAATCAAAACGATATATTTAAAAAGTAAATTAACACTTTTCACAAACAACAGAGATGTTTAGATATTTTTAAAGAGATATTATTAGTTTTATAAAATAAATAAAAATAAAACGAAAACATATTATTTAAAGGTATGTTTTCTCGATTGCATTCGTGTAATTATCAATAGACTATACTTATTTCTAAATGTAATAAATAATCTTAAATGCAAGAGTAATTAAAATTTGAAAGGCTACCAACAAAGGAAAAATTGGCCTATGCAATTTTCTTTTTTGCTCAAGTTATTTTGTTACTAAATTAAGTGTTGAAGAAGTTAACATTATCTCTAGAAATGAAAATTTTATTTTTAAAATTAAATTTATTAACTTTAAATGTTGTATAATGCAAAACTTTTTCCCTATGAAGTAACTGTGGAAAATGCAATTGAATTTCTAGAAGTTTGTGCTTTAGAAAAATAATTAAAGCCTTTGAAATATAGAAGGCTTTATATTTTTAAGTTTTAAATTTTATATAAAAATCGTTTGTACAAGTTCTTTCTTGATTTATTTTAAAAACTTAAATGATGCATACATGCACTTAGAAAAAAAAAAAAAAAGCATATATGCTTCAAAGCTCACTTAATCACTTAAAGTAATTGATTTATTAAAAGTAATGCATTTACTTATTCATATCTTGCATTTAAGAAATCATTAAACTGATATGAATTCTAGTTTGAATTCCTGAATTGTTTTCTACAAATACATTATTTTTCTGCGTAAAATTTCTACATTTTTTTGTATCAGCCTCATATATGCATTTCTTATTCTCATGTATTACATGACAAACTTTTAATCTTACTAAAGGCTGTTTGTATATTATTGCAAAGAAATCATCAAATTGCAAATTGTCGTTTATACTGAAAAATCTATTTATGTAAGCTAATGTGTAAGCCAATTCCCTTTATCATGCGATTCATTTAATTTAAATTATAGCAGAAAATTGTATGGAGTCAAAGGAGCTCCCTGTGTTCAGAAATTTTCGACATATCTCTAAAAAAAAAAAAAAAAATGTTGAATTTAGGATAGTAAATTTTCAGTAGTTTTCATAAAGTCTGTGTATTCATTTTCCCCTAATCAGGGATATTTATATCCGTGATGTAAAGGCTTCCACCCCCTGCACCTCTCCAATGTCAGAAAAGTGTTGAGTCCTGGCGAATCAGATTAAAAAATATCTGAAGTACTGTAGCACCTCGTGAAATTACATGAGGTGCTACAATAATAATTATGCAGATGAAATTTTGAAAAAGCATCAGATTAAAAAATATCAATTATATTAAAAAATAATAATCAGATTCAAAAATATCTGAAGTATTTTTAATTTCGTGAGGTGGTACAACAATTTTGCAAAAGCATCGAGTACGGCATGGTAACGTTGTGTTTAGCATGAGCTGCTAAGCTTGGTCCAGTTTCATTCGGTAAATTGTTTTCTATCTCGAAATACTTCGGGAAACAGAACACCTTAAGGTGTAAAGTCGGGGTACTAAAGATAGAATACACTTATCTGGGGGTTTATGGCTACAGGAAACCATTGCAACTTTGAAAACAGTTGGGTAAGCCAATGCTTCGCACCGGTTGCAAGTCAATCGTGCTATTTTACTTCCTTAATGCAATAATAATAATAATAATAATAATAATAATAGTCCAAAGAGAGACAAGGAGAAGGGCCTCAGAAGCAATAGGATTACTTCTGCATGCTTTGAAGTAATTTTAGATTAATATGAAGAACGGTTGTATGGTATCATTGTATGTTAAACTGTTTATTACAGTACGCATTTCTAAGTAGATTTTTTTTTTTATAGCCGTTATGTTCAGAAACACAAAATGGCCTGATTTTGGCAAAAAAAGTTTTCAATTAGAGTGTTTTCTTGAATCTCTCTCTTCACTGTCTGATTACTCAAAAATAACCATTGGCGTAACGGGTTGTTCTACGATGGACGTCTGCGGGAAAATCTCCCCATATTCGAAGTTTCAAAATTCTATTGAATAAGTAACTACTTATTTCCAGACAGGTAACAGCGTGTAGCCTCACCTAAAAACTCGCTACAACTATTCTGTAAAACCAAAAAACAATTTGGTTCAACGTCGTACCGATTTTGAGTTTTCAACGAGTTTGTAAATAATAATAACAATAATAATAATGGATTCTATGGTCATGGGATGCTTTATACAAGGGATGCATTGCTACTGAACAGAGAGTGAAGCAGACAGATCCTACTGGGGTACAGTTGGACGGATTTCTCAGACACTTACATTGCCCAAGCTCGCCAACGGAGTTGCAAAAGTATCCCCCGTAAGACTCTCGATTGGCGAGCTGTACGGGGGGTCTCCTTGACTTAGTACTCGGCCCTATCCTAGTACATAATAAATGACAGTCGAAAACTTACGAATTGGCCTTACCCAGTCTTTCTCTGTCTACCAGTATGTTGTTTTACAACGGATTTAACCCAGTTTGACCAATTACAAGAAGAACGGGAGTTCCCCCTGATGAAAAGGGCACAGATATCGACTGTCGGCAATTACCTACGAGGAGGGAGTGACTTTGCAAGAAGACCTACTCAAAAATCAAGATTCACAAAATGCGGGAAAGTCCAATTCACACAGTAGGCTTGTTCCATGTGAGGTCACAATACCTGTTGCGTAGTACAAAAGTGCCCCTTCTAAACCAGAAATCGCCCAATAACAACGCTGCAACCCAGTGAAGTAGTCAATGACCCACGGTGGGAAGCAGTACTGACCACAACACTGGATGCTAGCGCACAGCTGAGTTTAGCGATGGGTTTAAAATTCTTCGGGGAAAACTCAGCAGGTATTTCAGTATCTTCAACCATTCCCACTTGGATCCGCCACTGGTAGTATGTGTAGGTAGCTTTACACACAGTTTGAAAAACAAACAAACGAAAAATAAAAACAGATTAGGTTTCATGTTAATTTTGAAAGACCGTGCAATCAGTTTTGACACGGTAGCAGCTTTTTTTTTTTTTTTTTTTTTTTTTTGCGTGGGCAAAAGGCAAGTTAAGTTACACAAAATTAGTCAGAATATAAAATTAAAGTATTTATTATAACTACGATATTAATTACTGTTTAGATTCAGTTTACCAAAAAGAGCTGATAATTAAGATGAAATTAAGTTGTTTAATTCATGTAAAATAAACGTCTAAAATTTTTCATATAGTCTATATTTCTCTAAAATGGTTTTAAATTTTATTTATTTATATTTTATTAAGTAACTTATATATGTAAAACAAAATACTGCACTTAAAATCAATCTTTTAAAGCATTATTCTTAAAACAAGCACTTTTTAAACATTTGTTTCAAAGACGAAGTTGAAAAAAAAATTTTTGTATTGAATTTATTCCAATACAAAAATATTTTACCATTTCTCCCTCCTTTATACTGACTCTTTTCATTACTCATGATTCCAGATGTAAAATTTCTCGGTAATAAGTTTTTGGCGAATGGCCTCATATAAGAAAACAATTAAGAATACTCTGAAATTAGAATAAAAACTGCATTTAAACAACTTTACTTGTGAATGCACGTTTTCATTTTTTTATTTAATAGTTAACAATATTTTTCAATAATTGTTTAAGAAGAATAATTTATTAAATTTATTTTCTTTATGGTTTTTGCAAGAGAAATAAACTATATTTTCAATTAATAATCTTCACTCTCTAAATTGATCTTAATGAACCTCATAACTGTAATAATTTACTACTTGGAAATTAAAATTCAACTTTTTCGTTTCCGTTTTTAATGGCATAAATCCGTAAACTATGAAACACAAGTTCAAATAAATAGAGCTAGAAGAGTTCTTTTTCAAAAATAAAAATAAACATATGAAAGGGAGCAACGTTGCCGACTTGGTCACTTTATGGCTAGATTTGGTCATTTAAAGAACTTGATTATAGCCACACATCTTTTTAAAAAGCTACCTCTGGCTTTTTTAGATATTTGATGAAGACATCTCTCACGGTTTTAATTGCTGTACCCCAGTAATGCTCTACAATTTATAAAATATCCAATTAGAATATGTAGTAAGACCTAAAGATTTTTGCTGGCATAAATCAAGTTTAGATAGTCAATAGTTGGTTTTCTTTTTTCTTTTATTTTTGTCCCCCGAACTTATGTATATCCTCGAAAAAATTTACCAAAATTAGTTCGTCCCCTAAGTAGGAAAATCCTTCTGCCAAATTTGCCCCTAAGAGACAATATTAATAACGAAATTTGTGTTCAATTTACATATGTAAAAAAGAATTAACAATTTACTTTTGCTTTAGCTCAGATTTATATTTAGCCAATTTTGGCCAATTTTAGTTTCAATTTCAGCCCCGTTTTCTTCTTGTGTATTGGTAACACTGAGCATTATCATCCCTTATCAGATTTCAATTTTTAGAAGAGGATTGCATAGAATATTCTCTTTCAGCTAAAATTAAATTTAACATTAGAGTCTATTAAATTTCATAGTAAGAAGTCATTAAAATGTTGTGATAAAAATAAATTTAAATTAGAAACTGAATGAATGGGATTTAAAATTACTTATTCTATCATTTTTATGTTTGTTTACCTTTTTTTAAAGTCTGTGGTAAATATAATATATATGCAGTTTTAAATTTATAATTCCATTTGATTTTACTTAAATTTCTCATTAATTTTTAATGAAACATTACAAATATAGTGAAATATATTCAGAATAATAAGAAATAATGTAATTAGAAAATATACTTTTTTAAATACATAATTATATATTTTTTTGAAAATTTTATCTCATAAAAGAAAGCTTACATAACATAAACAGATGCAAAAATGATTCCTATAGTTACCCTTATTTTAGTTTTCCATCTCAAGTTTTTAATAGAGATATGTAAACTAGAAAAAATAACCCCCAAATAGCCAGCACATTCTAAGGTTCTCTTGTTCTTCAGAAGAAAAACAAACATCTTGAACAGGAGAACAAAAACAAAACAAATTCACGTTAAGATTATTCACATCAAACCCTTTATCATATTTAAATGAAGTTTAATTTAAAATTTGTGTTTAATTCTTTTAGCTAGTATTGAATCTAACTATTTTTTAACTGTATAGTATTTAAGTTAATACAGCTTTATTTAGATCAGTTATTACATATGTTGTGATTAGTGTAATTTAAATTAGAATTTTAACTAGTATTGTTAGCATAATTCAAATTTGAATTAAGTTCTGGGAAAATATTTTGTGTGCAAATCTAATTTTTAATTTCATAAATTCATACACAATTGAAATATACAAAATAAAAGAATGCATCACAACAAACTTACCAAAATATTTATTATTTGATTACTATAACCATACGCGTAAAAAAAAATCAGTATTTTTTATTCCCCACATGCATAAAAAATATTCATTATTGTTCAAATTTTTATACTATTATTTCTAAAAAAATAAAATAATAGCTGTTTGACATAAAATGTAGTTAATTAACTAAATTTAATCCTGTTCACTAAGTACACTAGGGGTAAAACTCTACGATTACCATGCAAAAAACACCACAAAACCAAAAACCATTCTCCTAGTGTAGAAGTAGAAGAACGAAAACATAGCAAAAGAGAAAGTCGAGTTGTCGTGACGGATCCAGATAAAAAATTCTGAGGGAGGTGGGGGGGGATTTCTTTTTGTCTTCTTATTTGAATTTCTAAAATAAGTCTCTACTTTAACGTCCCAACCCTTTCTCAGACGACCATGGAACAAGCCTATATGATGCTATAAAATATACACTTGGATGGAGGGAAGAAAAAAGTTATTAAAAATTATTCTGTTTTGTGATGAATCTGATTATACTGTATATGTTTTGCATACACCAGCGACTAATAGGCTTGATAAAATAATTAATGCCTAGCACAAGTCTCAAAGGCTTATCAAGATCGACCATGGGCCCTCGCCGAAAATGTTACTGTTGAAGGAGCCCAGGAAATACTACTCGGATGGTCTCTCTGGCTACGAGTTAGGCAGATTACCAAAGACATCGGTATGGCTTTGATGCGAAAAGCTCGATAATATTTTTGGGCCTCTCATAAGTTGATCCAAAAATAACTACGGAAACATAGCAGTATCGCTGCCAGTGGCGTACACAAAGTAGGGGGAGGGGACTCTATAGTCCACACTTAGAAAATAGTAGTATGTTATTAATTTTCAACTTAACCTCCTCCACCCCCTTTCTTAAAAGAAATCGCTGATCGCAGGATCGTGTTTTCTCCCATCCAAGTGTATATCGATTGGAAGGCAATAGAGCATTTCGACGTGACGTCATCTGAGTGACAGCCGACAGCACATCAGTTCATCTCAGATTCTTCTAATATTAAAAAACAATCAGTTTTCATTATCCTTAATCACATCGAAACATAAGAATGTAGCTGGAAAAGTCGAAGGTTTATTTAACTCATCCAATCTATTAAATCGTTGAAAAAAAAAATGAATTTAATATATATATATATATATTTTAGGCATTAAAAATTGGGATTTTCGAAATAAAATATAGAATACGAGAACACGAAGTTGTCGCGCAGAGGGGCTAAGGCTCGTCGAAATGCTCTTATTGTATATGCACTACAGACTTCGCTCACACTCGCAGTCTACTCCATTGTGTGTAGAGTTTCGTTTTGCGGGCTGGCTTTTGTCGGCGGATCCCGAGTGGTCATCGAAAGACCATACGTTTTTCGATTACAATGACCTGCTAGTGAAAATTCACCATTGTAACACTCTCCTTACCTCCTGGAGTTCCCGCATTTGCCCGCACCATCCGAACGGGTCTTGGTTCGTTCGATGGAGCCGCCAAGCAGGAATCCAAGTGCACAACTTGGCACTTTACGCCCTCCCACACCCTCCCCCGTCACAGACACCGCTCTCGGACGGAGGTTCCGACCCGAGTCCCCCGGCCTCGGCCCCCACTCGATGGAAAAGATGTGGATGTCTTTCGGGCCATCTCACTTCCCCCCCTCACCGAACAAACGCATGGCGCACCAAGGTGGAAACAAGCCTTTCGGGGGTATATCATCTGCCGTCTTCTTGCTGCCGTGGCTGTTCCCCCCCCCCCCCCCCCACTTTTTGGCCAGGGACTTTAGGTTTAGGAGTTTAATTTGTAGCGTGAAAATTTCCTGTACATACATTGTAAATATAGTGTACATATAGTGTAAATATTTCTTTATATAGTGTATTTTCCGTATATAGTATTTTTATACAGTGTTATTTTCCGTATATAGTATTCTTATATAGTGCAAAATTTCCGTATATATCTTGTAAATATGTGTATATATTTTCTTCGTTTTTCGTATTATCCACTGAAAATTTCTGTTTGACCATTTAACCCTGTGAATTACTTAGTGCTGCACGTGGCAGATTATAATCCCCACAAAATTTCTTTTATTGATGTGATGATATTTCTTATATAATCTTATTGTTATACAATTAAGTATATTTCCTATATATTCCTAGTACATTTTATAGTATATTTTGTAGTATATTTCCTATATAACCATATATTCTTATACACTCTAGTATATTCATCATGTTTACTTCATCTTCTGAAACAAATTTATATTTTTGTGCAAGTTTCATGTTTTCCAAGTACATAAAGCATCTTTTGAATATAGTATAATGTGAAAAACGAGATCTTTTTTCACAAATTTCTCTTGTAACTCTCCGCTTTGGCAGTTTTTCGAAAACTTTTTGCTGTTGTTGTTATCGTTCTCTTTCCTTTTATAATAATAGGAATTTCCCCTGCTGATCTTTTTAAAACTACTGAACCTCGTTCTTCCCCGCTGTATTGCAAATCATCATGATTCAAATCAGCCTCTAGTGTAAAATTCATGTCTTTTGCAGCTTAAGGTTCGGCTGAAATATTTAATAAACATTCTATACCAGTGGAAATGTCAATGAAGCATTTATGTGTGAAAAGCTTCAGTCATCGATGTTTTTCTTTTTACTTTTATCAATCGACAAAAAGTGTTTGTCTCTAAATAATGAGGGAAAAAACTACGAAGAAATATCAGATTCTTTTCCAGTCAATAAAAGAATCTTCGTTAAAAAAAAAAAAAAAAAAAAAAAAAAAATGTGTTTAAATAAAACTGAAACAATGCAAATACTGCTCCCCTGAGTTAACAATTGTTAATTCTTTGTGACTCTTCATTAAATGCGACATTTTCCAGTCACTTTATTTAAATAATATTACTTGTGCTTGATAGAACAGAAAGGCAGTCAGATTATTTTTTCCAATCTTGGACAAATTTTTTTTGATAAGAGTGTAGGGAGTTATGAGGAGAGAGAAAATGCATATACACATCAGTAAAGTTTATTTCCTCTATTCTCTATAAATAAATGTGTTGAAAGAAGTTAAATTCCTAAAATAAAGTTGTAAAGAAAACTTAATGTTATCAACTAGTCTAATTTTCAAGTGGAAAGGTCGCACAGATTGTGCAGTTACTAACGAGCCATTTTACCACACCGCGGGTCTAGGTTCGATTCCCGGAATGGGTGTCATTTCGCCCATTCTTTCACAGGAAGCAGCGCTCGTTAACCTGTGCCTCTATAGTGAAGTGACTAGTGCCTGTAAACGGGCAGAAGACGATTTTTTAAAAATGACTTTAGGTTTCGGGGAGACTGAGTCTATCCTATAAGTCTGTTTACAACTGTTATTGTCAGTTACCAATATTTTTTAGGTATCTGACTACTTTATAGCCTCCTGCCGAGCTCACCGGATCCGACAAGATATTAAACAAAAAGATGGATTATTAATGGAGCTATTGAACATGAGTTTTTGAACTATTTGCATAGTTCTATGCTATTCATACTACTTCAAAATGAAGGCTGAACGGTAAAGATAACAACTTATGTATATTCCACTGGCACAGATACTGATTTGTCTATATTTATTGAGGATTTAAGTTTTGCTTTTCCTCTTGACTATAACTTAATTTCCTCGATTGAAAAGCAGTCAATAAAAGCAAGCAGAAAAAGAATTCAGCCAGGCAAACACACACAAACACACACACACACACACACACACACACACACACAAAAGAAAAAAAAACATAGTGCTTTTCGAGAGGAAATTTTCGCTTACAACGAATAAATAAGACTTACCGAAAGGAATTGCACCGTTCTTATTCTTTTTAAATTCACATTCACGAATATTTTTCTTCGTTAAAATTTTAACGAATGACCCCCCCCCCCTTTTTTTTAAGTGAAAAATTTGACGAAAGTTTCACACAGATATTTATCCGCCTGATGTGAGAAGTTATGGTTTGACCACCGCCCTTCCAATAAATGAGGAATTATTAAAACCATACAGTGCAAATCCATAAATCTTTATTCGTTAGAAGAGCAAAAACATACGTAGAAAAACAAGTTATTAATTTCAAAAGAAGCAAATGTCGTGAATTTTACTGAGCGCAAATGAAACATCAATTCGCAGATTTCATACAGGGACTGATTTCCGGCAGGTCATTTGGGACACGAGCCCCCACTATAAAAGGAGGGTGGGGGGCAAATTACACTTTAAGTTTAAAAATTTGCAAATTTTGATTTTAATTTAAAACAAGGGACAGAGAAACTAGTGTTTTTTTCTTTGTTTTTAAAATAATGGTGATAATAACTAATTTGTTACTATTTCATAGTATTTGCATTATATCATCAACTTCCTTAAGCTAAACGGTCTCGGGCAATTATTCAGCGCAAACTTATAATTTAAGCGTGGCCTATGGAGTGATGTACGCTGATCATGAGGAAACCCATAGAGCTGATTTTCAATCTGAACACATAAAGAGAAACAGCTTCCTGAGTGGAGCAAAGTGAAAAATGGAATGAAATTAACGATTGAAAATTAAATAATATATACTATTTGAAATAATATTATTATTTTTTTAAATTATGGTATTTAATGTTGCATCTTGATTCAATAATCATTCTTATGTTGTTAGCTTTTCTTCTATGTATGGCGTGATATGAAAGTGTCTTTGTAGGATTTAAGAAAGTGTTTATTAGAGGGGCCCCCAATGAGGCTTTTGCCCTTGGTCTCCATGTCTGCAAATCGGTCCCTGGAGGGAAACATGCAATAAATGTCTTAAAACAAAATGCATCCGAAAAAATTAAACATGTAAGAAACATGATGTAACGGTAAGTATTAAGCAATTCGCCACATTTGTGAATCCTTTACATTATTCTTCTCTTGTGAACTATCTCTGTGTATCTCTCTCTCTGTGTGTGTGTGTGTCTGTCTCTTTCCTTTTCTGTCTTGTCTTTTTTGTTAAACGACCGAAGAACAGATGTTAAAGGGAGCTGGTGCGCGTAAAGACTGTTTCCAGCTCTAATGTCCTCCATGTTAGATTGATACCTCAGGGGGTGCCAGTTCAGGTGCTCGGGGTCTCTCATCTGGAACTGGTTCCAAATTATGAGACCCCGTACCACAGGAGTGTAGCAGTAAATCCACTCTTAAGTGTCGGCTCTCCCTCCTGTGGTACGAAAAATTAACTTTGTAAATAATATTATTTATACTCTTGCGGGCCACATCTTTGTATTTCTCTGAGCCATCTGCTCCCAACCTTTTAACTTCGTGCCCCTCCAAAGTAATGTTAACTTACGGTGGCGTCCCCCCTCTTTACATTTTATAGCATACATTCAATTTTTTGCATCTTGATTCAACAATAATTTTTATGCTGCTATAATATTCTCCTTTGTATGGCGTGATATGAAAATTGCTTTGTAGGATTTAAGAAAGTGTTCATTAGAGGGGCCCCCTATGAGGCTTTGCCCTGGGCGGACCTCCATGTCTGCAAATCGGTCCCTGGAGGGAAACATGCAATAAATGTATAAATGTCTTAAAACAAAATGGGGTCTCTCATCTGGAACTGGTTCCAAATTATGAGACCCCGTACCACAGGAGTGTAGCAGTAAATCCACTCTTAAGTGTCGGCTCTCCCTCCTGTGGTACGAAACAGTAACTTTGTAAATTCTTAATATTATTTATACTCTTGCGGGCCATATCTTTGTTTTCTCTAAGCCAGCGGTTCCCAAACTTTTAACTTCGAGCCCTTCCAAAATAAGGATAACTTACGGTGGCGCCCCCTCCTTACATTTTATAGCATACATTCGATTTTTTTGCATCTTGATTCAACAATCATTTTTATGCTGCTATAATAGTCTTCTTTGTATGGCGTGATATGAAAATTGCTTTGTAGGATTTAAGAAAGTGTTCATTAGAGGGGCCCCCAATGAGGCTTTGCCCTGGGCCTCCATGTCTGAAAAGCCTCCCTGGGACTCCATGTCCATTATTGCCAGCAATTCGCCACATTTTTCAATCCTTTAAATTATTCTTCTCTTGTGCACTATCTCTGTGTATCTCTCTTCTCTCTCTGTCTGTATGTTTCCTTTTCTGTCTTGTTACCCTCCGCTAAAGAGGGTAATAGTTTTGGGCAGACAAAAAAAGTCGTGGATGATAATTGATAGTAAATAAAATCTTACAGATCTCACGGAAATTTGAAACACACCAAGATCCGACACATGATTGGAATAATGGATACTTGAAAAATTTCAAAGTAACTTTCAAAGAGTCTATTGTGGTCAGTTTTTCCATGCCGTCTGTACGTACGTACGTATGTTCGTACGTACGTATGTATGTAACTCGCATATCTCAAAAACTATTGGTCGTAGAATGTTGAGATTTGATATTTAGGATTGTTCTATGATCTAGTTGTGCACCTCCCCTTTTGGTCGCAATCGAGTGTATAGTTTATGTACAGGACCGCCCAAAAGATTCGAAATACATTACGCTCTATGGGCCGAAATTCATTAAACTCGCCTAACGCAAAAACTATTAGGCGTAGAATGTCGAAACTTCATATTTTGGATAGTTGTAACATCTAGTTGTGCACCTCCCCTATTGGTTCCATTCGACTGGATAGTTTATCTACAGGACCGCCCAAAACATTCGAAATACATTACGCTCAATGGGCCGAAATTCATTAAACTCGCATATCTCAAAAACTATTAGGCGTAGAATGTTGAAACTTTATATTTAGGATTGTTGTAACATCTATTTGTGCACCTCCCGTTTCGGTTCCATTCGACTGGATAGTTTATCAACAGAATGGCCTAACAGATTCGAAATACATTAAGCTCTATGGGCCGACATTCATCAAAGCGTTTTTTAGAGGTTTTGGGCTATTTCAAACGACGCAGGAGTGATATATGCTGTAAAGAGTTAGAAAATGAATTTCTCTATTAAAAAAGTGTCTTTATCATTTACAGTTCTGCTACAGGAACACTCAAAAGATTTCCAATACATTACGGTCAATGGCAATTTTAGGGGCATTCATCCATTTCAAGCACAATACCGTCCTACCACATAAGTTAGGTAATGGTCCGACCACGGTCACGTGCCTCCCTCAAGAACTATGCCAAAAGTCGCCAAGCTTGGCGACTTTTGGTGTACGTGTGTGCATATTTAACTCTCAAATCTGAAAAACTGGAAGAACGGTTGGTTTCTCCCCGTTTGATTTACATGCAAATACATCCTGTACATGGCTGCCAATACAAATTAAAAGGTTCTGTCAAAAAACCTCTTTAGCGGACTTCAGCTGCAAACTAATTTCAGCTGAAGGCTGAATATTTTATATCAACATTTTAGGAAAAATAAAACAAATTTCATAGATTCGGGGCACCAGTTGGTCATAATCAGGCTCTGGGTAAGATTGCATGTTTTTTCTTTTTGATAAATGGCCGACGAACAGATGTTAAAGGGAGCTGGTGCACGTAAAATCTGTTCCCAGCTCCAATGTCCTCCATGTTAGATTAATACCTCTGGGGGTGCCAGTCCAGGTGCGGGGTCTCTCATCTGGAACTGGTTCCAAATTATGAGACCCCGCACCACAGGAGTGTAGCAGCAAATCCACTCTTAAGTGTCGGCTCTCCCTCCTGTGGTACGAAACAGTAACTTTGTAAATTCTTAATATTATTTATACTCTTGCGGGCCATATCTTTGTTTTCTCTAAGCCAGCGGTTCCCAAACTTTTAACTTCGAGCCCTTCCAAAATAAGGCTAACTTACGGTGGCACCCCCTCCTTACATTTTATAGCATACATTCAATTTTTTGCATCTTGATTCAACAATCATTTTTATGCTGTTATAATATTCTTCTTTGTATGAAAGTTGCTTTGTAGGGTTTAAGAAAATGTTCATTAGAGGCGCCCATCTTTAATACATACATCGCTGCTGTTCGGCGTTACGATGTTCGAAGTGGGGTAAAAAAATTCAAAACCACAGACGAAGTTGAGTTTGATGTCGCCGTTTTCGACGGTAGTAGATCTATCTTTCGAGTTGTTAAATAAAACACTGAGTAGAAATTTTTGTGTCCCGCAGTGGGTCTGAGTGCTAAAATCCGTTCCCATAAGAAAACGGCAAGTGAAACAGTATCCGGTTTGGCCAGAGCTTGGAGAGTGGACTCCCTCCAGGCTCGACTGCTGTGGCAACGTGCTACGCTAATTGGAGCTGGTGCACTTAAAATCTGTCGTGGCTCCAATGTCCTCCAAGTTGTTAAACGATAGTTCTAGGGGGTGCCAATTTCAGGTGGTGGTTGGTCCCTCATCTGGAATCGGTTCAAAATTAGGGACCAACAAGTAGAAGTCCAGTCCCTCGGGGGGCAATGACACCCCTCTTTCCATGGATAGTATCGTCTATTCATGGGCATGAAAAACAAAAACAATAGAAATTTCTTAATCAATTGATTTCCTACTAAATATCTTATAATGCTATATTTTTGCAAGAAAACAAACGGCTAAGCAGTTACTTATCTATTCCGTCAATTAGAATTATAAGATTTAAAGTACATCTTTTTTTATCACGTCTTCCATTTTATATGAGTGAATAATAAAATATGTATATCAGTTCCTTTTGAAAGGAAGTCCAGGGTTTCCTTTGCTAAGCCAACTGGTAAGATGTATGAAAAGCAGTTTAGAAAAACAATGGTTTCGTTTCAACAGTATTTCATCGGCTGACTTGAGAGTGTAGCTGTTTAAGGAGAAAGTGAGAGTGCAATGCAATACCGTAATTTCGCGAGTATAGTCCGCAGACTCGGGCGGCCCGACACGGTAAGCAAGGTAAGCATCGCATTGGGGGCCGCCGTCGAAGGGGGGCGCCATTTCGAACTCAAAAGCTTGAAAAAAAGTATAAAAGGGGGAGCCTTTTTTACGTGTGCAGGGGGCACCACGTACCTTAGGGCCGCCCCTGCTAATTAAGGTTTTAGTCGAACCTCGAAATAGGAAAAATGTACTATTTTTTGATCACGCTACTGGATCAAAATCAAACTTCAATTAACGTATTCGACGCAGAATTTTATACTCTTTGATCATTAAGCTGTAAAGATTTTGCTAGAAACCATACAGTTTCAAAGCTATTGGTGAAGAACTGAAAGACGTTCAACCAAGCTTAAAAAACGCCACTTTTCTTTTTTTCTTATACTTGTTGTTGTTGTTGTTGTTGTTGTTGTTCTTGTTTTTGTTGTAAATTTACATCCATTGTGTTGCATTGGTCATTAACAAAAAATGAGTATACAAGTATTTTGTGGTTAATTAAATTCTCTACAAGATTTGATTGAAGGGTTTTTAACTGTGCAATGAAATGTTAAGGAGTTATTGCGGTGTAAATTGGAAAAAAAACTTAATATTTTTTTGAGTTCGAAATTTCATTTTTTGGGAGCTTTATAGCTCTACTACAATAGATCGTACGGAAAGATTTCAAATGCCAAATTTGTAGGAAATTTGGTCCTCTACAAGTCGTTAGCTAACATTTTTAGTGTTAAAACACACCAGAAAATAGGCACAAAATTGCCGGAAAATTTTGAACTTTTTTGCCCAGGAAAAATACTTCTCTTGTTGTACGAGGTTTAGAAATTGCTTTACATAACCCTCAGCATACCAAACAAGATGCAAAAGAAAAACCAAATGTCCCATTTTTTGCAAGGTGAGATGTACCTATATATTGGACTGTTAGGGTTGGAGGAGGGGAGTAAAGCTTCCAAACGGCGAGTCATTAAATTTATTTTTTAAAATTTATGCGTCTTATAACGGTTTTCCAAATCAGATAATGGTTTAACGAAGTTCATTGTAGGACCAAATTAATTCTGGTTGCTTTATTAGAGTAATGGTAAACTCCTTATTAATTACAAAAAATTCAATCTTATCAAGAGTTCCTGGTGATTGCACTGCTTGCATTTTATTTCTAACCAATACAGAACTGCTGTAAGATTCTTTCGGAAACTAATGCTTATTAAAAACTACACTCGGTGCGCTAAAGATGTAGCTGTTATTTATTTATTTTTGACGTGAATACGTCTTTAAATATACTTCCATAGTGGGAGGCAGTTCAGAAAACTGATGATATAACGAAATCAGGAGACACAGCGTGATGTTGCAGCTAAATATCTATCATCTACATCCAAAATTTAACTACATCACATAAACATGACTTAAAAATAAAATACAGTTACACAAAAAACGAATATAAAGTGACTTAGCATTTTTTTTAACTCACTAGAACGTTAAATCTGTAAGAACTCAATTTTAATTCATGATCTTTTAATGTTTTTAATAAATAACTAGCTGAAGTACCAGTTCTTCGCACGGGAATGAATGGACTTTTTGACATTAATATTTGTTGTGATTACTATTTATTGTAATAAAGAGATATAGCAAAATGGATATCGCGTTATATTGTGTTCAATAATCATGCATACTGAATTTCAAGGCAATCGTTTTTATGGTGCAGAAGGCGATGCGGCGTAGCGCAATCTAGTGGCGAGTTTTAGCAAAACGGATACGGCGAAAATATTCTTCGCATTCAGATATCGATGCATACGAATTTTCACGACGATCGGCTGAATAGTCCTAAAGTTCATGTGTTGACGCGACATCTAGTGTCAAGTTATAGGAAAATGGATCGTGCCAAACTCTTCCCCGTGTTCAAATATCTATGTATACCTATTTCCATAGCGATCACTCGCACAGTCAAGAAGTGATACACTGCAGGGCCATCTAGTGGTTAATTAAAGTAATGATTTGCTACAGCGCCGTCATGTGGCGAGTTATAGGAAAATGGATAACGCCAAAATATTCTCATTGTTCGAATAGCTATGAGTACTGATTTTCATAGCCACCGTTTGAATGGTCAAAAATTTGGCCTGCTGCAGCGTCATCTAGTGGCGAGTTAAAATAATAATGCATTGCAGTGCCACCTAGTGGTGAGTAACATCAAAAGTAACACAGTTAGAATATTCTTCGTGCTCAAATGTGTAAGTATAAAAAATTTTATGCCGATCAGTCGAACGGTATAGAAGTTGATGCGCTGCAGCGCTATTTAGCGGTAAGTTACAGCAAATGGATAGTGAAAAATATTCTCCGTGTTCTAATATCCGCGTGTACCAAATTTCATCGAAATTGGTTGGACGATATTCGCATAGCAAACGGCTAAACGGAATAGAATTCGACGTTCTGCTGCGCCAGCTAGTGGCAAGTTAGAGGAAAACGGATAGCATAAAAACCTTCTCCATGATAAAAGACTTAGGTGAACCAAATTTCATGGTGATCGGTGAAACGGTGCTGAGTTTTTCAACCTCCTACACACATACCAACATTCATTTTTATCTATAACCAGTCTTATTATGTATACCAGTCTCAAGTAAAATCCAGTTTCAAATCTAAGCCTCGCCAAAGTGCCAGCATACGCCATTTTGCAAGAGTTTTTTCAGGGAATCATTCGAAGCATTGACTTAGCAGCAATCAAAATGGGAAATGGTTCGACCGCCAGGCATATTTTTGAAAAGTGGAATCCCTTAATACAGCCTCATTTTTTAAATTATCAACTATAACATGTTTTATTCATCGTTACCTCGATGTACTAAATGCGAAGATTTCAATTTTCTGAAATTTGGCGGATTTCCCCCAAGTTAAATCAATGTACTCAATTGGCGAGAATTCTGAAGCTACATCGCTTGAAATGCCCTAATAACTGCATTATTTCTGCACGGATAGTTAAAATTTAATGCTGTGTTCTAAGAAAACCTATACACTTGTTTTCAAAAATGCTATTCCCTTAAGCTCTCAGTAAATTGCGCCAAAAAGCCTAAAACTGTGCAAACCGCTAGAACTCACTTTCTAAAAATCGGCCTATCAGCCATTTTATTTTTCGCCAAACTAAAAAATTTACATATTAGTCTCGGAAATCGATCCTCATTGTTTTGCGTATAAAACATTTCATTCCTGCTCTCATTTCTTATGCGCACACGATATTATAATTAAAAATAACCTTACAAATATAAACTAAAAAAATCATTATTATTCTTTTCTTTTCACTTTAAGAATTTAAAACATTTTATTCGGCAAAATCGCCACACATGGCAACCAAGATGCTTATTTTACACACTTTTTTCACTACAGGGGTTACAATTACATAAAGCTTTCTGCTTGGAGAACATAAAAAATCTCTTAAATTCCGGGAACGGTTGGAATTTCAAAGTTTTAAAGTGGACTATCATTTATTCTATATTATTTTACATATATCTGTGTAAAATTTCAGGCTGACAGGTCCATTTTTGTGGAATTGTATACTACCCAAATCAACAAATTGACAAAGAGAATTTCATTTTTATTTATAAGATTACCTACGCTTGTTTTTAAAAATACCCTCTCATTAAATTGCGCCAAGCGCTAGAATCATAGAAAATCTGACACACTTTCAGATTTTAAATACGCACTAAAGTGCTATATATAAAAAGAGTTATAGTCCATGGGTCTTCCCTATTTTCGTTCCTTCTTTTATTAAGTTGGAAAGTGTATCATTATTCATGAGTATGATTAAACAAAATTAAAATTGATATTTCTAACATCCTTTTTTCTGGATGTAATATATTA
Organism: Cheiracanthium punctorium; assembly: GCA_038373885.1. NCBI lineage: Eukaryota > Metazoa > Arthropoda > Arachnida > Araneae > Cheiracanthiidae > Cheiracanthium > Cheiracanthium punctorium. The sequence goes on along the minus strand of JAWZYV010011930.1, from coordinate 189,546 downwards.
GAAATAGATGCAGAAAAGCTGCTCAGAAAAATGCACAATTCCAACTGAATGAAAATTTCAAAAACTTATACGCAGGTGTATTCATAACCCAAATAGCAGACGATTAAATTACGATAAATAGCGCCAAGCGTTAGAATCCTCCACAAAATCGGACATCAACCCCTTTTATTTTTCCCCCAATTAAAAAGTTGCACATTTATTTTCGGAAAATTTCCAAATTCTATTTTTCTTTTGAGTATAAATCATTTCATTCCCGCTCTGATTTCACATGCACACGATATTTTAATTTAAAAACAACCTTACAAATAATCTAGTCAAAATAAAAAAAATCGTTATTCTTTTAATTTTACTTCAAGAGTCTGAATCATTTAATGAACTGTCGAATGTGGCAACCTAGATAAGCTTAATTGTCGCTTAATGCAGTGTGGGGTTACAATTACGAAATGGCGGAAAGCAAAAATTAGCCTTTTGCGATACGTTTTTATCGATATTTCCTAAAATAGTTCGAATTTTGAAAAAATCGCTTCGAGGTGTGTCGGGACCTGTCATGGAGAATTTCCGTTCAAAATTTGGTAGGTCTACGATCACCCGTTTGCGAGCTACGCGAGACACAGACAAACAAACAGTTTACACACATTGTTTTATTAATATAGATACCAGTCTCAAATAAAATCCAGTTTCAAATCTAAGCCTCGCCAAAGTGCCAACATACGCCATTTTGCAAGAGTTTTTTCAGGGAATCATTCGAAGCATTGACTTAGCAGCAATCAAAATGGGAAATGGTTCGACCGCCAAGCATTTTTTTGAAAAGTGGAATCCCTTATTACAGCCTCATTTTTTAAATTATCAACTATAACATGTTTCATTCATCGTTACCTCGATGTACTAAATGCGAAGATTTCAATTTTCTGAAATTTGGCGGATTTCCCCCAACTAAAATCAATGCACTCAATTGGCGAGAATGCTGAAGATAGATCGCTTGAAATCCCTTAATAACTGCATTATTTCCGCACGGATCCTTAAAATTTAACGCTGTATTCTAATAAAACCTTTGCACTTGTTTTCAAAAATCCGTTTCCTTAAGCTCTCAGTAAATTGCGCCAAGCCGGAAACAGTGTAAACCGCTAGAACTCACTTTCTCGGCATTTGAGCCATTTTATTTTTTCGCCAAACTAAAAAATTTTAACATATTAGCCTGGGAAATCTTCAATTCTTATTGTTTTGCGTATAAAACATTTCATTCCTGCTCCGATTTCCCATGCACACGATATTATAGTTTAAAAAAAATAACATTACGAATATAAACTAACAAAAAAAAATCATTATTATTCTTTTATTTTTACTTTGAGAATTTAAAACATTTTATTCGGCAAAATCGCCAGACATGGCAACCACGATCCTTGTTTCACACTTTTTTGACTGCAGGGGTTACAATTACGGAAAGCTTTTTGTGTGGAGAACATAAAAAATCTCTTAAATTCCGGGAACGGGTGGACTTTCAAAGTTTTAAAGTGGACTATCTTTTATTCTATATTATTTTACACATCTGTGCCGAATTTCAGGCTGATAGGTCCATTTTTGTGGATTTGTATACGAATCAAATCCACAAACAAACAAACAAACAAACAGAATTTCATTTTTATTTATAAGGATAAAGCAATTTAAAATAATTACGAGATGTCTTTGTTTACAAAGGTATAAGCCCAAGATTGTAGAAACACGCGAGAAATACACCACAGTCAACAAAATGGAAGGAAATAATTTAATGTTCCTTGGTTGACCCGGTACCATTTGATCCACGGACCGGGGGATGGGACCACTGCAGTAAATTTCGACTCGGAGAAGCTAGAACGTTTGTTTGTGTTTCAATAGCCAGCTCATGTCAAGATCTATCGATTACGTAAATAAAACGGTAGTATGAAATAATTATTAGTAAATAAAGACAATTTCAGTTATAGTGAACCCTCTGCGGACTATCAAATTTCGTCTACTATATCCGAAGTTCACTAAAATCGAAGCAGTGGCGGATTATTGGAAGTTTGTCGGGGGGGCGGCGGTTGGTTTGTCGGTGGGGGCTGTTAGAAGATTGACATATACATCAATTTTATGGAAGTAAAGTAGGATCTTTTACATTAATTTCTTATTTCTCGGTGGGGGGGAGGTCGCCCCCTCCGCCCTCCCTTTAATCCGCCCTTGAATCGAAGTGTCCCCATGGTGAACAGAGGTACTGTAAGTGAATTGGGACTAATGGTTTGCGTTCACTATAGGCGAAGGTTCACTATGTCCGGAACTGACTGTGTAATATAGTGTCAAAATAAAAAAATAAAATAAATAAATAATGCAATGTCGGCTCGTCGGAATCCGCCAATCTCATCGAAATATATTCGTCTAAAAACCAAATCAACGTTTACGGTTGGAAAGGGCTTCTCAAGAGCTATCCAATGATACCAGTAAAACACCGTATGACAGAGTGAAGTGGTGCCGGGAAAGTAAAAGAACGAAGGCGCCCGAATGAATAAATGACAGCGCCAGTACATCTGTAGCTAATGTCTCGCAGGACCGCTCGTTGTCCGACTTCATGCTCAGCGAGTTTAATTTGTCTTACATCGAAACTTCTCCAGCACTGGGTAACACAACTTGCATACAGACCTATCATTAATAAACTTATAACACCGGAATTATTTGTTTACTTGATTCCTTCCCGGAACCCGATAAAACTCAAAGAGAATATCACTCGTTACGTACACGTATTCACATAAAAACACATGGCCGTGTCCGCGACACAGCCACACCCCGTTTTTATTTTATTTGTAAATTTGAAATTTCAAAGATTAAATGTGGCTATTGTGCAATTTGCTTGTGGTAGATTCCTGCATTTTCGTGTTCTGTTTATTTAATTATTTAAACTTTAAGATGCTACATTATGTGACATCCAGAAGAGGGAGGTGGAACCAAAACAGCATGGAAGGGGCCTGTTTGTACTCAATATCACTAACAGAACGTATGGAGCAATGCTCGGTTGGGAACCTTCATATTAAATGATTATAGGTTATACTCATGCGCAAGTCGCCAAAGAATGAAAGTCGCCATAAGTAGCAAATCATTAGGACTATGTATAATAATATATGCAGAACTGTTTTAATGGCGACTAGGTACTTACGTATCCCGGCGGTCCTCCAAGATGAGCGATTTTTCGCCTAGATAAATGTTGGACACGTGAAATTATCGATGATTTGGAATACGATTGGCAACAGTTTGCCAGCACATTTGACTAAAAAAAGTTTGGCACGAATTACCACCGGGATAATACGGAAGTACCAGTATAAATGCCGGACACATGAAATTTCGATGGTTCGGAAAATGATTGGCATCAGTTTGCCAGCCCATGTAAATGTATGGAGTGTCGAGTGTTAGAGTATGATTTTTTTTGTTAAATATTTTTTTTTTCTGGACCTCGTTGTAATTTCCTCTACCGTGGGCATAATAATAAGCAGTACAATTGGGCATGGACGCCGGCAGAATATTTCCCAGGGGGGGGGGAGCAAGACTACTCAAGGGGGGACAAAGACTACTTTAACGTATTGTTACCATGTTGGAAAGAGCAAAAAAGCAAGGGGAAAAAACACTGCATACAAAAATCCAGGGGGGGGGGGCATTGCCCATCTTGCCCTATGCTGCTGGCGCCCATGCAATTGGGGTATAAGTTTGATATCATTCCTTTTTGGCGATCTCTCTTTTTTTTGCATGATCAAGGACATAATATAGAAATGTCTAGAAAATCGTTTACCTTTGTTTGGACGTGTAATTGCAATTTTCTTTTTGTTTTCTAGGTATTATTGTATTTAGCACTGTGTAATTTAGATTTATTGTTATATTTAATAATTCCTTTAGGAATTTATTAGCATAATGGTATTTACTTTTAAAAACGAGAATGTTTAGTGGGGGAGGGCAGAGTAAATATCAACTGAAAGAATTAAAGGTACTTACGTATTATCCCGGCGGTCATTCCCGCCAAACTGTTTTTTCGTCAAATGAGTTGCCAATCGTATTCAAAACCATTAATAATTTCATGTGCCCGACATTTATTTCGGCAAAAAAATTGCTTGTCTTGGCGGACCGCCGGGATAATACGCAAGTACCGAATTAAATATCAACTAGCAAATTTTAACTACCACATGAAGTAAACACCAACTGAAAGTCTAGTGAATCAAAATCGATAAATGTGTAAGACAAACTTATACATCCCTGTTTGAAAAGATAAAATACAGCACATTTAAATAAATGGCAATATTAATTTGTCATCAAGTCAGATCAGCGCCAAAAAGGACGATGCTGAAGCAGTCTCACAATTAGAAAATAAAACACTTACCCATAGTGACGTCTCTAATTTACAGATGAAATATTCCTAGATAGCTTTGTAAGTAAAAAGGAATTTTGGTTAGAAGGAATTTTGAAGTTTACTAAAAAAATAAAAACTGAGTGAACTGTGAAGAGTTTGAGAAATTCAGAACGAGCACATGTTTACATTATAAATGAGCGTGGCACAATGAACGACTCTCGGGAAAAGTAAAAACAAAATCCGATTGCTCATGCTCCTCAGGATTATCTTCTACTTTTATAATACGCTAACGTATGCGGTACCAAAATCGACGATATATATATCCACGCTGCAAACAGCAAGAGCTAGAAGTAAACATTAGTGAAATAACAACAATGTATGTGCAAAAATCTAAATGCACAATTCAATGACGTCAAATGGAGCAAGCCTATGTCACGCAGTAGGGTAGATTACGAAATAACAGTAATGGATACACAAAAATGCAAGATCTTTCGGACTTTTTCACAGCTTTAAAATATCAAATTGACAATACTTGGCGCATTCTTCGCCCATCTAAAAAATGTCGCCATGCGTTAGGTTAAAGCACATTTTAGCCGTTGGCTGTTTAACATCGGTTTTTAGGATGACACCCAAATGTGCAGCAACCCTAACCTAAATAAATTTTAATGACAAATACTGTTAAAACAAACATGATTTTCATTGAAATGAATACAGAAATTGAGGAGTCAACACTGCACTGAGTATAAAGAACAGTAAGGTATGAGGCGGCAAAGCTGGCCGCCTTGGCGTCTAGTTAGATGGAATTGCGCTCCGTTCAGGTTTCGGAAAAGCTTCCTGTACATTATAGTATCCACCGAAATTGATACAGCTTTGGTATCACCACTTTTTGGCGCTGTACTCATTAGCGACTTTTATCGGTGCAGTAAGTGACATGATACAGCAGTGACTAGCCACTGTTTTCCTTTTGACCATGAAATATATGAACTGAAGTCTTGTGAATCAAAATCTATGTGAACTTATACATCACGGTTCAAAAAGAAGCAAGAAAACTAGTATATTAAAATAGTTGGCGACATTAATTTGAGGCTTTAAAAAATTGCTCCAAAGAGGGATGGCGCTAAAGCTTTCTCTTAAATCCTCTAGCTTTCCCTTTTCCACTTTAAGCCCCGAAATTTAATCGCCAAACTGATACACTGACATATAGGAAACTTCTGAGTGTTATGGGCTATCAATTTTCATATTCTCGCTTCACGAGCTTTATAAAAAAAATAGCTGCAATCTTGGCGTAGGTCTCTTGCTAGATTGGAGAGCCTTCACCAAAATTTGTAACTTTGAGGTGATAGGAGGCCAAAATGTTCTTTTCACATATCCTACGTGATCTTAAAGAAGAAAAGAGATATCTGTAAAATTCTTGCTGTAAAAAATGCAACAATCACGAATTAGTACATTAAAATAGTTGGCGACATTAATTGGTTGCTTGAAAAATTGCTCCAAAAAGGGATGACACTAAAGCTTTCCCTTTTTCCTTTTAAGACCCGAAATTTAATTGCCAAACCGAAAATTCTTGCTGTAAAATACAACACTCACGAATACCCAAAAATCGGTTTCAGAACATCTCGAACAGATTCCTCCAAGGAAGGTAGACGTCAAAAAGGGGGGAGGGGGCACCCATTTTTCTTGATAGAAAGAAAAATAAAATTCTCGCTTCAAAATATAACAAATATGTTGTATCCTATGCTTAAGGCACAGCTAGTTTGTAATTCAATACTTGAAAATTTATTTCTTTGAATTTTATGTAAAAGAAAAATACCTAATAATTTGTTACAAAACCTTGGGAACGAAAAATGATGGAAATCAAAACCATGAAACTTGAGCTCGAGAATTGCTGTTGGCACTTTTGGGCAATATAGGTAATCAAAATGTATAATGTATCTTGTCTGTGTGTCTCGTCCAGACCGTATTACTAGAAAAGCAATTTGCAATTTGTATTTGTGCTTTTGACTGCAAATATGTTTGAATAATGTATTCTTTGACTTTGAGTGAAAAGTTTCTTCTTATTTATGGAAGTAGCTTAGTGAACTGAAAGAATTGCTTCCAAAGTCTACATGATTGATTATCTTTATTTCATAATCTTGCTTCCTAAAGTTTCCTTTTCCTAATCACAAATTGCTGAATGTTATGTGATGCAGTGCATGCAGTCTTCTCTCTAAATTGGTGGTTTCGGCGAAACAAGTTGAACTTAGAAAATCCACAAATGCGTTCCATGGTGGTTTGCAGCAAAAACACAGTTGTAAATGTCTTATGTTCTGAAAATATTTTCCTGGTAAGCTAGCAGATTTCAGTCTGTCATTTATTCTTGACAAAATAATAAATAGCACCAACAGAAATTAAAAAAGGTTTTATTTAAATGAATAAAAACTTTTGAGGTAAAAGTGTATATTTATTTAAGTTACCCAAACATTTTAAGTACTTTATAAGAAGTGAGGTGGTGCTTTCCTTATTTTCCACTATAATTCTAATTCAATTTACACGTTCCAGACTTGATTTTTCAAAAATGATTCACTTAAAACAAGTTAAAATTTTTGTTACATCTTATGGAAAATGTGTATCTCAATAGTAGACAGAGTTAATTTAATTTTAGAGCCCATTTAACATGATGTATAAGACTTTAAACTTAAAAGTGAATAATAATTTTATCGAATGCGTATGTTTTTCTTTTTCAATTCAACACAATGTACAACAGATATGGGCAACCTTTGGAAAGTTGTGGGCCAAACTGTAGGTTGTTAGCTAAGTTTCGGGCCGTGTAATTAGGATTTATATGGAATTTGAATGGTTTATATGGGGTTTTGATAAGTTCTACAGGCCGGATAAAAAGCCTGAACGGGCCACATCCGGCCCACGGGCCGGAGGTTGCCCAAATGTGGTGTACAAATATTGGGTTGTTTGGAAAATAATTCGTACGTCAATATTTTGCCTAGACAAAACTATTGAAGATAATAATACAAAATTCGGCACGTATGTGAGTTTCTTAGCGTAGGTGCTGGATTGGAAAGCATTTTCCGAAATTTGTTACTTAATTTGTAGGGGGGGGGCAAAATAATTCTTTTCACATATCCTGCGTGATCTCAAAGAAGAAAAGAGATATCCATAAAATTCTGGCTGTAAAATACAGCCCTCGCGAATGCATAAAAATCGATTTAAACATTTAGATTGGTACAGCTTGGATATTTTCCACTACGGCGAGATGAAATATTTTGCGGCGCTAAATTTACTCCAATCTGACAAGAATTGTGCTTAAAAAGATATGGAGAGCTGTTTTAATGGCAACCATTATAATTAATGTTTATTGTTTATGTTAATGTATAAATTGCTAAGAATCATCAAATCACTATTGGTTTCAAATATCTAAACTGTTTCTTTAAATTGAGTATTAGAGAGGGAGAAACGAAGATCGATAATATTTCATAAGTAATCGATAGTAATAGGTAGTATTAATAGATTTGTTAGGTTAATATGAATTAAAGCACCGTATACCACGTTGATAAATATTTCGTGGAATTAAAAGTGGTCTATTCATCATTTTTCAACGGTCTTCTTGCAACTAACTAAACTATAATCCTACGTTGAATTAATGTATACCGTGATAGTTTCAACAAAAGGGACTACCTAAATTGTATTTTTTTTTTAAGATTTTGTTTTGTCACAGGTAATTATTTTAGGAAAGTATTCTTTTCCTACCGTGCGAAGAACGGGCACGCAGCTACAAATACGAGTCCTATCCCTAGGCACAGCTTGTTTGTAAATCAATACTTGTCGAAAATTTATTTGTTTGAGTTCTATGTGAGAAAACGGCATTACTTTCTGAACAACCGAATATAAGAAATGCTATTTCTCGATGCAATATTAATGTTTTTCACAGGTATTCTCATTAGATTGTAGTTTGTTGTTGTTCAGTCCTAAAAAGGTTAATGAACTCTAAAGAAAAAGGAGCGTGTGGCTACTATAGATCTCAATTTTTTTATTCTGACACGGGGAACCAAATGAAAAACTGTGCATTATTGCTGTCTTCTTACATGCAGGTTCAGGTCTTAACAATTTATTTCCTGTGGTTTGTATTCCTTCAGTGCTCGTTCTAGTCGCTCAGGCCTGTAAAAGTAAAAATCGATAAATGAACGTTTTAAGCACGTTCACACACGCTTAACAAATATACAAGGTTTCCCCAAAAGGTGATAAACATGCTTCAGTGGCGCACACAAGATTTTCTCTTGGAGGGGGTCCAATACATAAATCTGTGACAACAACCAGCAGACAAAATGCGGATTTTTATATAGTTTTATCGTTACCCCCTTTTAATGTGTTTTTATTTATCTATCTTAATTCTAAAAATAAGAATGTGATGTCTTCTAACATATTTAAAAGTCAAAAATCACGTGACGATTGAACGAAGAAAATTGACAACTCTTTTGGGAGGGGTGCGGACCCCTTGGACCCCTCCCTTGTGTGCGCCACTGACATGCTTTAATTCCCTTATCTATTGTGTGCGAAAGAAATGTCAAACATATGGTAGGGGAAAAGACAAGTAAAGAGAACTCTTAATTTTGTAAAAGGAGGCACTTTTTAAATTTGTATGCGAACCCCCTTACAAAAGAATCCCCGATCATTAAAGTGTGCTCTATATACTAATGAGGGGAAGTACAAAATTTCAGCCTTTCACCATGAATTGTCACGGAGGTACCTTTAAACACATGTAATTTTGTACTCTTAATTAAGTAAAAAGAGAACTCTTAATTTTGTAAAAAGGCGGCACTTTTTAACTTTGTATGCGAACCCCCTTACAAAAGAATCCCCGATCATTAAAGTGGTGCACTATATACTAATGAGGGAAGTACAAAATTTCAGCCTTTCACCATGAATTGTCACGGAGGTACCTTTAAACACATGCAATTTTGTACTCTTAATTAAGTAAAAAGAGAACTCTTAATTTTGTAAAAAGGCGGCACTTTTTAACTTTGTATGCGAACCCCCTTACAAAAGAATCCCCGATCATTAAAGTGTGCTCTATATACTAATGAGGGGAAGTACAAAATTTCAGCCTTTCACCATGAATTGTCACGGAAGTACCTTTAAACACATGTAATTTTGTACTCTTAATTAAGTAAAAAGAGAACTCTTAATTTTGTAAAAAGGCGGCACTTTTTAACTTTGTATGCGAACCCCCTTACAAAAGAATCCCCGATCATTAAAGTGTGCTCTATATACTAATGAGGGGAAGTACAAAATTTCAGCCTTTCACCATGAATTGTCACGGAGGTACATTTAAACACATGTAATTTTGTACTCTTAATTAAGTAAAAAGAGAACTCTTAATTTTGTAAAAAGGCGGCACTTTTTAACTTTGTATGCGAACCCCCTTACAAAAGAATCCCCGATCATTAAAGTGTGCTCTATATACTAATGAGGGGAAGTACAAAATTTCAGCCTTTCACCATGAATTGTCACGGAAGTACCTTTAAACACATGTAATTTTGTACTCTTAATTAAGTAAAAAGAGAACTCTTAATTTTGTAAAAAGGCGGCACTTTTTAACTTTGTATGCGAACCCCTTACAAAAGAATCCCCCGATCATTAAAGTGTGCTCTATATACTAATGAGGGGAAGTACAAAATTTCAGCCTTTCACCATGAATTGTCACGGAGGTACCTTTAAACACATGTAATTTTGTACTCTTAATTAAGTAAAAATCTGATGTGTCCAACACATGACTTCCTTGCACGTCCATTAGATCAAAAATATTTTCGACGCACTTCCTCTAAATTTATTTGTTTGAAAGAGATAAAATATCAATAATAGTAAGGTTTAGCAATTTCTAGCCAAATATTTCGATATCGCCAAGCTGAGTTCAATTTGAAAGATTTCCTTCTGACACTTTATTTGGCGATATTTCACCAAAAGCCGACAAACTTGAGATAGTCAGCGAGATTTTGGGGATAGCCAAAGTAGTCAGTGAGCACAGACCTTCAATGAATTGAATGCATCTATACACCTCAATGTATTCAAAGTCATTTGGCTCACCATGTAAATAAATTCTCAGTCCATTGCTGTCAAAAAAGATATTGAAAACAGTTAGATATTACAATAGTTCTAAATACAAAGTTAAAAAAATCTACGGGTTAAAGTTTTAGAGTTATACAAAATAGGAAATAATTTTTGGCGCCAAATTTGGCGATATTTCGGCGAAACTCGTCAATGTCGACGACATTTGGCGAGATTTTAAGCATGAACCAAACAATGACAGATTATCGCCAAATTTGGCGATATTCCGCCAAAAATCGCCAAGAACGATAACAAATGGCGATACTTTGGGCATGGACCAAATGACTGACTATCGCCAAATTTGGCGATATTTCGCCAAAACTCGCCAAGGTCGAGGACAGACGGCGAGATTTTGGGCATGTACCAAACAATGACTGTCTACAGTTGTATTATATTGAAGATGTCCATAGACATTAAGGTACTGAAATTCTTTTCGGTGGTCCTGTAAATAAACTCTCCAGTAGATTGGAACCAAAAATCGAGATGCACAACTAGATGTTACAACATTCTTATATATGAAATTTCATAATAGTTTTTGAGATTTGAGAGTTAAATATGCACACACGTACACCAAAATTCGCCAAGCTTGGCGACTTTTGGCATAGTTCTTGAGGGAGGCACGTGACCGTGGTCGGACCATTACCTAACTTATGTGGTAGGACGGTATTGTGCTTGAAATGGATGAATGCCCCTAAAATTGCTATTGACCGTAATGTATTGGAAATCTTTTGAGTGTTCCTGTAGCAGAACTATAAATGAAAAAGACACTTTTTTTAATGGAGAAATTCATTTTCTAACTCTTTACAGCATATATCACTTCTGAGTCGTTTGAAATAGCCCAATACCTCTAAAAAACGCTTTGATGAATTTCGGCCCATAGAGCGTAATGTATTTCGAATCTTTTGGGCGGTCCTGTAGATAAACTATTCAGTCGAATGGAACCGAAAGGGAAGGTGCACAACTAGATGTTACAACAATCCTAAATATAAAGTTTCAACATTCAACGCCTAACAGTTTTTGAGATATGCGAGTTTAATGAATTTCGGCCCATTGAGTGTAATGTATTTCGAATGTTTTGGGCAGTCCTGTAGATAAACTATCCAGTCGAATGGAACCAAAAGGGGAGGTGCACAACTAGATGTTACAACTATCCAAAATATGAAGTTTCGACATTCTACGCCTAATAGCTTTTGAGTTAGGCGAGTTTAATGAATTTCGGCCCATAGAGCGTAATGTATTTCGAATCTTTTGGGCGGGTCCTGTACATAAACTATCCATTCGATTGCCACCAAAAGGGGAGGTGCACAACTAGATCATAGAACAATCCTAAATATCTAATCTCAACATTCTACGACCATTAGTTTTTGAGATATGCGAGTTACATACATACGTACGTACGTACAGACGGCATGGAAAAACTGGCCACAGTAGACTCGCCACTGGTCAAAATGAGTTGCAGACGCGTTAATATGATCGTGCATGCTAGCCTACGATGAGATGCATCGAAAAAAATTTTTTAATTAAATTTAGAGGTAGTCAAAATCGGTTTTTATGTCGAAATTTGGCCCCCAAAATTTTTCGGGATCACATTACTTCCTTATACTACGTACAAGGAAGTAAAAAGAGAACTCTTAATTTTGTAAAAAGGCGGCACTTTTTAACTTTGTATGCGAACCCCCTTACAAAAGAATCCCCGATCATTAAAGTGTGCTCTATATACTAATGAGGGGAAGTACAAGATTTCAGCCTTTCACCATGAATTGTCACGGAGGTACCTTTAAACAAAGATGATCGGGAAGGGAAGGGGGGGGGGTGGCTACATGAATTTGAATCTAAATGTTTATTGCTAGAGTAGAGAAAAATATTTACTTTCGTAATTTCTGTACGACCCCTGAAACGCGATTATCCGACGTGATTTTTGAAAAATGGTTTAAGTCAGCATAAATTTATCTTCATACCTCTGACACTTTTTAGGACATAATTCTCAATTTTTGTACATTGCATCATGATTGCATGGGGCAAATTAGGAATTATTTCTTATCTTATTTGGAAAAGTTTTTTAAATTTACATTTGTTCGTTTATCGATAATAGATAAAGAATTAAAGCGTGTTACTACCTTTTTGGGACACCCTGTATGTATAGATAAGTAGTTGAATTGATAAAACTTATGAATTTGTTTGTTTAATACAATAAACGCTTTTTATCTGGTTCAGATGAATTATTCAAAAATAGCTATAGCATGTATGAATCAAAAAAAGAAAAAACCGACTTCAAATTACTTCACCATAACGAAAAACTATTCCCATTGTAAAATAGAGGTGTTTAGAAATTTCTCGCAAAATGTAGAAGATACTGCCTGCTGGATTCAGTTTCGGGAACTTATTATTATTGCTTTTTTTTTGCGCCAAACGTAGCGATGAATTGCCAACATTGATGACTTTCCACGTATTACAACAAACGCCGCTGATGGTAACCCTTTAGGCAGTGGTTTAGAAACATGTTTTTTCTCGATTTTCTAATGATTATATCATTTACATAGTAAAATGGTAAAGTTTGGCAATTTCTCGTTAAAGATAAAAGGTACTCCCCAGTTATATTCAATTTTGGGAACTTATTTTTTGGCAACAAACTTTTAACGCCTCCTTTTTGATGCCGGTTAAAAATTACTTCCAAGTCTCTTCTTTGCGCTGTATAACATATTTTAATTATCTAGAAATAAATACAATTTAATAAATTCAAATTTCAAAATCAGAGCTCATGTAGGGAATACTGTTAAGTTGGCCCCTTCTTTAGGTCAACTGGGATTTTTTAGTTTAGTCTATAACGCCACCTTAATCCCATAACGGCCCCTTTTAGTTGATAACGATGTGAGATTACCAAAAAACTTCTCTCAGTGAAAATGAACTTTTTGTAAACCTATCTATCTCTGATAAAAAAAAAAGGGGCTAGGGATTAATCGAGATAAAGAGGTTTCGAGTAATAGAGGTTTAAATGCGTTCAATTAAAAAAAGGCTCTTAATAGTTTTTGTTGTAGAAAAATACAATAGTATGACAGCAGATATCGACACTCAAGATATGGAGATGTTAAGAGTGGAGTAATGGCATTTCTCAGAGAGATTTAGTAGTAAAAACTTCTGAAACAAAGTTAAAAAAGTTAATATCCACTGAAAAAATGTTTTATTTATTCAACAAAATGTTTGCTAATTCAACGAAATATTTTGTTAATTTAACAAAAATTTTGTTAAAACCAACAAAATCACTTGATTGAAATAGCACCAACCAAATTTTTGTTGAATCAACAAAATTTGTGTTCAATTCAACAAAACATTTTTTCCCGTGTCTGTTTCAACACATCATTTTTTTTCCATAGCCTACTTCTTTGCTGATGTAAGCGTACAAAAATAAAAATTATAACACAGATATTATTTATACTGTACCTTCTTGCAGATGATGGGGACTTTGTGTAAAAGTTATTCGAAACCATCCAGGTTGTGCACAAAAGAACTCTTTTCCAGGGCATATATACAAATGAGCTTCATCAATTAAGTAGTTAAAGAAATGCCTTTCGTGGTCGAAGGAAGTTCCACATAACTGTAACATAAATCGAACATAATTGTAACATAAATTGAAATTTTGTTACTTATAATTTTTAAACCTTTATTTGAATATTATGTGCAAGGGTAGAGAGAAATAAAGCCTGTAATATCAGCTCTCTTGAAATAAATTTTCAATATACAATGTAATTATGCATTATGTAATCTTGCCCATGTCCCAATGCCGATATTCACGAAAACAGCAAGATAGATTATTAAAAAAAAAAAAAAAAAAACCAGCAACTATTAAGCACTTTACACCGCAAATATACTGTTCCTACTTTTCAGAACACCAAGGCCAAAAAAAAAAAAAAAAAGAAAAAGAAAATAAAATCCTCTGCAGAATGTTTCTGAAATTACTTTTATTTAAATCCGCCACAAAAATTTGAGGGTGTTTATATATTTTTAGAACGATTTTGAGGCCATAAAATGGATATTTATAAATAAAGACTACTTTTTTAATGTTCAGTCGATAGTAGAGATGAGTTCGGGCTCATTTTTTGAAGCCCGAGCCCGAGGACTTTTAATCCGAGCCCGCCCGAGCCCGAGCAATATTATTAAATTTGGAGCCCGAGCCCGAAATTTCAGCTAAAGACAAATAAATTTAACTACTTCATTAATAGGATACAATAAATTTTGGAGCTTCACACACCTTCTAGTCCCCCGTGCCGCTATTTTTAAAAATAAGTACGTCTATTTATCCCATGAATCACTTTTTAAAATCTGTTTCAAGGAGTATGTTCAACAAAGGAGAAATTTTTCACGAGCCCGAGCCCGAACGCAATCGTGAATTACAGAGCCCGAGCCCGAGTCGGGCTCGAGCTTTTGGGCTCGGGCTGAGCCCGTCTCATCTCTAGTCGATAGCCCTTTTTGTGGACATTAAGTCTACATCGCGATTTTCATGATAGAAGGGCTTTTCGTAGAACTTCGTAAATAAGAAGATAGAAAATGGTGCATATCTTACATGTCGCAAGTCTACCCACAAGAAGAAACCAGCTTGGACATCACGCACTTTCACTCCAATCTTTTTTAAGTAATCCACACAAAAGTTGAACTTTTCTGCTAACCGCTGCTGGTTAGTGTGAATGTATTTTCTGCACCAATCTATATTAAATTAAAGGAAAGTAAAGCTGTAAACAAAATTTTAAAACGGTTTTTAAGGTTGAAAAAAGTTATCTTGATTCATTGTCTAGGAGTACTAATTTAAATCAGTTTATGAAAAAAAAAATTCACCCCCCCCCTTTTTTTTAAAGAGAGAGATATGCGAAAAGAAAATTTTGGTGGTCTGCACCGCCCATCCACACATACACACAGGTTATGAATTTTCGAAAACGCTCCCTGTCTAGCCCCTTTCTTAAAAAACTAACGCCAAATTTTGTGCTATTATATTCAGTAGCTTGTGTGTTATTTTGTTCGGTAGCTTTGACTCAGCTAACATGTGAAAAAGCGATATTACTCTCCATGGGCCCTAATGATTATATTCTATTTTAGATACACTATATATGAATGACATAAAACCAGTATTATCCCCCCCTCCTTCTTGTTTGTGAGGAATTATGAAATTTCTGAATCTTCAATTTTTTTATTTTATTTATTTATTTATTTTTTAATGTTGTCTGTAATTTTGTGAAAATGACTTCAAAGAATATTGGAGAGAATTTTAGAAGTAAATGTCTTAAAGCTTCACTACAAAAATTAAAGACTGATTCATGATATATTAATAACATGAAACCAGATTATCCCCCCTCTTATTTTTGAGGAATTGTGAAACTTCTTAATCTACAATTTTTTTCAAAAGTAGTCTGGAATTTTCTGAAAATGACTTTAAGGAATAGAGAGAATTTTAGAAGTAAAGGACTTACAGCTTCACTTTAAAAATTAAAGGATGATTCACAGAAAAAAAAAAGATCAGATCAAAAATTTTTTGTCTTTCATCGCACTAAAATACTCACAAGAATGATAAAGACTTACAAACCTAAATCTTCTAAGTATCTGGTTGTGATTTCCATGACAGGAAATGGTATGGTATGAAAAAATGAAAGCTGGATCAAACATTTTTGCAGTTGTTCGCATTTAGTGTGGACAGCTCCGACTCTCAGCCCTGCAATCCCGAAATCCTAAAAATTATGAAACATATATTTTATTGAAATTTTCAAAGTTAATGTAAGTATTTCTGTCTATGAGCACATTGTAACTTCATTAGTTAAACATTTTTATGGTTGTTTGCATTTTAAAGAAAATATTTACTATAGCGGTATAATAGCAAGTAGAGTAGTACTTGCTACAATACGACTAGAGTGCCGCCCGGTTAGATTCCCGGCAAGGGCTTGCGTATCGTTTCGTCCGTCCTTTCACAGGAGGTATCGTTGGTCAACCTATTAGGTGCCTCCGTGTTAAAATGACTTATCTCCCGATTTTAGCTATGGCTAATGCCTATAAACGGTAATTGCTCACCATTAAAAAAAGACATTATCAGTAAACGTGTATGTGTAAAAAATACCATTTGTGAGCCGTGAAACTGCAACGCTTTCTAAGAAATACTTTTAGATATGCTTATAAATTTTAAATGCAGGTAATCTGCATTTCTTTGAACAAAATATCAAGGCATTGCAAAAATTGCACCTTAAATGTTTGATTAAAATGAGCTATGGCTATCGATAAAATAAGTCATATTTTATCGAATAACATAAAGGTAAATGACAAGTTTTTCATTTTTTGTCCAACAGGCTTATATTAACTAAAAATAAAACAAATATGAATGATCAGTTGGAAGAGCATACAATACCTTACTTAATCCGTACAGTACATGAGTTTTCTTAGGATCAGGAATATCAGGAAATTTGAGTACGCTGTGAAACTTCTGAGTGTTTGAAAACAACGATAACGCATATACTTCATCGACAATCAAGTGCAGTGAATGCCTAAAAGATATTTTTTTTTATTAATAGCAAGTGTACTCTTATATGTATTTTCTTTTAGCTGAAATAAAACTCCTGGAGTACATAGTAAATTAACTTTTTTTTTACGTCGAATATTCCACAGCAGTGGTTGGCAACCTTTTTCTCTATGCAAACGCCTTATAAAAACTGAAAGACCTTGGCGAACTCCTAGTGTAGTCGATGTACACTTGTATGTCATTTTCGCGAATCCCTTTATGCTACTTGAGAATCCTTGGGGGTTGGGAACTGACGTTCCACAGTAATTCTTTTTTTTTCAAAAATACAAAGCATTTTTTAAAAAATCAGGTAAGTCAAAAGAGTTAGGAAAAAATATATAAAAATTTATAGACTATAAATCCACCCCTATTTTCCCAAGTTAGATTTTATGGCGTCGTCTACCACAAAAATCCCTGTAATGTGTTCATGTAGAAATGTAATATAACTCTCTCGCAAATAATCTAAAATGAAAAGCCGTCAAGAAGCTTAATTCACCAGATGAACTGGATTTTGGAAACTTCTGTTGGAAAAATTTGAATTAAAGACCTGGTTCTATCCCAGCAGTAGTTAACTGTATTATAATCGTCAGAGTCCTGTTTTTATTTTATTTATTTATATATTTTTTTAAACGTTTCTTTGGAGAAAAAGGCATGCCGCATTCTAATTCAATGAGATAATAAGTATATAAACTACTTCGGAAACTTATTTCAGAAAGTTTTTAAAAATTTATACAATAAAAATATTCTTACAGAAGATAAATTATGTATGTACGAGCTTTGACACAGAATGCTTTACGATTGAGATTAAAAAAAAATATTATTAAAGGTTGTATGTTACATTAATAAAAGAAATTTACTATCAGGTTGTAACGAAAGTTTTCCGCCATATCTGCCTGAAAAACTAACTTCTAACTCCTTAGATAACTGTTTTTGAACTTTCGGTACCAAACCTGCACAGTGTCACATGATACAACAATAGTACTTAAAGCTGTACTCATAATTCGTTGATATTCTGTAGCTGACTTTTTGCAACACAACTGGAAGTAAATGATGGTTCTAATCCCCTAGAGTGATAGTTCCACTTGAGACACCTTATACTTAATGATAACTATATTTTTTACAGATTTCACAACACAGTGTTATAAAGTAAACCTCTTTCTTTCAAATGCCAGAAATCGTTTGACAAAATATGAGCAAATACGCCAACGAGAACTGTGTGCTGACGATGTTTGCGGTGGCGGGAAACTTTCGTTACAACCTAATATAATTAGAATATTGCATACAGTTTTTATTCATCATGAATTACGCACAACTCACGTTTGTGAAACGTATTTTTTTCTTATTTCCTTTCTACTTAGTTGCTTTTCAGGAGCAGATTAATTAGGTAATGAAGACAAGCATAACCCTAACAAGTCAACAGAAAACAGACTCACCAAAAAGATTATAACATTCCTTATATCGAGAAAGTCTTACGTTAAATTAAACTGTATTTGACATTAATACTAATATTGACCGTTATTATTCATGTGTTACAAAATGCAATTAAATTCAATTACAAAGCAGATCTCAAATTTAAAAAGTTTAAATTCGGTGAACTTTAAGTAGTAAAATACTTGTAATTTTCATCTAGTCATTAAATGATTTGTAATAAAAGTGAAATTTTTATAGTTTTATTTTTAACTTTTATTATTTCCCTAAAAACAGAAGAAAAAATTTTTTTATGTAAGGTTTTTACCTTTGTGTCGCTTACATTAACTATTATAGCATAACTAAAATCGCCAGGTGTCGTAAACGAGTCAACCCACATTAACTTCCTATTGATTTAATTTATTTATGATCGGTTCAGCACTATTTTTAAGACAATACATTTTAACACTTCATATGTGAATAAAAAACTATGCATGAATGACAAAATAAATGACATAGTACAAGAATTACAGAGAAAAACAAAACTTACTCTTTGCAGAAAGACATTATGTCCATCAGCAACTTCGGAGAATAAATATCGCCCAAAGGGTTGTTGGGATTAATTATAAAGATTCCACGAACTACGTGATTCTACATTTAAAAAAAAGAAAAGCATTTTCAGGTTGAAATAATAAATGAGAAGGGTGAAAAACATTTAGAAAAATCAAAAGTCATTCAATTAAACTCAGCAGGATAAGACATTTAAGAATATTTGCATAAATATTTAATTTGGCCTTATAACGAATGATAGTACTACGTTTAACTTAACTGTTTTTGCAGTGCTGGCAGAAAGAATTAAAATAAGACATTGGAGTTTTAATTTTTCATTAATACTGTTGAAAGTTAAACTGTACGCCAAGAAATGTACTGGATACTTTCATGGAAATACGGACGTAGATAATGATCCTGTTATTAGTTTGGAAGGCTGGGAGGTTTTTTGGCATATATAGGGTTGCCAGCAGTCAAGAAAAACTCCTAAAATTGTAATAGTAAGGGAATTTTACTTTTAACAGAAAAAAAAATCAGTTATAATTACCAATTTTGGCTATAAACCTGGAAAATTGTGGGGCATGGAAAATTATCTAAATTCTGCATTTATAGTCAATTTTATATTCTCCATTTGTCTGGATAAAAATAAAAATGGCTTAACAGCGCTGCGCAAATGTGAAGGATACGGTAGTTTTTTTTTTTTTTTGGGGGGGGGGGGGAGGTCGTTTTTTTAATGAAAGAAAATGCTTATTTAACCTGAATTGAATATACAATAAAGCAAAATGTTACCCTAAAGCAATATTTTAATTTTGCTTTTTCAACTAGACCCTCCCGCCATGCCAGCTTTGCACACCAACATTAAGTCATAACTGAATGTTTTTTTAACTGTAAATTTACTAAAAATCATCCCAACGTCTCGAATTAATAGCATTCGAATAGTGAAACGATTAATCGCGAATACAATTTGAATAGTGAAATGATTATTCCCAAATACAATTCGAATATTAAAAGATAAATCGCGAATACAATTCTTATTGTGAAATCGCGATTAATCCCGAATTGTATTCGGATAATGAAATCGCACATATTGACTATTTCATGAATTGATTACTGATACTATTCAAAATCGATTAATCAATTTTGAAAATCATCACTACTCCGAAGACATTGCAAAGTGATGCTTCTTAGAGGAATCATTAAGGGAATCATTGTCAGCAACGACTGATTTCCCGCACGGCATTAGGGGCAAACGCCCGGGCCACCAAATGACACTTTGTTTTAAAATTTGCAAATTTTGATTTTAATTAAGATAAAGAGATAAACTAATTTTTATGAACAATAATAGTAATATAATAAGAATTACTCTGTTACTATTTCACAGCGATAGCATTGTATGATCATCTTTTTAGAGCTAAACAGCCATAGTCTCATTATTTAACGCAAACGTATCATTTAGGTGCGTGGGAAAATATAGGATCGACACCTGCATTAGGAAAATAAATACAAAGATATTGTGAAACACGTTACTTGAAAAATACGGACTGAAAGTAACGATTGAAAATTAAATAATATAACTAAAGTATTATTGTCCAACATGCTATTATTATCTATCTATTGCATTTCACTTTGTATCTTGATTAAATAATCATTTTGATGTTGTTATAACATCCTTCTTTGTATGGCGTGATATTAAAGTTGCTTTGTAGGGTGTAAGAAATTTTTCGTAAGATGTGCTGGCCTCCGATGAAGCTTTTGCCCAGGGTCCCCATCTCGGCAAATAGGCCCCTGATTATCAGAAGCACGAACTGTATCATATAAATCGTATTATGAAATAACTAATGCTACATCTTGGTTACAAATGTGGGCGAGAAATTGCTGCAGTGTTGAAGTAGAGGTCTGCGCCGCACGGAAATTCACGGCGGCGGCGAAACGACTTCAAAACGACTTCCGGGCGCTGACGGGTTCCGTTATATTTGTCTTTAATTTACGCAAAGGCAAAATTTATGATATTCTATCAATGAAGTAATTAACTTTTGTATATCTATTAGCTAAAATTTCCTACTTAAATGATATTGCCCGGGCGGGCTTGAATTAGAAG
Organism: Cheiracanthium punctorium; assembly: GCA_038373885.1. NCBI lineage: Eukaryota > Metazoa > Arthropoda > Arachnida > Araneae > Cheiracanthiidae > Cheiracanthium > Cheiracanthium punctorium. Next base: position 168,528 of record JAWZYV010011930.1, on the reverse strand, counting down.
TCCTCGGGCTCGGCTTAAAAAAAAATGAGCCTAGGGATGGACGCGAGACGCGAGAATTCTCGCATTGTCTCGCGTTCTCGCATTGTCTCGCGAGACGAGACAGGCATTTTTTTGCGAGACGAGACGCGAGACGAGAAAGAAAATATTTTGCGGGACGAGACGCGAGACGAGACAGAGTCTTGTCTCGCGCGAGATTTCTCGCGAGAATTCTCGCATTTTTTTCCGTCTCGCATAAATACGATCTGAAAAGCGACAATTTGCCTGAAGCCTCTACCGTTTAACTTGCGTCTCCTTCGTTTTCGGTCCTGGTATACTATCAGCACTCTACAATACGCACAAACACGTAACATTTAAAATTAGAACAGACGAGAGATATACAAAACACACAAAGGAGAGGATAAAGAAAGAGGCGGAAAAAAAAGAAAACAGAAGAGTTGAAAGAAAAATAATAAGTAAATAGGAAAGGCGGTACGTTATGTTCAAATCTGACCACTTTTAGATGGGGCCCGGGGATTAAGTTTGGGGCCCCCCTTACTATCCCCTTTTTTACGCATTAAGCCCCTTTACTGAGCCCCCCTTTTTTAAGCATTTTAACCCAGTTTTGACCGCTGTTGTACTCAAAAATTGCACTTCAGTTAACTCTAGTTTTTGTACTTTAATCAAATCGTATTTATCACCCCCAAAAAATATCTCTAACTTGATCTAGTGATAGACAATTAGGTAATACCTGTATTATAGAGGAAATTCAGTTTTTTCCCCACAATTACTATTTCAGTACATATGAATTTATAATTTAGATAATCGGGATATATATGGGCCCCCTTTTTCTTCAGGGGCACCGGACTACCGCTCCCCCTTGCCCCTGTGATAATCGGGTTTCGGGTATATCAGAGAGAGATTAGAAGTAGAGCAACTTGCATTCGCATTGATGCTTAGTCTGAGTAGGTTGAAATATGGTTGAATATCCTTGGTTGAAATATCCTTGTACCGATATTATCCTCAAACTTTCCCGCACGTTGCGGCGAGCGTAGGGGGGGGAAGGGCGCCCACCCTGGTAACAACTTTCTAGTGGAGGTTAAATCCCTATTGTTGGCTTATTTTAAAGAGATTAAAATGACATTTTTTATTCTCATATATTAATATCGGACGGAAAGAAATGCAAGCAATTTTTTAAAAAACTATTTCTCTTTTCGTTTATATTATCATGTTTTCCCTTCCTTCGGCTTGCAAAACTTTTATAATTTTTTTTCCTCCCCATCATTTTATCTTGCAGTTGGGTTCCTATTCTAAACTTATCTTCGCCTGTTAGATGTCTTTTCATTTTTTTAAAAAATCCACACTGGATATACATTAGGGGGATTATGGTTTAATTTTTCTGTAAACAGGGCAACCATAACAACTGTAGTACTATCGCTAAAAATTATTGTGGAAAAGTACAAACGGATAGTCGTCAACAAATTAACTGTTAAGTAATTTAAAATATAAACAAAAAATAAGACGTCTATTAACCAACTGAGACACTATAATGAAATCTAAAAATGCACACACGGTAATGTTATTGGAAATATTAGGCAAATAATTATAATTATCGTTAATATAATCTTGTTTTCATTAATATAAAAATTACAGATATTTTAGAGACTTGAAATTGACATTATAGTAAATAGTAGAGATTTAATAAAGACTAAAAGTGTTCTGTTTATAATTTTTCAAGGGTTATCTTACAACCAACTGAACGATAAGTAATTCTAATTTGCATTAATATATCCCGCAGTAATTTCAACAGAGGAGATTACTTGAACTTAAAAAAAAAAAATCTGTTTTATCTCATGCAGATATGATTTTAGTAAAATATTCGCTACTTCTCGTATGAAAAGCGGGTGCGCAGCTATTTTAAAACAAACGGTTGTCCATTTCATGTAGTGTCTGAGGTATTTAATGCTACAACTTGAACAGTATGATGTAGAACTACAGTATGATGTAGAAATAACATATTTTGAAAGTCGGGAGTTCTCTGCAAACCGCTAAGCTTTTCACTTTTCTGATCGCCAATGACACTGACGTAGTTTTTTGAGTCATTATATTGCAATGATGCCAGGTTAATACTCATGACGCAAACTTTACATCAAGAGTCAAATAATTTTGCTTTTATTTTAGATTCCACATCACTGGAATTAATTGAAATTACTCATGTTAGGAAAATTTTCGTTTACTACAGTGCGAAGAACGGGCATGCAGCTAGTAAATAAAAATAAATACTATATTTTCGGTGTGACATTATATATACGTATTAAATCTCAATTTCTTTTACTTCAAATGCCGATATATTGTTGATATAGTTATTAATATATCTACTAATGTGGCTGGCTCTATATGTAAGTAATTGTTATTATTAATATTAATTTTCAATTAAATCCCAATAATAAGTTAGTATAAAATGGTAACGATATCGCAGTCCTTAATTTTGCGAGACTCGCGAGACGTCTCGCGCGAGACGAGACAGCAATTTCTTTGCGAAACGCGAGACGAGACACAGTGTTTGCGAGACGAGACGAGACGCGAGACGAGACAGAGGTTTACCACTGCGAGACGAGACGAGACAGCCCCGATTCTCGTCTCGCACGTCTCGCGTCCATCCCTAAATGAGCCCTACATGTCTAGTGGGGGCCGTCCGTGGAGGTCTTTTTCCCCGTATCTACTCTAAGTTTCGGAGGAAACCACGGAAAACGAACGATTAGGTCGGTGGACGCGTCCTGGTTTTGAACCAGGCACCTTCCGTCTCTCAGTTCAGAGCTCTATGCGCTCGTCCACTGGTGGAGCTCCAGAGTATGAGCTTGCCGTTGTGCTACACTTTTAAAATATTTCTATTGCAAAATTGAAACAATAGATTTTTATCAAAATAGGATAGGTTTATGTTGTTTATATAGCATATTCACGATACATTTAGTTAGTTATCAATATACGATTGATACATTATTTGCATTTAAGTGTTTGGGTTTTTTTTCCTTTTCTCCAAAACCTTCTCATGAACCATTCCAAACCTATAATGTTCTTTTGAGGTATAATGCCATGTTTAAACAGTTTTAAAGCAGACAAATTAGACCGTTGACTCAAAAAATTTAAATTGTATTGTTATAAGTAACTAGCGTTAAGAATATCCAGAAAAACATAAGCAGTTGAAAATTTAGGTACAATTTTTTAAAAAGTTTTGAAGCCTGTACACCGTTGTGTAAAATGAGCGTTATTGGCCGGCGCGCCGGCCTAGACCTCGGCGGCGGCGGCGTGGTACAAATGCCCAGCGGCGGCGGCACAGACCTGTATGTTGAAGACGCATTCTAAGCTAATATACTACGGCCCAATACCAAAGTCCATTGTTACTTACATTTGCAACAGCACTCTCGTAAGCATTCACTATCTTCTCCAGTGTCAAAATAGGAGAGTCTTCCTTTTCGTCCTGTAAACATTAAAAACTTTTATTGGTATTGGAGTGAGTAAAGAATAATTGATTGAGCTATGCGGTCATTTTCTTTTCCCATGATTCATTTAAGGCACTGCCTACCAACTATTTTACAAACCAGCAAAAAAAAAAAAAAAAAAAAAAAAAAAACAGGGAAAATGTTTCGCGAACCAGTCAAAAACAATATTATGCAAGTATGTATTTTATTTATTAAATAAGTTATACAGGTAGGATATTTAGTTTAGAACGACATATTTCTGCTAATCATTCTTTAATAAATTTGCTATGTACGGTACCGGCTATAAAATCTCGCGCGCCTGACACTGATTTGAAAACACTGATTTGAAGAGTTTCTCCTCTTAGTTTCACATAGGTACCTTAAGTTATGAATATGTATTTTTTAAAAGACATTTCTATTATGAAAGATTCAAAAAAATCACTTTTGTTTTCTTCAGATTCTATCTGTTGATATTTGCATCCATCAGAAAGAGCGTCGAAATCCCTATTCATTAGCTTCAGTAATTTATTATTCATATAACTTTATATAGAAACAGGCAATTACAGTAAAACGAAAGGCCCGAAAGAAGAATTGAACCCCCGCGTGTTGTCTGTCACAAGAATCAAGTGTACTCAGTTGAGTACAGGGCATAAGCGTAAAGTTTTCAAAATTATTGGGGGGGCCGGGCCCCACAACCACATATATTCACGTCAGTAGCGTAGCCAAGGGGGGGGGTTAGGGGGGTCATAACCCCCCATGAGGAATTTTTTTCCATACAAAATGTATATTTTTCACTCCCTTATCATACACCCGTATACATATATGTGAGTTGCAGAAGTCGTAACTCCCCCATGAAAAATTTCTGGCTACGCCACTGATTCACGTACATATAACTTAGTAATAGCTGCCAACTACCATGGAATATATATAACCACTTTTTCTACATGATTTTTCGGCTTAAAATATAGCAAAATTTTCGTGCTGCGCGCGCGAGCTGGTTGCTATTAAAAAAAATAATTAAAAAATATACTGTTTACAAAAAAAAAAATGGTTAATTATATTCCGTAGTAGTTGGCAGCTATGACTTACTATATATAAGTAAATTATTGGAGGCGCTCGAGCTCTATGGGTCTATAGAATTCTACACCTATGTAGGGTAAGTATCCATGTTAGTATCTTCCTACCATGTTATAAGTTAAAAATAGAAGCAGTGTAAAAAATCCAAAGGAGGAAAAAAAAACATTTTCGATGAGATAGTGCATTTTAGACACATCTGAACTTTTCTTTATTTCATACTTTACATTGCATAATCTGATTTTAATTAACCAGAGCCTGGTGAGGGCAGCTTATAGTAACATTGTGTGTTACGTGGCGTCACAATGAATACTAAATCATGATTGAAATCAAACGAAGAAAATTTTTAAAAGTCCAAGTAAAGGTTTTTTTAAACGTTTGTAAATGGCGTGAAATACTTTTTTTTATGTTAGTATAAATTAATTTTCTGTATTTAGTGGTAAATTATTGGGTGGGCTCAGCCCCTATTCACAATTTATTGGGGGGGCTCGAGCCCCACGGGCCCATATAACTCTACGCCTATGGTACAGGGTGATCAATGTAAAAGAATACCCGTTCTTCTTATTACTCTTGAATCTGACGGATGTGGCAACTATTCTAACAACGAAGTATATTTGTTTTAAACTTTTTTTAAGTGTGCTAGACAATTTCCAACACTGTTGCAACTTTTTTTGGGAGGTAAAACAGAAATGGCGACGCACAATATTGCTTAATCCTGTGATAATTTCATTTTTGAAAAGCATAATTTAATTCAAATTTTTTACATTATCATTCCTTACAGCAAATGTTCACTATCATTTTGAATGCTAACATATACACACTGAACCATTTTTTTTTGTAACACTTTGAAACATTGTTGGTGTTATTGACAAGATTTCTTTACTTATGGCTTGTTTTTCCTTCATCGATGTTTGTAGGACTCCTCTGGAAAACCTTAAGATAACCCCACCAAAAACAAACAAAAAAAAAAATTAACGAGTTGAAGTCTAGTGACTTAGATGGCCAAATTAACTGATGGTTTTTCGAAAATAAGCCTGCAAGCTGGCTGGCTGCGCCGCACAGCCAGCTGAGTCAAAAAAGAGTCTCTAGATCTGTGGCACGCGATGAACATTTCGATCGTCCGTCATCTTGCTGGTAGTTAAGTCGAGCGATGGCAAACGGTTGTCCTTTTTTTCAGCATTGGGAAAGGGTTGCGCCTCAAAGGGTTAAATTGGTCACCCTTTACAATCCCGTATGAAGAGGTGATACTTACATGGAACACATACTTCTTCCCTTCCTACACGATTCCGAAAGGACCGACTTGAAAGCATTATAGCTCTACCTGAAAGAATTTTCTGTTCCTTCTGAATGCTTCATAAATATTATTTTTGCTTGTGTGCGTATATGTATATATATATATTTATTTATTTAATGTAGCTATTCCGACTGTGCGGAAAACGGAGACTCGCGTAATGGAATAAAAGGATTTGTTTTTCAATACTGAAATATGATTGAATAGAAATACCGTAAATGCCGGCGTATAACGCGCACCTATAATTTTAAACTTCATTTTTTAATTTTTATGTATATCCTCCGTATAACGCGCACCCTTTACTTTGCAATCACAGACTTGCCCTATGGAATCCAGAAAGTCTTTTAGTTTGGGATATGTTCAGATCGCATTTAACGGATAATACAAAGAAATGAATGAAAGAGTGTAACACAGACATGGCAGTTATCCAGGCGGATTAACGCCATTAGTTCAACCTTTAGATGTGTGTATTAATAAACCATTATAAGGAATTTTAAAACGATTTTGGAAAACGTGGATGTTGGAAGGAGATAGAACATTTACGGAAGGAGGTGAAATGCGTCATGCCAGTCTAGAAATAGTGTGTGAGTGGATAATACAAGCATGGAATGAAATTAAACCTGATATAATTAAAAAGTCATTTAAAAAATGTAGTATATCGAACAATCTAGATGAAACGCATGATAACTATTTATGTATGGATCATAGTAACAGTGATAGTGAAGATGAAACTGAATTTGATCATGTGCCTGAAAATATTAACGGAAGATGAATAGGATGAACTTTTTATGCTCTCCGATAATGAAAATTGAAGTTCATAAGGTATGTCATTTCTTTTAAATAAACAACATTCAGGTACATGTAGAAATCTCATTTTTTATGCTCATCTTTTCCTTATTTTTAAATTTATAATTTTTATAACCGGCGTATAACGCGCACCCTTAAATTTCGACCTTATTTTTTGTATGAAAAGTGCGCGTTATACGCCGGAATTTACGGTAATACATTTTTTTATTTTGATGAGTAAAATGAAAAATACAAATTGTATACTTACAGCTTCAATAATATGCACAGGCCACACTTTAACGAGAGCTCTCTGCATAAAGTCAGTGTAAATGCGAGCATATACTGGAGTAGGTACAAGAAAAACTTCTGAATAAACAAAAACAATTTTTTCAGAGACATGTTTCAGAAAACTGCAAACATTTTGAATGCTGAAAAACTATAATGAATGAAATATTGATGTATTAACCGTTATTTCATGACTTTTCCCTTGATTTTCACTTTTAAATCAATAAAACTAAAATTCCTGTATCAAATGTAAATATTTAACGCGGAAAAAAAGTTTAGAATCATATTTAGTTTACTTACTGACTGAATTATTAAAATGAGTCTACGCCAGGGCCGTACCCAGGGAAAAATTTCGGGAGAGTCCAAATGGGGGGGAAAGGCAGAATTTTTTTACAGAAAGATTTCATCATTATCATTTTGTACACCAAAATTGAACTTTCGGAGGTATATGCATAAATTTCTCAGCAAAAGGGATTTTTAAATTATTTCTTTATTATTTATAGACTAGAAATTGTGTTATTATTTATTTAATTTTTGCATTTTAAACAATGAAATTTTGTTATTATTATTATTATTTTATAACGGGACTTGGCGAATTTTTTTTGATAGCCTGTTTTGTATTTTTTTAAATATTTAAATATTATTTGGAAGCTGCGTCACATAACTGTTTGAAGAGCTGCACACATTTTGCAAACTAAAGTTTTAAAAATCCACAGAGGTTGCGAATGTAAATCCACTTGATCAGATTTTTGAATATTAGGGGGCATTCTTTTTTTTTTTTTTGGTCTATTTATGCTCTAATAACTAATGCCCGTGGGCAACTCCGGCTACGCAGTTGGTAATTAAATACTTCTTTTTTTAAATAACTAAGAGTTCGAAATATTTTAGAAAAGAGGTTCTAAAAATGTTAACAAAAAAATTAAATATATTATATTTCTTCTCATCAATTTCAGATTCATTTTGCTTAAAATTTGTAAGAAATGATTCTAGAAATTTTAGAATTTTTTTTAAAAAGGAACTATTTTGAATGTAAAAATTGAAATATACAATATGTTATCTTTATCGTATAAATTTATTTCATCTTCATCTTGCTTAAACGTACTTAACTATATCACTAATAACTGATAGACTTTTTAAGGACGTTTGAGTTCAAAATTCACTTTACCCCTAAATGCTCTAAGGCAGCGGTTCTCAACCTTTTTAACGTCGCGCCCCCCGCAACAGAGACTAACTTACGGTGGCACCCCCCCTCACATTTTTCAGCATGCATTTGGTTTGTTAACATTAAAGTTTGAATAAACATTTTAAGTGAAAATGGGTATATTTTTGACAAAAAATGGGAATAAATAGAATGATTTTTAAAAAACATGCATCACTACTTGCTCTTTGGTTTTTCTCGCCCCCCCCCCTGCAAACGCTCTGCGCACCCCGTGGGTACTAATGAAATAAAAGGCTGCATGAAGGAAAAGAATCTTATAACACATGCCCATATTGCTAACAAATTATTTCAAAAATTACGTAATCTGGATTCTTTTGTGAGCGTTTTGTATATTAAATAAAACAATATGTATAGGGTAGAAATATAAACATTTAACTAACCTCCGGGATCAGCAAGACAATGTGCTAACAGATCGATGCAACTGGTAACTCCAGTTACAAAGAATAACTGAAAAAAAGGAGAGGAAGGAAGTTATTTTATGAGTTTTATTTTTGAAAACACACAGTTATTATTTAACCATAAATATTAATATTATAAGCATAAAATAGAACATTTGCGAATTTTCAAAAATACTTTAAGCACAATGATATTTTTTCACCTTGTCGCAGATTCGCTAAAAATGATTGATGAATCCTTATTTAAGAGTTAACTCACATTTCTTTCATTTTTTCACGAATTTTTTAATTTAACAGTCATTTGAAATAAAAAGTCGTTTGAGAAAGTTAATTTATGGAATGTATCAGTTTATTTATTGCTATTTCATAGCTGTGAACTTACTATTAAAGATTATTACGCATTCAAAGACTGGGTATAAAAATAAAGACTAATAAACATTGGTCAAAGTTCAAAGTTGACAGTTTAAGAGCCGGTTTGTATTTTTGCATCAATAAAAGGGAGCAATAATGAACGAAGTACGTACAGTAAAAATATTGCAAAGGTTTGAATGCATTGATTTTAAAATAATTTCCAACTGATGCTTCACTAGTAAAACAAAATTCACTTGCAAGAATTTTTTTTTTTTTTATCTTTATACATACTACTTCATAATAAATAAAATAAATAAGTAAGAAAAAATATTTTAAGTTAAAAACTTAGTTTTTTATAGAGTAGAATGGAGGTTTTAAAGCGCATTTCTTGACTGTTCATATAGAGAGTAATTTATGGAAGTTCTTTAGATTGCCCTGTAAAATAGGTGCAAATCTCACATTGCTTTGAGTACAAGTTACCGCTCTGTCTTTTAAAGACTATGAAAATACATTTCAAACAGATCACATACACAGCAGACGTAAATGATCTGAATTTTAGCATCAGGTAATGAAACACAGACAAGTGACACTTACACTGACAATGATCGCAAAATTTTACAGTCAAAGAAAAAGTAGTACAAATGACCCTGAATCATATTTACGTCAAGAAAAGGAAATACTTTACATCATGAGGTGAAATTCGTTCATAACTCTCTAAAAATTCAGTAATTATCTTTGCAAAAGCTTCTCGTAATCTAAAAGAAAAAAAATGTTAGTAGTGAACACTTCAGTTCAAAACTCAAAATAATTAATTAACTGTGAGATTAGTAAGTTGGAAGTAAGTTAAGAAAGTAAAGTTAAGAAAATAGTTTTATATATGATCTGCTCATACAATACATACCTACATACATAAAACTAATTCTGTGTGTTAAAATATGATATGTTTTATATCTAAATCTGTAACCATTTTTGGAATTCCTGTTTTATTTTTCAACTGAATTTTCCAGTAAATTTAAATTTACACATTAATGCCACTGCCATCACATTTGCACATACAGAAGCATCGTATGCAATAATAATTGAAGGACTGAATTCTATCATGAGAAGATTTTGTGTTTTTCTTGGAAACATGTAACACATTTTATCTGTGAAAAACATGTAATTCGCTTGAAAGTTAGCAGTAGAAAAATACCATCCAGTAAAAGTGTACGTTGCATTGCATGATTAGTAAATTTAAAAATTCTTTATAACCTAAAAAATGGATTCAAAGTTTTTAAAATGTTTGCTGTGTCCTTCTTTTATTTGTTACAAATTTTCTGAGTATTTGGTGTTACGAATATATCCTTAAATTCCTGAAAGAAACGTTTATTTATCTACTATTAGTGTTTCTGATTTTGCAACCTGTTCTCTTTATCGAGAATTTCCGTGAATAATCATTCCCAGGATTATCGTGAATGCATCAAAATTTTAAAATAGTTTTTTTAATATACAACAATACAACAATAGTAATTAAAAGTTATAAGGTAATCCTACATCCAAAATTTATACTTTTTTATATATTGAGCTACAAAACTAAGAAAATAATAATAATAAGCATTTTAGAATTTTATTATAGCAGAAAAGAATATACAGAGAACATCTTTTAATTAAAAATTCTAAATTAGCATAGATTTCTTCATCATACCATGTGTTGTCGGGGCCACCTATAATAAAAGAACAGCCGAAGAAATTCACTTAATTGGAAAAGATGAAATAATGTACTACTGGCAAGACATCAAGTTAACTCAACAGAACAAAAACTGTAAGTATTAGGAGACTCAGTAGTCCAAAATTTCACCGGAATTAATTCGAAGAATAAATACTAAAACTAGTTAATTGTTTTTAAATCAAGAAATGATAATTTGGAAAAAATAGTTTTGTTGATTTTATCTTTATATTTTCTTTAGAAAGAGTAATTTTAATAATGGCATGTTTTCCTACAGAAAAACTATGAAATTCTTGACTGAAAGTTTTAAAAAGAGAAAATTACCTACCTCATTATACCATAACCTTCTTTATACTGCAACAGACTTGTATCACAAAACCAAATCTCCTTAGATTTTAGCTATTTTTAATAAAACCAGTTGAATTCATAAAAATATCAATAAAAATGTACGTTTTCAAGATAATAAATAGAATTTAATGAATCTTGTGTTGCTTATTTCAATTGAATATCATGAAAAGGCCACTATATATAATACTTTTATTCATTTACAAAGTTCTAGTAGATACAATTTAATCATATTTTACACTTTAAAGTTTTAATTATTTCGTTTTTGAAATACTGGCACTTATATTTTGATTTTTGAAAAAAAAAAAAGAGAGAGAAAAAAACTGTCCGCTTCTTACGTCTCCAGTTTTACGTAATAAAATAAAATTTGCATCCTGTCTACCAAAAATTGGTAGACAGGTTTCGGTATCTGTGGCTTAGATTAATCACAAATACCGAAATTCGTTGTTCGAAAATTATTTTGTTTTTGTTCATCACAGGTGTGACACCTAAAGAGAATCATAAGTCCATAATTCGATCTCAAAATATTTTGTTCTGTTGATACGTCAGAAATACTCCGTTAGAAATACGCCATAGAATGGCGTTTCTAATGTTAATAAGTTATTTCTAATGTATTAACTTCTAATGTTAATACGTTAGAAATACGTCATAGAATGGCGTATTTCTGCTGTTGTAAAATTTATTATTTTATAGTTTTAGTCTTAATTAATTCAATGCAATTATAATTTTACTTTAGCATTATTTCTTCATTTTCTCTTGCAAATCTAAATGTCATTCATTGTTTTAAAAATAAAAAATCAAGGAAAATCCTTGAGATCAACTAAATTTATTAAACCAATGAATTAATTTGTCTTAAATTACAATGCAGTATAATCAAACTTTATGGTAATATTCATCAATATGTAAATATAAAAAAACTTAAAAAAATTATCAGACATACTCTGGGATGAATAATATCCATGCACATATTGTTAACAGCAGTGCCCAAATTTACATAACCCTACAAAATACAGAGGAAAGACATTACACATCGATTGCTAAAAATATAATATATATTTATGTTAAACTAAGAAAAAAATAAATATGCAACAATTTTTATGGACTTTTTCATTAAGAATGAATATTAAAATAGAGAGAAAAAAAGTACGTACTACAATTGTTTGAAATATCCGTGGAAATCAGTAAAATGTGTAGGCATTTCTCATTGATCAAAAATATAAATAAATTATTTTTAAATTAGTATATTTCTCTTTTAGCCTATATTTTCAGACATTAGTTAGGCAAATTTATACCTATTAAAAATTTATTAATTGCATTTGGAAACAATGTTATCTTTTATCTGCTTATCGATTCCAAGTTCTCTAATTTAAACACATGTTCACATTGGAAACGTGAATAATTAAAACTTACAGAAAGACATAATTAAAACTTTTATGCAAAAACATGACCCTTGATTAATAGGAAAGTGCAATATACTTATTTTCAAATGTATTTTCGAATACTTCTTATAGTTTTTTAAATTTGCTGTGACTTTTGATCATGCAAGTTAAAATTATAGTAAATAACTCATTTTAAAGGAAATTAAATGTACTGAAACTTTTCTTTCGAAAACATTGCGGTAGAACTGAGAGTTGAAAAGCTAGAAGGCAAAGGGGGGTGGGTTTTTCAAAAATGTGTGATATTTTCTAGCAGATATCTCAATAGCTCTTAGAGATAGAAGGGGGAAAAAAAACTCTACACGATCTTGTAGGAAATTTTTTTCAACCTTCAATTTGTAACTCAAACGTTTTTGCTAAAACGCACTGTTTTCAAAATAAAATCAGGGAAAAAAAGATGGAACTTTAACGTTCCCTCTTTGAACCCCGTTCACTTAGTATGTCTGAAGACTTTCAGTATGTTTATCTTTTAACTAGTCCAGAGACATCAATACAGTTTTCAAATTTTCTATAACTTTTAACCATGCAAAGTTAAAATTACAATTAATTACACATTTTAACCCCATAAAGGTCGTATTATTTTCAAGAAAACGGTCATAAAGGTGCCTATTGTTTTAATCAAGAAAATTGCATAACAATAAGCATAATGTGCAATATATGTATTCATTTTAGGGTTTTGGACATCTTTTTAGATTGAAAGAAGAAAAAAAACTGATTTAAATTTCTAGGAAAAGTCAACCCTTAAAGTAGTTGAGACTGAATGTGTGCTTTCTAGTAAGCAGGGAATCATTAAAAAAATATATGTTTTAAACACTAAAGGGGAATTTTATTAAACTTACTTCGTAAAATAAATAAATATTTGTCAAGTTTTCTTTGAACATGAGTAAAAAAGTGATACAAGATTGCTAAATCCATATCACAAATACACATATTTGAGTACTGTTACCCTCTATTTAAAAATAAATCTCCAATTGAAGTTAAAAATAACCCACTTCATCTGTAGTGTCTGGAACTATCATCTGTTGTGTAAAATGAGATATAAAAAAAAAAATCCGTGCATAAGAATTGAAACGTTCCTATTAACTTTCGAACACTAATGCCCGGAAATATCACGGGCACTAGAAATAGAGGGAGAATTTGATCCCTTGATTTTGACGGGAGCGAGAAGAAAGGGGTTAACCCTTTGAGGCACAACCCTTTCCCAATGCTGAAAAAAGGGCAGTCGTTACCATCGCTCGACTTAACTACCAGCAAGATGGCGGACGATCGAAACGTTCATCGCGCGACACAGATCTAGAGACCCTTTTTTGACGACAGATGGCTGTGCGCGCAGCCAGCTGTCGTCAATAGCGCAACTATTTTTATAGAAATCCAATCTATTCTTCGTGACTGGCAACAGTCAAAACGTTAGAGTTGGGTGTTCCCAGAGCGGGATCACTGCGCCTTAAAGGGTTAATCCTACAAGGCACAGGGTACCATATGTGGAATAGCCACTTTAATTATTTCTCTACGCCTATAAAATACGAGTATAGACATCTGTCGGAGTTTAAGAGTATTTATACACAGATAGCAACGATATAATACAGGCTATTTTGCGTAGATGTCATTACTGTTCATATTATAGCCAAAACTGATTGAAATTTAAACAGTTATCTTTCGAATGTGGTTTTGTGTATTTTAGAAAATGACCAAAAAATATTTAGCAAAGAGTTTTGACCCGGAAAAAATGACTGCGTGTTGGAATTCGTCCTATCAAAAAATGATTTCAATACTAAAATTTGAAACTAAATAACAAAAGAGTATTGCTAAGGCCCAGTGTACCGCATACAAAAGCGAAGTATAAAAGTGATTTTCTAGTAAAGTATTAGGTTACTATTTTTTAAACTCCAAATAATAATCACTAACAGTATCACTTATACTTATTTCAGAAGCAGGGAGAAAAAATAATTCTTGTAGAGTTGAAGGAAATTAAATGTTCTGAAAATTTTCTTTCGAAAACATTGCAGTAGAACTGAGGGTTGAAAAGCTAGAAAGCAAAGTTAGTGGAAAGGTTAAGACTATGTTCTTTAAACCTCTCTAAACCTTCTCTGTTGTATCCTGACCATGTCGTCTAGAACGCTTCTATTGACTGAACTGCTAAAAGAAGTACTATAACGGGGATTTTTTAAAACTGGAAAATTTTGCCACAAAAAGTAAATGAATAATTGTGTTATGGCAAACCTGCACAAGAGGTATCTGCCTGGGGGGAGGAGGTACGACTGCTTTAGTCTGTGGACTTAAGAGGTTCTAACTCGCATTCACGTTACATCTGGAGAAAACCACCAGAAACCCCAGACTGTTAAAACAACAGCTGCGCGGTAGGCTGCACACTTGAGCAATCTACCATATTCAGTGACTTGATCAGCTCGGCCATGGTAGGGAGTAAAATAAATAAAGAGGGGAAAAAATAGAATCACACGTGTTTAGAGATCAAAAGTTCACAATTCTTGAACCCAGTTTGGACTGAGCCCGCCTCATCTCTTTATTAGAGCCCCCCAAAAATAAACAGTGTATCAATAATAGCACGCAGATGCCCTATGAGGACTTACTTGTTAAAAATAAATCGCTTACTTTAGGATTTTTCCCCTCGTCGTAGGGATTACTCTCGCATTTATTTAAATATTTATTCAGGAAATCTTCCCAATCACGAGCGACTTCCGCTCTTTTAGATACTTGGTTTTCTAAAAAGAAAGGCAAAAAGACACTTTAGAATAAACTTGAAATATGGTATAAAATACAGTAAAATTAATAAATTACGATCTATACAGAAATGTGCTATTTCGTCATACGAAGGTTGTATAAATTTTATCCCTTACAGATTTATGTTTTTTTTAATATTTTTTAAGCTATGCCAGATACCTAAAAAACAAACAACATTAACAGGAGAAAGAGAGAAATCACTCATGCAAGAATGAAATTTATTTTAAAATATAGTTTAAAGCCCTTTCAGACCTGATTTAAAATTTTCTATTTGAATTATTTTTATTGAATTAAAGCGATATTAAATTTGTAATTAAAAAAAAACTGGAGTGACTCCACTCGACTTTCTGAACACCTGATCTTTACCAAGCATTTAAATAAATTTGATTCACTTCAATAGGATGTAGTGTTCAGACGCTAGTGCAGTTCAAATAATTTAGTCTATTGGCCGCAACGTATAAGAATTTTTTTTCTATACCCCTGTAAAAAATCTGCAAGGCTTATACGTACCAAAATCTGTACAGTATTTTAACACAGTGACCTATAATATACGTATCTAAGTTGAGTTCAGTCGAATGCACGATATAGATTCTTGCGCACTTTCAAGAATTTGCGCCTTAATGTATAAGAATTTTTTGTAGTCCTGTACAAAAACTATACGCCCTACATACACGAAAATCTATACAGGTTGTGTGATGGTGATCTATTATATAAATCCCCAATTTGAACTTATTTTAATTGCGCCATTTAGACACTCAGACCATAAGCGTAAAGTTTTCAAAATTATTGGGGGGGCCGGGCCCCACAACCACATATATTCACGTCAGTGGCGTATATACATATATGTGAGTTGAAAAAGTCGTAACCCCCCCCCTCCATGAAAAATGTCTGGCTACGCCACTAATTCACGTACATATAACTTACTCATAGTTGCCAACTACTACGGAATATAAATAACCACTTTTTCTACATGATTTTTCGGCTTAAAATATAGCAAAATTTTTGTGATGCTCGCGAGAGCTGGTTACTATTTTGAAAAAAATAATTAAAAAATAGACTGTTTACAAAAAGTCGTTAGTTATATTCCGTAGTAGTTGGCAGTTATGAATTACTATATATAAGTGTCAATTATTGGAGGCGCTCGATCTCTATGGGTCCATAAAATTCTACACCAATGTCAGGTAAGTATCCATGTTAGTATCTTCCTACCATGTTTTAAGTTAAAAATAGAAGTAAAGTAAAAAATCCAAAGGAGGGGGAAAAAACATTTTCGATGAGATAGTGCATTTTAGACACATCTGAACTTTTCTTCATTTCATACTTTACATTGCATAATCTGATTTTAATCTAAGAGCCTGCCTAGGGCAGCTTATAGTTACATTTTGTGTCACAGGGCGTCACAATGAATACTAAATCATGATTGAAATCAAAAGAAGAAAATTTTTAAAAGTACAAGTAAAGGTTTTTTTTTAAACATTTGTAAATGGCGTGAATACTTTTTTTATATTAGTATAAATTAGTTTTCTGTATTGAGTGATAAATTATTGGGTGGGCTCAGCCCCTATTCACAATTTATTGGGGGGGCTCGAGCCCCACGGGCCCATATAACTCTACGCCTATGACTCAGACTTGAAATGATTTACGTCCATAGGCCGTAATGCATAATAATTATTTTTGCAGCATCGTGAAGAAACTATCGTCTCTACACGCACTAAAAAACTCTATGCAGGTCATTTGATCATGATCTATAATATGCATGCCCAATTTACACACAATCGAATGTACCGTTTAGATGCTAGCGCTCTTTCAAGAACTATCGGCCATAAGCCATAATTTAAAACAATTCTTTTTTGTAGCTCTGTAAAAAACTATAAGTCCTATACAATTACAATCAATACTGGTCGTGAAAGGGTGGTCTATAATATATACACTAAATTTGTGCTCAATCGAATACACCGTTTAGACACTAGCGCAGTTTAAAGAATTTCCGTCCGTACGCCGTAATGTAAAACATTTCCTTTTTTCCAGCCCTGTAAAAGAACTAAATGTCTTATACACACATAAATCAATGCAGGTCATGAGGCGGTAGCCTGTAATATACATACTAAATCTGAGTTCAATTTAATGCACCGTTTAGGAGCTATCGTGTTTACTCACCCACACACGTTACATATATACATAACCGTAAAAACTGCATAAATAAATTCAGAAGACCGCAAAACGTGTAAATACATCCAAAACTCAAGGTCAAAATTTTTAAATGATTGCAATACTTTCATCAATGAAAAAAAGGATTACAATACTTTCCTTACATGGTACATGTTCGGAAAGTAATAATTGGTGGAACTAGAATTTATGAGTCTATGTACTTCCTATAAATACTAGGTCATAGAACGAGATACTTCTGAACCCCATTATCCAATTTTTATAGCTCTCCTCTATAATGTGGTTCTTGCACCCACATGAAAATATCTGTAAATAGATGCGTACGCTAGCGGATAGACTCCCAAACGGTAATTCTAGTGCTCCAAAAATCGAACGACAATTTCCCGTTACATTAACTACTCGGTTGAAACATACGACCTCTTATAAGAGTTATGGCCTAAAAGTAATTTTATGCCATCGGAAACCTTTTATTATTATTTTTTTTAATTAGAAATAAACGTAAAAGTCAGTAGTTTAAAAAGTACGGCACTCATCAAGCAGTTTGGAACACCCGTTGTAATAAAATAATCTTAATAATAGGAAATTTATACCGTGAATAATGATAATAAAAGGAAATTCACAGATCAAAACATAACACACTCACCCATATTAGCTGTTCTAATTTGCGGATTGAATGCCAGTTGTCTTGTACCTAAAAACGAAATTTGACGTGTAGTATATCATTAAGAAATTAAATGGAAAATTTCACGAAGGCAAGCGGAGGAAACATGAGGTTCCTGAGAATTTCACAAACTATTGTTTGTTATTAATGAACGTGGTTCAATGAACAACTTAAGAGATGAAAAGAACCACGAAACTTGCTTACACCTACTTCTACCAGATGTTTAGATGCATCTGTGTTTGCTCAGTCCGTGCAGATTATCACACTTACGCAAGGTAAAGAGAAAGATACAATATCAGTCTGTCTTTTCTTCATAAATAATTCATAATTATTTTTCGAAGAGATAAGAAAACTTTGCAATACGTAGACTAGACTGGAATTTCCTTCAATTTGCCCTAGAGGTTAAAATATTTCTTTTATGAGGGGGGAGGGGGAAAGGAACAGTTGTGGACACAGAGTGGCGGGGGGGAGTTCCGCCCCCCCCCCCCTTCGAAAAGAAAATTAATTTAGTGTGTACATAAAAGAACGTTTAAGGTAGTGTTTATTTCCACTTCAAAAAATGAGTACGAAATAAAAATCTTGTCTCTGATGAGAAATAGCACCATTTAATGATGATCGCCAATTCACAGATGTATCTATAGCTCCTTAGACCACGTCTGTCTAATAGAGATGAGTTCGGGCTCATTTTTTGAAGGCCGAGCCCGCCCGAGCCCGAGGACTTTTAATCCGAGCCCGCCCGAGCCCGAGCAATATTATTAAAGTTGGAGCCCGAGCCCGCCCGAGCCCGAAATTTCGGCTAAAGTCAAATAAAATTAACTACTTCATTAATAGGATACAATAAATTTTTGAGCTTCACACACCTTCTAGTCCCCCGTGCCGCTATTTTTTTAAATAAGTAGGTCTATTTATCCCATGAATCACTTTTTAAAATTTGTTTCAAGGAGTATGTTCAACAAAGGAGAAATTTTTCACGAGCCCGAGCCCGAACGCAATTGTGAATTACAGAGCCCGAGCCAGAGTCGGGCTCGGGCTGAGCCCGTCTCATCTCTACTGTCTAAACTACGACGCGAATTAAAATTGAGGATTTGAAATTTTAATAATAAAATTATTATTATTATTATTATTTTGAACGACCTAGGTACATAGCCAGAAGTATTGTTTATTTTAATTTATCAAACAAAATCGGAAATTTCATGTGGGGGGTGGGGCGGTGCAGGTTATATATCCCTGGTGCTTTTTAATTGCATTATTCGTTTTATTATGTTGTCATAAACTGCTTATTTTTTATTAACCCTTGAACGCGTGGTGGTCGCTCCGTGAAACCACCTCTTTCCAACGCTTTCACATCTAGTCAAAAAAGAAAAGGTTAAATGGCCCCAACGCTGAAAGAGTTCAGTCGTTGCCATCGCTAAATCAAATTCTTTGGCTCTGTGTGCAAGCTATAGGCGATTCCATCGACACCATGTTGCTGGTCGTGCGTCTTAGAAATTGTGAAATAATGTGAAGTTGTTTTTTCGGTAAAATTTTTATGCAGCATTAAAATTATACAAAATAATAAAATTTTGACGGAAAGATTTGTAATTAATAAAAAATAAGCTCCTAAATTACTGTCAACGTTTAATATCAAAACATATTTTTTTTTTATAACCTAAGTGCCATAAAAAAATTATACATGCTTTGCAGTGAAAACTTGAATAAAGTGGACGGGATTTTACGTCACAACCGCTCGGAGGGTTATAATCGAGCGATGGGGGCAAAGGCTACACTTTTTCAGCGGTGGGCTCTAAGCAGTTCCAGCTGTTCTACATGCGCTTCAGAATGTTAACCCTTTAACGCGCAGAGTTCCCGCTCTGGGGACACCAAACTGTGACGTTTTGACTGTTGCCAATCACGAAGAATAGATTTGATTTCTATAAAAATAGTTGCGGGTGAAGTAGTGCCACGAGAATCCTTTACTTTTTAGCACGTCCTTTCCCGTAAAAAAAATGGTCACGATTATTTTTAACAGCACTGACATCTGCTGAAAAACGGAAGAATGCGAGAACAGCTGGATAGATTGCCCAATGCTGTAAAAAGGGCAGTCGTTACCATCGCTCGACTTAACTACCAGCAAGATGGCGGACGATCGAAACGTTCATCGCGTGCCACAGATTTAGAGACCCAGCGCTGTGCGCGCGCACAGCCAGCTGCGTCATAAAAGGGTCTATAGATCTGTGGCACGCGATGAACGTTTCGATCGGTTAGTAGTTAAGTCGAGCGATGGCAACTAGGGATGGACGCGAGACGAAAAATAAGCGTCTCGCGTCTCGCAAAATAGCCTAAAAGCTTTGTCTCGTCTCGCAAAAATCCCTATATCGTAATGTTAAAAATATGTGTCTCGTCTCGCAAAAAAGCTGTAAATCTCTGTCTCGTCTCGCGTCCATCCCTAATGGCAACGGCTGCCCTTTTTTCAGCATTGGGAAAGGGTTGCGCCTCTAAGGGTTAACGGGTTAACTGCACTTTTCCTCTTTTCTTAAAACTATAAACATCGCTTTAGAAAGGAAAAAAAAAAAAAAGGTGGAAAAGAAAGATCTAAGGTGTGTGATTCACTCATATCGTCTAGGAAGCACACATGCACAGCACACTGAGAGAGATAATACGGAAACGTCCAACTTCCGGCAAGCGTTTCAACCGACTGAACGAGACGAGAGAGAGAGAGAGAGAGAGAGAAAAAAAAAAAATGTACGCCTTTCCACAAAAGCAAAAATATATCTACGGCTTTCGGCTTTTCCCTGCTTCCGAGTGTATTCGTCCGAATACGTCCGACCGTCAGTGTTTGTGAATGGAGCACTCTCGCACGCGCGCACACATACATCGTTCTCCCTCATCGATTTTCTCGCAAGCCGGACTGTATTTTCTCGCCCGTTCTCCTAGCGACCTCATTCTGAAGAGAACACACACCATGGACGAGAAATACGCCGACACGTCTGACGACGGCTACAGGTACGTTTCGTATTAGTTAGGTTAGTTATTATAATATTAGTAGAGTTGGATTGTTGGACGGCGAGAAAAAAAAAAAAAAAAAAAAAAAACGACTGTGACATGTAAGATTTTACTGCTCACCGGTACACTATGAAATTCGCGCTTACGTAAGCGCGTGGTTTGACCTCTGCTGTTATTGAAACAGTTATTTTTGCATACTCATACTTGAGGACTTTATCATATTAAATTATGTAATAAATAGAGTACTGCCGAATTGAACGGGGAAAAGCTGAGATTTCTGTAACCAAAAATAGTGAATATTTTCTAATGATAATGTATTTTATTTTGCTTTGAATGTTATGCTGATGAACAATTTTGCAGTCGCAAAATTTTCACATTTTAATACCATTTTAAGTTAAATTATTTAAAATATTTCCCACTTTTTTCTATTCTTTTATCTTCCCCGGCACAACTCAGTGTTATTCACTCATCCAGTTTTCCGCATTTTTGTTTTATTTATAAATTTCTGCCACCCACAAGTACTGCAGCGCAACAGGTCATAGTCCCAGAAAAATACACACTACTCTTTGAAACCTCATGTTTTACTGTTTACACTGTAGGTGGGTCTCATTACAGATCATTTAAGGATACTCATTGTAGGCATATATTAAACCACATGAGTATTTTTTAAGCAGTTTTTAAGAGCAGAGAAAAATTATCTTTCGTATCGCCTAGAACAGAACCCTGTAAAACCTTTGGAACTATACACTAACGCAGGTTCAAATTTTGTCGTACTAGTCGTGTTACGTTAAAACCGTGTTTAACCCTTTGAGGCGCAACCGTTTCCCAATGCTGAAAAAAGGGCAGCCGTTGCCATCGCTCGACTTAACTACCAGCAAGCACAGCCAGCTGCGTCAAAAAAGGGTCTCTAGATCTGTGGCACGCGATGAACGTTTCGATCGTCCGCCATCTTGCTGGTAGTTAAGTCGAGCGACGGCAACGACTGCCCTTTTTTCAGCATTGGGCAATCTATCCAGCTGTTCTCGCATTCATCCATTTTTCAGCAGATGTCAGTGCTCTTAAAAATAATCGTGACAATTTTTTTACGGGAAATGACGTGCTAAAAAGTAAAGGATTCTCTTGGGAGCTATGTCACCTGCAACTATTTTTATAGAAATGAAATCTATTCTTCGTGACTGGCAACTGTCAAAACGTCAGAGTTTGGTTTTCGAAGAGCGGGAACACTGCGCGTTAAAGGGTTAATAGGTATTATCCATGAAAAATCTATAAGAAGCATGTCACTCAATGTTTGGCCGATCAGTTGTAAAATAGTATAAATAAATCAGGTGAATTATCAGTAATTAATTTTCATTTTTCCAATTAAATGTTGATTTGTGTAATATAAAAGTTTAACATAAAAAATTAATTAGTTTAATATTAACTTTATCACAGAGTTTTGTAAACATGAGAAAATTTACAATCTTAAACAAAAGGCCTTACAGTATTGTTTTAGCTCGACTGAAAATTATTTGCAATTTACCTCTAAGTAGGTCAAGTGTTTTAAAATAGGCGTTTACAAATTACAAACAACAGAAAATCTTCAAGGTAATTTCAATCATTATCGTCACTTGCGTTTATTAAGACGACCTTAATTATGCATTTAACCACCAGTATATCTTAGGAGTTCCATAGCATATATGATTTTTACTCATTCTTGGGAATCCTTAACAATTACTGTTATTTGAAGTACTCAAAAGTCGATATGGCCCAGGTAACAATACACAAAATGTTCGGCAGTTAACCTATTTTGCTGGATACCTTCGTAAACGAAAAACATGAAGCAGGATTTTTTCTCATCAAATTAGTTTTAAGATAAGTAAATTGTACGATATAAATGCATACAGAGTGGCCTAAAATGCTGTAATACAGCATTTCTCAAACTGTGGGGCGCGACCCCCAAGAGGGTTCGCAGAGCGTTTGCAGGGGGGGGGGGCGAGAAAGTTGAAAGAGCAAGTAGTGATGCATGTTTTTTAAAAAAATCATCTTATTTATTCCCAGTTTTACTCAAAAATATATCCATTTTCGCTTAAAATGTTCATTCAAACTTTACTGATAGCATTATTTTGTAGAAAATTCGACTAAATGCTCATTGTTAAAAATCAAAAACTGAATGCATGCTGAAAAATGTCGGGGGGGGGGGAGGACGCCCCCGTAAGTTAGCCGCTGTTGGGAGGGGGGCTCGAAACGTTAAAAGGTTGAGAACCGATGTTGTAATATGTTTCAGTTCTTTATCCATTATAGGTACGTTAGCAATTTAAATTGAAAAAAAAAATGTTCAAAATAAGGTAGAAAAAAAGATACGCACAAAAAAAAATCCTCTCATAAATTTCCAAAAATTGACACTTCTTATATTTGTGTACGACTCCCGTACAAAAGATTCGTAATTAGTAGAATGCGCCCCATAGACTAGTATAGATGTACGAAAAGTAAGTGATGTGTATGAAGTGATGTCTAAAATTTGTCACGATACGGAGATAAAGACACGGTGATGTAAATCAATTTTTAGTGGCTAGAAAAAAATATCATGTAGAATAATCGCGTTTCAGGGATCGCAGCAGAAATTATGAAAGAAAATAATTTTTTTTTTGCACTCTAATAATAAATGTTTACATTCAAATTCATCAATAGTCCCTCATCATCTTGTCTGAAAATACCTATGAGATTTTTATGATGGAAGACAGAATTATTTGCATCGCCTTATTAATGTATGGGGTACATTTTACTACTTGGGAATGGTTTCATTCAGGGGCCGTGCACAAATTTAAGAAGTGTCACTTTTAAAAAATAAACGAGAGGAATTTTTTCTTAGTCTTTTTTTTCAACTTTATTTTGAACATCTTTTTTTTTTCAACTTACATGCCCACTTATCTCTAATAGATAAAGAATTAATTAAAGCTTGTTACCAATTTACTTGCACCAATTTGAGACACTCTGTAGTAATCAGCAATAAAATAATGAAAAAAAAAATTGAAATAATTTTTACTTTTAGTAAATTTAAAAAATTAACAAATCCCCAAAACTATTTTTAGATTCTGCGAAATAATTTACTTTTAGGAAGTAAAAAAACATAGTTTTTAACTTGTCAAGGTGAATCGTAAATATGAATTAATCACCACTTACTGCATACCTCAAAAATAATCTTCTCTGTAATCTAATGTTATAATAGTAAAATTTCTTTCAAAATACTTTTGTAATCTGTTTCTAAACATATCTATTTCTCGAGAGAGAATTATAGGCATACACTCCCTCAATTATGTAACCAAATGCTGGAGCCCTAAGTGCATGTATAATGTAGTCTGAAATCTACAAACTGGATCTAGATTCTGCAACGTCCAAATAAGTAAATTTTTGGTTAAAAGCTCCCACATTTGGTTATATAATTGAGGGACTCTACATTAAATTACCCTATTGCATTAATTTAGTCAAATGAAATAACTGCAATTGTATGGAAACTTAATTCAGCAATTACATTTTCAGACACTAAGTACAGATTTTGAATGTAAAGACTTAAGACAATGTAAAATATTTACTACTCAAGATATTACCTAGTAATTACCATTTACTCATAAAGTGTTTTGATAATTTTGCATCAAAAATCTTTAAATTTTTTTTTTCTTCATGAGAAATGAAAGAGCACTACTTTTGAAACAGGAGTTTTCTAGTATTAAATAAGCTTGATGTATAAATTATAACTTATTTGAAAATAAAGCAACATCAAGAATTGTGCAGTTTGCAACATTTTTTTTACACAGAGGAACGTATGAATACATTGAAATATGTAAATGCTCTGTTTTTGCCACTTTTCTAACTTGTCACAAAACGCACATATGCGTAGAAAAAAAATGCAAACTGAAATACTAAATCAGACCAGGCAACCAGTGTTTAAGATTCCAATAGTTTGAATGCAAAGTATGAACGGTTGTAATATTTGCAACGGCAGTGACTCTTCTCAGGCACTACACTTACCAAATTGTAAAATAAAAACATACAAAATCAGTAGGATGGTGGGTGGCTTAGCAAAAGAGCAAATGAGACACTATCCTGATTAAGAACACGTAATGAAGTTTAGTCACCAGGGGGGGAAACATTGCCGAAGTGTTGCAAAAACTGTAAAGGAAGCTCAAAACCAAAAATACAGAACTGTCATGTGTCCCCCTGTGCTCTTCCCAGACACTACCACTAAGCTGATGATTATTCATAAACATCAGACTACCCACATGTTTCTCCGAAATAAAGATTTAATTTAAGAAATTAAATTTATTTGCCATTGGCAGCTCGAATTTTGCCATTGGGATTTCACCAGTGAGAATAGTGTTGCTCGCAATTAGCAGCTGGGGCAAGCCAAAGTTTCTCAAATGATGCTCTTTAAAGAGCAATAAGCCCCCCCCCCTCCCCTCCCCTACCATGGACGAGTGGATAAGATAATGAACATGGTAAATAGCGGAAGGTCCAGCATGAAGGTCCAGGGTTCTAGAGTTTTGGGAGGTTTTCTACAGATATAACATAAATACGCGTGAGAACCCCTTAAAAAATAATCCGCCCGAGTCCCCCTCCATAGGCAGATAGCTCTCGTGAAGCTTTGCCTTAAATTTTTACTTCCTTGTACGTAGTATAAGGAAGTAATGTGATCTCGAAAAATTTTGGGCACCAAATTTCGACAAAAAAACCGATTTTGACTACCTCTAAATTTAATTTTAAGAATTTTTTCGATGCATCTCATCGTAGGCTAGCATACACGATCCTATTAACGCGTCTGCAACTCATTTTGACCAGCAGCGAGTCTATTGTGGCCAGTTTTTCCATGCCGTCTGTACGTGCGTACGTATGTACGTACGTACGTACGTATGTATGTAACTCGCATATCTCAAAAACTATTGGTCGTAGAATGTTCAGATTTGATATTTAGGATTGTTCTATGATCTAGTTGTGCACCTCCCTTTTTGGTCGCAATCGAATGGATAGTTTATGTACAGGACCGCCCAAAAGATTCGAAATACATTACGTTCTATGGGCCGAAATTCATTAAACTCGCATATCTCAAAAACTATTAGGCGTAGAATGTCGAAACTTCATATTTTGGATAGTTGTAACATCTAGTTGTGCATCTCCCCTTTCGGTTCCATTCGACTGGAGAGTTTATCTACAGTACCGCCCAAAAGATTCGAAATACATTACGCTCTATGGGCCGAAATTCATCAAAGCGTTTTTTAGAGGTATTGGGCTATTTCAAACGACTCAGAAGTGATGTATGCTGTTAAGAGTTAGAAAATGAATTCCTCCATTAAAAGAAGTGTCTTTATCATTTATAGTTCTGCTACAGGAACACTCCAAAGATTTCCAATACATTACGGTCAATGGCAATTTTAGGGGCATTCATCCATTTCAAGCACAATAACGTCCTACCACACAAGTTAGGTAATGGTCCGACCACGGTCACGTGCATCCCTCAAGTACTATGCCAAAAGTCGCCAAGCTTGGCGACTTTTGATGTACGTGTGTGCCTATTTAACTCTCAAATCTCAAAAACTATTATGAAATTTCATATATAAGATTATTGTAACATCTAGTTGTGCATCTCGATTTTTGGTTCCAATCTACTGGAAAGCTTATTTACAGGACCACCGAAGAGAATGTCAATACTTTAATGTCTATGGACATCTTCAATATAATACAACTGTAGACAGTCATTGTTTGGTACATGCCCAAAATCTCGCCGTCTGTTCTCGACCTTGGCGAGTTTTGCCAAAATATCGCCAAATTTGGCGATAGTCAGTCATTTGGTCCATGCCCAAAGTATCGCCATTTGTCATCGTTCTTGGCGCGTTTTGGCGAAATATCACCAAATTTGGCGATAATCTGTCATTGTTTAGTCCATGCTTAAAATCTCGCCAAATGTCGTCGACATTGACGAGTTTCGCCGAAATATCGCCAAATTTGGCGCCAAAAATTATTTCGTATTTTGTATAACTCTTAAAACTTTAACCCGTAGAATTTTGAACTTTTGTATTTATAACTATTGTAATATCTAACTGTTTTCAATATCTTTTTCGACAACAATCGACTGGGAATTTATTTACAGGGTGAGCCAAATGACTTTAAATACATTGAGGTGTAAGGATGCATTCAATTCATTGAAAGTCTGTGGTCAATGACTACTTTGGCTATCCCCAAAATCTGGCAAACTATCTCAAGTTTGTCGGCTTTTGGTGAAATATCGCCAAATAAAGTATCAGAAGGAAATCTTTCAAATTGAACTCAGCTTGCGATATCGAAATATTTGGCTAGAAATCTCTAAACCTTACTATTATTGATATTTTATCTCTTTCAAACAAATAAGTTTGGAGGAAGTGCGTCGAAAATATTTTTGATTTAATTGACGTGCAAGGAAGTCATGTGTTGGACACATCAGATTTTTTCTTTTAAGAAACCATGCAACTTTTGAACAGCTTTTTAAAGAACTGAATTGCGCTTAGGGACTCGAAAAAATTTAGAATGTCTCTTTACAAGTTGTACTGTGAACTGTTAAAGATAATGAGCCTAACGAGTTACGAAACACCCAGGGGAAAATGCAAAACATCGGGGAATGTTGCAATATTTCTCTAAACAGGTAACTCTTCGGCCCATTTTTGAAGGCAATCTTTGTGCTTATGAATTTTTTCTGAAAGTTGCATGGGATAAACATCTAGACTGTTAGTGTCAGAGTAGCTTGTGAAGAAGCATTAATAATTTTTTGGATTGTTTAACATCATGGATCATTTTTTAAAGCAGTCCCAATGTCCTGTGGCGACGATCGCTTTTCAAAAGGAACTCCCTTAACCCTTTGAGGAGCAACCCTTTCCCAATGCTGAAAAAAGGGTAGCTGTTGCCATCGCTCGACTTAACTACCAGCAAGATTGTGGACGATCGAAACGTTCATCGCGTGCCACAGATCTAGAGACCCTTTTTTGACGACAGCTGGCTGCGCGCACAGCCATCTGTCTCAAAAAAGGGTCGGAAACGCGATGAACGTTTTGATCGTCCGCCATCTTGCTGGTAGTTAAGTCGAGCGATGGCAACGTCTACCCTTTTTTCAGCATTGGGTAATCTATCCAACTGTTCTCGCAAGTTTCTATTTTTCAGCCGATGTCAGTGCTGTTAAAAATAATCTTGACCATTTTTTGACGGGAAATGACGTGCTAAAAAGTAAAGGATTCTCTTGGGAGCTATGTCACCCGCAACTTTTTTTATAGAAATGAAATCTATTCTTCGTGACTGGCAACAGTCAAAACGTCACAGTTTGGTGTTACCAGAGCGGGAACACTGCGCGTTAAAGGGTTAACCTTCCTACACGATCCCGAATGGACCGACTTGAAAGCATTATCATAGCTCTGCCTCGAAGAATCTTCTGTTCCTTCTGAATGCCTCATAAACATTATTTTCGCTTGTATGTGCATATGTATATTTAATGTAGCTATTCCGACTGTGCGAAAGCCTCACCATGGCACAGTGGTTATGCCACTGAAAATGGTAGACGGCCGAGGTGTGAAGGTCCCTGGTTCGGATCCCATCGCGTGGCCATCGATCTAACGGTCGGGAGTTTTGGTAGGTTTTCTCCAGATGCAACGTGAATACTCTTTAGAACCCTTTAGAAAGTCCTCATACCAAGGGACCCCCCTCCTCCTAGGCAGATACCCCGCGAGCAGGTTTGCCTCAAAACACAACACAAACCGACTGTGCGGAAAACGGAGACTCACGTAATGGAATAAAAAGAGTTGTTTTTCAATACTGAAATATGACAGAATAGAAATAATACCTTTTTGTATTTTGATGAGTAAAATGAAAAATACAATTGTATACTTACAGCTTCAATAATATGTACAGGCCACACTTTAGCGAGAGCTCTCTGCATAAAGTCAGTGTAAATGCGAGCATATACTGGAGTTGGTACATTATAAACTTCTGAATAAACAAAATCAATTTTTTAAAGTAATGTTTCAGAAAACTGCAAACATTTTGAATGTTGAAAAACTATAATGAATGAAATATTGATGGATGGCTGTGCGCACAGCCAGCTGTCGTCAAAAAAGGGTCTCTAGATCTGTGGCACGCGATGAACGTTTCGATCGTCCGCCATCTTCCTGGTAGTTAAATCGAGCGATTTCAACGGCTGCCCTTTTTTCAGAATTGTTCAATCTGTCCAGCTGTACTCGCATTCTTCCATTTTTCAGTAGATGTCAGTGCTGTTAAAAAGAATCGTGACCATTTTTTGACGGGAAATGACGTGCTAAAAAGTAAAGGATGCTCGTGGAGCTATGTCACACGCAACTATTTTTATAGAAATCAGATCTATTCTTCGTGACTGGCAACAGTCAAAACGTCAGAGTTTGGTGTTCCCAGAGCGGGAACACTGCGCGTTAAAGGGTTAACGGAACATCAACAACAGTTTTAAAGAGCAATTCAGTAAGTGAAAAGCATACATTGCTCTATTTGCGCCCCAGGACAAGCATTTATGATGCCCCTTCTCCCTCAAAAAAAACCTTTTTTATTTAGAAAAGTGTTTTAAACACTTTAGAATAAGTGCACTTTAAATTTACCGTGGGCCATATAGTATGCAAAACCTTGTACATGATAAAACTTCCATCAAATTGCTATTATTCTATCAGAGTTATTTAAAAGTAATGTACATATAATTAAGAAATTCTTTAATAATGTATGCAGGGAATCACTTTATACAATTAAATCTAAGACTTTTTTAAATGATGAGTACTCACTGTTTGAAAACTAAACCACAGTTATTATAAAATGCCTAGCGGAAAGAAAAACGTTAGCAAACACCCATGAGAGTTAATGCTGCAGATCAATTTCCGTAAGTATGACTTACCAACATCAGGGCGAGAATATATTCACGCACCGATGATGTAATTACTTATGCTGTTTGGAACCGGTGACCACCAACCAAACAGTACCGGTTTCGGTATACCTGTTCCAATTAACCGAAACCGGTTTGCGGCATTACATCTCATTGGTATTTGCTAACGTTGTTTTGTCTGTGTTAAAGCAGAGTTACCTTCGTTATCAATAAATTCGTAGTATTCAAAATTTGTAACATATGCTCACCAGGCCCGGCTCCTGCGGCAATTGCACCCCCCCCCTCTCGGCGGGACTGAGCCCGAACAACATGTAGAGTTCGCATGTATTTTAAAAGTGCTTTATATTCTATGCGCCCGTCCTGATTTATCCTTCTTGTTTTATCTTTTAGCGAAGAGGCACCCATTCTTTTGCGAAACCCTCACATCAAGGAGATGCCATCGGATGTTCTGTATCACATTTCCCTCAGTTCAGGGGCTCAGGATCTCAGAGAGATGTTCTCAGACGTGAAGGTGAGTGGCATGATTATATGCAGGATGTTTAGAAAATGTTCCGATAAACTTTAAAGGTCGGCTTTCACTTTCCACATTTTGTATTCATTTCAATGGACGGACGGGACACTGCGAAAGGGGAAAAAATCTGCCGTTACTCTCTCCACTGTGTGGGAGGATGGTTTTGTGATTTAACGAGTTAATCTTTTGTCGGTATAGATCCCGACTGGTCATTAAACATTGGTAAATTTGCGAGAAGAATGCCCTGTTAATCCACTTAGTCACTTCAGACGCAGCGTAAATCAGCATCGACCTTAAAAGGCCGATAGAGCACATAATGAGGAGTCAGGATCACGTGGCAACGTGGGGTCGAAAACGATGTTTTGCACTTACCTGTTAATAATCACTTTGGGAAAAGTGTTGAAGTGTTCGTCTCATTTTTCATTCATTAAATCGTCGTTACAAAAAGTCTTATAAACAGCGAACTTTTCTCCAAAACTTTCATCAATGCATTAGGGTCATTTTCAAACAATGTTACTTTTTTCACCTTCAACATGTCTTTAAAAGTATTATTTTTCTCGAACTTTTAACTGTTATCGGGTGGAACAACATAAAATTTAACAAAACTCGTACACCTTTTCCATTGTGAAAGACATAATTAACTTCTTGGCTTAATAGAAGATGGTAAATATCCACTCTGTTACCATACATTAAAAAAAAACGAAGTTAAAATGTTCATTTTTTTAGAAATGATAATATGTTCAGTGCTTATACATATTATCTCACAGGTAACATGTATCATAAATGTGTTGTGACTCATAAATAAATACATCTGTTCAAACTAGTGGTTAATTAAGTACATATCTACTCTGTTATCCAGACAGTATATTTTCCGCGACATTAAAAAAAAAGATTGTTATTGTACAAATATTAGAGCTTATTTTATGCCTTTTACAAGGTTTTATCAGTGTATCTAGCATAGCGTAAACAGAAAATGTTTCAGAGCACAGCGCTTTGAAAATACAATTTCAGATTTGAAATTGAATTTTCCGAGCAGCACGCTAATATAAAAAACGGCACGGCCTGTTTTGCTGAAATTCGGTGTGTAAGTACTTTTAGTGTCGCTAATTAAAACCTACCGAAATAATTTGGAAAAAAAAATATGTACATTTATTTCTGTGCAAGTATTCAAACTTGCACATTCGTTCTAATTTAAAATTGGATTCTCATTCTGCTTCAAAAATTCAAATCAAATTTGTCTCAAAATCTTTTTTTTTTTTTACCATGCATTAGTTCATGGAGGTTCGTTTGGATTTCAATATACGGAACTAATAAACTGTGCCCTCTAAGTTTCTGGGTGTTGTTTTTTTGCATCTTTGTTAAAATTTTATGCCGTTTCCCTGAAAATAATGGCTCTTGTTTCTTACAGAGTACTGGAAATATAAATTGTAGAATCAGTACAATGTGCAATTTATATTCATTAAATCAAACAGCCAAAAGAGAGTCTACAAATGATATCAGATAATTTTTTGGCTTCACTTTTTCTTTTTTTTTTCCTTTCTTTTTTAAATTTTGTTCGGTAGAAGAATGTTTTTAATGTTCTTCAGAATTTTTTTTTAAGTGGGAAAGCATATACAGATGCATCAATAACAAAAACAAAAACAGACCCGGCCGCGTGACTGTCGATATAAAGTCCGGAGT
Source organism: Cheiracanthium punctorium (assembly GCA_038373885.1). Classification (NCBI taxonomy): domain Eukaryota; kingdom Metazoa; phylum Arthropoda; class Arachnida; order Araneae; family Cheiracanthiidae; genus Cheiracanthium; species Cheiracanthium punctorium. The sequence goes on along the minus strand of JAWZYV010011930.1, from coordinate 136,560 downwards.
TCTGGTCGGTTTCCTCCAGGTGCTTCACAGCAGGGACGTACCCAGAAAAAAATTTTGGGGTGGGTCTAAAAATTTCGGAGGGGGTCCAAACGGTGAAAAGGGCAGAATTTTATACAATAAAATTTCATCATTATTATTTTGTTTACAAAAACTGAAATTTCGGAGGGGGGTCCAAACGGTGAAAAGGGCAGAATTTTATACAATAAAATTTCATCATTATTATTTTGTTTACAAAAACTGAAATTTCGGAGGGGTCCGGACCTCCTGGACCCCCGCCCACGGTACGTCCTTGCTTCACAGCATACTCTAAAACACTCCACTAAGCATTGAAGTATATACAAATAGACTGTTAGTGTTTCATAAGCCTGCTTGCTTCCTATCCTAGTGAAAAGCAGCACTGAACTATGCTGACATCTAAGTTATTCAAAGCTGGAGGTGTTTTTTTTTTTTTTTTTTTTAAAGCAGACTGCAGCTTATATTACCAGAAAATTATGTGTTTTTTTTTTATTACATTAAATTCAAACAAATATTTCTTTTTGAAAGTTTTTAATTACTTTTATCACTACTTATTTTTACATAGAAATTGTGTCTAACTAATGGATTTCTATTTGTTAGATTTTAAAGCAAGTTTTTTTTTTTTTTCCCAAGAAAAAATCCGGTTTTAAACAAACTCTTGAAGCTGAAGGTTACTTTAATTATACCTGACACGTATTTATCATATCTCCAGAGTTCTTTTTTGTTCCTTTTATCTGTTTCAGTGTCACTAATAAATTTACTTGATGATTATAAAACAAAAAAGAAAGGTAAAAAAGGGGAATGCGTATTATCATTAAATGAATGCTGTAAATTTTCACTAGCCGTGTGAAGACATTTAGTTGTTATAACTTTATGACCATCTTCAAATGCTTTGATCGGCTGAAAGACATAGAAATCAGGGTTTCTACAGACCTGGGCAGTCAGGGAAATGAGTTTTGGTCAGGGATTTGGGAAAAAAGTCATGGAAATTTAAAGAAATTGAAGAAATTAGGGAAATTCAATAATATTTGAATTTTGTGGCAAAATCAAGAAAATACTTCCTGTTTGAACCTAATTGTAGAAAATGTTTTATTTTCATTTTCTTAGGAATAATTTTAAAATGTGTCCTTTATTAACACATCTTATTCAGTTGAAATATGCTTAATTTTATCCTAAATTATTATCAAACATGGTTTTTGTTAGAATCTAGTGTTGTCAATTAATATTTTTGTGTATATTGATTTTATTATTATTATTATTATTATTTGTAAAAATCTGGAGTGTCTCCACTCGACTTTCCGAACACTTACGATTAAGATCATTACCAAGCATTTAAATAAATTTTAATCGATGAATAATTCAAACATATATACCAAATTGAAACTCAATCGAATGCACCGTTTAAACGCTTGCGCACTTTCAAGAATTTCTCCCCATATGCCATTATGCCATAACATAAAAGACATTTTTGTCGAGCCCCTGTAGAAAAACTATAAGTCCTATACACATCCAAATTAATATCGGTCTTAAGATAGCGGTTTATAACATATATACCCAATTTGAGCTTAATCGAATATACCGTTTAAACGCTAGCGCACTTTCAAGAATTTCCCCCCATAGGCCATAATGTAAGAGAAGTCTTTGTCGTAGCCCTGTAGAAAAACTATAAGTCCTATACACGCCAAAATCAATACCGGTCTTGCGACGGTGGTTTATAACATATATACCCAATTTGAGTTCAATCCAATCTACCGTTTAAACGCTAGCGCACTTTCAAGAAATTCCCCCCATAAGCCATAATGTAAAAGAAATCTTTGTCGTAGCCCTGTAGAAAAACTATAAGTCCTATAGACACCAAAATCAATACCGGTCTTGCGACGGTGGTTTATGACATACATATCCAATTTGAGCTCAATGGAATGCTCCGTTCAGGAGCTATCGTGTTCACTCACATACACACACACACACATACACACATACATACATCTCGCAAAAATAGCATAAATGGATTCAGAAGCCCTCAAAACGTGTAAAAACACCAAAATCTCGAAGTCGAATTTTTTCATGATTACAATACTTTCCTTACATGGTACATGTTCGGAAAGTAAAAAAGGGGCAAAATATATAAAAAGTTAGTAATTAAAGGATGTAATATTAAAAATAGAAACGCAAAACTCAGGAAAGCACGCTAGATAAAAAGTCAGGGAAAGCATGATAGATGTCAGGGAAAAGTCAGGGAAGCAAAATCTGTGAAATCTGTAGAAAACCCCGGAATTATGTTCACAGAGACTTCCAGTTTTCACAGTAAATACACATGTAATATATTTGGTGCTACTACTAAAATACACGTAACTTATAAATTATTTTTCAGTTTCATACTTTAGTAGCCGAATGAATACCATTCGGATTATAGTTGCTTTTATTCAAATTTATTATTATTATGTTGTTCTTAAGCAGACCAACCGTGTGGTATGGTGGGTAAAGCACCGTACTCCGGTTTCGGGTTCAACTCCCGGGGTACGATCCCCGACTGGACGTGGTTGTCATGGCCTTCCCTTCATAGGGGGTGACGATGGTCCACCTACTAGATGCCCCCATAATAAAGAGACCAACAACTCCGGCCTGTTGTGGCCAAAGCCTTCAAGGCAGAGGCCGGCCATTAGGGAAAAAAAAAAGTTGTTAAGGAGACAAGGCATCTTTTGACAGATTCTATTTTATTTAAAGATTTTTTACTCATCTCATGCCTGTATTATTAAAGGATAATATTAAATAAAATAATATCCAAGTGAAAAAACTAATCTAATACAAAATTTTAAAATTCGAATTTTCTTTAAAGAAAATTAATTATTTTAAAATTATTTCTTCTCTTTTATTTATCAAGTTTTTTGTTGCCAAAATTTGTTGTTATGCAATTAATAGTATGCTTTAAAGCATTAGGGATGGGTTTTGCTATTAATGAATATTTTTCTGAGAACAATAAAAAACTAAGCATTCAAAGAAAAGCGTAGAAAAAAATTGCTTTCTGTAATTTTTTTATTTTCAATATTTTATCTTCTCAAGATATAGCAAAACCCTTCCTTCATTCTATTGAGCATATCATATTGAAAAAAAAATAAAGCTTTACAATGAATGTCTCAAAGTTTTAGTACTTTAAATAGTAGGATTTTGAGAAAAAATTCGAACAGAGAAAACACAGTTTAATGTGTAGCATTTTAAAAATCTTTCAGTGGAGTTAAAATATTTAAAAGTCTTTTTACTACATTTACAGTGACCGAATCGTTTCGAAATTTTGCTGAGTTATGCTAGATGTGCCAAACTACATTTTTAGAAAAATTTGAAAAAATATGTTTCTAACGATTTTTGACATTTGAAAACTGTCGAGTCTCCTTAAAATTGGTTTGAACTCAGTTTTGTGCACACACAAAAAAAAAATGTTTCCAATCAAGCAGGTCTTTGACCTGCTTGCTTTCACGGTGGGAATCTGCACCGCTATGCTTTTACAAAGTTGGAAATTAACAGAACAAACCTGTGTTAAATGAGGTTTTGGACAATAATATAACAGCAAAATAAACAAAATAATTTTAGTTAAAGTAGCCAGCACAACACCAGTAAACAAAACAAAACAAAAAAAAATGTTAATTCAAACAAGTAATTTGGTTGATTTTAAGCAAATAAACCATTTAAACAAATAGTTTGGTTAAATTAACAAAACATTTGTTTAAATGGTTTTATTTAAACCAAAGTGTTTGGTTAAATCGGCAATTTTTTTTGTTGAAATAACCAAATAATTTTGTTAAATTAAACAAAAATTTCGTTGGCTTTTCCGATTTTTATAATTAACAAAAATTGTTTGACAAATTGTTCTCTTTATTTATTTTACCAGGCAAAATTCATGCCTTCCAAAGAACATTTGATAATTTGAGCATTTTAGCAGTACTAAAATATTGAAAAATTAAAGAAGTATTTTTTATTAGACTGTGCGATAAACATTGTAACTCTGAAACAATTTTTAACTCTTGCAAAATATGAAATTCACTATTTTCAATGCTTGCATGATTTTTTTAATAGAGCGTACATTCATGTTCACACACATACATGATTTTCTTTACTAACACTGAAAAAAAATGTTTTGTTGAACAGAGCAAAATTTTGTTGGTACTATTTCATCCGAATAATTTTGTTGGTTTTAAAACTTTTGTTGAATTAACAAAAATTTTGTTCATTCGACAAAAGTCTTTCTTAAGAGCCAGCCACAATTTTGTTGAATTAACAAAACATTCTTTTCAGTGTATTTTAAAATCCTTTAACCCTTTTACGCGCAGTGGTTTCGCTCTGAGACCACCAAACTGTTGACGTTTTGACTGTTGCCAGTCAGGAAGAATAGCTTTGATTTCTATAAATATAGTTGCGGGTGACATAGCTCCACGAGAATCCTTTACTTTTTAGCACGTCATTTACCGTAAAAAAGTTGTCACGATTATTTTTAGCACCACTGACATCTGCCGAAAAATGGAAGAACGCGAGAACAGCTGGATAGATTGCCCAATGCTGAAAAAAGGGCAGCCGTTGCCATCGCTCGACTTAACTACCAGCAAGATGGCGGACGATCGAAACGTTCATCGCGTGCCACAGATCTAGAGACCCTTTTATGACGCAGCTGGCTGTGCTCGCGCACAGCCAGCTGTCGTCAAAAAAGGGTCTCTAGATCTGTGGCACGCGATGAACGTTTCGATCGTCCGCCATCTTGCTGGTAGTTAAGTCGAGCGATGGCAACGGCTGCCCTTTTTTCAGCATTGGGAAAGGGTTGTGCCTCAAAGGGTTAACGTGTTTCTTCCTTAAACATGCACTTAACAAGAGTGAGACTATCCCACAATCCCATTTTTATTCCTACTATGTTTTTGATAATGTGTTTCAAAATCGTTTTTCAGTTCGTGTGCATGGGAGGTACTCCGAGTAGAATGGAAAAATTTGCGCACTTGGTGCAACAGGAGCTGGACATCAAACTTCCGACGGGCACGACGCTCTGCGATCTCTCAGCAAGATCCTACAGATACTCCATGTACAAGATTGGACCTGTCATCTCTGTCAGCGTAAGTGAATGATGGAGCGAGTGGCTTTTTTCTTTTTTTTTTTAAGTGAAAACTTCTTTAAAGGCCGCTGCAGATACCCAGAGACCGTCGCTGGCCGCTTGGCCAATTATCACTTGTAAGCAATAAATTTTTCGCACGAGAAGAAAGCAGGAGATACTCCGGACAATAGGTAATTGGGGACCGTGGATAATATTGCGGTTTTCACACTTGTGGTTTTCACCCCATCTATTGTTCGGTAGAGGGTCGCAGCGTCCAAACCCGGTCAAATTTCCCCGTTCAAATACATTGTAGCCGCGACAGTCTCTGGGTATCTGCAAAGGCCTTTAGGCGCGTTGGGCACTTTTGGGAGGGAGAAAAATCACTGAATTGGCGTGACCGTCACACTAAGATATATATGAGGTGGTGGTATATATGAGGACGGTGACGTCATAATTACGACGCGCCTAAAGAAGTTTTCACTTCAAAAAGATTAGACAAGTAATTATATTAAGTTGCCTCCCGACACTTAAGGTGGGAGGAATGTCAGGTTTAGACTGAGAGACTGAGTAGACAAACTCAGTCCACTTTGTATCATATTACAATTCAATTGTTTAAGAACTGTTTTTTTTTTTATGTCTTGTAATTTTTATTTAAAATCCTTTTGAATTTGAACATGTCAGTCAGATCTTATACACTGTGTCCCAGAAAGGTGGTAACGGGCTTTGATTCTTTATCTATTAGAGATAAGTGTGCAGTGTCAAGTAAAAAAAAAAAATTTCAAAATAAATCCAGAAATAAAGAAAAAATATTCCTCTCTATCATTTTCAAAAAGTTACGCTTTTTAAATTTGTATACGGCCCCGTACAAAAAAAAAAAAAAAAAAAAAAAAAAAGTGTGTGTGTGTAATCTTTACGCGCGATTGAAGTAAAACTTCTTTGACGTTTACGACACATATCACTGAAATGATTAAACTTTAACTTAAAATTAATATTATATTACAATTTAATTATATTTATTATCCATGTACTTTACAAAGATTATACAAATGTTATATTCATATTATTCATTGGAAATAGGTACTTAAATGTCATCATAATTTTTTAGGTATGAAATTATAGGTTTGTGGTAACTATAATGTGAAACGTAAATTTTACTCTCTAAATTTGCTAATTTTCTTGAAAATACAGCATCTATCGTTGTGCTGAAACGCATTGTTGATTGAAGTCGAGAAGTATTCATAGCTAGATCAATTTTTTCTTTTAAAAAATCAACAAACGGCGGACATTCTTGAGAGCGAAAATTAACATTGAAATCTCCAGTAAGAATCATCGGCAATTCATGATAATTACTTAGAATCCAGGAAGTGTACCTGTTGTAGTACTATTCTCTAACTGTTTTCTTATACCATTGTTCCGTCTGGAGGTTGGGTATGAATGGGGGGAATGTCCGTAGTCTAGTATTATACTTTAACTGTGTTCTTTAACTGATGTTTTCCTCTGTTTGTTGGGTTCGAATGCAGATAGTGTACTTTTTTGGTGTTTTTCTATCACAGTGTTCTTAAGCGTTGATTTCGTCTGCTGGTAGGTTTCGAATTATTATTCTGTATCCGTGTTTTTAAACTGCAGGTTCTGTCTATTGTTTGGGATTGATTTCAGCCACGGTCCATTTCTTTGTGGTGTTCCATCCTCGTGTTAAACCGTTGCTTGCTCCGTCTTGAGGTTGGGTTAGAATCCACGGAGTGTGCATTTGTTATTCTTTTGTTTTGTTCTTAAACCGTTTGCAGCCAGTGTTTGTTTCTTTGTGGTGTTACATACCCGTGTTCTTAAACCGTTGTTCCATCTGGATATCGGTTTAGCCTCCAAGAAGTGTCCGTGTTAAACTATTATTCTTTCACTGTTTTCTTAAAACGTTTTTATGTACGGTTTGAATCGAGAGACGAGAACCTCCTGTGAGGTTGGGATTACATGTAAAATATTATGTTGGATGTACCTTTAAAACGCTTATTGATATATAAAATAAAGATTGATGTCTCAAAGATACGCGCTGTATACAGTTGTACGCTATGTACTGATACGCTCTGTATACGCTCTGGATACTGTTTTTCTCGCCGTCCCTCTCCCTAACTCTGACAGATTCCGCGTATTTTTACAGGACTAGTGATCGCCCAGTGGTCGAAATTCGACCGAAATATATTAAACCTCTAAATAAGCATTGCTTATACCTCTGTAATCATTGCTTATAACGTTTTTTATTTTGTTCTATTACGTCAGCTGCGAGCGTATACCAATACGTCATTATGCATTAATTTTCCAATTATTTGAAAATTGCGAACGATAGGAAAAATGAGGTATAACTTGGCTAAGCCATATTTAAAAAGCGGCCATACGTTTTTCGGCATTTCCCGGTTTATTTTACTTATTTTATTATTTACTAGCTGAAGTACCCGTTCTCGACGGGTTAGTGAATGCAAATTTCCAAAAAGCAAGAACTTTCGTCAGCATTGTAGGAGTACACAGAATGAATGTAGTACGTTGCCAAAGTAAAGAAAGCGAAGTTATAATTTTTATGTATTGTTAAAATATTACAGGTTAGAGAGTAACTAAGTAATACCATTTGATTCGCTTTAGTCGTAATTATGTGATGCGCGAATGAATATTTACACATACTGAAATAATTTTCGCAAAATCTCAAAATTAATCAACATTTTGAAAAAATTGGAAGCCTAGAATTTCAGTTGAGTGACAGCCTATCATGTCACCCAAATTCGTTTCATTTCCTGCAGTCTTTATTTCGTGATGCTGGAACAACTTTCAGCATTTTAAAACGATTTTCGCAAAATCTCAATGTAATCAAAATATTTTTAAAATTCAACGCCTATAAATTAAGATTAGCAACTACCTATCATATCACTAAATTTCGTATTAGTCGTTATTACGTGAAGTTTGAAGAAATTATCATTGAACGTATTTTGAGAGAATTTTCACAAAATTTCAAAATCTAATAAAAATGTTTAAAAAATTGAACTCCTATAGTTTATGTTGAGCAACCATCTATCGTGTGACCAAATTTCATGTCATTCGCTTTAGTCGCTATTACGTAATGCGGCAACAAAGATTCACTCAGTTTTAAACGATTTTCACAAAATCTCGAAATCTGATCGATTTTTTTTAATTAGATGCTTATAGTTTAAGGTGAGTGACCACCTATCATTTCACCAGATATCATTTTTTCACCTTTGCAGTTATTACGTGATGTTCGAACACAAATTTACGCAGTTTGAAATGATTTTCGCAAAATCTCTAAATCTAATCAAGATTTTTTAAAAATTCGACGACAATGTTTTAAGTTGAGTGACCACCTATCATGACACCCAATTTCATATCATTCGCTTCAGTCGTTTTTACGTGATGCTTGAACACAAATTTACGCAGTTTGAAAGGATTTTCGCAAAATCTCAAAATTCAATCAAGATTTTTTTAAAATTGGACTCCTGTGTTTTAAGTTGAGTGACCACCTATCATGATACCCAATTTCATATCATTCGCTTCAGTCGTTTTTACGTGATGCTTGAACACAAATTTACGCAGTTTGAAAGGATTTTCGCAAAATCTCAAAATCCAATCAAGATTTTTAAAAAATTCGACGCCTATGTTTTAAGTTGAGTGACCACCTATCATGTCACTCAATTTCATATCATTCGCTTCAGTCGTTTTTACGTGATGCTTGAACACAAATTTACGCAGTTTGAAACGGTTTTCGCAAAATCTAAAAATCTAATCAAGATTTTTTAAAAATTCGACGCCTATGTTTTAAGTTGAGTGACCACCTATCATGATACCCAATTTCATATCATTTGCTTCAGTCGTTTTTACGTGATGCTTAAACAAAAAAAAAGCGTCACGGACACAATGACAGACAGACAAACTTTTTTTTGAGGGTCGCATCGGATTCCCGGGTGCTTGAAACGGATAGAAATCGCAAAATTTTTGAATTCCAAGAAATGTACAGACAAAAGTCTAATTTTATTTATATAGATATTGCCCAGGTTTCGACAAGGCTACACAGTTATTTCGTGTATCTTTTTAAAAGTATATAAAATTTAAGTAGAAAATTAATATAACATCTCAAACCATGGAATGATCGAACACTACTTTTCTGCGACGTACAATTGAAAAACTGGCGGCTTCAATACTATTCATTTTTTTTTCAAATGTTTGTCCTTGAGACTTACTAATTGTCATTGTAAATGCAGGTATAATTGGAAATTGGTTTCTTTTGAGAGATAAGTGAATGATAAAATATCAGGTTGTAACGAAAGTTTTCCGCCATATCTGCCTGAAAAACTAGCTTCTAACTCCTTAGATAACTGTTTTTGAACTTTCGGTACCAAACCTGCACGACAGTGTCACATGATACAACAATAGTACTTAAAGCTGTACTCATAATTCGTTGATATTATGTAGCTGACTTTTTGCAACACAACTGGAAGTAAATGATGGTTCTAATCCTCTAGAGTGATAGTTCCATTTGAGACACCTTATACTTAATGATAACTATATTTTTTACAGATTTCACAACACAATGTTATAAAGTAAACCTCTTTCTTTCAAATGCCAAAAATCGTTTGACAAAATATGAGCAAATACGCCAACGAGAACTGTGTGCTGACGATGTTTGCGGTGGCGGGAAACTTTCGTTACAACCTAATAGCTCCAGAATATATTGTACATGGGACATTTCGAATTGTCCGTTTATTTAGAATCCAAATTATCCTACTGCATGGGATTCTAGTTAAAACTTCACAATTGATAGCATAACGGTGTATAAACTTGATGCGCATTCGTGCTCCATTGATTAATGTTTCCTTTGTACGCGAATGGATTAGTTGCAACGGTCGAAAGGAGAAAAGGGCGAGTTGCAACGTTGAGGATGATGAATTTAATCCACGGCCGCGAAATGGAAGGGACAATCATAGAGGAACACTGTGGTCTCGCAACGGGCCAGCGGTAGCATTTTTTGAAGAGGCCCTACAGCAACGGCCGGACCCATTGAGGTTTTTGGGGTCTTGCAAAGCGCCAGCAGTAGCATATTTTCGAGGTACCCCTTACAGCGATAGCCGGGCCAAGTGATGTTTTTTGGGGTGTCGCAAAGACCAGCGATAGCATGTATTTTCGAGGGGAAGCAAGATATGGATTTCGTTGCAATTCGCCCCTCAATTTGACTGATAGCTGTTGGCGCGGTTAAGTAATACAAAGGGACGGGAGTCAATTGTAACCGCGCCAACAGCTATCAGTCAAATCGAGGGGCGAATTGCACCGAAATCCATAGCTTGCTTCCCCTCAAAAATACATGCTATCGCTGGTCTTTGCGACACCCCAAAAAACATCACTTGGCCCGGCTATCGCTGTAAGACGGCTATCGAAAATATGCTACTGCTGGCGCTTTGCAAGACCCCAAAAACCTCAATGGGTCCGGCCGTTGCTGTAGGGTAATCAGTAAAACTATGCAATTAACTTTCAACACTAACATATGTGGTGGCAAACTATGGTACTTTTCGATTAGCCGGCGTAAATCCCACCAACAATTTTTTCTTGGCGACATTAAAAGACTAAATCATCGTTGTTTCCCAAAACAAAGCCAAAAGTATTAATGGTACTTACGTATTATCCTGGCGGTCATTACCGCCAAACAATTTTTTCCTCAAATGTGCTGGTAAACTGTTGCCAATCGTATTCCAAACCATCAATAATTTCTTGTGTCCGGCATTTATCTTGGCGAAAAATTGCTCGTCTTGGCGGACCGCCGGGATAATATGTAAGTACCGTATTAATCAATATACAAAAAAAAAGTACTTATATACAAATTACAATGTTTAAACGTATCAATATACTAAAAAGAAATTTGTATGTTTATTGGATTGATCGTTCGTTAAAATTATGGAAATGGAAAAAACATATGGAATTAAATTAAAATTCCAAAGTATAGAAATACGGATGCAAGAACTGGAAATGATGCTCAGTGATTCTCGTTAGGTTTCTTTGCAATTGGCGCAGGTTTCAATTGCTTGGCTTTTTATCGGGTGACTGAAATGTATCCAAACTATTAACAGTGAAATAACTCAAAAAATCCAATTAATAATTTTATTGTCATCATAGCAAATTATTTTATCGTGACTATGATATGTTCTCAGTTCACCGTGTATTTGATTAAGTATATCAGTATTAACAAAAGTACTATCATCATTTTTAAGGGCTAAAATAACTGACTTCTGTATATCTGTTACCCGAGAGTATGTTTTGTCGGAAATATTACCATGCACCTCATTAACAATGTAATATTATTTTCATCCCCTATTGATTGCTGATGTATTTCGATAATATTTTCAGTAAACTGGCGATTAATTTCCTTTTTTGGAGAATTTTGTTGGAATATTATAACCCTATTGTAACTTAATGCTGTTATTTCAAAATGGACACAACAATGGAACCATTATCCGCGCGCACGTCGCTTCCTTTACTCAGCGTTACTTCCGCCAGGAAAAAAATTTGAGTTACTCTCTAGTTGCGCCTAAAGAAGTTCTACTTCAAAAACTTCCCTGCTAGTAAAATGTGCCCCCATACACTCATGAGGTGGCATACAAAATATGACAATAATACCTTTAAAAATGTCAGAGATATGAAAATAAATATATCGCTGACATAAACCACTTTCCCATGGCTCTCGAAGGGAAAAAAAATCACGTCGAATGATCACATTATAGGGGTCGTACAGAAATTAAGAAAGAAAATCTTTTTTTTTTTTTTTTCCACTCTAGCCACGAACGTTTATATTCAAAATCATGTATAGTCCTCGATCATCTTTCTTTAAAGATATTTCTGCGACGTTGTAGAATGAAAGGCTCAAATTCGGTACACCACCTCATTAGTGAATGAGGCACGCTTTCCTAACTGGGAATGTTTTTGTACGGGGGTTGTATACAAATTTCAAAAGTGTAAATTTTTGTAAATGAACGAGAGGATGTTTTTCTTGACGGATTCTTATTCCCGACCTTATTTTAAACATTCTTTCAAAAGACACTGCTCACTTATCTATAATAGATAAAGAATTAAAGCCGGTTACCACCTTTTCGGGACACCCTGTATATTACTGGACCCTTTTATCACAACACGGGGCCCCCGGACTTCCCTTCTTTTGGAGCTCCCCTCTAGAAATTACAGAGATAAATTAGCAAGCTTAACATAAGCTTTTTCTCTTGATTTTTACACAAGCTGATTGATGAACCATAACACTTTAATCTAAATTTCTTCCTAGCTGAATCACCTAAGAAGATTTGCGAAATTTTCCGACACTCGCGCTATTCAGACGTTGACATGACGTCATTTGTTTTAAATGTCTCTTAATCTTTTAAGTCATGAAGTCAGAATACAGTCAAACGTACACAAATAATTCCTCAGTTTTTGCTTAAATTCAGTGTTTGTTGGGATATTCAGTTTAATATAATTTTAAGCAAACAGTCAACGAAAAATATGAATATTTTTGCAGTCGCCTATTTCCAAACATGAAGAATTTTTTTTTTTTTTTAATCCAAAAGTTCAAAAATATAATTCGAATGTTAAATTCCCCCGGAGCACACAAACATCCGTAAACTAACATGAATGGAAGCATTAAGAGGAACAAAATCACTTTTGCAAAATATGAGCACTCGTTTTGGTGTGTAATTTAGGGTACATTTGTAAACGTTTTCCCGCTTCTAAGAATCTGCAGCGATTCCTTGAAATTTAAACTTTGTAATTATAACAGATCTTTTGACATTTAGTTTGTACATTATTACCATTGTCAGCAGTTTTTAAAAATGACAAAAAAATAAAAATAAAAAAATAAACATCTAACAAACATCCAAATGCCATACAATGTATTTCAATGAACTTATTTAAGACCGGACTAGCTATAATTGTCAAATTAAATCATACAATTCTTTCTTTTAAAAACAGAACGAGTTTGAATATATTCTTGCGTATCATATATCTTTGAACGCATTTAAAGTTAGGTAAGATAAGCGTTCCTCAACGTTCTCCAGAAATTTAATGTATGCAATCATATTAAAAAAATGTATACTTGGAACTGAATTGCGTACCACATGCTATTTAGTCCTCTAAAATAGTCATCTAAATCCTTTGTCTTCCGCAGCATGGCATGGGTATTCCCTCTCTGTCCATCCTTATGCACGAGATGATCAAGCTCATGTACCACGCGCAGTGTACGGACGTCACTTTTCTCAGACTAGGGACCTGTGGTGGAATAGGTAAGCAGACGGCCACTCATGTTTTATATTATATTATGCAATGCCTACTAACCAGTTGCTTATTTTAAATATTACCGTGGAAGGATAGAACATAAACTATTTTACTTATTTTGGGGCCTATTTGACCTGTGCGGTAATGAGACCGTACTTCCATGTATATTTTCTCCCTTGGAAACGGTGTCATTTAATTTTTCCAACAGCTTTCATTTATTTTTGTTCTTTGTTTATTTTGTCAGCATTTCTCTTAGTTTTTAATTCTTTCCATAGAAGTAACTACCATTGCGTCACTATAAACGTATAAAATAGTCAATTTTCGATGCAAAAGGATCGTTTTATTTTATTTATTTTCTTTTTCGTTTCTTTCTAATTTATTGGGTTTTCATGGAATGGAGGCCTCAACTTTTCAGTTTTGTCGAAAATTCCCATTAATCCATTGTACAAATCGATGAGGTATTCAGTCATTAAGCTTTATTGTATTAACGTAAAAGAAAATCGTGTGACATCGTAAACGCTCCCTGATCCCACCTTTACTCACATATTGAAAAGAAAAAAATAATTAACTAGCAAAAGCTAACTAACGAAAGTTGCTTACTGTGTAGCTATGTGAATGGCAGTATCTATTCATGCATGAAAGATTTATTGTTGCCAAACACAAGTAGAAGGTATATAAATCATGTGTAACATTTGAGCATCAAGTAATTTTTCTCTTCGGTGATCTTACAATTTGAAAATTTTAGGTATTCCAGCTGGATCTCTGGTGATCACAGAAGAGGCAGTGGACGGAAGACTAAGGCCCTATTTAGAACTAGTATGTGGCACCTTTCTCTCTGAATAGCATTTCATTATTGACAGAAATTTCTCTAGGTACCTTTGGATTTTCGTGTGTTTCATGGAGTAACAGAAGTGCGCAAAATATAATCATTTAAGGGAAATACCGCTTTATTTACAAGATCAACTGGTAGTCAGGGTTAAGGCATAGCTAAAATAAGTTATGGGCAAAATCTATGAATTCGTCGGGATATACTGATGATTCCATTAGTTTGTGCCACTGTTTTTGTGTGTATTAAATTAACACAGACGCTCGGGGCACGTGCTTTGGGCACGCATACACTAATAGGCGAAAATACTGAGTTTAAAGCTATGTTCAGGGGCACAAAAATTGAGCCATTTATATATAAGGGCATACAATTTGAAAAGTGCCATGGACACAAGAATGTTACAGGTACGCCCTGCTCTTATTTACTGATTTATTTAGTTTTTGTCACGTAGAAATTAAAGCAAAAATACGATTTTGGGATACATTTATTTATTTACTAGCTGCGTGCCCGTTCTCCGCACGGTAGGGAACGAAACTTTTTCTTACATGTATATTTCGAATTGATTCAAGTGATTCGAATAATTCGTGAATTCGTATAATTCGAATTGATTCAAGTGATTTGGAATCTAAAAATAAGCAAAATGATTTAACTCGTTGGCGTAAAGTTACTCATTAGTTATTTGTAAAGTTAGTATAAGTACTGACCCGAGACCCTTGTTAATATTATGAGGCAAAAAACTATGTCGGTGTCATTCGCGATTAGAAAAGAAAAGCATGACGGTTTGCAGTGAAAATTCCTAATTTTCAAAATGTCTCATTTCTACATCATACTCTTTTTTAGATTTAAGTTATGCCATTAATACCTTAGATACTATATGATGTGGAGAACCGTTTTATTTTATAATTAAATAGTTGTGTACCCGCTCTTCGCAAGGCAAGAAGAGAACATTTTCCTGAAACGTGATAATAACTACTTGTGAGAAAACAGAATCTCCAAGAAAAAAGAAAGTTCTGTTACAGTCTTTTCTGTTGAAACTACCGCAGATATAGACTTAGAGAATAGAAGACTTAGTTTAACGAAATATTTATTAATGCGGTATATTGTGCGTTGATGAATACTGCCTTAGCATATCTACTTACTATAACTTATACTATCTTTTAATGATACCAATAAATATATTTTCGTTTTGCAACCGTTAATGCTTAATTTAAAGAAACTGTTTAGATATTTGTCACGAATGTAGTCTTTTGCTCTTTGGTGATTCTTTGCAATTTACACATTAGCATAAACGATAATCATTTCACTTTATGGTTGCCACTAAATCAGCTCTCCATAAATTTTTGCGCATAATTCTGGTCAGATTAGCGTATTTAGCACCAGGGTGCTATTATCGCACGGGCAAATCGGGACTTTGCCCAGGGCCCCCGGCTCGAAATGCAATTTCGGCAATTTCAAATGTTTTTTTTTTTTTTTTATAACAAAATTTTATGGGAAAAAAACAATAGATGGGGGGGGGGCAAATTCATCAATGCCCGGGACCCCCTGTTGGGCATAATCAGGTCCAGTTTAACACCGCAATATATTTCCTGCGATTCGAAAACGTGTCCCGTTTAAAATCTCAATTGAAAATAATGCTGGATAATTCACTGGTGAAAAAACAGCATTCAGTTCTTTTTCTGGCAACGTAAAATAAAATATAGAATTAATTCAGGTGCATTTCGCCAGCCCCCCCACCAAAACCGATTTCGATGAAAATGGTTCAGATCGTTTGTACCTCGTTTGTACCCGTTTGTACCAGCAAACTTTTCGTTTGTACCTCATTGGTATCTTCACAATAAGCGTTTCCTTGTGGGGGGGCTGGCGAAATGCCTAGCCCCCCCACCAACGAATTTTCAAAAATGAACGATGCCAATCGTTTGTACCTCGTTTGTACCCGTTTGCACCAACAAAATTTTCGTTTGTACCTCACTGGTAGTTTAACTATAAGCGTATCCTTGTGGGGGGGCTGGAGAAACGGTAGCCCCCCCCACCAACGAATTTTCAAAAATGAACGGTGCCAATCGTTTGTACCTCGTTTGTACCCGTTTGTACCAACAAAATTTTCGTTTGTACCTCACTGGTAGTTTAACTATAAGCGTATCCTTGTGGGGGGGCTGGAGAAACGGTAGCCCCCCCACCAACGAATTTTCAAAAATGAACGGTGCCAATCGTTTGTACCTCGTTTGTACCCGTTTGTACCAGCAAAATTTTCGTTTGTACCTCACTAGTAGTTTAACTACAGGCGTATCTTTGTGTGTGGGGGGGGGCAAGCATTTCGCCAGCCCCCCCACCAACGAATTTTCAAAAATGAACGGTGCCAATCGTTTGTACCTCGTTTGTACCCGTTTGTACCAGCAAAATTTTCGTTTGTACCTCACTAGTAGTTTAACTACAGGCGCATCTTTGTGTGTGGGGGGGGGGCAAGCATTTCGCCAGCCCCCCCACCAACGAATTTTCAAAAATGAACGGTGCCAATCGTTTGTACCCGTTTGTACCAGCAAAATTTTCGTTTGTACCTTACTAGTAGTTTAACTACAGGCGCATCTTTGTGTGTGTGGGGGGGGGCAAGCATTTCGCCAGCCCCCCCCACCAACGAATTTTCAAAAATGAACGGTACCAATCGTTTGTACCTCGTTTGTACCCGTTTGTACCAGCAAAATTTTCGTTTGTACCTCACTAGTAGTTTAACTACAGGCGCATCTTTGTGTGTGGGGGGGGGCAAGCATTTCGCCAGCCCCCCCACCAGCGAATTTTCAAAGATGAACGATGCCAATCGTTTGTACCTCGTTTGTACCCGTTTGTACCAGCAAAATTTTCGTTTGTACCTCACTAGTAGTTTAACTACAGGCGCATCTTATTGTGTGTGGGGGGGGCCAAGCATTTCGCCAGCCCCCCCACCATCGAATTTTCAAAAATGAACGGTGCCAATCGTTTGTACCTCGTTTGTACCCGTTTGTACCAGCAAAATTTTCGTTTGTACCTCACTAGTAGTTTAACTACAGGCGCATCTTTGTGTGTGTGTGGGGGGGGGCAAGCATTTCGCCAGCCCCCCCACCATCGAATTTTCAAAAATGAACGGTGCCAATCGTTTGTACCTCGTTTGTACCCGTTTGTACCAGCAAAATTTTCGTTTGTACCTCACTAGTAGTTTAACTACAGGCGCATCTTTGTGTGTGTGTGGGGGGGGGGCAAGCATTTCGCCAGCCCCCCCACCAGCGAATTTTCAAAAATGAACGGTGCCAATCGTTTGTACCTCGTTTGTACCCGTTTGTACCAGCAAAATTTTCGTTTGTACCTCACTAGTAGTTTAACTACAGGCGCATCTTTGTGTGTGTGGGGGGGGGCAAGCATTTCGCCAGCCCCCCCACCAACGAATTTTCAAAAATGAACGGTGCCAATCGTTTGTACCTCGTTTGTACCCGTTTGTACCAGCAAAATTTTCGTTTGTACCTCACTAGTAGTTTAACTACAGGCGCATCTTTGTGTGTGGGGGGGGGGCAAGCATTTCGCCAGCCCCCCCACCAACGAATTTTCAAAAATGAACGGTGCCAATCGTTTGTACCTCGTTTGTACCCGTTTGTACCAGCAAAATTTTCGTTTGTACCTCACTAGTAGTTTAACTACAGGCGCATCTTTGTGTGTGTGGGGGGGGGGCAAGCATTTCGCCAGCCCCCCCACCAACGAATTTTCAAAAATGAACGGTGCCAATCGTTTGTACCTCGTTTGTGCCCGTTTGTACCTCACTAGTAGTTTAACTACAGGCGCATCTTTGTGTGTGTGGGGGGGGCAAGCATTTCGCCAGCCCCCCCACCAACGAATTTTCAAAAATGAACGGTGCCAATCGTTTGTACCTCGTTTGTACCCGTTTGTACCAGCAAAATTTTCGTTTGTACCTCACTAGTAGTTTAACTACAGGCGCATCTTATTGTGTGTGTGGGGGGGGGCAAGCATTTCGCCAGCCCCCCCACCATCGAATTTTCAAAAATGAACGGTGCCAATCGATAGTACCTCGTTTGTACCCGTTTGTACCAGCAAAATTTTCGTTTGTACCTCACTAGTAGTTTAACTACAGGCGCATCTTTGTGTGTGGGGGGGGGCAAGCATTTCGCCAGCCCCCCCACCAACGAATTTTCAAAAATGAACGGTGCCAATCGTTTGTACCTCGTTTGTACCCGTTTGTACCTCACTAGTAGTTTAACTACAGGCGCATCTTTGTGTGTGTGGGGGGGGGGGCAAGCATTTCGCCAGCCCCCCCACCAGCGAATTTTCAAAAATGAACGGTGCCGATCGTTTGTACCTCGTTTGTACCCGTTTGTACCAGCAAAATTTTCGTTTGTACCTCACTAGTAGTTTAACTACAGGCGCATCTTTGTGTGTGTGGGGGGGGCAAGCATTTCGCCAGCCCCCCCACCAACGAATTTTCAAAAATGAACGGTGGCAATCGTTTGTACCTCGTTTGTACCCGTTTGTACCAACAAAATTTTCGTTTGTACCTCACTGGTAGTTTAACTATAAGCGTATCCTTGTGGGGGGGCTGGAGAAACGGTAGCCCCCCCCACCAACGAATTTTCAAAAATGAACGGTGCCAATCGTTTGTACCTCGTTTGTACCCGTTTGTACCAGCAAAATTTTCGTTTGTACCTCACTAGTAGTTTAACTACAGGCGCATCTTTGTGTGGGGGGGGGCAAGCATTTCGCCAGCCCCCCCACCAACGAATTTTCAAAAATGAACGGTGCCAATCGTTTGTACCTCGTTTGTACCCGTTTATAACCAGCAAAATTTTCGTTTGTACCTCACTAGTAGTTTAACTACAGGCGCATCTTTGGGTGTGTGGGGGGGCCAAGCATTTCGCCAGCCCCCCCACCAACGAATTTTCAAAAATGAACGGTGCCAATCGTTTGTATCTCGTTTGTACCCGTTTGTACCAGCAAAATTTTCGTTCGTACCTCACTAGTAGTTTAACTACAGGCGCATCTTTGTGTGTGTGTGTGGGGGGGGGGGGCAAGCATTTCGCCAGCCCCCCCGTCAACGAATTTTCAAAAATGAACGGTGCCAATCGTTTGTACCTCGTTTGTACCCGTTTGTACCAGCAAAATTTTCGTTTGTACCTGACTAGTTATAATAGCTATATTAATAGCTATAATAGAAGAAAAGTGAATGTGATAATGCAGATTCATATAAGCCAACGTACGGTTCAATCGGGTGCAGTTAACTATGTTAAACATTTTTTTTTTCTTTTTCTTTTGTTTCCCCCCGAGCCTGAACAAACTAATGTTTGTTTTCACTAGATAATAATAATTATTTATAAATTCTCTCATTTATAGCAATTTCTTTAATTTGCGACAAAGATTAATAATTACACCCTTCCCCTCAACATATAAACGGGAAGCATCTGTTAGCTCAAAACACAAAAGAGGCACAAAAAAAATTTCCTGATAGAAAGAGGTATTAACGTGCAGCAGTTAGAGATGAGACGGGCTCAGCCCGAGACCAAGCCCGGGCCCGAACCGGGCTCGGGCTCTGTAATTCACAATTGTGTTCGGGCTCGGGCGGGCTCGGGCTCCGACTTAAATAATATTGCGCGGGCTCGGGCTTCAAAAAATGAGCCCGAACTCATCTCTAGCAGCAGTAGCGTACGCGAACTTCCTTCAACGGACGGGAGGGGGGGTTACATTAAGGTGACCATATTTCTAAACGGTAATTTGGGGACAAATCAACCATTGTCCTCGAATCTAAACAAAACTTGGGGACACTAAAGTATTCGAGTAAGAGATAAATTTCCTAGTTTAGATTTGCGAATATTAATTGATTTTTTGAAATACGTAATACGTGAAAGAAATATGGAAAGTCATATTTATAGCCTAATTCATATTCTATTGCGCATGAAAACAAACCTTTTCAGAGATGAGTTTAGTTGTTTCTGTAAGAAGAAGGCGGTTTTTGTTGTTTTCTTTTTCTATTTCTTCAGTTTTTCCCCCCAGAAAGTATTAACGGTAACTTTGAAGAAGATAAAGTACAGATCTCTAAATTTGAGGACATTTGGGGTCAAACTTAATATACTATCTATATTTGGGGACTGTCCTCGAATTTCGAGGACGTATGGTCGCCTTAGGTTAGTGGTGTAGTCGAAGGGGGACGCCGTCCCTCTACTCTTTCACTTCAGCCCAAACGTCCCCCCACCTTTTATTCTCAGGGGGGACGCTCATGTACAAGGTTTTTTTTTAATTCTGTGAAGAAATTAACTTTTTTTTTGTTCGCGCGAGAGCAAGTACATCGGTATAAAAATCAAAAGGAAACTTTTGAGTGTTTGTATCGACTTTACAAATGGGATTGAAAGGGTTTCTTAAACACTTCAGTAGTGAAAACATATCCATGAGAATAGAACAGATTATAATCTTTCCGAACGCACTCTTGGTAAAAAAAAATGTCTTTCCGAAAAAGTGACAAAAATCGGGGTAGCGAATAGTCACGTACCAATCCAAAAGAAAATCTGTCACTTTGACATTGGATTGTTGCCTCACCATGGCACGGTGGTTATAAAACTATGGGGTTCGGGTCCCATTGCGCGTCCGTCGATCTAACCGTTCGGAGTTTTCCTTGGTTCTCTCCGAAACTTTGCCTAGATACAGGTTAGGACCCCTTAGAAAGACCTCCACAGAGGGCACCCCTTTTGTGTTGTCTTTCTGACGGATTTATAACCGGGCTTCGAGCCAAGCACACAAATCCGCTATACGTGTTTACAATAACAACAACAACATTGGATTGTTGACAAATGTAAATGGAAAAAATTAGGTAGCTCCGATGGCGCGTCCTTAACAGTTCGTGGTTTTCTCCGAAACTTAGCGTGAATACGGGTTAGGACCCCTTACAAAAACCCCAACGGAGGGCACCACTCCCCCTTGTGCTGTTCTTTTGACGAGGATTTTAAGAGGGCTTCGAGCCAAGCACACAAATCCGATTACATGTTTGCAACAAAAAATTAAGTAGCTTACACCGTTGATCCAAAAGACTTATTTTAGATTATTAGCAAGTAATCAATAATTTAGCAATGAGTTCAATTTAATTAATTAATAAACAAATGATGGTTAAATTAGTTTTATTGGTTGTTTAAGGAATAATTACAATTAATGAATCCGATAAGTGTAGGTTAAATTTCGTGAAAAATGAGCGTCCCCCCACTTTTTTTCTTAGGACTACAACACTGCCTTAGGTTACATACAAAATCATTGGGCCCGCTCGAGAATTCACCGGTCGGTTATGCTAGGTTATGCACCGGTGCTATTGGTTGCGGCCATTCTTCGGTTAAGTGACGTCACGGTTCTCAACCGGTTTCGGTCATCCTCACCATATCGCATTTCAAGCCAAGAAAAAAAAAAGTGTATGCGTGTAATCTTTACGCGCGGTTGAAGTAAAACTTCTTTGACGTTTACGACACAGATCACTCAAATGATTATACTTAAAATAAATATCATATTAAAATTTAATTATATTTATGATTCAGGTACTTTACAAAGATTATATAAATGTTATATTCATATTATTCATTGGAAATAGGTACTTGAATGTCATCATAATTTTTTATGTATGAAATTAGAGGTTTGTGGTAACTATAATGTAAAACATAAATTTTACTCTCTAAATTTGCTAATTTTCTTGAAAATACAGCATCTATCGTTGTACCGAAACGCGACGCGTTGTTGATTGAAGTCGAGAAGTATTCATAGTTAGATCAAATTTTTCTTTGAAAAAATCAACTAACGGCTGAGATTCTTGAGGGCGAAAATTAACATTAAAATCTCCAGTAAGAATCATCGGTAATTCATGATAATTATTTAGAATCCAGGAAGTCTCCATGTTGTAGTATTATTCTTTAACTGTTTTCTTATACCATTGTTCCGTCTGGAGTTTGGGTTTGAATGGCGGGAAGGTCCATAGTCTAGTACTATACTTTAACTGTGTTCTTTAACTGATGTTTTCCTCTATCAGTTGGGTTCGAATGCAGGTAGTGTAATTTTTTGTGTATTTTTCTATCACAGTATTCTTAAGCGTTGATTTCGTCTGCTGGCAGGTTTCGAATTATTATTCTGTATCAGTGTTTTTAAACTGCAGGTTCAGTCTATTGTTTGGGATTGATTGCAGCCAGGATCCGTTTCTTTGTGGTGTTCCATCCCCGGGTTAAACCGTTGCTTGCTCCGTTTTAAGGTTGGGTTAGAATCCACGGAGTGTCCATTTTTTATTCTTTTATTTTGTTATTAAACCGTTTGCAGGCAGTGCTTGTTTCTTTGTGGTGTTACATACTCGTATTCTTAAACAGTTGTATATATATATATATATATATATATATATATATATATATATATCATTACTATATATAAATATATGTAATGTATAAAAAGGTAATTTGGGTTTTACTAGTTTGGGTATTGTTCAAGCGGGTACTTTCACTGTAAGTTTTGCTTTCCTGTCATACTTGCCATGCGCGCTCTGGAGCTATGTTTTATTTATTTTGTTATTTGCCAGACATCAGGCCGTCGATTCTGAGTTCTTTAGATGTACACGTGTCCCCACGCCCTTGTAGCCCCGGATGCGGGTCATGTTGGTAAATGTGTGTGGTTCGATCAGAGGTAAGAGAGAGGCGGAGTTATGTCTTCGAAAACCACGTGGTGTGGTAAGCGTAAATACTCCCGCACATCGAAAATCGTCAGACTTCTGCCACTGGAACTGCTTAATGAGTCAACGCTGATTCTTGTACCCGTCTCCCCTCCCTTCTTCTCATTCTAAATTGTAACTTAAATGTAATGTTCAATAAACCATATTACCTGTCTTAACTCTGAAACTTTACTTGAAATATCTGACGTCTCATATATATATATATATATATATATATATATATGTATATCACTAGCTGCGTGCCCGTTCTTCGCACGGTAGGAAACGAAAAATTTCCTCACATGTGTCTCTCTTGGCTTAAAATTCACTCTTGGCTTAACTCTTGGCTCACTCTTGGCTTAAAATTTGCGTCATATATGTAATAACCTGAGATCATTGCAATATAATGACACACACACACACACAAAAAAAAAAAAAAACTATGTCAGCGTCATTCGGTATCAAAAAAGTGAAAATGGACCGTTTGCAGTGAACTTCTCACTTTCAAAATGTCTTATTTCCTCAGACATGCTGTCTTTTAGGTTCACGTTTTAGCGTTAAATACCTCAGACACTACATGAAATGGACATTTTTTTTTTTAATTTAAAAATACGTCACCCGCTCTTGCAACCCTTTACAAAAAGAAAAGAGATAAGAGATAAGAATGGCTATTTATAAAGGCTTTAAAATTGTTTTTC
Source organism: Cheiracanthium punctorium (assembly GCA_038373885.1). Classification (NCBI taxonomy): domain Eukaryota; kingdom Metazoa; phylum Arthropoda; class Arachnida; order Araneae; family Cheiracanthiidae; genus Cheiracanthium; species Cheiracanthium punctorium. The sequence continues at coordinate 112,969 of JAWZYV010011930.1, read as the reverse complement.
TAGATTATGCAGTTTAATTTTTATTCTCACAAATAAATCCAGTATTTATAAAAGGAAATCGAGCCAAGCAAAGAAATCGTCTGCTCGCGGGACCCGTTTTTATTTATTTTTTTCAACTGGCAATTTTAATCATTGTTACTGTATCCATGACAACCGAAATTTATAAGCAGGTGCTCATGAAATGAAAATCCTTCTTTACTTAAAAATTCGTAAAAATTCTCCTAATTTATATTTTTCCTCCGTTCTTCTTTTAAAAGTGGGCGAATTGTCTGCTCCGTCTTTTGCCGTAATATTACTAAAGTCAGCGTCAAATTTAATTTTATTTGAAAAATTCCCAAAAATCTGCAAATTATGTTACACAGTCCGAAAGAACAGTTTTTAAAAGAAAATATTCTCCTCTATACGATGATGTAACTATCGTTTTCTTGCAAGTGCAATTACCGGCGTTATTATGTATTACACAAGAAAAATCACTAAAAATCGGACAAAACATAAAATAAAACATTTTCTAATTCGAATTTCGAAAATTGCTTTCGAAAAGCGAGAAAAATCGCTTCGAGGTGTGTCGAGACCCGTCTTGGAGAATTTCCGTACAAAATTTGGTAGGTCTACGATCACCCGTTTCGGAGCTACGCGAGACGCAGACAGACAGACACACAGACAAACTAACGGACAGTTTACACATTGTTTTATTTATATAGATTACACTATATATATCGCTTATAAATATTACGTTAACACAAACTACATTCTTCTAAATTTACTAACATTTCTTAAAATACAACTTTTGGGCAAAATAATAACAGACATGGCATACATAATATTTAGGAGTTTATTGGAGTTTAATGGCCTAACGGGCAGTGTAACTGGCATTTAACAAAGAATAATATCACTTCGCTTCGAAACTATTGCCTATAATCATTACGAAATAGTATTCTAAGACAATGGTGTAATTAAAGCACATCTGAAGCTAGTAATTACTGTATACCACGTTCTTAAGTTTATGTATTTAATTTTTTGAAGTTCTGCTAATTCAACGATCTCCATTTACTTCGATTCGATGGAAATATAAACAACCTGAGATGCGCAGAAGCAGAAGATGCGCAGTTACACAGTGTGCGTAGTGCCATCTGACAACGCCATATACAAACGGGGTACAAACGATTCGCACCGTTCATATTTGAAAATTCGTTGGTGGGGGGGCTGGCGAAATGCCTGCCCCCCCCCCCCACACACACACAAAGATGCGCCTGTAGTTAAACTACTAGTGAGGTACAAACGAAAAATTTGCTGGTACAAACGGGTACAAACGAGGTACAAACGATTGGCACCGTTCATTTTTGAAAATTCGTTGGTGGGGGGGCTGGCAAAATGCTTGCCCCCCCCCCACACACAAAGATACGCCTGTAGTTAAACTACTAGTGAGGTACAAACGAAAATTTTGCTGGTACAAACGGGTACAAACGAGGTACAAACGATTGGCACCGTTCATTTTTGAAAATTCGTTGGTGGGGGGGCTGGCGAAATGCTTGGCCCCCCCACACACACAAAGATGCGCCTGTAGTTAAACTACTAGTGAGGTACAAACGAAAATTTTGCTGGTACAAACGGGTACAAACGAGGTACAAACGATTGGCACCGTTCATTTTTGAAAATTCGTTGGTGGGGGGGCTGGCGAAATGCTTGCCCCCCCCCCACACACAAAGATGCGCCTGTAGTTAAACTACTAGTGAGGTACAAACGAAAATTTTGCTGGTACAAACGGGTACAAACGAGGTACAAACGATTGGCACCGTTCATTTTTGAAAATTCGTTGGTGGGGGGGCTGGCGAAATGCTTGCCCCCCCCCACACACAAAGATGCGCCTGTAGTTAAACTACTAGTGAGGTACAAACGAAAATTTTGCTGGTACAAACGGGTACAAACGAGGTACAAACGATTGGCACCGTTCATTTTTGAAAATTCGTTGGTGGGGGGGCTACCGTTTCTCCAGCCCCCCCACAAGGATACGCTTATAGTTAAACTACCGGTGAGGTACAAACGAAAATTTTGTTGGTACAAACGAGGTACAAACGATTGGCACAGTTCATTTTTGAAAATTCGTTGGTGGGGGGGCTACCGTTTCTCCAGCCCCCCCACATGGATACGCTTATAGTTAAACTACCAGTGAGGTACAAACGAAAATTTTGTTGGTACAAACGGGTACAAACGAGGTACAAACGATTGGCATCTTTCATTTTTGAAAATTCGTTGGTGGGGGGGCTAGGCATTTCGCCAGCTCCCCCACAAGGAAACGCTTATTGTGAAGATACCAATGAGGTACAAACGAAAAGTTTGTTGGTACAAACGGGTACAAACGAGGTACAAACGATCTGAACCATTTTCATCGAAATCGGTTTTGGTGGGGGGGCTGGCGAAATGCACCTAATTAATTCATGCGTGGCGTATGTTTTGTTTGTGAGTCCGTTATTCTGATTGACTTTCGAAAGGGGTTTTAAACTCGTGACGTTAAAATCATGCACATTTCACATGTGAAAACTCAGTTATTTTAAAGTAATTTTATTTTTTTTTTCAACTGGCAACTTTAATCATTGTTACTGTCTCCAAGACAACCAAACCGCAAGATACCATACCGTAGTTTTTAAGCATATGCTATTGGAATTAAAATCCTTCTTTGCTTAAAAATTGGTAAAAAATCTCCTAATTTATATTTTCCTCTGGTTTCTCTTTTAAAAGAGGGCGAAATGTACGCTCCGTCATTTGACAAAAAAAGAAAAGTTATGACGGATAGAATTCAAGATGCAGCAGTTTTTAAATTATTTTACGAAAGTCAGCATTAAATTTATTTTTATTTGAAAATTTCCCAAAAATCTTAAAATTATGTTACACAGTCCGAACAAACAGTTTTTAAAAGAAAATTTCCTCCTCTACCCGATGATGTAACTATCGTTTTCTTGCGAGTGTAATTACCGGCGTTATTACGTATTAAGCGAGAAAAATCGCTAAAAATCGGACAAAACATAAAATAAAACATTTTCTAATTCGAGTTTCGAAAAAATCGCTCCGAGGCGTGTTAGGATCTGTCCTAGTGAAGCCGTATGCAAATTTCGGTAGGTCTGCGACCCACTGTCTCGGCGCATGCTCACGAATGTGCTGAAATCGGACATTTGAGTAGCTTTCGACCATAAAAATTGAGAAAAATCGTTAAAAATTAGGGAACGGGTGGATTTTCAGAATTTTAAAGTAGCCTACGGCCTATTCTATGTCGTTTTACGTGTATGTGCAAAATTTCAAGCCGATCGGTCTGACGGTGTGGGAGGAGTTCCCGGACAAATAAACAAACAAACAAACAGATAAACTTTCACATTTATATAATAGATTTATCATTTTGAAATCACATAAACGGGAAAATAAGCTTTCGCTCTAAATAAATTTCAACAAAATTCTGATGATTACATCGTTATTTAAATGTTGCGGATGGACAGCATATCATTTTTTTTTCCATTCTAATAAACAGTAAGGTGCAATTCAGGCAAAGAATAACATTTGTCAGTTTGAGTTGTGTATTGAGAATGCGTTGTGCAACTGCTTAAACTTCTCAGAAACGATTCGAAAACTTTCGTAATGAAAATTACTCATTGGAAGGAAAACCACTGTGTTCCGGAAGACCAGTTGAAAATGAAAGCAAAAGGTTAATTAAAAATAATCAATTTATACGCTGCACACGAAACATCCATAATACTGAAAGTGCACAAATCAAGTGCTGAACTCCATTTACTACACCATTTCTAATGAAATACAAAAGAACTTTTGGCAAACCCAGAATGCTTTTAACCCTTTGAAGCGCAAGCATTTTCACTTCAATATAGAAGTCTAACTGGATAGACTGCCCAACACTGAAAAAGTGCTGCAGTTTCCATCGATTCATTTAACTACCAACAACGTGGCGGTCGGAACGAATAGACCATCTGGCGCCACACAACTAAAGAAGTTTTATGACACACCTGGCTGCACTTTTTCAGCTTTGGGACCATTTAATCATATTTTTTTGCGACTAGCAGTGAAAGCGCTGAAGTAAGGTGGTTTCACGGCGTAACCACTGCTCAACAAAGGGTTAAAGTGTGTTTTACCCAGTTTTCGTAGTAGCTCAACCAATTCAAAAGACGTTCACAGAACGTTAAAAAACGTGTTTTGTACGTTTCTTGAACTACTTGTGCTCTTTGGGTTATATTAACGTTTTGAAATGAAAACCATTCCACACAACTGTTTATTTACACGTTTTTTTTTTTTCCTTCCCCATGAAGGACATTTTAGGAAAGCCCGTCAAAAGGTTGGCTGTCTTGGACAGAGATATCGCTGAAGAATTAAAGTCCATTGCTGACAATGACATGACCGTATGCGAGACATTTATAGGCAAAACCATGTGTACATATGATTTTTATGAAGGTATGTAAAGTTCCAATGATTATACAAGTATCAATAATATGTAGTTGATAGTTGTATCATGCACAGTCTGATTTTATATTTATCACATTAGATGTATCCTATTTATACGCAGTGCAGTTTTTTAAACTGCAAAATATTATAATACACTTTTTAAAAAATATTATTTTGATTAATGAAAAAAAAAACTCCTTAATTTTTCTCCTTTAATCTTTTTATTATTTTTGAAATCACATTTCTTCTTTCTAATGCAGCAGTAATTGAGCTAAACGAAAAAGTTATTTACTATCTTCTACAATTATGGAATGAGTTTCAAAGTATAAAAGACAAAATAAAATCCTTGTAATTGAAGCAGTCACATGAAACACATGCATATTACATATCATGTATTTGAATAGCTGTCAAACTCGTATATCATAATAAATATTTTAGAAGTAAGAATATTTATATTTCTAAGAAGTTGACAGTTGTGCCGATGTTATATTAATGTATCGAAACTTAGCCTCCTGCAAAAACGTTTAGAAACAGTAAACGGTGTAACTGGACGGACGTCATTAACCTTGCTTTGACTGAAGTGCGTTTTCTTAAGATTGCCGACCGATAACCACCTGTTTCAACTTAATAACATGCCACTACAGTTAGCTTTTACATTAAGAGTTATTTAAGAGTATTAAAAAAAAAACAGAATGTCATTTAGCTACAGCTGTTCCTTTAAACTGTACATACAAGAAAAGAGATCGCCAGTTCTAGACTGACAAAGACTTTAACCTTAATGGAATATGTTAAGAGGAGATTTAAGATAGATAAACGACTGTTTTTAGGAGAAAAGCACTTAAAAGAGAATAGTACTTTAATCAGAGAAAGCAGTTAGTACTTCAAAACATCATTACGCTAAGTGGAAGCTTAAATATATTTTTTTTAAATCAGAAATTTTTTAATTAAAATACGCACTAAGTTCTGTGTAATGAAAACGCATCATAATCCATGAGTTATTTTTGTTTGCCTTTCTTGCTTCGTTAGTATGAAAGTTCATAATTATCCATGCGTTAGTCCTATTTGTCTTCCTTGTATTGTTATGTTGGAAAGTACACCATAATTCATGCATTAGTCCTGTTTGTCTACCTTGTTCCATTATTTTGGAAACTGTATTATAATCTATGTGTCGGTGCTATTTGGCTTTCTTGTTCCACTGAGCTAGAAAGTGTATCATAATCAATGAGTGCGTTGCATTTGTCTTCCTTGTTCCATAAAACACTTCTTCAGAATTGAGATTCATATTAAAATTACCTACTAAAACTGTTTTAGAATCTTCGCCAGGCATATTCTAACTATATTTCTTATTTATTTACACTAATATTGGCACCTTTATATACACTACTTAATATTCGCATTCAATAAACAGTAGTGTTTCGAGATTTCTTTCAAAATATAGAAGATATTATCAAGCTGCGTTCAGTTTTGGGGGATACATTTTTTTGTGCCAATCTTGGCGTTAAATCGTCAGAAATCGCCAACTTTGCCTATTTTGACATTTCAGCATCCCGACGCTATCCGGCCACCCTTGAAAAGTGATTTGCCGTTTTCTCCTGCATTCGAAAATCTATGTCTGAAATTAATAGCAGTCAAGCTCTAAAGGAAAATTTACTACTAACTTAAGAAACATCGTGATACTGAAAAGCAGAATGAAGACTTTAGGCTTGTTTCACATGAGGCGTTTATTGCTTACAATCTCCATTTCATGACAGGAGAAAATATGCGCTACCCAATACAAAAAGCTTTTCTAAACCTATCCCTTTTTAGGTTCCTTATCCCTGTGTTCAACGACTTCGCATCCTATCGATCAAATTCTACTAAATATCACGGAAATTCCGATACACTAGTCAATTTTCATTACCTCCGTTTTCCCGAGTAAAAAATTAGATACACACAAAATGCTAGATGACGTCGTTTAACGGGAAAAGTTATCAATCAATTGCTTGCTGAAATTTATTTATCGCTTTAGAAGTCTACGAAACATAAATAATATTATGAGAAATGATTTAACGAACTTGTAATAAAAGTTTATTAATAGATGAATTTATAGTCAAGATTTTCAAATTTTCCTAAAATAAGAATCGTGATTATAGCTCCTATGGAAAAAAACACTTAAATTACATAGCTAGCTCCTTTTTCTTCGAGAAAAATGTTTTTAGAAAAAAAAATCGAATAACTTTTAACGGGCTTTAATTCTTTATCTATTAGAGATAAGTAGGCAGTGTAAATTGAAAAAGAATGTTCAAAATAAGGTCGGAAGTAAGACTCTGCAAAGAAAAATTCCTCTCGTTCATTTTTAAAAAGTGACACTTTTTAAATTTGCATACGACCCCCGTACAAAAAAATTCCCATTTAGTAAAATTTGCCCCTTACACTCATGAGGTGACATAAAAAATTTGAGAACTATACCTTAAAATGTGTCCAAAGATATAAAGATAAATATAAGGCTGACTTAAACGACTTTTCGATGGCTCTCAAAAGGAAAAAAATCACGTCGAATGATCACATTTCAGGGGTCGTACAGAAATTACGAAAGAAAATCAATTTCCACTCTAGCAATAAACGTTTATAGTCAAAATCGTGTATAGTCCACGATCATCTTTCTTTAAAGATATCTCTGCGACGTTGTAGGATGAAAGGCTCCAATTTGGTACATCCCCTCATAAGTGTATAGGACATATTTTACTATTTGGGAATGTTTTTGTACGGGAGTCGCATACAAATTTAAAAAGTGTCACTTTTTGAAAATCAATGATAGGAATTTTTTCTTAATGGAGTCTTATTCCAACCTTATTAAGAACATTTTTTTTTTTCAATTTACACTGCCCACTTGTCTCTAATAGATAAAAAAATAAAGCCCGTTACCACCTTTTTGGAACACTATTGACTTCATCAACCTGTATAGATAAGGCTGCATTGGAAAGTGATTTATAATCTGTTCGTTTAGCATGATCAGGGTGTCTACCATCATGCAAAGGTCACGAAAGTCACGGAAAAGTCAAGAATTAGAAAAATGGTCACGAAAGTCAAGAAAAGGTCAAGAAATGAAGCACTAGGTCACGATTAGCGACGCAACTCCCTTTTTCAGTTTCATTCAAATTCTTAGTTGACGATTTTCGTAAATAAATTTTCTAATCTTTTGTGCACCATTTTTACAGTTTTGCTAATAAACGTACAGTTTACCGCATAATTCTGTCGATCTTTGTTGTAGATATATTTAATTTTGAAATCGGGGCTTATTCGCTGATCACCCTGTATATTAATAGTGTTAATTTTAAAAGTATAATTTTTTCTTCATTCTATCAGTATGATGCAGGGGTGCAGAAACTGTTTTTACTCTCAACATTTCCCTCAATCCATATGCAAATTTCCCCAAAATTTTATTATATGTTTATAGACTTGCATAAGTTCTGTATTACCATAAGTGTAAAAACATTTGCAATGTACAAGCTACATACATGTTTACTAAATAGCAATTGGTCCAAGTTAAGAGAAAGCAAACTGCTGATCGGTGAAAAAGTTGAAAAAAAATCGCTTTAAGAATAGGAATGGGAAAGAATAACTCGAAGAATTTTGTAATACATTGTTAAAATCGAAATCAATTGTATATTTTTTGTAAAATTTCCCCCTATCCTAGATTGCCAGATCGTACATATTCTGCATCCCTGGCACGAATGTATTTTTGATATTAGTGTTTCGTATTTGTTATGGTCAAGAAAAGGTCAAGAAAAAGTCAAGAAAAGGTCAAGAAATCAAGCTTACTTTATATGGTAGACACCCTGATGATTCTCTTTTAATGTGTAATTTCCCGTTTTATTGTATTTTTTAATTCAACAGAGTTCAGTGTTTAAACGCAGTATCGATTTCCTTTTTCCAGGTCAGGGTCGCTTGGACGGAGCTTTCTGTGACTACACGCTCGAAGACAAAATCGCCTTCCTGAAAGACATCCACTCGAAAGGGGTCAAGAACATTGAGATGGAATCGCTTGCCTTTGCCGCCATGTGCCACCACGCCCGTGTGAAAGGTGAATATGCCTATTCCTGTCTCTATTTCGCACACAACGGGCTAATACTGCATCTAAACCACTTTTTTTAATTGTTGCTCTCGTGTCCATGGATAGACGATTGCACCATCCATGGAAATAGGTGCCATTTCTCCCCTTGGGGGTTGGACTTCTGCTTGTCTTTCCCCAATTTTGAACCCATTCCAGGTGAGAGACCAACCACCACCTGAAATCGGCATTCCCAGAGGTATTGTTTCAATGCGGAGGACATTGGAACAAAAACATAGGATTTTACGTTCACCAGCACACATTAGCGTACACGGTCCCACAGCAGTCCGGCCGAGAGAGAAGTTCACCCTCCCGAACACTGGCCAAGCCGGATGCTGCTTAACGTCCTTGCGGGAACGGAATTTAGTAACTAGACCACTGAGGGATCTAAACCACTTTGTGCGTTGATCATTTGAATCTGCTTAACTCCCCCGTTTTGTTTATAATGTTTTTTTTTTTTTTAAGTTGAGTAATAAATAAATAAATAAGTAATGCATACCTCAATCATAAACTATTGTTACGAAATCTGGTAGTAGATGTATGTTAAAACAGTCCAGCAAGCTCGAAAAAATGAAAAAAATAGCGCTTTATTCGACGAATCGAAGTTATATCTCCCCCAAAAATAAATCCGCATTTTTAACACATGCCACCGAGGATCATTAAATATCACAGCAATAACACTATTCAAATCGCAATACCAATCGTAAAGCTCTGCTCTCTATATCCGCAGTCCGCCACACTGAGCCCGACATCGAAAGAGATTAAAGATTTCCAATCCGGACTGGACGTCACATAGGACATGACATACTATTTCTGGATTTTTCTCGTAACTTCTTTCTTAATTGAGATACAGCCAAAATTCCACTACTTTCGAGAACTTTCTTTTTATCGCCAAGGTTCAGGGGGTCACATACTCGTTTGTTTCACCTTCAGAATGCCTGTACAACTCTCTTTCCCCGACACAGATTAATGCGGAAAAACAACATTACAGTTTTGTAACAATATTTTTGAACATAAATCCCTTTTTTAACAATATATCACGCTTTTAAAAAATCTAAACGAAATTTTGAGCTGTAGTTGTAGAGCTGTAGTTGCTGTCGTTGCAAACAAGCTGCTTCCACCTATGTTTTTAGATTATAGTGAATTAATTGCTTTTTGAAATTTTGTACGATATTTTTTTTTCTTCAATAATAGCTGCATGTTACTTAACTTTGAATTTTAAACACAAGTCCCTCATTTGCACAGTGTGTTTTCTCCAATTATTACATTTCATTGCTCAACAGTGAAAACTGAGCGAATTAGCAATTCAAAACTGAAATAACTGTGCTCAATGCCGTACCCAGAGGCAGAGCCTGATTATCACATGGGCATGTGGAGCAATAGCCCGGGGCCCCGGAAAAATAAGGGCCCCAAAATCTCCCGATTTATTGTTGTGGGTGATTCTCATAAAATGGGACAAAATGAAAAAAAAAAAATTTGAAAAATAAAACTTTTAGTAATTGAACCAAATTATTTTATACTGAAGATATATATAGTAATTTATAATCTTCCAAAATTTTAAATCTAAAACTCAAGTTTTTGTTCAGTTAGCTGCCAATATAAGTAAAGGTTGATGATTTTGCATCATTTCTGTCACACTTTTTAAATGCAAAATTCAAGTATTATTTATATTTTTAAAACACAAAAATTATTTTTTTCAGCAAGCAGTAACTCAGTAAATGACAATGTATAACTGTTTGAAATTTGTGAAGCATTGTTAAACTATTAAAAAGGAATTAAACCAAAATGTGCAAATTTTGACAATTTTTCAAGCACTAAGTCGATTAAAATCAATTTTATTTTTACTACAACAATGCAATTTATTTTTTTTTACTTCCTTTGATCCAAACTATTATATTTGATAGCTAATGAAACAAAAATTGCTGTCTTTTGGCATTATTTACTTTGTTATTATCTGCAACACTAGTGTGACAGAAATGATGTCCAACATTAGTTCTGGGAAAATAAATGAAAATAACATATTTTTATGTGGAAAAGAGACTTAACTACTAAGATAAGTTAAAACAAAAACCATATAAGATACAAAATTAACATTTTCTTCATTGTAGTAAGATTCAAAAACATCAACAGGCTCATTAAATTGGTAAAATAATCTTTTTCCCGCATTTTTAGTTTTGGTGTCTTCAAAACACTCAATATGTGCTCAAATGGTACATCAGATATTCTTACAAGTTTTTGGTACAAATTTTTCATTGTATCTAAAAGTACTCTTCTTTGCTTTTTTTCTTTTCCACGTTTTACAAATTCTTTTTTGCCAGGGTACATTCGGCTAACTCGGTCATCTTTAAGAAAATTTTCAATAGATTTTTTTGCACTTGCAGTTATTTTACATTTTTTTTTCGAACATAGTTGGTTATGTCAGCCTGATTGCTAAGCTTCAGTCTTTCATTTATTTTACGTGAAACTACTCCTTTCAAATAAGATTGCATTCTGTATTTTTTCAAAATTTTGTTTCCAATTGCTTGTTTTGTGTTGTTAGAGAAACAAAATTTGGTTTCCAATTGCCACACTTAATAGCCGTTCTGTGGAGCTTATTTCCTCTCATATCCAGACCTTTTTAGAAGACCGTCATTCCGGTCACAATTAAATCATTTCACTCACGCGCGCGCTTTCTGTCACGTGACAGAAATGATCGTGACCGAAATGATTTTGTCAATTATATTTCGGTCTACCACCTTTATTTTTTTACCAATGAAAAGCATAATATTGAAGCATAAATGTTGAAGCATAAATATTGAAAGATTACTTACCTAGTATTTATGAACGATGAAGAGTTTTCCCCGGAATATAATTCTTCAAAAACCAAGCGTGACCGATATGAGGAGCCTAAAAAGTACGCGTAACCAAACGAGCCGAAAAAATGATTTTACTTAACCATTATCGTATTATTTAAAAAAAATAACGTTCACGCACGTGGTTCAGTATTGAAATGTAACAAATTTCGCTACCGAATGAAGAATTCTTGCGCGCATAGAATCATGAGTAGGTGATTCATGTTCCAGAAGCGCGGGCAAAAAAAAAAAAAAAATATATATATATATATATACCAGGACCGTATTGTTTCAAACTCTTAGTTAAAGTTTATACGCCTAGACTCAATAAATAAATATGTTTTTAAAGAGAACTAACTTCACGAGTATGAATTATATTTAAAAAAACTTTTTTTTTTTTTTTTTTTTTTTTTTTTTTTTTTTTTTCCCGGCCGAAATAGTACTTTTTCGCGATTATTTCCCGAAATCGGCAATTCGGGACCGTGACCGAAATGACAAAAACGTATTTTACTGTGCTGAAAACGTAAAATAAAACTCATAAATGCCCCCAAAACTATGGTTTTTATAAAAAAAATCCAGCTTCAACTTTAATAAAAATTTGTTAAACTTGAAAAAATAATGAAAAAAAAAAGGCTACAAATCTAGTAAGGACCAAGATTTGTCCCGTTTTGTGAGAATCACCCTTATCATGATTTATTACATATTCATATATACTGCAATAATAAATTTTTTGCAACTAAATTTCCTTTGTAATATCTATAGCATAATTTTTAACAATAAAGGGACTTAAAGGTTTATTTTCTGTTCTTCTAATTCAATGGTCTTTAAGACTCATACGAGTAGATCAATAAACAAGTTAGGAGTTTTTGAAAACGTATGGTATGGCTATATATATGCTTATCAAAAAATATCCATTAGTTAACATTTTTTATTTCGTAATGAAGGAAAGAAAATTTCGAACTTTTTGGTGTAACAAGAAAATATTTTGGAGTGACAAACTTTGCTCCTGTGCCTCGTAATTGCCATTCCTTGAATTAGCGCACCCATTCCCGGATTATTGCAAGTTTGTCGGGGGAGGGGCGGTTAGTTAGAAGATTAACATATACATCCATTTTATGGAGGTAAAATAGGATCTTTTACATTAATTTCTTTTTCCTCGGGGGGGGCGGTCGCCCCCTCCGCCCCCCCACTTTAATCCGCCCTTGAGCGCCCCCTTGCGCTAATAATACAAACGGACTAAAAAAAATATCAAAATCACTTTTAAATACATAGTCTTGTTCTAAATAAGTATAAATAAATAGGTAATTTTTAATTCAATTTTAGTATTCTTCAAAAATGTTTTATTTTTATGTCAGGAAAATGCTACAGCAAACAAAAATAAGTTAAAATGCTTGTGATAGTATAGGGGCCCCCAAAAAACCTCTTGCCCCGGGCCCCGACCGCCTATGATCAGGCTCTGCCAGAGGGGTGATCCTGGGGATCAGACTCCACCCTACCCCACCCGAAATTTTGACTTTCGATAAAAAAAATGACAAGTGTTTTTGTGAAAAATTTGGCTTTCTACCCTTGGATCCTCTCTGAAATTTATTTGTGGATAGGGCTTGGACTCAGTTGTTGGAAAATTGTATGTGATAATGCGCAGAACTTATACACCTACTTTGTCTCGTAAAATTATATTTCAAATATGTTAGCCAATACTTTCAAAACGACTGGTCTGAGCAGTGCCGGATCAAGACAGCGCGGGGCCTGTTGCAAATGTTACCCAGAGGCCTTAGGTTCAGTGACACACCTAGAAAGCTTTCTTTTAATTTTCTGAAAGTGGGGGGGGGGTTATCTTCACATTAGAGTAGTGTAGATAAATTAATCGAAAAAATAAATAGTGCAAATTACTATCATTGATTTTTAGGGCTAATAAATTTTGGTATTTTGTTAGTATATGGATTCATTCTTCAAATAAAGGCAAGCTTGTGACATTACTGGTAAGGCTTGCATTTTTACAAGGCCGTAGCCAATGGCCCGGACCTCTCCTTCCTCCGAAATTGCGATTTTCGTCTACAAAATGATAATTCTTAATAATGAAGTCTTTTTGTTAAAATTCTGCCTTTTCTACAATTTGGACCTTTCCTGAAATTTTTTTTCTGGGTACTGCCCTTTTTGTTCCAGAGTATTTTAACTATACTCTTTGGTGTTGTACCTTATTTGTGTCTTTAGAAAACTCATGCTGTTTCGCTCAGGTGCTCAGTTGACTGAATAATGCAGGCATGCAACAACCACACTCAACTTATATAAATTTTCCTTTGAATGAATTATCTGCAATTGATTTAGAGTTCACGAGACTCTACCATGGACTAGTGAACATGGTAAATGGCTTAAGTGTGAAGGTGCGGGTTCGGGCGTCACCTTCGATAAACAAAGCCCGCATACTGAAAACAGAAAGTGGCAAGATGGAGCATTCTGTAGTCCCATGTCCCGCAGTTCTCGCTGGATACATTATTTAAACTTTTTTTTTCTAACTAATGTTAACCAAGATCGTTGCTTTATTCAAATTTTTACATGTAGCTTTGAACATCACGTGTTTTATTTTGAATTTTTTATTTTGGTAGAAAATTTACTTTAATCATATTTCTATCAATATCTTTTCATATTTCTAAACAATTTATATTTATTTTTCATGAATTAGGATAGTTAACTTTGCCATGAAAATATTAAGTGTGTCTGATAAAGCAAGGATTCTGCAAATTTTATGATGCATATAATAAGAATTATTTTGTATGCACTTAAATATAATTTTTTTCCTTGAAAAACATTTTTCTTTGGTGCATGTATGATTTTCCTACACCTTAATGTCACAACCCACCACTGTGAGTACCATTATGTGTGGCGTACCATTATGTATGACGTTGTGTATTAAACTTAAACAAGCTATCAGTGGTGTATGAAATAACTTTGGAAGAAGACTAATTCATTATCAGGGTGTAATAAGATTCATAATGATATGTGATAACATGTGATAAGATTAGTTTTGAAACATTCGGAAGAATAAATTTATTTGTCCTGGAGTAATTTTAAATTGATTATGTGACAATATCACTTAAAATCTTCTGTGTGAGTTATAGTAATTTTACATATATTTTTGGTAGTTTGAAAAAAATCTTAAAATGATAATTGTATTTTTTTTACATTTCCAAAAGGGTACTTTTTCTGCCTAAATATAGTAGAAATTTGCTAGTGACTAAACGGGTATGCAATAAAAAAAATTGTTGATGAAAATATATTTTCCTCTTGCAAAAAGAAGCTGAAATTTTGTTAATCAAATGCTGATTTTTATGGACTAAGTATATTCTATAAAGTAGTAAAGTATTAGTAATTTAAACCACAAACTTAATATGCTTTAGAGGATTTTTCCAATATATGATAATCCAATTTAATGTAAATCTGATTTCCCCCCATCTGTTATAGAAGAAAGTATTATTGAGTTAAATAAATCCACTCACTTGAAAAGGCGTTGAATAGTGATGTAATAAATTTATAATACGGATAACTTTTTGACAAATTATAATGGTAAGTTCTCATGAAGAATTTTTCTACTTTTATAAAAGGCAGTTTCGTGTTAATAGATATTTTATTTGCTGATTAAAAAAAAAGAGAAAAAAAAAACGGTTAAGCCCTATTTCGGTCAAAACTCTTTCAAATAAACGCAGAGCACTGGACTTCAACATCCGCCATTTTAAATTGCTGTGGAGGCCTTTATTATCAGAGCTGACGGTTCGGGCCTATCACGGGGACAGCGTTCTAACGGTCTGGAGTTTTGAGCAGTTTTCTCCAACTGTAACTAAACTACACGTTAGAACTCCTGTCTTATGTTCGAAGCACACAGATATACATTATAGTTCACTAACAGCTGCAGAAATTGTCCAAACGAAAAAAATGTATAACTTATCTTTGATTTAAAAAAAAAGTGAGAAATTTTGATGAGGGAAAAAACGAGAATTTTCAAGCTAAGGGTGCGAGCCCCCCCCCCCCCCCATAGAGTCGCGGGGCCCGTAACATCTGCTACTTTTGCTATATGGCTAATCTGGCACTGGGTCTAAGTGAAGCCAAAATCTATTTTCAGAGTTTTGAAGTACACTAAACATCAAACTGATTTACGCATGTTATTATTTATTATTTTTTAAAATATGCTTAAATAATACGAAATTATTCGAAAAAAATGAAACTCTCATATTATTTTTCAGCTTTTATAAATTTTCATTCGAAATAAAATAATGATAAAATTGATTCATTATTTCAAACTTTTTATTATCCTGCCCTATTATTATGTCGTTCCAAAGCTCAAAATTTGTGCACTAATTTTAATCCCCTTATTCTCCGAATGAGCTGAAGCTTTAGATAAGCTCTTAATAGGTTGCCAAATTATCCATTAACGCTTCATTTTAATTAAGTCATTAGTTTAAAATATATGAATATAACCCCCCCCCATATATAAAGATTAGCTAAATAATGCACAGATATCCTGATCATTTGTTGCACTAAAAAATAATAATAATAATAATGGGATATATTTAAAGGAACAGAAAGGGAAGCAATAACTTTAATCACTAGAAAATAGGTTCCTTTCTACAGTAGGTTTCAAAATTATTAGATACAATCACATATTTTTTTAATTAGTTTTGGTGCACTTGACTGCAGTTGTAGTTTTAAGCATAGAGTAGAAATAAGATCTACGTATTTCTTCTCTATCTTCTTAAGTGGTATAGCTTTGCAGGAATGAATTTAAAATATTACGCGTATGCTCACCAGTCAAATATTAAGGGGTCGGTGAATTTTTAAGGTTGCTATGTTTTAAATATTTTAATTATAAAAGAGCCACGGAGTGGTAAAGACGCTGTGACACAGTAATCTGGTTTGAGGAACAATAGCTATTTAGAATACTAAAATATTTTACACTCATGTTTGTTGAATCCTTCTGGACTAAACTATAAAACTGCGAAGTTTGCCTATGCGTATAAAAGCCAAAGAAAATGTTATCCAGTACTCACTGACATTCTTTCACCTCTTATTTTTTGTATTATGTACTTTCATTATACATATATTAGCTGAAAATAATGAAGGAAGGAACAATAAATGAAAATAAAATCATTTATCCTATTTTATCACCGTTTTCTTTTTTTTTTAGTTATTTTTCGTAACTAAAGTACAGAAATATCATTTTTTATCACTCTTTTTTATCACTGATTTGGGGATTATAGCCGATTATCTTCGGATCTAAACCGAAGTGTGAGATGCCCTCCATGGGGGTCTTTCTAAGGGGTCCTAACCCTTTTTTACACGAAGTTTCGGAGGAAAATCAAGAAAAACTCCAAACGGTTAGGTCGACGGACGCGATCTGGATTTGAACCAGGCACCTTCCGCCTTCCACTTCAGAACTTGGCCACTGGGGAGACTTAATAGACTGGCTTCCCACTTCGATGACACTCAGTATTTTGAGTATCTGATTTTTTGCTTATTTTAGAGAATTTTCGTAGAAATAAAACAAAAAACTTCTAAAATTTTGCTCAGGCTCTCTTTTCGTTCCGGTTCGATTGTCTTACTTTATATGTATTTTTGAGCTGTTCATATTTACGAATTCATTATTATTTTTTTTTTTTTCATTTAAGGCGCTGTTATATGCGTTGCCTTGCTCGACCGCCTCCACGGTGACCAGATAGACGCTTCAAAAGAGACCATGGAAGATTACCAGGACAGGCCTCAGAGGCTGGTCATCCGCTTCATCAAGAAGAGACTAGGAAGATGAACCCATCACAGAAATCTTCAGAGATCCAGATTCTAAAGGGCCACGGTGAAACGATCGCAATCCATTCCAGAGTGAAATGAATTAAATTGGAAAAAAGTTTTGTTCGATCTCCGTTTCTAAACGAGCAAACTGAACCGACCTTGCAAACCAACTTTGCTGTAATTTGACTAGTCGTATTCTTCTTTTCATTGTCATTTTATGTTGCAGCAGCTACGTCTGTAAAAATGTAATTTATTTATCCTTATTTCATATCCTTTTATGATGTAATTACATTGTGGTTGTTTACTATGATCATTAACTGACCTTTTATTTAACGTTGTCAGTAACTGACCACAGTAAATAAAAGGTTCTTTTCTATAAATTAAAAATGAAAATGTATATATATATATATATATATATATATATATATATATATATATATATATATATATATATATATATATATACGTTTATATATATATATATATAGAGAGAGAGAGAGAGAGAGAGAGAGATGAGAGTCCCTAACATTCGAATTTTTTTAGATACAAGCCATCATTTGGTCAATTTTTTTTCTCTTGAGGTACGAACGGGAATTAACAAAAATAAAAAAGACATTTGAGAAGTAATATGTTGCCGTTCTGAAGACAGATTTTATTTTCTTTTGTAAAAGAAAAAAAAAGTAGTTAGAAAGGAAAAGTTAAAGCAAAATGGGCAAAGATTAGAAATAAAATATACACAAAACACACTAAGGCAAAATAGAAATACTTCTAAAAATCCAAACTAAGTTCATCTCCAGTAGAATCCAAACTCTTAATAAACTAAGGTCTGTTTTAATATTATTCAACATTTTCCAGTGACTCGTTCCGTTGATTAATGTATAACTTGAAACTTCCTATTAGAAAAGAAATTATAAGTAAACAAAAATTACTCCCATCTATTTTTCAGGTGTCATGGCGTGAAAACTGGCAGTCTCGAATTCGAATATTTTAGGATGGAAGCTACAGTTCTCCCCTAAAAAACTGAATATTTTCAGAGTCTGCGAGATAAATTTAGCCTCAACATATGGTTTCGATCAACCTTCCAGTTCTAAAGATAGAGTTTATACATTTCGCCAGGGCCCGACTACTACGAAGGCAATAGGATTAGAACTGTTTGGGTGTCCCTGATCGATTGTACCTTGTTCATACATAGAGTCACAGGGTACAAGTATTTGTTCGCAGTGGGGTACATAAGGGGAGTGAGAGGAGGGTTCAAACCTCCTCTTGTCCAAAATTTTTAACTTAAACTCCAGAAATATGGGCAACCTCCGGCTCGCGGGCCGGATGTGGCCCACTGTGACTTTTAGTTGAGGCCTAGTTGGCCTGTGCGGTAAAAATGCTCAGGTCCTGCATATCACAATTGTGAGAAGAAGGGGGGGGGGGTGCGCTTAGCATACTATACGTTGATTTTTACACTTCTTTAAGAAAACGCAAACGGGGAAAATTCTTACTCCAAAACTGTCTTCATTGGAATGATTAACCTTTAACGCTCAACCACTTCCACGTCTACATAGAAGAACAACTTTATGCAGTGCACAATGCTAAAAAGTACACCCGTTGCCATCTTTCGAGTTAACCAGCAGCATCATGGTCGCACAGCCGGCTGTGTCAAAAAAAGCCTTAGCTATGTAGCACGAGATAGGCGAGGCGATTAGATCGACCGCCATATTGCTGGTAGTTAACTCGAGAGATGGTAGTGGGTGTACATTTTTGGTTTGGGGATCATTTAACCAATGCTTTTTGCGACTAGCAGTTGGAAGCGTTGGAAAGAGGTGGTTTCAGGACACTACCACCGCAGTCAAAGGGTTAATGGAGGAATAATAATGACGTTGGCTCACTCTGCTGTGGTGCGTAATTTGAATTTGCATCTGAGCAATCTGCCCTTTACCGGAAGTTTGCACGTGTGATACCTAAACTTTCTGTACGTTTATGTAATGTATATTATTCATTATCACACACACAGGGTTTAAATTAATAGACAGAACCTTAGAAAACTGTCAGTTAGACAGATTGCAGAAGTCTGAAATTTTACTGGCAATGCGCATCTGCATTTTTCTGTTGGTGTAAAAATTAATATTTAATATGATAATTTACTCCAATTCGAAATTACTTTAGTATAAAAAAAAACTGTGATATTCTTATGCTTTTCTTAAAACATTTTTATATTTTATGAATTTTAGAGCTTTTCAGAGTTTTAAACTCATGCATGACGCCCAAGTTAATCAGTCTCCTCGATCTCGTAATTTAGAGAAATACTACTTTTCTTTTCTTTTCCTTTTTCAAACCACTTTTACGAAATTTTGATTTTTAGCTGAAATATGAAGGACAGTATTGAAAATCAGTACCCGATGATGTAAGTTACAAGTACTAAACTTTCCTCTAAATGGATTTTTATAAATTAAAGTAAATGACGGAAGAAACTAAGTAAATGTAACTGACGGAATATTTTTTTTATTAATCTTTTTTATTCTTAAAACATTCCATATTTTGTGTACATTCTTGGGACAGTAGCGAAAGTCGTTTCTTGCACAGAAACTCAATTTTACCTTCAGTGAATTCCTCATCTATCCAGTCTCTCCAAGGAGACTCTCACTGCAATCCTTTTCTACGGAGAAAACTGCCTTTACAAATTCAAGGTTTCCGCAGGAAGAACTAGTGAATATTTTTCTGAAAACATAAATCTAATAAGTTTAATAAAAATATGTATACTATATTTATATATTTCTCGAATGCGATTGGGAAGACTGTAATTATAATCGAATTAATGTTCTAACATTTTCATTTTTCTCTGGAGTCGGGCACTTGACCATCCCTGTTGGCCATTTTATTATGGGGACAACCAATAGGTCCCCCCACTCCCTATAAAAGGACAGACAAGTTAACACCCAAGATTGGAATCGAACTCGTACCCAAGGTATGATAGAATGGTTCGTTAGCCACTACACTACAGGGGAGCTGTTACTCTTGCTGCATTAGATAATCTTTGTATCGTAAAGGAATGACTGTCCTTATAGTTGCAATTAAAAAAAATTCTGAATCTTAAAATTATTAGATGAATGTCTTTAGAAATATAAAATGGAAATGTGGGCTACGGTCAATTATCTACGTTAGGGATCTAGGCCGGGATTACCCTCCGTGGGGGACTTTGTAAGGGATCCTAACCCGTATTTACACGAAGTTTCGGTCAAAACCACGGAAAATCCCGAACGGTTAGGTTGGCGGACGCGACCTGGTTTCGAACCACGCACCTTCCGTGTCGGCCAGTTCAAATCCCTAGCGCTATGCCACTGGTGGGACTGAATGTCTTTAGAATTAGATTAAAAAATTATGGTTGAAAAATGTTCATCAATTCGTGATATATCTTTGAATTTGTAAAAGCAGTTGTCTCCGTTTGAAGGTATTGCGCTTAATAGTTTCCTCGGGGAGACTGGAGAAGGTTTACGGCTACTTATGGATGTTAGACTGCAGACTTAGTTTCGCAGTTTAAAAAAAAAAAGAAGAAGAAGAAGAAGAAGAAGAAAGAACAATTCCAGAACTTGTTTTGATAATTGTACTGAGTAATGGAAAATAGCTTTGTGTGGCTAATTTTGTTGTCTTTAAAGCGTAGTAATTTTGTACATGATGTGCTGTAATTTTATGTCTAAGTTATTCAGCGAAAGATACCGTTCAAGCAATAGAGACAGACATACTTTTGTACGAGCTCTTGAATTTTTTGTGATAAAATATAATAAGATGGAACTGAAAATACCTAACACTAAATTAGAAAAATCAAAATTTCTGTGTTCGGTGTTACGTATTTTTTAATGTATGTTTAAGAAAATATATTTGACATTTAAGTCAGCGTGATATTATGCAATTGTTACATTCCGTATGAAGGTTAAGATGTATTTTGTGCTGTAGATTAAATACTGATTAATTGAATAACATCCTTTCGCGTAATCGAATAGGCATCTGTTTAACGTGCAGTAAAATTATTACAAGCTGGAATTATTTTACATTATCTAAGTTATTCCTAATTTACAGTTTTAATGGGCTTAAACAAGCCTAAAATGTAACTTAGACATTAGCTTTGCAACATTTAAATAAATTCATATATTTACGTCTTATGAATTGCTATCTTCCTACCAATAGTCAGAGACAAATATACTGACGGCATCTTTTATTCAGTAATGTATATTTCTGTTATAAGATTTACTGTTCCTGAAGACTTCTGAGCAATAGCAAATACTTTTTGAAAGAAAGAATTATCTACAGAAGTGGCGAACACTGATTGTGATATAGATATAGATTGTCATTGTTTGAGTATTATTGTTGTTTAAACTGTATTATTTTTTAAACATATTTTTATAAATAGGTAAGAGATGCACAGTCAGAATGGAAAATGTGCTTTATCAATTTAGCTTGTCAGAAAGAGTGTTTCTGTGTCCATTTTGAATAAAAAGTATCGGGAAAACTTCGAAAATATAGATTTATTTAGATTATTGCTACAAAACCTCAAAATTCTTGAAAGTAAGCCATAAGCCTTGAGATCCGACTGAGTTTTGCAAGAAGCACTGCCACGACTCGAAGGCTTTGCTTCCATGTAAGCAAATTCCAGAATGTCCTTAAGGGGTATTCGTGCAATCTTCTTTCACTGGACATAGCGTCCCATGATGGTGTCTTTTTAGAGAGAACTTCACTTTGGGAAGTAGGAAACAGCCTGCTGATGACGAAATTCCAGAATGTCCTTAAGGGTACTCGTGCAATCTTCTTTCACTGGACTTAGCGTCCCATGATGGTGTCTTTTTAGAGAGAACTTCACTTTGGGAAGTAGGAAACAGCCTGCTGATGACGAAATTCCAGAATGTCCTTAAGGGTACTCGTGCAATCTTCTTTCACTGGACTTAGCGTCCCATGATGGTGTCTTTTTAGAGAGAATTTCACTTTGGGAAGTAGGAAACAGCCTGCTGATGACGAGTCGGAGATGTAAGGGGTTTGGGGAGTAATAATCGCCATGCACGTTTATCGTCGGGAGGAGCAGGTGTGGCTGGGTGCACTGTCGGGATGCAGTTTTCAATTTCTGGCAGTGACTGATCTCACCGG
The DNA here is from genome assembly GCA_038373885.1 of Cheiracanthium punctorium. NCBI lineage: Eukaryota > Metazoa > Arthropoda > Arachnida > Araneae > Cheiracanthiidae > Cheiracanthium > Cheiracanthium punctorium. Next base: position 90,715 of record JAWZYV010011930.1, on the reverse strand, counting down.
GTCGACCCTCAGCACTTCAGGTGCACGTTGCACGCTGTCTTTGGCTCTTGACGTCGACGGCCATCCAGCAGCGGGGGATCTTCATCCGCATTCTCTCGGGCATCCTTAAAGAGGTTCTACACATAAAAAGCTGGAGTTTGTGATATGCTTTCATCCTTGTGAACACTTGCTGAATCATGCACAAACGTCACCTTGCTTGTTTCTCGTAGTAGGTGACGTAGTAGTAACATAAAATTTGCGGCGTACCGCTGTTTAATCGTCCGCTACATTTTGTGCTTGCACTGACACCCTCGACAGGGGGTCCATTAAAACACTTTCTAGCCTGAACAAACGCTTGCAGAAAACAGGCGCTTGGTGCGTCTTAAAGATCACCTACCCACCAACGAGCATGCAGCTCTATTCTCCTCCGGTTGTTGGAAATTTGCCGGTTGTTAGCTGCCAACTGGGCAGACCCATTGGCTTAGTTATTGACTGTGCTAACAACTTCGGTGTGAGGGGTCGTTTAGCCAATGACAAGAACCCCTTGACGCCCATCCTTAAGACTCCGCCTCAAGTGACCACAAGTCGGGGCAGAGTTAGTCACCGACGATTTTATAACAATCGGGGAAGAATAGAGCTCATGCACAGTGAGAGCGCCCTTCTACGAATTTGAGAAAAAATTATTCCCGATACTTTTTATACACACTTTGTATATACAACTAAAGGTTAAGTTTGAAAAATATTGCAAAGTTCTAACAGTTAATTATTAAGCTCCCAAGGAACCAGTTTCAGATTTTTAGTTCAAATAGGGAGCGAAGAATGGGGAAATGGATGAATTTTCGGGTTTTTAAAGTAACTTATGATGTTTTTTATGTTTGTCTGCATAATTCTCATAAAATCGATCATTTTCATTTTTATCGATCGAGTAGTTTCGGAGTAAATGTTGAACAAACATTTGAGCAAACCGAAATTGCTTTCTGTCCGAACCAAAATAATTAGGGATTCCAATTAATCGAGGTTTTTCTATGCTCAAAAAATAAACTGTGCTGTTTTGCTATGCTTTTTTATGAATGTAATTCAATCTATTTTTTTATACGTTTTGTATCAAGTGATTGAAAGAAACGCTGCTAGATTTAAGTCTGTTTAGAATATTGTTTAAAAAAATTAATTTTTTAATTTTTACAGAATGGATGCTAAAGTTTGATTCAAATTTCCTATAAATAAATATGCTAGTTCATGTGCTGGAACGACTTATATGCAGCTATATATATGGTGGATTCCAATGAATTGGTAATCTATTTTGGCAAATAAAAGTTGAAATAACTGTTGTTTATATAGAAAGTTTAAAGTTCTTGTATGTCAGCAATGTTGTACATGCTTTATCAGATTTACATTAATAAAACTATCTATGCTTTGTTAGTTATTCTTTTTGTATACTTGCACTTTGGGAGCTTAATTAGGAACTTCTTATTTTTAAAACACGAGTGAAAATAGTCAAATTTTCGCTGACTTTAAATTCCATCAAATATCAGATCAAGTTAAACATCCTGTGAATTACAAATTCCTATTTGTAAACAAAATAATTCTGAGTAGAAAAAAATAATTTTTTCAACATTTAAAAGAAAAGAAAGAGCTATTTACACTTTATTAAAGAAATTCAACTGAAGTATCTCCCGTCTTGTCCCTTTTTTACTGTCCTGAGAACATTCGAAACTACTAACCTTACATATAAAAAATGAGAACCACTATGCTATGCATAAACATAGTCTCAGAATTGTAAGAACTTACAGTATAAAACATGTAATAATTCATATTCTTAGAAATTCGACCTCGGATTGACACAGTTAAGAAAACTTTTCCACTTTGATTAGAGGAAGAATCGGCACATTTACCAATTGTTATTCTTGTCTTTCAAGCTGTGTTATTTAATAAGTAATTATTAAAAACCCATCAAGAACTCTAATACTAGACCTAAATATTATTAAAAGTTTTGTATAGAACACAAAAACGAGAGGGTTACTTGTGGATGAAGGAAGATCTTTTGCAACCTTTAAACTTTATGTACAGTCTATTTAAAAATTTCTGTGCGTTTTATACACAGTTTTTAATGTTTCATAAGCAAATTACATCTTTCCATTTTTTTTGTAAATTCATAACCATTGTTGAGGGGGGGGGGCTAAATAAATCTTGCAACTCAGGGTTTCTCAAAATTTTTCTGTAATGGATCCCTTTTACGGTAAAAGTATCCAGTAAGTTTTAGTTTCTTTGTTGAGACGGAGCACTTAATACAGCTTCACAGAGAATTTTGTGTAAATCTGAGTCTTGTTTTATAGGCAGACAGCGATATTTAAAACCTCGCTACGAAAAATCCCTCTATAACGATAAAATTTTGAAGTCCTTCTGAATTCCAATGTAACATAATCTCTCCTCGATATAACGATACATCCCCCTAAAACGATAGTTTTACTGGGTGCGTTAAGTATCGATGTATCGAGGTTTTACTATATTTTTTTGCGCAGAGCACAACTTGAGAATGGTCCAATCTTTTATAAAATTCTAGGGGGGGGGGGGTCAGTGTATTGAAGTCTAATATTATTACACGTACTTGCAACATATAAAACTGAAAGTTTTTCTGTCGATGAACAAACGAAGTCATAACCTCCTTTTTCTTTCATCTCAAAAATAAGTGAACGCAGCTCAGATGTTATCACTTACTTCGATGACTTCTCCGGAGAAATTGTTTCTGTCACATTCATCAGCTGCCTATGAATGGATGAAGCCATAACATATCTCTAAATTCCCTCCCACTCTTCACATTTCTCTTGTTTTCTTCTTTTAAATCACTCAAAGGTTATAATTAAGAAAAGAAACGGCTCGCTAGCCTTGAGACCACGCGATTTCGTACGCTTCGCAGAGCTGTTCCAGAAACCGTTTTAAATCTTGTAAACAATCGCAAGTATTTCTTTGGTTTAAAAAAAAATAAATAATATATGTTCTTCAAATTCGCTTTAATCGTGTTTTTTTTCTTTCTTACTAGGATGCAGTATTTTTAAAAACGATACATTTTACTCAATTCGTCCTTAATTAAGGAACATACGGCACAGTCTAATCATGTACACACACGATATCGTATAAAGATACTGGGAAAGAGAGATGAATTCGAACTCACTTTTTAAAGCCCGAACCCGAGGACTTTTAATTCGAGCCCGAGCGATATTTTTTGTGTCCGAACCCAAACCCGAGATTACAACCAATAGATAAATAGGTCAATGACTTCATTCATAGGATAGCATAAATTTTGCCGTTTGTGAAAATTAAAGACAAATATAATATCAAACTTTTAACCCTTTGAGGCGCAACCCTTTCCCAATGCTGAAAAGAGGGCAGCCGTTGCCATCGCTCGACTTAAATACCAGCAAGGTGGCGGATGATCGAAACGTTCATCGCGTGCCACAGATCTAGAGACCCTTTTTTTGACGGCAAGCGATGAACGTTTCGATCATCCGCTACCTTGCTGGTAGTTAAGTCGAGCGATGACAACGGCTGCCCTTTTTTCAGCATTGGGCAATCTATCCAGTTGTTCTCGCATTCTTCCATTTTTCAGCAGATGTCAGTGCTGTTAAAAATAATCGTGACAATTTTTTTACGGGAAATGACGTGCTAAAAAGTAAAGGATTCTCATTTAGCTATGTCACCCGCAACTATTTATATAGAAATCAAATCTATTCTTCGTGACTGGCAACAGTCAAAACGTCAGAGTTTGGTGTTCCCAGAGCGGGAACACTGCGCGTTAAAGGTTTAATGCACTTTCTATATATATTCAAGTTTATCGAACAATGCTAATTAGTTTATTCCTCCCATGAATCACTTTTTAAAATCTTGAGTATATTCAATAAAAGAGAAATTTCTCCCGAGTCCGAACACAGTCGTGAATGACAGAGCCCGAGCTCAGTTCGGGCTACTTGGCACAGGATCGGACCTTAACTGAGTCCGTTTCATACTTATGCCATGGTTTAGAATTTCACCATGAATCAAGATTCCATAGCTTCAGTGATCCGTGTAAAAAAATTTCCCAAAATGTCAGCAAATAAACTAATGAGAAGACATATTTTGAATATCAAGGAGAATATACAGGGTGTCCCCAAAAAGTGGTAACACGCTTTAATTCTTTTTCTGTTAGAGATAAGCGGGCAATGCGAATTGAAAGAATGTTCATTATAAAGTAGGAAAAAAGATTGCATTAAGAAAAAATTCCTCTCGTTCATTTTCAAAAAGTGACACTTTTTAAATTTGTATACGATCCCCGAACAGAAAAATTTCCAGTTAGTAAGATGTGCTCCATAAACTTATTAGCCGATGTACAAACTTTCTGCCTTTCATCATAAAACGTCTCCGAGATATGTTATAACAAAGTTTGTCAGGGTCTATACTTGAACATGTAAACGTTTATTGCTAGAGAGCAAAAAGTTTTTACGGTTTGGTAATTTCTGTATGGCCCCTGAAACGTCATCCCACGTGATTTTTTTCCTTTCGAGAGGCATTAGAAAGAGATTTATGTACGAGTATATTTATCTTAGTATCTCTGGCACATTTTAGGATATAGTTTTCAAATTTTATGTATTACCACATAAGTGTATTGGGGCACATTTACTGAGGTTTAGGTAAAGAGTGTAGGGGCGTTCGCTTGTCCAGCACGGTGAAAACTGCTATAAAGTTAACGGTTTCATTCGTTTGAAATTGCACGAAAACCGGACTATCAAACTCATGCTCTTAGTGTGATATATATAAGAGCAAAAGTTTGATAGACCCTCCTTGGGCCGGCCCTGCTTCAGGCTTTCCTTTCCATAAGATCGGATACTTCCAGTCTCAGATCGTAATATTATTTTAGTATTTTCTCTTTACTTAGTCACTTTACTTCAATAGTATGTCATCGTTTTCCGAAAAGAAGTCCCCCCTAAAAGGCTTTGAGTTGAAAATTCTTTACTATTTAATTCTTAACGCTCTCTAATCAGACTGTTTTAGAACAGAAGCTTTGTTGGTCGATCAGGCAATACAAGAAACTTATTTATTGTGCATGCAAGTTAGTTCCACTTTATACATATTCACTTGGTACATTAGTGGCTGTAAAAATAACCCACAGATTTAGACTAAAGTACTTTTTTTTTCGACAAGTTATACTCTCACCTAATTCTCACGGGCAACGCTGAGTTACGCAGCTAATAGTTTAAATAAAATTCTTTGATACTGAACCTTTGTCTATCTAATTCATTCAATCTACCTAAGGAACTCACACAGACTCTCTGAACGTTAGTAGTAGACGTTCAGAGAACATAACTGAGCGTTTTCTGAACGTCTATGAACGTTCAGAGAACCTATCTGTGCTGTTTGGACAGTGTCTAATTCTACAAGAGAAAATCTTAAATTCTGTCTCACTTTACAGGGGAAGCCACTAGTCATAAATTTGATTGTTTATTGCGGATTTTCGAAAATAGTATGTTAAAGAAAATGTACAACTTCAGATATATAGCTTTTGAAAATTAAAGAGGTCCAATTAGAGCTTTAGCTAAAAGACTAGCGGCCAAGGACGGATTAAAGGGAGGGAACGACCCCCCGAGAATAAAGAAATTAATGTAAAAGATCCTATTTTACTTCCATAAAATGGATGTATCATGTCAATCTTCTAACTAACCACCCCCACTGACAAACTAACCACTTCCCCCGACAAACTTGCATTAATCTACCACTGCTAGCGGCATGGCAGTTGATTCGGATGTACTTATTTATTTTGCTATATTTTTAAACACTTGCAGGGGAAAAAAAGTCAGTGAGTGTTTCAGAAAGCAAAATGTTCGCTATATGTAGCAAGACAGTAGCAATTAATAATATTGAAAGGTAACTCACGCATTAATGTTTGGCTTATAAAAAGAACTATTGGTCTCTTTAATGAGAGCACAAAAAAATCTAAAGATTAGAATTAATAAAGAACTTTATAAAAACACACAAACATTAAAAAATAAAGCTACGAATTTTGCGGTAAAATATCCACTCTTCTGCTGTAAAAAGTTCCAACTTTCACACAGGCAGGAAAGAGAGAGAATTCATTACTGGCCTCTCTTGACTCGTTTAATTGATTGTGGCGCTTTTTTGAGATTTTTCACCTGCAGAACAGAAGGATAATATGAACAGCAGAAAACAGAAGGATAAAGAGTAGTGAACAACAATGTTTCGAGAAGTAGTTCAGCTGAGGTTTTTCTTATAAAAACTCTCTTATAATTTTACATTTTTTACATTTCTCGAAGGGCTCCCCTAGCTTGTCCAAGGGTGTCCCTACATATGGCAGGTCTGAATAAATATTTTTTAAGTTTCAATGCTTTACAACAAATTTAATTTCTGTAAAGAACTTTTAATTTTGGGCTCATATGATGAGAATACTGTTTCAGTTTCAGAGAGAAAAAACAGCCGACCCAATAGAGTTTATGACTGAAAATGCCTGTCACAAAATTGTTTTATGACTACCCAGCAAGTGGACAAACCCACACTGAACCCAGTGTTCCAGACAGCTGTGAGGACTTAACTTTTAGACAAACCTTTTTCTCTTGATTACAAAGAAATTTGAATAATATTTTTTCAGTATTCTTGTATATTTACAAATCGGTGAATTAAGTTGACCGACCGGTAGACGCGTTCCGAAATTCCAAACGGCTCAGAGCAAGGTTTTTTCAAATGGAAAATTCAGTTAAAGAATAATTAATTTAGATGTTAGAATTCAGGCGCGTAGCCAGGAAAATTTTTCGGGGGGGGGGGAACTTATATGTGTATAAATAGACGGAATTTCAACACTAATCAGAAAATTTCGGGGGGGATATATCCCGATATCCCCCCTGGCTACACCCATAGATTTAGAAATACCTAGATTACTCATCCAATATTCATAATCGTGTGATTTTTGTTGCCAAAAACGCACCCCATTTCTGCCACTATCCTGGCTGCCGTCGATGTAAAATAGAACATTCGTTGCAATACTTCAGAAAAATAAATAAGTTCGAGGGAAAATATTTCGTACGAGTACTTTTTAAAATACAGATCGTTCTAAAATGGTTGAAAATACCATTATAATTTAAGTTATTGCCATTCTGCGCATGCGCATGCCACTATCATGGCTACCATTTGTAGGCAACAAGTTTTCTCTCGTTATGCTCAATCTAGAGATTCCTATATCTATGGCTACGCCCCTGTTAGAATTAGTGAGGGATGGGCAAAGCAAAGGGGTCTATCATGAACAGGGCGCTGCTCGCAGAGGGCGCCAAATCGTCCCCAAGACAAAGAAAATTTGGCAAAAAATAGGAGGGAGGGGTGCTAAAAAGGCATCGTGCCCCGTTTGCAAGTTCTGCTCGCTAAGCCACTGGACACATTTTTAAAATGACACTTTTTTTAAAGGCGGGAGAAGCATGGTCTTTGACCCCCAATCGTTAACTATTTTTATTTTTCAATGATTTATTAATATTTTAAATTTTTTTCTTGGCTTCTACCTTAATATGCAAATACAACTCATGCTGATTTAAATAGTTTTTTCTGGGCGGTCTCTCCAATCGTCATACAACCGTTAAAATGTCTCGCTGATTGTTATCGTATAATCTACTTTCCATGTAAGTCGAAGAGGTGTCTACTCTACAAAAGGAGATTTATTATCCTCATTTTACTTTAAAAACGAAAAATTAGGTCATTACGACATATGACAGTTTAGAAAATAAATGCTAAAACTAGTTAAATCAAAATGAACGGTGTCAGGGAAACTAAAGGAAAGAAAGAAAACTGAATAGTTAGAAAATGTATAATTTTTCGGATACTGAACCCGGAATGAGCGGTGTTCTTTTGGCGGTTGCGTGAGATTCATTCAGAGAACAGCTTTCCCCTTTTCCAAGTTCGTGCAAATGAAAATGTCGTCTGCACGCCACTAAAATGATGTTGGATAAAAATATCATGATTCAAAGACGTCGTATTGCCGATCAACTAAACTCCTTTTTTTTCTGCCCAAAAAATGACTGATCGTTCGTGATGGCACGCAAAGATGAATCCACCCGTGTAACCCAGACCTTTCTTTCACTTGGGCGTATGTGATGAGCGTTCCCTAAGCGATTATTCTTTTCGATTTCTCAGCGGAGCAGCAACAATCCTCTCAACTTTCTCCACCCGTCGTATTTGGAAAGCCCTCGATCCGTTCGCCGAGTCCTCCGCAGCTTGTCGTAACTGAAAGTGCAAAATGCTTCCCAAGCTGTTCGAAATGGATTGACTTCTTCATTAATCTATTATGAAACGAAGGTTACCAGGGGAAAGGGTAAGTTTATATCTTGCAGCGTTTTGTAAATGTCCAGCTCTGCTCAGTCTTGCTGAATACTTTACGTGGGTTAAATTATCCCAACTACAGTAATGCGAAAATTCTCCAAGAACTTTTAGACTTGATTAACTGAGCAGAAGAAATTGGTAAAAGTGCATGGAGTTTACAAAATGAATATCCCAACTTTGAAGAGCTATACATAGAAAACTACTTACTACTTCTTAAACTTATTAAGAAGATAGTGGGCATTTTGGTGAAAAGGAATAAAAAATAACATTGTAAAGTTACCATTATAGCATGAAGTTATAAATGTTCATTCTGTCCACCATCAGAAGCACGAACGATATCTACTCTGTAGCAGAATTCACTCCATACTTTTTTCTGCATGTCCGGTGTTACAATTTCGATATCTTGATGTTATCTCGGTTTTCAACTTGACAATGCCAGCTGGTAGAGGCGGAAAAAAACGCTTTTGTCTTTTATGAAGCCCCAATCAAAGGGAATTATCTTTCTTTAGCCTCTTGGGAGAATCCCCTCCCCCTCAAAATTAATAAATGAAACTTCATAATTTCTCGCTCAAAACGATGTGTGAAATACAACGTTAACTTGTACTTATATTGTTTATAAGATGTATAGCCTTTCAAAGGTGGGATATCCATTTGAAAACTCTCAGTACATTTTGAGAAATAAGTATATGCCGGTAATGTTCATTTCATGTAAGAACAATGCAGCAACTAGTTGATTTAAATTGAATTGTATATTGAAGAAGACATGTGTTCTAATAGAAAATATGCGAACATATGCATCTGTTTTGTGTTGAAAGAAATTAGTTTTCATTTCTCAGCTAAATGTTTATTTATAGGCAATGCTATCCTGAATTTTTTTAACTGTAAAATAGTATGATTTCCTATATTTAGTATAATATGAAGTATATTGAGTGTAATAAGAAATGTAAGCTTTTTTTGACTCACAACGTTTTTTAAGTTATTGAACTTTACCTTACTACTGTTTTCACTGAGAACATGCCAGGCCCGGACTGGCTCCTTTGGGGGCCCTCGGCTAAAGATTGAAAAGAGGGTCCCCTTTCTGATCAATTAGAAGCAATAGAATACTACAATATGTAATATTTGGAATTTAGTCTTACATGCCTAAAAACCGCATTTAACTATTTTAGAGCTTTTGGGACCCCTAACTCTTCGGGGGGGGGGGGGACCCTCGAGCCGCGGTGTTCCTAGGGTCCTACGCTGCGCCTCTGCATTAAGACATTAGATTACTGACAAAAAATAATCCACTTACTGTGATATATATATATATATATAATTACTCCAATTATAAAGTAGAATATTCATTTTGGGGGCCCTTTCTACCCCCCCCCCTTAAGCCGGAGGTCCTCGGCGATCGCCGACCAGCCACATGGCCAGTCCGGGCCTGAAACATGCTATTATTTTTTCTTTCAATATATGATATTTATGACCTAATTGCTGAACTCTTTATGTGACCATAATTTTGTATAACGCACATGCACAACAAAGAAAAAAAGACCTAAATGGAAGAAATGTCTATAGTTCTAACTGTTACAAAAAAAAAAAAAAAAAAAAATGCTCTCTACACCTTTGTTTATGACTTAATATTTATTTATTTTTGACTTGAGTTTGAAATTTTCTATAAGAACCGTTATTTTGAATTCATTTATTCAATGTTCGAATTCTCTTTGTCAACCCTCTCTCAGGAAAATGTTCGAATTAGACAAAACAATCGCGCAAGAGTGTTCGGGGTGTCACGTGATCAGAAAGTGTTCGACTTGTTTCGTTTGAATAGGAAAATTTGATTTTATTCAAAATTTTCCCCAATAGCGAGGAAAAAAATTTCAAATTCTGTTTCTTTTGAATCTCGCCCTAAGAGGCATCTCGTACCATGTTACTGACAGAAATGACCAGCTTCTTGATTTTGCTGATGATTACAACGGAGTTTGTACATGTAGAGTCATCTGTCGGCGATTTTTGCAACCAATTGTTTTATTACTCCATTCTTCCCCTTTCTCGATTACTAAGTGTCTTGATTTTGGATACATTTCGATTATTCCTTCAAGCTACAGACAGCTCTAAATGGATATACTTATTTTGTAACCATCCGATGCAGTCAACTCACTGAAACCTTCATATCTATCTATAATTCACAATAACATTTTTATACGTAAGCACTGAAACTTTCCTTTAATAGTTAAGCAACATTTTAAACTTCATGTTAAGTTGAGTTTATGGAATTCAAGATGACAATGAAAAAATCTTATGATCTAAAAGTAGTTTTCATATTGTCTCATATTTCAAATTAAAATTGTCTTTTTATTCCTTCTAAACAGTCTGAACAGTAAAAATTGAAAAGCCTGAATTAAATCATAGTTGACAAGTTAGTGAAAGATGCCCTATGGGTCAAACATTCTTAGGGGGATAAGGTTTTAGCTAGGTTCCTTCTTAGGATGAACTCACATTATCACATTACCTGATTAAGAAATAATATCAAGTGTTTGTACGTAAATATTCAAGTCTTACATGTCAGCTCTAAAACTGACTTAAATGAAGAAATTTAGAAAAATTCTCTTGGAGAAGGTTTATCTTAAAATTTCAGATACTTAGGTTTCTGTCAATATCGTTTATTGACATCACAACTGGAAATAATGACAATTAATACACTCTAAAATTAAATATTTAACCTCAAACCAAAACCCCCATACAAACAGTTGCTTTCATGTTTGCAAAATTTGTAAAATAAATTAATTTAAATACTTTTGTTTAACTATTTTTATTTTATTAATTAAACTAAATCTGATAGTATAATTAATTTTCACCTTTAATTTATTCATTAACTAGCGGCTACCCGCGACTTCGTCCGCGTCGGCTTTAGAATTAGGTCCAGAGAGAAACGAAGCATGTGTGAATAAAAAATATGTTTGCGACTAAAGAAACTGCATTTAAATATTATTTGCTTTTTACTTATTTTAAATGAAGTATAATGCATGGTAGAAAATAAGAGAGTATGCAGAATTACTAAATTTAGATTTTTTCAGGCATTTGGCGAATAGAGACAGTTACGACAGTATTTGCGAACTGTTTTGAGTGTTCTTGTAAAAGAAATATTTATGCTATATGCATGAATTTCAGCCTATGTTAATCTGGAATAGTGCAGCTCTCTATTAGCGAAAAAGTTTTAGAATCGGTTCTGTAGTTAAAGAGATGCCCATAGAGCGTAATGTATTAGAATTATTTTGAGTGTTCCTGTAAAGGAACTATTTGCGCTACATGCATGAATTTTAGCCCATAATACTCAAGAATAATGTAGCTTACTATCACTGAAAAAAGTTTTGGAATCTGTTCACTACTTTCAGAGATACACATAGAGCGTAATGTAATTCTTATGAGTATCCCTGTAAAAGAACTATTTGTGATATATGCATAAAAGGTAGTCTATAACACTCAGGGTCCCCCCAGTGTCTAAGAGGTTCTGCTCTCAAAACTGGAAGGTGGGAGGTGCCAGGTTGAAACTCCGGTCGCGCCTGTCGACCTAGCCGCTCGCAGTTTTCCGTGTTTTTTTCCAAAACCTCACGAAAATACGAGCTAGGATCCCTTAGAAAATTCCACACAGAGGAATTCCCCATATAGGCCTAGGACTTTCAAACAGTGAAAAAAGTTTTAAAATCGGTTTAGTAGCTACAAAATTTCCATAGAGCGCAATGCATTAGCATTATTTTGAGTGTCTTTGTAATAGAATTATTTATGCTATATGCTTGAAAGGTTGCCTGTATGTTAATCCAGGGCATAAGCCATCTTCATTACAAATTTTTCCAACCATTTTTGTGTGATTCAGTCAAAAACATCCAAACACATAAACGTACACATTTATATTATTGGTAGGATTTGGCAATTTACAAACTTTAAGAAACACATCTGGACTTTTCTTGGTACTTACGTATTACCCCGGCGGTCATTCCCGCCAAACTGTTTTTTCGTCAAATGAGTTGCCAAACTGTTGCCAATCGTATTCAAAACCATTAATAATTTCATGTGCCCGACATTTATCTCGGCAAAAAATCGCTCGTCTTGGCGGACCGCCGGGATAATACGTAAGTACACTTTTCTTTATTTATGCTTTTTCATTTGGCGTAAAATCAACATAATTTCCATACTTATTTATGTTTTCCAAATGCATGTGATTTTGCAAATAGAATTTCTGCTTTATTTCAAAAGCATAAATCATTTTGTGCGGGCGATAAAACGGTTTTTAATTAATAGTTAACGGTTTTTAATTAATAATAGAAAAGTAATTAAAATATCTGGGCCTCGGGTACACTTTACTGAAGTCATAGGCCCAGTCATGCTCAAATTTTCAAAGCTCTGCTTTCTGTAGATTTGTCTGGAGAATATTCATTTCTATTATTAGAGATAGATAGATTTGGCATAAAACTGGCATAATTTCCGTATTATTTAATGTTTTTCAGATGCACGCGCACGCTCTTCTTTGTTGAAGTAATAGCATTCTTGTTAGCTCAAAACATGAATCATTTGATATGGGCGAAACTCGCCAAGCATGGCAATGTAAGACCGGTTTTTAATTAATAATTAAAAAAGTAATTAAAAATCTAAAATTCTAAGAAGCCTATAACCATCTCCAGGGTCCCATCTATATCTAAACCAAAACGCATCCTAATCGATTCAGCGGTCTAGGCGTGAAAGCGTCATAAACAAACAAACAAACAAACAAACTCACTTTCGCATTTATAATAGTTAGGATAATATCGAATGACTTCATTTATTAAAGTTAAAGAATAAGTAAACTAAACAGTGATCTATAATTTGTAAAATTCTATAATCCGCAAACTCTTAATTCCCAAAGTGTGCTGATTTCAGAGAGTATATCTTATGCACGTGTTTCTTTTATGCAATTAAAGTTAAATTGGCGATAATTTATCACACAGACCGATTTGCTGTGTTTTGGGAGAGGGGGGAAGCTTAGGGGTGGTCTCATATCAGTTTGGTCACGTTCTGGTGGCGTTATTCCGAAAATCAGGGAGGAAACCTGTGCTTTTAAACCATTGCCTAAAGTGTTTCTCGTAAGTCGTAACAGCGTCAGTAGTCAAAAGTCTCCACTTTTGGAGATTTATCGCCAAGTTTGGCTTCAAAAAATAAGTTCTCAAACATGAACTCAGCTTGGCGATATCTTCTATATTTGGTGAGATATCGAAAAAAACCCTATAATTTTGCATCGGGAATAATGGTACAGCTTGTATACCTGCCACACGGCAGGGTGAAATATATAGTGGTACTGGCTACCGTTGGAAAATATCCAAGCTTTTCTGGAATAATTTTTGAAGTAAAACTTCTTTAGTCGCGACTAGGGAGTAACTCAGATTTTTTTTCTGGCGGAAGTAACGCTCAGTAAAGGAAGTGAGGTATATGTCATATACTCCACGGCAAGCGCGCCTGAAAAAGAACCACGGAAAATCCTACATTTTCGACCGCTCGCTCCTTTCGCCGACTTCATTGTTGAATTGTTGAAAATTCATTATTATTATCATTATTTAGTTTTTCTTGAGATGGCAACGTTATCCACAAAATATGTATTTAAATATCTCGTTTTGCCGATGGCAACTAGTTGTGAAATTCTATACTCTCTGAGGAGTTTGTGAAGATTTCCGTTCGGAAATAACTTTTGAATTAAATTGTTTTTAAGAGGTCTAACGTTTATTTTCATGATTGTGTATCGTTAGATTGTGGCTAGTACTTATTTTCAGACATAGAATTATTACTGCCGTGGTGGTATTTGATGAACATACAAATGCCAAGCGCGTTTTAAAATAAACGACTTGGTGCAGTGATTAATATTTGGCGTCCGCTTACTCGAAAGCTGGGTTAGTATTTTGACTAACTCTTGATACGCTTTAACATTCATCGTGTAAAAAAAAAGGGGAACCTGTTAGGGAAAGAAACGGCGATTTCTCGCCATTTCTTTGAGACGTCAATCTTTATTTATATATCAATAAGCGTTTTGAAGGTACAGCTGCGGAAAAAAAAAGTCCCACTTGTACTTTTTTCGGCCGTCGTTCGTCGTACAGCTAAGTTACAAATACCAATCGTTTACGTTTGACGTACACTTTAATTTGCTATGCATAAAAATTGCATAAGGGGCCATCTACATATTAAAATTCGCACCAACTTTTTTTTCACAATAGTAACCCGTAGATTTCACCTCATATTTCAAAAATTTAGCTCATTTTAACCCCGGATACCCATTTTCAAGATATTTAAACTGAAATTGGGTGAGTTATGAGCTTCCAAAATCCCCCTCCCCATATGTTAAAATATTTTTTCATACTTCAATTCATATCTCCCCATAACTTGATAATAAGAAGCTGATTTTTATTCTTACTATTAGAACTAAACGACCCAAACATAATTTAATGTTATTATGATTTTTAATACAATATTAATATTAATTATGAATTATTAAATTAATATTCAAAAAATCATGAATAGCGGCCTAGTCAAATTTCGATGGAAATAGAGGCAGAAAGTAATATTACATGGCTGTGCAAATTTTCAAATTTTTACGTTCAGTAGTTTAATTTATCTATTATATAAATGTGAAAGTTTGTCTGTTTGTTTGTTAGTTTGTTCGTCCGGGAATTCCTCCCACTCCGTTGAGCCGATCGGCTTGAAATTTTGCACATACACGTAAAATGACATAGAATAGTCCGTAGGCTGCTTTAAAATTCTAGAAATCCACCCGTTCCCCAATTTTTAACGATTTTTCGCAATTTTCAGGGTAGAAAGCTACTCAAATGTCCGATTTCAGCACATTCGTGAGCATAGTTAACAAAGTTAGATTTATTTATTTATTACTTTCAATAATTCAAGTGAGACTGACGTCATTTTGATGTCACGCGTGTAAAAATGCATTAAAAACCCTTATGAAGTTCACAAGTTTTGACAAAAAACTACACCACGAGCGAAATAATAAACTTCCATCGAGATTATCAGATGCTGTAGAAAATAAAATAACGTGTTTTTTTTTTTTTTCTTTTTCTTCTTTCACTAATTCATGTTAGATATCACAACAGAGAATGATGTCATTTTGACGTCATGAGTTTAAAAATGATTTAGAAATCTAATTACATTAAAAGGCTTTGACGCAAAAATTTACTATTATAAAAATTCAAAGTATTTTGTTAAATGCGCGTGTTACCCTTAGCGATTTTTGAGCTCTGTGATTTTTCAGCAACCATAATTACGAAAGGAAACTTTTTTAAAACGTGGGAAATTCAAATGTCGCCACAAGATTCAAAATACTAATTAACATAATGCATAGTATTCGCTATCGGTTTGACGACGGTCGTTGTATGTATTCCCAAAAATTGTGCAAAATGTCGCCAAGTTTGGACGACTTTTAACAGTATATTATCTATATCAGATATACTTTTTTTTTGGTTAAATTTAAGCAACTTAACAAGCTCTTGCAGGAAAGTTACATCATTAGCAAAATAGCTCCGGAGAATATTTGAAATACCGATTAGTTAGAATAACCCCAATAATAACACTCTAATTAACTTTAATAAAGTTCTGTTGCAAGCGAGTTTTTCAATGTCGTATGTTTCAATGTTACTCCGTTAACAATCTACTGCGCGAAATAACTAAATTCGACTACCTGGTTAGAACGTGACGCCATAGATTAAAAGTTGTCTGAAATTCGTAAACTCTGCAATACAATTTAACTCCCTATTCGCAATTTGAGCTATTCCAAATAGTTCCTCGAGATTGCACAGTTTGATGTTTTGACGAGCCTGAACCATGGTGTATTTAAATACTATTTAAATTGGTACAGCTTGGATGTTTTCCACCACCACGAGATGAAATATTTTGCTGTTCTAAATACGCCAATCAGACAAGAATTATGCTTAAAAATATATGGAGATCTGTTTTAATGGAAATGCATAAATTCCACAGAATCACCAAAAAGCAGAAAAGGCATCATTGGTTTAAAATATCTAATCTCTTTCTTTAAATTGAGCATTAAAGACGGAGAAACGAAGATACATAATATAAATATAAGTAATAGATAGTATTCTCATTTTTTTCTCTGTTAGTAATAGTAGATTTGTTTGGATAATATGGATTAAAGCACAGTATACCGCGTTAATAACTATTTCGTGAAATTAAACGTGTTATATTCATTATTTTTCAACGATCGTCTTACAACTAACTAAACCGTAATCCTACGTTGCGTAATATATCCCGCGGTACAAAAGACTACTTGAACTTTTCAACAAAAAGACTACTTGAACTTTTTGACATTTTTTTTTCGCATAGATAGTTACGATTATATTTTAGTAAAATAGTATTCGTTTCCTACCGTGCGAAGAACGGGCACGCATCTAGTATTAAATAAAATATGTTATTTTCACGAGTTAAGGGACCATATATAAATTTATTAAGTGACAATTTTTTGAAAACTGCATAAAATAAACGTAAATTCGATTTATTTTGTGCAAAAACACAGTAAAAGATACCGGTATTAAAAAATATCAAATTTTGAAGCAACTAAATTAGAGGATTTTACAGCTTGATGGTGATTCTATAAAGCGCCTATTGTTGCGTCCGCTACCATATTCCTAAAAATAAGATATTTTCCAGCTATAGAATTAGATTCAGTAGATGTATGTCTTCTAATACAACATCCTATTTCTGAAAAACTTACATCCTCAACTTTCCAGGCATGAATGTGACCTTTTTTAATATCGGAAACATTAGGTCTTTGGACTTCCCCATACTTTATCAAACATTCAAAATCACGTTTTTCTGTCTAAATTTTCATCTGACTATAAATTAAAATACCGCCAAAAGTCTTAAGAATATTGCACATTGCAGACGATAGTATTAAATGAAGAAAGTGAAATAACAAACACAGTGATAATATTGGGTTGGCAAAAAAAGTAATTGCGTTTTTTACAGGAAATTCAAACAAATAAATTTTTAATCATCAAACCATTCTTCAAGTTCGACCATTGCTGAGTAATATTCATGCTTGTAGTCAGAAGAGCAGACAGCAGCCTCTCACTCCTGCCAACATTTCAGCTGTCTAAGAGAAACATCAAGGGAAATACTGAATAACAAATTTCAAAATTAGAAAGATTTTCGAAATCGTGAGCAGTCGTTTTGCATTTTCCCCTTAAATCATGTGTATGGACCAAGGAAGTTATGAACTCACGGGTCATTTGGACCACAGACTAAACATTCTAATTTCTACCCTTGATATTCTCAGTACAAAAAACTTTGACAGATGGAAACAATATTTTCCTTGAAAATAATATTTATTTCTTTTAACTCTCGCGAGCGAAATTAATGAAAGGCGAAAAGCTCGGAACCTACAAATAGCGTTTTTCAATTTGCAGAAAGTCCCTTAAAAACGCGCAAAAATTAATTCTCAATATCTCCGAAAATTATCGTGGAAAATTGATGAAAATTTATATTTAGGGTAATTTGAAGGTTTTCTTTCGTTTAATAAAGTCAAAATACGGTGTTGCCATTGAGAAAAACGAAGTTGGTGCAGAATTAAATATGAAGATGGCCTCTTATGCAAATTAAATTAATAGTAAATTAAAGTATGCGTTATTTGCAAACGAATGGTATATATAACTTTGCTGTACGACGAACGACGGCGAAATAAACAGCAAGTGGGACTTTTTTTTTTCCGCAGCTGTACATCCAACATAATATTTTACGTGTAATCTCAACCTCACAGTAGGTTGTCGATAATCCTTATTTTTAAATGAATAATATACAAGGCTTTGGAAAAGCACAAAGAAATGGAACCTGTCTGCTGTCGAACCGGAAAAGTAGTTGGAAACGTCAGTTTAAGAACACTTTTCCTGGATTCTAACCCAACTTCAAGACAAAACAACGGTTTAAGAACAAGGAGATGGAACACCACAATTAAAGGGACAGTGGCTGCAAATGCACCCAAACAGCAGAGGGAAATTTTAGTTTAAGAACACTGTTGGAGGATCATACTTCGATCCCACGAAGGTAAATTTATAGGAGGGGACACTTCGCTTATAAAGTTGGATAACGCCGTTGTTGCAAACAGATGGCGCTAAGCACACTGGGTAACTGCGCAGCTCAGGTTGTTTATATTTCCATCGAGGCGAAGTAAATGAAGATCGTTGAATTATCAAAACTTCAAAAAATTAAATACATAGACTTATGAACGTGATATATAGTAATTACTGGTTTCAGATGTGTTTTAATTACATAATTGTCTTATAATACTATTTCGTAGTGAATATAGGCAATAGTTTCGAAGTGAAGTGATATTATTATTTGTCAAATGCCAGTTGCATTGGCCGTTAGGCCATTAAACTCCTAAATATTATGTATGTCGTGTCTGTTATTATTTTGCCCAAAAGATGTATTTTAAATGTTAGTACGTAATAAACGGACCCTGGCTGCAATCAATCCTAAACAATGGGCAGAACCTGCAGTTTAAAAACACGGATACAGAATAATAATTCGAAACCTACCAGCAGACGAAATCAAAGCTTAAGAACACTGTGATAGAAAAACACAACAAAAATTACACTACCTGCATTCGAACCCCACAAACAGAGGAAAACATCAATTAAAGAACACAGTTGAAGTATAATACTAGACTACGGACATCCCCCCCCCCCATTAGACCCAACCTCCAGACGGAACAATGGTATACGAAAACAGTTAAAGAATAATACTACAACATGGACACTTCCTGGATTCTAAGTAATTATCACGAATTACCGATGATTCTTACTGGAGATTTTAATGTTAATTTTCGCTCTCAAGAGTCTCAGTCGTTAGTTGATTTTTTAAAAGAAAAATGTGATCCAACTATGAATACTTCTCGACTTCAATCAACAACGCGTTTCTATAGAACTACCTAAACTAGCAGTTATCCGCGATCTCACGCAACTATCTTCTATTTCCAGGAGCTCAGTATCAACCGATGGCTCTTTCGATATCCGATTCACTCCTGCCTCCTGGTGGTGCTTCTGTGCGCGGCACTGGTGGATTCCCACCACCACGCTATGATGAAGCTGATGAAGTACGCCCTCAAGCACGGTGGCCACGACTCAGGCAAGAAGCTCTTCCTGGGCATGAAGGGACTCCTGGTGCCGATACCCATACCCATGAAGGTGTCCATACCGAGCATCAAGCTGCCCAGCATCATGTTTGACAAGGGGGGCGATGACAAAGGGGATGACGGCGACAAAGTGAAATACGTGCCCATTCCTGTGCCGTAAGTTTTGCAGCCTGAATCGAGGCTGGCTCTTTTAATCTTTTAAAGGCCGATGTTCCCAATCGGGAACATCGAATTAAAAATTTATTCAAAAATGAAATTTTATCAATATGGACTTGAAAAAATTAGCAGATAATGTTGAAAGATGACTTTGATATTTTTGAAATAGAAGTTGTATTTCTGTCATAAGTGAAAAACTCGGTAAAAAATAGTGAAAATAGCCATTTTCATAAATTTTTAGACTTATCTTGATACACCCTCCCTCCCCTTTCAAACTTAATTCAAATCTTTATTTAAATTTAAAAAAATAAATGTTTTATTAATTCTTAAGAGCAAGAATCTGAGAAAGTGGCACACCTGTGATTCATGCCACCTCATATTTTTACTAAAAAATTCCCAGTTGTTATTTATCTTATTAATGTAGCAAATCCAAAATATTTCGTTCCAAAGTTGAGTTGTTCATTTTTTATGCCCCCCCCAAAAAAGAGACCGGGCAGCACATAAAAATGTAAGTTTTACTCAGACATAGAAAATGTTTTAGTCAAAAATTCTTTCCGGGAACAACTTGCCACGAAATTTCTTTCATAACTGGAATGCTGGAGGATTGAACTTCATGAAATATATGAGAAATATGTGGCAGGTTGTTGCCACAAGGTCCTTGACGTTCACAAAAAGATACATTTTCAACGTTTTTTGTCATTTTTAAGGCTTAACCATAGCTTGCGCCTTCGAGTTGCCATAGCAAAAGAGGTGTCCTTTGACAGATATGTGTTAGCACTTATAAAAAGATGCATACATAGTTTAGGCAAGGTGAATGGGCTTTTAGATTTATAAGTCCAATATCTGAAAATTTTCATTTTTGACCGATATTCAAAGAATCATAAATTCTTGCGGCAGAGATTTATTGCATGTCTTTACAAAAAAGTTAACTTCGGTGAGGCAAAATGCTTTTGAAAAATTAAAATATTTTTTAACATATTTGCAGTTGAATTTTTTTTTTTTTTTTTGTTGTTGTTGCTTCCCAAAACTACTTTTATAAATTACTGTATATTTTACTTACCATACATTTACAACTATTTAAATTAATACCTTAAAGTAGTGTAACAAATATATGATGTTACCTATTTTATTTTACAGCCAAAATTTTTTACTGTACAACCTGTATATTGAAGCATAAATGAAAAAATGTATTTAGTCAGCTCTGTCATTATTTTTACATTTATGAGTTTCTTATAACAGTTTCCCCCAATCCACTGTCCATGGATTAAATGATACCGAGCTGCTGAAGCAACATTAAATCAAAACAGTCTAGAATATAAACAATGAATTCCTCTTCAGGAAGCCTCAGTAAAATTACCAAACATTGACCGGTCCGGGAGAATAAAAAGGTTGGGGAGCACTGTCTTATAAAGACTCCTCTGCATGCCTTTTACGTTTGAAACTGTTAAAAAGATCAGCACCAGACAATTGTATAGGACTGAAGTAAATAGTTCTTCGAGGTATGGTTTCAATACCTTTGTACATTGGCCATTTAACTCTTGAGCTCCTCTCTGGTAAAAAAAATTTACTTTTAAATAGGTCATTCCAACAGTTTTGTATAAGTTTTTCAGTGCAAAACTGTTTATTGTACATAAAGGCATAAAAGGGGAGGAGTATTTTTTAAAGGGGGTGATTTTTTTAAAAGGGGGGGGGGGGTATTTTACTGCCTTTAGGAGCAGTAAAATACCCCCATGGCAATCATATCCTGGGCAGTGAGAAAGACAGCGCGAGTTGCTGAATGTAAATGGGGTGTAACGGACAAATCACTAAATGTCGAAAGCTTGAATGAGGAAAAACGGGGAACAAAAATTTGAGTGTCGGCGAAACGTAGGGCACCATGGAGATATCCAAGATGTTTATGCAGGGCCTTATTATAGAATGGGCAAATCGGGACTGCCTAGGCCTCCAATTTCAAATGTTATTCTGAAATATTCTTTTTTATAGCAAAACTAGCTGAAGTACCCGTTCTTCGCACGGGAATGAATGGACTTTTTGATATTACGATTTGTGGTGATTACTATTCATTATAATAAACAGATATAGCAAAGTGGATATCGCGTTATATTGTGTCCAATAATCATGCATACCGAATTGCAAGGCAATCGTTTGTACGGTGCAGAAGGGCATGCGGCGTAGCGCAATCTAGTGGCGAGTTTTAGCAAAACGGATACGGCGAAAATATTTTTCGCATTCAGATATCGATGTATACAAATTTTCATGACTATCGGCTGAACAGTCCTGAAGTTCATGTGTTGACGCGACATCTAGTGGCAAGTTATAGGAAAATGGATAGCGCCAAACTCTTCCCCGTGTTCAAATATCTATGTATACCTATTTTCATAGCGATCATTTGCACAGTCAAGAAGTGATACACTGCAGGGCCATCCAGTGGTTCAATAAAGTAATGATTTGCTACAGCGCCGTCAAGTGGCGAGTTATAGCAAAATGGATAACGCCAAAATATTCTCATTGTTCAAATAGCTATGTATACTGATTTTCATAGCGACCGTGTTCAACTATCTATGTATACCAATTTTCATAACGATCATTTGCACAGTCAAGAAGTGATACACTGCAGGGCCATCTAGTAGTTAATTAAAGTAATGATTTGCTACAGCGCCGTCAAGTGGCGAGTTATAGCAAAATGGATAACGCCAAAATATTCTCATTGTTCTAATAGCTATGTATACTGATTTTCATAGCGACCGTTTGAATGGTCAAGAATTTGGCCTGCTGCAGCGTCATCTAGTGGCGACATAAAATAATAATGCATTGCAGTGTCATCTAGTGGTGAGTAACATCAAAAGGAACGCAGTTAGAATATATTCTTTGTGCTCAAATGTGTAAGTATAAAAAATTTTTGCCGATCGGTCGAACGGTATAGAAGTTGATGCTTTTCGGCGCCATTTAGCGGCAAGTTACAGCAAAATGGATAGTGAAAAATATTCTCCGTGTTCTAATATTCGCGTGTACCAAATTTCATCGAAATCGGTTGGACAATATTCGCATAGCAAACGGCTAAACGGAATAGAATTCGACGTTCTGCTGCACCACCTGGTGGCAAGTTAGAGGAAAACGGATAGCATAAAAAGCTTCTCCATGATAAAAGACTTAGGTGAACCAAATTTCATGGTGCAACGGTGCTCAACGGTGCTGGAGTTTTTCAACCTCATACACTCATACCAACATTCATTTTTATCTATAACCAGTGTCATTATATATCCCAGTCTCAAATAAAATCCAGTTTCAAATCTAAGCCTCGCCAAAATGCCAACATACGCCATTTTGCAAGCGTTTTTTCAGGAAATCATTCGAAGCATTGACTTAGCAGCAATAATATATGGGAAATGGTTCGACCGCGAAAAAGTAAAGCAAGCCTTTATTTGAAAAGTTGAATCCCTTAATACAGCCGAATTTTTTAAAATTATCAACTATAACGTGTTTTATTCATCATTACTCCGATGTACTAAATGAGAAGATTTCAATTTTCTGAAATTTGGCGGAATTCCCCCAACTTAAATCAATGTACTCATTTGGCGAGAATTCTGGAGATAGATGAATTGAAATCCCTTAATAACTGCATTATTTCTTCACGGATCATTAAAATTTAACGCTGTATTGTAATAAAACCTTTGCACTTGTTTTCAAAAATCTATTTCCTTAAGCTCTCAATAAATTACGCCAAGCCGAAATCTGTGCAAACCGCTAGAACTCACTTTCACGAAATCGGCATTTGAGCCATTTTATTTTTTCGCCAAACTAAAATAATTTACCTATTAGCCTCGGAAATCTTCAATTCTTATTGTTTTGCGTGTAAAGCATTACATTCCTGCTCTGATTTCCCATGCACACGATATTATAATTAAAAAAAAATAACCTTACGAATATAAACTAACAAAAAAAAATCAGTATTATTCTTTTATTTTTACTTTGAGAATTTAAAACATTTTATTCGGCAAAATCGCCACACATGGCAACCACGATCCTTATTTCACACTTTTTTCACTACAGGGGTTACAATTACGGAAAGATTTTTGCGTGAAGAGCATAAAAAATCTCTTAAATTCCGGGAACGGGTGGACTTTCAAAGTTTTAAAGTGGACTATGAGTTATTCTATATTATTTTACATATCTGTACTAAATTTCAGGCCGATAGGTCCATTTTTGTGGATTTGTATACGAATCAAATCCACAAACAAACAAACAAACAAATAAACAAACAAACAAACAAACAAACAAACAGAATTTCATTTTTATTTATAAGATTTTATGAAAAATAAAACGAATTTCATAGATGGAAGCACCCAAATTCATCAATTCCCGTGGCCCCTGTTGGTCATAATCGAACCAAGTGTTTATGTAAGAAAATGTTCCCCATTCCAATGCGTTTATCTTTATGTTGTCTTACATTTACTATTTCTGAAGTCACTTTTTTATCTTGCAGCGCCAAGGGCGGTGGCGGCAAAGGCTGGAGTGGAGGAGGAGGAGGAGGCTGGAGTGGTGGTGGCGGGGGCGACTGGAACAGCGGTGGAGGAGGTGGCGACGACTGGAACAGCGGGGGTGGTTGGGCAACGTCGCACAAAGACTGGACAGCTCCTCCAGCGTCCAAGTGGAAGCAAGGGAGACACTCATCCGTTTGGAAACACCAGCAGGACGACTGGAAAGGAAGCAGACATCCTAGCTGGAAAGAGGAAGCGGGGAACGACTGGAAAAGCAGTGGGCATCCAGGTTGGAAAGGAGACGAGATGGAGGAAGACTGGAAAGCGGGCGACGCGTCGGACTGGGGCGGAAGCCAAAAGTGGAAAGGAGACGGGTGGCAAGACAGCACCGACATCGACTGGGACGATGGCGGCTGGCAAAGACACGGCAACGACGACACAGACTGGGATGAAGGGTGGAGGTGACGACCCTTCCTGTCCAAAGTATGAAACAACGTAGGAATTCTGTGAGAATGACATTACAGTGGCACGGCAGGTCCAAATATAAATATCTTCAGTCATTTCTGGTGTTATGAAAAAGGATTATATATAAAACTGCCAGATCCAGTGGTATGCATGACAGCAGTACCGTATGAACATATTTAAAAAATGTCTGCATTTTTCTGATCCACAAATGTCCTGAAAATACTCCTCTGTAATTTTGGACATCTGACATACAAGGCAGCTCCGACATCGTTTGGGACAATGACAGACGCCAAAGACGCAGCAAGGAAGATATAGACTGAGATGAGGGGTAGTGGTGACATTTCTTACTCTCCAAAGCTTCAAACAACGTAGAAATTTTGTGAAAATGGCATTACAGTGCCACAGCAGGTCTAAATATAAATATCTGCTGACATTTCTGTTATGCTGAAAATGGATTATAAAAAGCGGTCAGGTCCAGTGTTCTGCATAACACCAGCGAAATAAGTTTTTTGGGTGAAAATCGTAGAATTTAAACATATGTTTGACAACAACGATTCCCTGTGAATGTTTTTAAAAAAAAAGACTTTTCTGAGCTGCAGATGTCCTAAAAACAGACGTCAGCAGTTTTGGGGCATTAATAAAACTTTAGACATTACTTATGGGTGAACACCAAATCAGTCAAAATATGTTGGCAATATACGTATGAACATCTTTCGCAAAATGCGACAAAACAGAATTACTACTGCACTTCTCAGAAAAGAACATGCAGTAAATATGTTTAAAGTTTTTAAGCATTTTAAACTTTCAAACAAAAATAATTTACTCTGTCAGATGTAACAGCCAGAGAATACTGATTCAGTTACATAAAAATGCTTTACGATGCACAACATTTTAAACTTGAAGCTAAGAAAATGTGTAATACTTCGGAAAAAACATGTTTTTCTCCCCTTACCTTTCAGAATTTTTCATAGATAGATCAAACAACACAATACAAATTACTTTTAAATGCGACACTCATTTAATTTGTTATTAAAAAGGAGTAATCACATTAAACTAATCGATGAATTAATAAGCATGATACCAGCACAGTGATCTACTTGAAATTAGCACACTGTACGCAATTTTTTTTTTCTTTTGAACACTGAAAATTTTGGAACAATCTTGGACAGGGTTTCTCGAACTTTTTCTATGGTGGAACACTGAAAAAATTTGACGGAGCACCATGTGTGAATGTGACTGGTGATTTGGAAGATAAAGGAACGTGATATTTTTTTGTGGAGCATTTTCTACCTTCTCGAGGAGCACAGTTTGAGAAATCTTGATCTAGTATATTTCGAGATTACTGAAAGTTCAACACGAGGAGGCTATAATGTTTCATTTCAGACTATGTCATCTGAAAAAGAGTTTCTGAGACAGAAGCCACAGTCCCCTTACATTCATTATCTCAAACTTTTTAATCTATAAGATTTTATATCTTCAGATGGAAACAGTTCTTTTTCTTCATCGCTAGATATCATACGACGTTATGAGGAATCTATAAAGCCCATAATTTTCTGCCAAAATATATTCATGTGTAGAGTTCTAAAACTATATAGTACCGTAATACAAGTCTGTAATAAAGAAGAAAATAAATGTTTTGTTTAGTTTTTTGTTTCTTTTTTTAATTCTTCTTCGTTTTCATTTTAGAAAAATCACATCAGGAGACAATACAAAACCCACATTTTAAGATTAATAACCACTTATCATGATGCAAAATTTCGTTTCATTCGCTTCAGCCGTTTACACTTGATGAACAGAGTTAGGATAGACACGTCCCAGAAATTTCGCTGGGAGGTGTTTGACCATCCACTCTAGAGTACCATCTTGCTCCCATCCACATACACCTGAAGAAATTATTGTCCGGGTATCATTTTCCCACAGACGAAGACTGCAAACAGCTGTGACTCGCTGGCTCCATTCTCAGGTGGTATTCTATGACCCTGGATTACAAAACTTATCCCACTGTATGGCAGGTGTTACAATTCCGATGATTCTTATTTTGAGAAGTCGCTGAAATATTGCCGTATCTTTTGTAACAAGTAATAATGTTTTGTTCCTGGCCATGGCCAACTTGCTTTTCGGAAGACCCTCGTACATACGTATCAGTGAATTTGGGTCCTCTGTGAGAGGCTCCTCGAAAATTCAGAATCGTAATGTTTTGCTTATAAAGAAATGAGCTTATCCTGCACAACTGTGAGGTGACAACGGATAAAAAATGTGAGTTTAACCACTGGGAGATGGGGGGAAAATTCGCTACTAGTGGTTTTTTTTTTTTTTATTGCTTAGCAAAAAAAAACATCAGTTGGCCGGGCCATCGCTGAAGGAATGTGTTTATGCCCAACAATCGTCTACTCTCTGTCGACCACAAGAATAGCTCTCGCCAAGGAGTCTATGCCAGCCTGTTGCCGTGTAAACAAAGTCATCCCATTTTCGACAGGGGAGAAACGAAAAGAAAAATGACATGAAGTGAAGCTACCTTTTATTCCGCTAATTCCTCTCACGCTCGACCCCTTACTGGAAATGGGCAGTTCCAGTTACTACAGCGACCGCCACTAACCAGACTTGTTGGCTAGAGCTATTCCTGTAATCGACAGACAGTACGCTATGTGCTATGTCAGAAGTCAGACAAAGCAACCACACAAACTGGAAGAATTTTGGTTATGAACATTAATCACATTTCCTAAAATGAGTTGGGGATTGTACACAATATGACAAGTGTGCAATCATTTGTCCCATTAACCAAATTTAGTGGATATTGTGTGCAATCCCCGGATTTAACCATTTCCTGATGGCCGCCGTGTGTATGCGTTCACCGGAAATTTGACGCTAAGGACGGCGAATGCTTATAGTTGACGACTGACGAGGATCATTTTGTCGCAGAGGACGGCAGCTGTGTATACGCGTTTATATGTGGAACTCTCTGCATTTTCAGTAAAAGATGGCACTGCTTTCTATTAAAGGTCTTTAACAATTCTTATCTATTTTTGTTTTAGCCCTGACCATCAGAAAGTCGTTTTTTTATGTGTTAGTTTTAGGGAGAAGTCTGAATATCTGCTTCGGTACTGTAAATGTAACAGGCACATGTAAAGTTTTGTTGTCGCTCTTGATTCCCCTCTGTTTTGCAATAGGAGGCACCTGTTTTTTAATTTTCATTTACTAGCTGCGTACCCATTCTTCGTAAGGAAGGAATCAAATGCTTTTCTTACATGTAAGTGAAATTAATTCCATCTTTACCAATTTTCAAAATATGAGAAATTCTTTTACTCTTGACATAAACTTTGCCGTACAGATACTTACTTGAGATGGCATAGAGATAAAAAAACAACTTAAAAAAGTGTTTTGCAAACAAACTATTCACTTTCAAAGTGCTTCTGATGGATAAACTTGTGTCTTTTTGGCTTAAATTTCTAAAATAACGTCACATGGTGTGGACAACTGTTTCATTTTGTCTTCTTATTCCTAAAGCGATCTAACTCATTCTGCAGAACAATTTGGTAAAACTTTACTATGCAAAAAAGTCTCAAAATATTGTTGATATCATAGACATAAAAATATTTAGATGAAACATTTATTGTTTCGTGAACTTTTTTGCTATCATGGCTGCCAAAAAAGTAAGTAATTTTTCAATAAAGCTCGTTATCCAAAGTTTTTGATGCAATGTGGAATTCGTGACGCCAAAATAAAGTCAAATTGATTTTTGATTAGCCTTTAAAATAAAAAATTAATTTCATATTTATCATAATTGTCCGTTACCAAGGACATATCTAAGGGGGGGGGGGTGGTGGTCGGTCTTCCTAGCCCTTCCAAAAATGACAATTTTTGTTAAAATATTTATTTATTTATTTATTTAACAATTCTGCCTTTTCCACCATTTGGACACCCTCTGAATTATTTTTCTGAGTACAACACAGTTCATTACTGCCACTTAAGCTGCCAAATTCAATATTGAAATGATAGCTAAGCTAATTTTTAGAGCTCTTAGTTTAGAAAAATGCATATTATGACAAAAACAGACATTATTTTACACGAGTTTTGAAAATTCTCTTCTTAATGATATTGTAGCTGTTTTTGCTTGTTCTTTAATAAATGCATGCTTTCTTTTACTGCAGAATTATTCACTCCTTTCGTTGTTAAGAAAACGAAAAAAAAAAAACTGTTTAATGGTCTCACTACTGAACTACTTAACGAATCAACTACTAATTAAATTCGAAATATTGTTTTACTTTAAAATTTGTGAACAGTCTCTTAATTGATATTACTTTGTCTTTTAACTTCGAATGAAAGACTAAATGTGCATTTTATTATTTGGGTTAAAAAAAAAAAAACCTCTAACTGATATATTTTAGGAAGCGATCGTGAAATTTCGTAAATGATGATACGTAACCATAAATTCTAATCAATGACTACTCCTCAGGTAATCGGAAATATCAGAATATGCGGAATTATTTCGTGCGTGGCATATGTTTTGCTGGAGAGTGTTTTATTCTGATTGTGTTTCGAAAGCGGTTTTGATTTCGTTACACCAACATGACTTAGATTTCACTTGCGAAAATTCGGAGTCTCGTTTGAAAGTAGTTTTTTTTTCCAACGGTCTGCTACTCAGCTTCCGTTGCCATGGCGGCGAAAATCCCAAGCTTAATGTGAAACGATGTCTTAAAGCAGCAGCTGTCGTATTCAAAATCCTTCTTTACTTAAAAATTCGTTCTTAAAATCTCCTAATTTATATCCACCCCCCCGTTTTTCTTTTAAGATACTGCGAAATGAATGTTCCGTCATTTATCAAAATATCAAAATGTTGTGACTGGATAGAATTAAAGATGCAACAGTTTTTAAAATTATTTTACAAAAACTTTCGTCAAAAGTGATCTTTCTTTAAAAACATTCTTAAAAATCTGCAAATTATGTTACATAGTCAGAACAAACTGTTTTCAAAAGAAAATTTTCTTCTCCATCCGATAGTGCAAATATCGTTTTACTGCGAGTGTAATTACTGGCGCAGTGGCGTAACCACGGGGAGGTGGGTCACCCCCCCCCCCATGAGGAATTTTTTTGTCATACAAAATGTATATTCCACTCCTTATCATTTTTGTCAACAAATGTATATCCCACTCCTATCACACACACGTATACATATGCATGAGTTGCAGTAGTCGTAACACCCCCTCACCATGAAAATTTTATGGCTACGCCACTGACTGGCGTTATTATGAATTATGCGAGAAAAAAATGACAAAAATCGCATAAAATAAAAAGTTTACTTATTCGAATTTCGAAAAAATCGTTTCGAGGTGTGTTAGGACTTGTCTTAATGAAGCCGCATACAAAATTTGGTAGGTCTGCGACCGCCCGTCTCAGTGCTATGCGGTCGTGACAGCAGTAACTTCCTCAAAGCTCGCCAGCTGTCCGGAAACGATATTACTACAATTAGTACTAAATGACCCTCATGAATACTACGTACCGTATGTTTTTGTTATTGCTAATACCCTCTGGCAACTGTGGAGCTGTGTCAGATTCCCCATATAGGAAGGATGAGCGAAGAGGCGGCTTCCATTTTAATGAGCCCCAGAGGGAGGAAGTACGACTTAGCTCGAGGTCTCCTAATTTTGCACCAGTTCCGGATTTTGAGGGACCAACCATCTGAAATCGGCACCCCCAGAAGTAGCTTTAAACAGGGAGGACATTGGGAGCCACGACAGATTTTACATGCACCAGCTCCCATTAGTGTACCCTCAGCAGTCCAGCCGCAAGAGGAGTTCACCCTCCCAAGCACTGGCCAAGCCGGATGCTGCTTCACTTTCAGTGTTCTTACGGGAACGGAGCTCAGTGACTAGGCCTTTGCGACTTACGTACCGTATAGTAAATACAAATGATACGCTACTAAATGATGCCCAGTAATAAAGGACGCTTACGATGGTCACCAAGTTGTGATGTGATGAAATGTAACGTCGCTACAATGTTGCTGCCAACGTGATTGCTTTATGGGGGATGGCCAATAGAAATACTTAAAAATTCCAAATTCTAGTGTGATGTATGTGTATGACAATCAGAACTACAATTTTTGGTTGCGATACTGTTGCTGGAAGATGGAGAGCACCCAACACCCCCACCACCTTACCTCAATGTCCAGACCGGTATAGAATGCATATTTACTGTGACAGGGGAAAAAAATATATATACAAAGTATATTGTTAAAAAATGCATCAAAATATTATATTCCGATTTCTATCAGATATGGGTAATTTTAACTTTCTGTAAAAAGTACTTGGTTTTCTTGAATGGGCGTGTGTCGGAAAAAGAAGCAACGCAGAGATTTATTGATACAAATAAAATAAATAGTATTAAAAAAATATAAATAATAAATAATATTTATTGATACAATTATTAATGCTTAGCGAGTTTAAAATTTTTAAATCCAACAGATTTTTTTAACAGAATTTCATTAATTTATATAATTAATAAAACGGGGGGGGAAATGCAAATAATATATCATTCGTTTATTTGCAGAATCGACTAACAGCTAATTACAGCCCGGTCTGTAAAAGAAAGTGTAAAGATCGTTGCACTTTTCGGGTTGTACGTTTAACTTGTCAAACGCGTTTAAGCATATAGTGTAGATGTCACGGAAAGGAGCATCCAAGCGTCCACTTCCCTTTAAAATTGCCTAGCTTGTGAGTTTCACTTTCGCTATTTAGAGACACGGTTTGCAAGCGTGCATGCAGTCAGCTACGACAGCGGAGGCCAACACTACACTGAGAGCTTTACGTGCCAGCCACTTCTGGATCGAACATTTGATTTCCATTGATTCGGCAGGTTGGTGACAAATGTGCATAGCGTAACTCTTACAGCGATATTCACCAGAAGTCATAGCACCGCGAGTCAAGTAACCTGAATGGCCGGTTCGACTCTCAGAGACTTAGACAACCTAGAAATTCAGTTGGTCTGATGGCATGGTAATCAAGCTTAGTGAACACCATTTTCCTCTTTAACCTTTGAAGTAACATGCTCTGCTGAGTTAACTCACGGGTTTAATGTTTGGTGAATACGACCATTAATGGCAGTACAAAAATACAATGCGGGAAGGGAAGGGGGGCACCAAAAGCAAGGCATTGATGGTTCTAACCAGTGACGTTAGGTAGCCAGAGTTAATTAGCCACTCTGTTAAGTAGCCAGAATGACAAACAACAAAACTGCATCCTCTCAGTAACAGTGACTCCGATTACTTCATTATCCTATCGGGATAGCCTGCTCAAAGCAGCTGTATATCACTAATAATGCAATTTTGTGAAACCTTGTAAAGAGCTTCAAATGCTATTTACATTCTTTAAATGAAAAATAAGCAGGTATAATCGTTTATATGCTAAGTCAATTGTGCTTGAAATGGATTAATATTGCTAAACTGCTATAAACCGTAATGTATTGGAATTCTTCTGTAGAACTGCATGTGATATTGACACTATTTTCGATGGAGATTATTTTCCAATCCTTAATAATGTATGTCAATTTTATTTTGTTTGAAATAGCCGAATATCTCTAGAATACGCTTTATGTAATGACTTCGGATAAAACGCAAAGTATTGGAATTCTTTTGGGTGCTAATGTAAAACTATAAATGTTGCGAACTCCATTTTCAAAAAGGTACATGGTACCAGTACCAGGAAGAATATACTACATAAATTATAAATTTCGTAGTAATCGATGGATATTTACGGCAGTTTAGGCACGGACGGACAAACCGAAATCATAAACATTTTCAAACTTGTTCGAAAGTGTTAAAAATTGTCAGTATTTTAAAATTAACAAGAGGAATTTTTTCGTAACAAAGTATTTTTTTTTTCCTATATTATTTTGAGCATTTTTTCAATTAACATTGTGCACTTATCTCTAATGCTTCAAGAGTTAAAGCGTGTTACTATCTTGGGGGGGTATCTTTTGGGGGAACCTTGTATATTAACAACAAACTGTTAAGATTTGTACCATAATTCCTGTTTGTTCTGTGACGCCATAAATTTTCCGAACACACAAAAAAAAGTCAATTGTACCAGCGCGGACAATGACATCTATGTTTGAAACTTTTGTTGGTAAAGTTGTTAACATCCATTCTGTGTACTTCTTTTCTCTTGATTAAAATAAATTTTAAGATAAGCACTAGCGGGGACATGAACCACTGTTATCATATATACCAGTCTCAAATCTAAGCCTAACAAGTAAAATGCGAAGAAAAAGTATTTACAAAATCGAACCTGAAATGAGACTGACGTTAAATTAAAACCTCACTAAAATTACATGCTTAGTGAAAACCCTATTTGACGTGATTAATTTTCCCTGGCTTGGTGTATTGAGTACCTTAACCCGGATACAACTTTTGGATGTTGCTCTGGAGAAAGCATGCGAAGATTTCAATTTTCTGAAATTTGGCGGGATATTTCCCTAACTTAAATCAATTTACTTAATTTGGCGAGAATTCTGAAGATAGATCGCTTGAAATCCCTTAATAACTGCGTTATTTCTGCTCGGATCATTAAAATTTAACGCCGTATTCTAATGAAACCTATACGCTTGTTTTCAAAAATGCTATTTCCTTAAGCTCCAAGTAAATTGCGCAGGCCTAAAACTGTGCAAACCGCGAGAACTCACTTTCTGAAAATCGGCATATCAGCCATTTTATTTTTCGCCAAACTAAAAAATTTTACATATTAGTCTCGGAAATCTTCTATCCTTATTATTTTGCGAATAAAACATTTCATTCCTGCTCCGATTTCCCATGTGCACACGATATTATAATTTAAAAAATAACCTTAGTAAACTAACAAAAAAAAATTATTCTTTTATTTTTACTTTAAGAATTTAAAACATTTTATTCGGCAAAATCGCCACACACGGCAACCACGATATGTAACTGTATACTTATTTCACACTTTTTTCACTACAGGGGTTACAGTCACGGAGAGCAAAAATTTGCCTTATTGACATATTTTTCATCAATATCTCCTAAAGTAGTTCGGTTTTCGAAATTAGAGTGTTAGTGGAAGACCTTCCTCAGAATTTTTCGAATCCGTGGACACCTTGGTCAAAACTCAACTCCCGCCGTTCAGGAGGAGATGGGCCCACATGCATCAGGGCCGGCCCAAGAGGGGTGCAAATGTAGGCGATCGCCTAAGGCCCCGCTGATAGGCTATTTTATTGCTATTTCATAAGACATGATGGAGAAGAGGCCCCGCTCTTGCGCTTCGCCTGGGGCCCCGCACGCCCCTCGGGCCGTCTCTGCATGCATAGATACATACATACACGCGTTCGTTTACCCCCGGATTTTATTATAATACAAGATTGTTTTGTATTAATTTTCATTGTGTAAAAAGCTTAGTAAATAAATAAAACTACAAAAGGTTACCATATTGCCATTACCTCAAGTCGGGGGGTATCATGTTGACTTCACAAATTTGATTTTACTTATCTAGCGTTTGAAGGAATACGAATTTGAAAATGATGATGTAGTAACCAATATAAACTGTTAGCAACAGGGATGAGATTAGCAAAAGAGCAAAAAAGCTGAAATCATACGAAAGCAAAAATTTGTACATGTGATATTTATATCTAATTAATGTGAAAGAAGTTTTAAGAGAAGAAAAAACATTGGAACATGCTAGAAGATAAAAATATCACACAGTTAACTAATAACTACAATCAGGAATTCACAGAAAAAACAGAATTTTCAGAGAAAAAAGTTATTTCCTCTTTATTCACAAAAAGCTGAAATCAGCTAAAAAGCTGAAGTATCTCATCCCTGTAGCAATTAACAAACAGGTCTCTAGAAATTGAAATGTCTAGTATATGGAAGTCAAACCAAAGTGGGGTTTCCGTATTACTAATATTAATGACTATGTCATTTTATCTCTCACCCCCCTTTATTGAAAATTGTCCGAAAAATGTGTCCCAAAAAAAGCGACATAATTTTACATACATTTAAAAACTATTAGTTTACAACAGCTTTAATCTATTGTTACAATGTTTCGTAAGCTGTAGAATATGCATCGCATGTATTTTTCTATAAATAGATTACAATCATAAAAATTTCAACATAGGGTTACCAGGCGAAATACACGAAAGATGAGAGATAAAATGACAGTCAATTAATATCGTTCTAATATGACAATTATGAAACCAAAAAAATTAGACGGGTTCAGGGGCGGGTCTCCCCCTGACAAAGCTCGAACAGCCGAGTTTTTCTTTATGTTTCTGTATTATAAATCTTTCTTTTTATATAAGTGACTAATATTTCTTTTTATAAAACAACGCTTCCCGATTTTACAACTTATTACATATTAACAATAAATTAATAGATTAGCTTCCGAAAATTCGTGATAAGAATTAACTCAAATTTTAAAATCTTAGAAACGGTTAAAAATCTTAGAAACAAAATTTTGGTCCAATTCTGAAAATTTCAACTATTAAATTTCACTTATAACCTTATTGCTATATTCATCATTTTAATGATGTATTCAATGTATCTAATAATGCATCAAAGTGGTAGATGGCTGAAACATACTACGTTGCGTTGCGATGGGTAGCGTTCTGATCTGGCCTATCGCGCGGCTGTCGATCTAATTGTCTAGTTTTGGTCGGTTTTCTCTACATGTAACATGAATATGCTTTAGAACCCCTTAAAAAAGTCCCCCCACCAAGACTTTGATCTCATCTATGGCAGATAGCATTTGTGTAGCTTTGTCATTACACAACATAACACTAATAATCTCTCTCTTCTAAAAAAAAAAGGAACGGCTGCTATCAAGAGCTTGTTCAGCTATCTTCTCCTAAACTGTGGGGATTTGAATTTCGAGAAACATGTCCACGGATTCGGAAAATTCCGAGGAACCAGATAAGCTGACTTAAATTTCGAAAATCGAATTATTTTAGAAGATATTAATAAAAAACTTAAAAAATAAAACATAATGGTTGCCATATTTTGCATAAAATCATTCATTCCTTTGCAACAAAGCAATTCCAAGTATGTAGAATCGCTTGAAATTGACAAACATGAAATAGAATGACACCCATTTTACGCCAAATTAAAAAGTATATGAAATAAATAACTCAAAGTGTGTTACACAAAGTTGACAATTTTCAAATATTAAGTTCGCTTAGACAACAGGAGTTTAGAATGAGCGATTATTCGTTTTTCCAAAACAGAATAACTGATTTTAAAAGTGTCATCTTGGCATTAGGATCTTTCCAAGCAGGGTGAATCAAACCGCGAGTTCAAAAATGTTTGAACCCAATATCTTGAAAATGAAAAATAATTAAAATGCAGATTATTTTAAAGCCGGTTCGGTCCAGCTGGAGTATTTGCTATCAGTAGAAATATTTGGTGGCGTTAACTATGCCATTATAGCAGTTATAGTACACTTTGAATATTTGTCAGTGCAGCGATATGATTTAAATCGTGGTGCTAAGTACGCCAATCTGCAAAGGATTATGTACATGAAGATATGGAGAACGGTTTTCCGGGAACCTTAAATGAGCAGTAATTATAGGTTGTGAGCATGCGTAAATTGCCAAATAATGAAAAGTCGCCATGGGTGGCAAGCCATCCTAGCTGTTTCATAGTTTTTATCAAAGAAAAAATATGAAGTACTGTTTTCTTAGAGCTAATTATTAACTATACATATACGCAAGTAGCCAAATTATGAAAATTCGCCATAATTGGCTCATACGCAAGGTGTTTAACTTAAATAAAAATCTGGAGTGACTCCACTCGACTTTCCGAACACTTACGATTAAGATCATTACCAAGCATTTAAATAAGTTTTAATCAAAGAATAATTCAAACATATATACCAAACTGAAGCTCAATCGAATGCGCCGTTTAAACGCTAGCGCACTTTCAATAATTTCTCCCCATATGCCATAATGTAAAAGAAATCTTTGTCGTAGCCCTGTAGAAATACTGTAAGTCCTATACACATGAAAATCAATACCGGTCTTACGATGGTGATTTATAACATATATACCCAATTTGAGCTCAATCGAATGTACCGTTCAGGAGCTATCGTGCTCACTCACATACAGACATACATACTCGTAAAAATAGCATAAATGAATTCAGAAGACCTCGAAACGTGCAAATACACCTTAATCTCGAAGTCAAATTTTTTCATGATTACAATACTTTCCTTACATGGTACCATACCTGCCAACCTCTTTAAGCAAAAAACAGGAAGACTCGGGTTGAAAAAACAGAAGATTTCACAAAAAATCAGAAGGTAATTTTTAAATATAAGAAGTAAAAACAGAAGACCCCCCATTTTACCACCATTTCTCATTATTTTTTTATATTAGTAATGCATAGAAATTAAAACAAAATTAAATAGTAATAGAAAAGAGCTTACCTGAAATTTTTATACAAAACGAAGAAAGATGCAGTATTTTCACAAAAATAAAAACAATTAAATAAATGGGAATTTGACTCTATTTTTAACCAAAGTACGTTGAAAAATAAACAGATTAAGATTATTTTTTTTTTTTGCTTCAACTAATAGTTCATCAGAAATATTATTTTCATAACAAAGTATGTTAGCTTTAGTTTTCAACACAAATAAATTTTCTAATGATGAATTACTGACGGAGGAATGAAATGAAGTTCTGCTTTTTTTTTTTTTTTTTTTTTAACTATCGATAAAAGATTTGCCTACAAATTCTTTGACCTCACTCATACAATAGCATTGTGTTGTTTGCTGTTGAAATGATTACGTTAATAAATGACTTTGAAATGGATTTATTTATTTACTAATTTTTTAGAATAGTTTGCAATACAATTTAATATATCAACTAAAAATTTAAAAAACAGAAGATTTTATCTTCTGGCAGAAGACCGGAAGATAGCTTAAAAAAACAGAAGTCTTCTGTCAAAACCAGAAGGGTTGGCAGGTATGTGGTACATGTTTGGAAAGTAAAAATAGTGCGAAGTTTAAATTTTTATGTTCCAAGCAACATGCAAGAAACAAGCAATGTGTAGCTTGGTAACATTCTATCTGATTCAACCTTTGGATTTTGTTTGTTGAAATTATGCCTTTTTTACGAATAAGCCTTATTAGGGGCCAGATGCCTCAGGGGCCGAGCGTAGCGAGTCTAGGGGCCTTGGCCCTTAGTGTATCTATAAATTGATTGTTGCCAATTGATATCTTACTCAATTTTCATCACAGAGCAAATTGGAGAACTGAATGACCCCCCCCCCCCCTCCAAAAAAAAAAAAGTAAAGTAAAGAGTTTGAACCGATTTAAAATGCTTTTAAAAATTGTTCAAGCATGGCTTCCACTTAATTTTTTTCCCCTGAACAACGCAGAGATAAAATACAAGTTTTTGAGATTTACTTGATATATACAGGCTGTATAAACAAGGATTTAAAATATATATATATATATATGCACTCTGAATAGTCTTTTATACCTTGAAGCTTGTAAATATGAATACTCAGACACAAACTTGTTCGTACAAAGCATTTTATTTTATTATCAGCAAAGGTAAATACATCGATTGGCACTTTAATTAGACAACAAAATGAGGATGGATATATACTGTACTGTATATTATGCTGGTTGGACGCAGGTAACAACATGTACAGAGACTGCACCAAACAAAAAACAATGGGTAGAGCATAGAATGTCAAATCATAGGAATTTTTTTTAATAATTTCTTATTGTTGAATATTATGAACATGGCTGCTGAAATGAACAGATGTCAAGCGTTACTTTATATTGCTTTAAAAGTGTTCGTTTTTTAAGAGCATTTCAAACCGTGGAATAAGTTAAAATAAAGATACCTACATATATGAATTTTTGAAAAAAAATTTGCTTTTGATTTATATATCTTTTCATACTATTTTCATTCTGATACGCATATATCCCTTTCATAAAACAGAT
This sequence comes from Cheiracanthium punctorium, assembly GCA_038373885.1. Classification (NCBI taxonomy): domain Eukaryota; kingdom Metazoa; phylum Arthropoda; class Arachnida; order Araneae; family Cheiracanthiidae; genus Cheiracanthium; species Cheiracanthium punctorium. The sequence goes on along the minus strand of JAWZYV010011930.1, from coordinate 52,187 downwards.
ACTACGGTTGCGGTGCGCACGTTGATAGAAATAGAATAAATTAAAAGAAACTGATTTCATAGCTAACCAATATTATGTATGACTATTATGTATAACTAGCGAAAACCTAATCATAAAATTGCAAGCCTTTAGAAAGTGCATGTATAAATAGTCTATGTCTCTATTAAAAGAAAAATTAAAATGAAAAATATAAATCCAAAGATAAATTACCAGTATGATTGCTATTGAAAAGATTATAGAGACTTTTTCAGCTAAACATGTTTCTAGAAAGTGTGATATGTTCTGGAAGACAATGATAATTGATTCCAGGAATTATAGTTTATAATGTGGATGAATGAATCAAAAAAGCAATATTTTTTAGGCTGGTGATTTGCAATTTATTTATAACAAAAATGATAATTTAAAAGCACAACAAAATGTATAGCCAAAAGTTAAAGCTATTTAACAAAGTAAATCATTAAGTTAGTCATTTAAAAAAAGAAAAATTGTATGTTCCTAGATAGACCAGAATGGATTTTTCTGAGCATTTCATCAGCATGCCATGTCATATGCATCTATATAGATACATATATGTATATATAGTAAGAAACTTTACACTTATATATTTAATCAATGATTTTTTATATCTAAAAATATACTTATATTTTGATGCAATAACTTTCACTACAAAACTTCTGTTTTTTTTATAAGCATTATTTTACAGAAATAGTCTCTTTGATCAAGACATACTGTATTATAATTTAAACTATAACTCATGAACACAAAAGAAAATATTTCTATTCAAAATTTTCATTCAAAAGATAAAACATAAATCTATTTTTTATTTTATGCTAATGCTTTATTTTCCCTTCATTTTACTTTACTTTGGACAGTAGCTTATGCTATATTATATGATATTTATATGCAAATTACATTTTAAAAACACCTTTAAAGTGTAATCCTTTGTGAAAATAAATGAAATGAACTAATTAAAAAAAACTATTAACCAATAGAAAATGTCATTCAGTGCTTTCCCCCCCCCCTAACAATAGTAATTATTCAAATTTAACACCTTCCAATTTTTTTAAGACCTAAGAAAAATCTACCCCTCGTAAAGTGAAAATATTCTGGTAAGTAGATCACAAAATATGAGATTTTGCTATTCATAAGCTGAGAACCAATAATTAATTAATTAAAAAAACAAACAAACCATAAAATGTATATTATTAACTGTACAATTTTGCTAGTTCTTAACAACTTTAATGAATTTTTAAGCAGCCTCTATGAAAGAAAAAAAAAAAATTATTTCTCCTTAGAATACAAAATGTATTCTAATCATTTAGCCACAGTCCCTCTTTTGGGAATGTGGGGAATAAAAGACTTTTGAAAGGTCTTTTCATGACAAAAGCTATCCCCCCCCCCCCCCGAAGATGAAGGTTATAACAGTTAAAAGTTTTCAAATTTAATTTTAGTACACATACTGATTTTGACAATGACAGCAGCACTGACTGATTTTGGTTCTGGATCCATATCTAATTAAACATAAGCTGTTATCACTTACATTGAGCAGGTTTTAGGAATTTCCAAAATTCATCAGAAAAAAGCTAAACTCAAAAAATTACGATATACAAAGTATTTATATTATTTAAAGAGGGGGGGGGGCGGAAATTAGAAGCTACAAATTGTACAAAATGATTCATTCAGTATGAAAACATCCACAATCAGCATGATAAAACATAATCGTGAAATCTGATATTTGACTTTTAGGATGTTTTTGTTAAACATTATTACTACAGAAAGATATCTAGGAAATTTTTAGTCTGAAGAAAACTATGTTTTCCCCAAAAGAAACCAAATTAAATGGGTAGTTTGTAAAAAGCAGCAAAACTGTACGGCTTTAGGGATATGGAAGTTTTATGCATTTTCCTTTCTTCAATCCACTTGCTTTCTTTAAGTTGAAGCTCAACCCTAACTTTATAGTAGCAAATTATGTTTGGCACAATAACATACTTTTAATTTATTCATATGTTTGCATTTTCATTAAAGAAAAAGTCACAGTAAAGTGTCATAGAAACACAATCTTCATCATGTTAACTGGCTAAAAAACAATTTAAAATAAACATTTACAGAATATTATTTTGAAACAAGTTTACACAACATTTTAGAAAATAAATAAATAAAATAAACCCCAAGTGAAAGATTACGATTTTTGGAATACATGGAAACTGTGTCCATAATCATCAAATTGGTTGTATATTTTACCAAACATTAAACTCATATTTTCAAAAGAAGGATGTTCAATCTGATTTGAAAGTATTTTACATACTGGTTACATGCTTTTTCTATATATTAGAAACATTTATAATCTTGATAAGTGCATATAGCAATGGAACATTAAAAATTTATTGATGTTTTTGGAACATAAAATGCTGAAGACATACTTTACAATATTACAGAAAAATATACACATTATTTATTTATTTTGTGTGTGTAGAGTATTAATTTGAGTTCCAAAATCTTAGGTCAAGTTCTGCATGACATATAAAGGAATATATCAAATAATCAGCATACAAATGCCACTTAAATGTATAAATTATATCATTTATACAGACTTCATTAGATACATAAGTATACAGGCATTACATAAAAAAGCTTGTAAACCCAACTTAGATAACAATGACTCTTTAAATAATAATAATAATTTCTGATGTCTTGAAACTGCATTTTATAGTCAATTCAGGTACTGATGTTTTTATTTTGATTTAGCCCTTTTATGTTTAGGAAGTAAAAAGTGTTTATGCACTAATATAAAGAATGCACTTCTAATTTATGCTACAGTAAATGATGATCAAATACACAGTAGAACAGGCAACAACTTCTTGTTAAGCTTTACACATATACAAATGGCAATTGCATAGGAAGCAAGTAATAATAATAAAACCAGGCACTCCACTACAATGTGACTTCAGCTATTCATTAAGAAATACAGTTATGAGTGCACTCTGAAAAAAAAAGCCAAAAACTTTTAGTGGTTCAAAGTACCACAAAATTCTAGAAATAACTGTACTTTTTGCATGTAAAATATTTAATGAAAGAAACAATCTATTCATTTAATTGTAAACACTAGCTGAATTATGAGCTTTCATCATTTACTTAAAATGAAATATTTTTAAGTATCTATACTTATAAGTAACTGTCTGTATTTACAGATTTCTTTCTCATAAATATTTGCTATAACATATGCTATCAGAATGTTCCTTAATATCCTCCCTTGCTTGAAAAAAAATGGACACAATTAATTAAAAAGAACTAATAAAATGTGAAAGAAGAGAAGTTCAGCTATTTACAAAATTCTGTGGTACTTTATAAACTGCTTTAGCAGCCTCAGATAAAAATATACTAGTTAACTGAAATCATAAAATATATAGCGTATGGTGAGGTATTAAGGAGTAGGTATTTTTTATTGATTAAAAAAAAAGATAAATTATTTTAAAATAATATTTTTGGCTTATATTTTCAGACATTAGCTGACAAGATTCATACTCATTAAAAAGTTTATTAATTGCATTTAGAAAGAAAATATTAGCTCTTATCTCTTTACTGAACCGGAGTTCTTTAGTTGTGTGTGTAAAAGCTAGCATGAAACTAATACATTTCTGAAATTTTGGGAAGTTCTGTTATTATTTTCAATTTAGAAATGGTCTACACAGCTTATTATAAGAATAAAAAGAATTTTTAAAAATATTTTTATTTATGTTCTAGTGTTTTAGGGTAAAATGGGTATACAGTTAAAGTGTTGTTTTTTTCTTTTAAATTTTATAACTCATTTTACCCAGCCTTTATAGAAAAAAACAGTTCTTAAAGTTTAACATTTTTTTGCATTTAAAACTATACATTTTTTTCAGGAGTGAAGGGGATGAATGCACTGCAAAAAGTTGAATGTTTTAACATTATAAACAACAGAAAACAGAGCAAGAATTTAAAAAAAATGTGTTTTTACACCCACTTTACCCTACCTTACCCTATATATTCAAATAGGGATAGCTTTATTATTGAATACAACATTGTAATAATCTAAACTATAACAAATATCATAGAAGAATAAATATTCAAATATGGTCTCAAAAAGCAATATTTATCTGCAAAAACGGCCTTCAAATATCTACTGCATAAATGACACCTAAAATGCACTGCAACAGATACAAGGCCATACCCAAAAAAAATTTTGAGGATCCAAATGGTGGGAAAGACAGAATTTTTCACAAAAAGATGCCCTCATTATAATTTTATTAAAAAAAATCAAAATTTCTGGGGGTGAGAGTCCCTAGACCACACTTTGGGTACGACCTTGAATAGATATAAAATATCACTTCAACAAGAGATGTAGCTAGTAAGAAATTTTAAAAGGGAGAAAGGTAAACTGATTCCAGCTAACACATTTTCTCAATATGAGCACAACATTTATTAGTAAATATTGTGGTTCATAACATATATTAATGATTTTGAAAATGCAGGATTCAGATACTTCATAGACCTATGGAAATAAAAAATAAAGACATGGACAGACTTTTTTCACTATGAATTTTCTAGCAAGCTAAAAATATAAGTTTTAAACAACACAAAACATGATTGTAAATATATTTAAGCAGATTAACAAAATACATGTATTCGTTATATTGCACACTAAAACTAAATAAATATTCTCTTTTGACACTGCACTAATTCTAAAACACTCAATATTTTATATAAAATATATCTATATATATATATATGAAAGCTTGGAATTGGGGACATAAATACACAATAAATACAAGGTAAACTATACATGTTAAATAAAAAGACCATTTAAATAAATTCATCTAAACTCATAATTGTGGCTAGGCTAAGCATCATTCTTGCTGAATAATGCTAGGAAGCATAATAATATTAGTTTGCAATATTGCACCGATAAAAGGTTACTAAAGTGTGTGTATAACCAGCTGAAATGTGGTACTATAAAGTCAATAGAAGAAATATTGATATGTAATATTGAACCAGTAATTGCTTATTAACATTTTAAAGCATTATCAGCTAAAAGTACTGGGTAAATATAACCATGGTATAATGGTTATACTTACCCAACAATGGAGATTTTTTTCAATGCAATTCTAATGGAATAAATTTTGGTGCACTATTGACCCAACTAATGTTTTGCTACTAATGAAAACAATGAAGAAATTACCATAACAACATTTAAAAACATTAATAAATTAAAATCAAATGTATGGGTGATAAAAAGAGATTTATAAGAGAGCAAAGGGTATTCCAAACTGGTCAAATAATTTTTCTTTTTAAACCTTATTAGCTCAAAATTAAACCTTTAGTCTTCTTGTATATCTATTCAAAATTTCAAAACTATGATTCACTTTTTTGTTTGGAGTTCTTTTACCCACCCCCCTTTCCCTTCTTTTTTAAGAGGGGGGGGGGGCTCCAAGTTTATTTTCTTCTTTCTTTATTTTCTGCTTTAAAAGAGCTAGAAGATTTTTAATTCTTTTCTGCATGTTCATTATTATACATGAAGAATCAGTGCAAAGATTTTTTTAAATCATAAATAAAACTATTTAAACCACTTGACCTCAGTATTATAAACGACAAAAAAATATGTTAAATTTAATAGCAGATATATGTAAAACTCCATGCACCATTTTGTGCAATAAATTCTTCAGTAAATGTAAATACAACTGCCCATGTTTAAATACATATTTTTAAAAATTCCTGAACTTTTTAAAAACATATTTTTTCTAAAAAGAAATTATACTGCAATATTAAAAAGCAATATAGTAACAATTTTTATATACTTTTTAAATATATACACAAATAATTTTTTTAATGTACTGATTGTGTCCTCTTAAAAAAACAATAAATACCATTTTTTCATCCACAGTTTTTTTTAATAGTTATACTCATCAAGAATAAATTTTATACTATGGTTGCACAATACTTTAAAATAGGATTTTTAAAGATGTTTTTACATTTCCCCCTTCTTACCTACATATTAAAAACCTACTTAGTCATTCTTTTGAAATATACATTGAAATTTCGAATTTCTGACAGCTACAGGCAAATAAATGGATACCATAATAGTCTATTTTAAAAAAATTAGAGACAAACATTTCTTACATGTTAAATTTACTTTGCAGCTTCAGTAATTAAAATGCAAAATAATATACTTGAATACAACAAAAAATATTAAGTTTATTTTTTAGAATTAGTATTTTGAAGAACTATAGAATCGAGAAACAATTGGTGCTCTTCACAAAGTTGCTGGTACCACTATAGTACATTACATATACAGTGAAAAATGTTTAACACAAAACTGAGGGGACCAAATATATTTTTATGTTAAACGATTCATATTAAATTGCATAGAATGCTGTCTGGACTGCTATATCATTTCGTGTTAGCCAATTTTTCATGTAAAGCGATTTTGTGTTAAATGTGTTTCACTGTATTAAGGAAATCTATGATTATTTGGCACTGCTTTTAAATGTAAGCGATTTTGGAAGCACAGTACTGTATCACAATTTGAAACAGTACTAAAGTTTTGATTGTTCACTCTCTCTCATTTATACCAAGCTACTCTGATGACCCAAAAGGTGACAATACTGAGAAGAGATACACACAAAAAAGCAATCTTATTTCCGTACGAGATATACAGAAAAAAAAATTAACCATAAAAGATGTTCATACACACTCTCCTCCCCACAATATATGTACAGGATATCCCAAAAGATGGTAACACACTTTAATTCTTTATTCATCAGAAAAAAGTGAGTAATTTAAATTGAAAAAATATTCTAAATAAGGTACAAAAAAAAAAAAAAAAAAAAAAAAAAAGAAAGAGAAAATTCTTCTTATTAATTTTTAAAAAGTGATACTTTTTAAATTTGTGTATGACCCCAGCAATAAAAAAAAAATCATAAGTAAAATGTGTCCCATGCACTTATGAGGTGATGTACAAAATTCCAGCCTTTCATCATAAAAAGATTCACATATCTTTAAGATGGCTAGGGGCTATACATGAATTTGAATATAAAGGTTTATTGCTGGAGTGCAAAAAGTAATTGCAATTTCTGTATGACCCGTGTGAAACCTGATCATCCAACATAAATTTTCTCTCTTCGAGTGTAATTGAAAAGTTGTTAAGTCAGCATATATTTATCTTTGGCACTTTTTTATTATATAATTCTCAAATTTTGCACATTATCTCATGTGTACGGGGGCACATTTTGCCAATTAGAAATTTTTTTCAGTGGGGCAGGGGGTCGTACAGAAAATTTTAAAAATGTCACTTTTTGAAAACTAATGAGAGGAAATTTTTTTTCTTAGCCCAGTCTTTTATCCTATGTTAGTTTGAACATTTTTTTTTTTAAATTTACATTGCTCACTTATGTTGGGATAAAAAATTAAAGCATGTTACATTTTTCTGGCATATTACAACCTGTATGTAAGTATATTTATGTATGTATGTGTGTGTATAAATACATAAATACATACAGGGTCTTATAAATACATTTAATTGTAATTATTAAAACAGAACTACGGAAGAAATTTCTATACATGATATGCTCCATTAACCTGATTCGTATTAACACAAAATTAATAATATCATAGAAAACTTTTATAAGATACACACACAAAAAAAAAAAGTTTTTTAATTTAATGTCCAAATAAATAGAAAACTTGCACAAAGTGCATATTTCAGTAACGTAGAGAGCATATTTCTCCTACAGAAAAGAAATAGTGTTACAACACTAAATTTAATATTTTAAAATTTCAATATATAAAGTACTGATCATATTTTTTAAACTTAACATTATGAAAAATAATTAGTAATTCAACAGAACATTCCAAAATACGTTTACATACTAGTAAAGTTATGGTGCTCAAAAAAAAAAAAAAAAGAAAGAAAGAAAGAAAGAAAAAGAAAAGAAAGAGAAAAGAGAGAAAAATATATTGTTGGCAAGTTTTTATAAATTTTATCTAAATATATGTAATAGCTTAAAAACTGGAGAGCAATTTCTGGAAGGAGTGTGGAGTGTGGAAGACTCAAAAAAGACCCGGACCCACAAAAGGCTATCCTGCCAACATTGCTGATGATAGTATGGAATAGCTTAGAAAGTAGAAAACTGAACAACAGATAAAAAAACTGACCCTGTTATATTACTATAGAGGGGGAAACTGCACTAATACCCCAAAAGAAAACTGAACTAAATCTTAGTGTGAACTACAATAATGGGGAATATGCATTAAGAAAATTTCTACAGATGACAAAAGACAAAAATTTTCAAATAAATTCACTTAACAAAGTGTTGGAAACAGGAGTATCATAACAAATGAAAAATTACTAAGCAGAAAAATACTTATATTAACATTAATTAATAATAACTAATTTAGCATATTAATTAGTGGCATTATAACTGGGTCATTTTCAAAATTGGATGTCATTTGGAAATTTAAGAAGCAAACATAAAATTTCAAGTAGTTTTTTTTTCCCCATAATATAAAACATACAGTGTTTCAGCACATTATTTGAATGTTATTCATAAATTTCTTTCTCATTTTTATGGATTTTTTATCATCTGACTTGGTGGAAATTATCATGCTTGTTACTGGACATCCTTTTTTTTTATTTTTTATTTATTTTTTTTTTTTTTATTTGCACACCTATGTTCAGCACAAAATAATGCAAAGTGATGTATTACAAAGGTATAGAGTCTTTTTGTCAATATAATGTTGTCTTTTCCGTTTTAAAAATTTATTTTATATTTTTGTTTGTTATCTGTTACTTTTATAGTAACAGACATGACATTTCAAAGAAAAAAAAATAATGAGTCTAAATAATCCACAAGAACATGAAAATAGGCATTAATTTAGATTAAAAATCTAATGATCTGAATTAATCAATTGAATTAACAAATAAATAGACATATTTTGTACAACTAATTAAGGTAACAGACATGACATGCAATAAAAATAGTTATCACAAATAGATTTTTGCACTTTCAGTCAAATGCCAAATCTAGACGTCTGCTTATATTTCTTTTTTGACCATAGTCTAATGGTAAACAGGTGTTGCTATTCTCAAATTTCAATTTCTTTTGTTTAAAAAGTTAAAAATAATGTATGGTAACAGACATGACATCAATGCCTGGACAGCTATATTTAACTATCAAACATCTTTTTTTTTTTTTTTTAAACCTTATAAAAACATTTTCATAATGTAATTTAAACACTATTTCACAATGCTAAAGTATGTCAGGGAAGAAAGTTTGGTTTGGGGGCAGTATTTCTGTGCAACACTCTTTATGTTCTATGATTCAGACAGCTATATTTTTGTGTACCTTCACTAGTCATTTTTTAAAAATTTTATTAAATAGAATGTTTTTTAACCTATTACTTCAGTACTGGAAACTGTAAGATAAAAACCATGACAAAAAGAAAAATCATTCATGTTTATTATGCCTTGTAAAAAAAAAAAAAAAAAAAAAAAAAAAAAAAATCTTACACGTGGACAGCAAATGGCACTGAATTTTGAAAATAGCCCAACTATGATTTAAGGTGTTCTTAAAAATTGAACAAACTTTTGGAAAATTAAAAGAATATTAAATTATTTACATTTAGACTTTAACAAATCATCAAGGGTGACAGAAAATACAAAATTAGGCATTAAAAATTATTTGCAACCTGTAAATCACTGAGATTCTCATCCACATAACAGAAGTGCTAGAAGAACTATAATTAACGGCCATTTGATGCACAATGATTTTGAAACTCTTAAAGTGAGAAATGTTACAATGTTGGATTTAACATTTCTTTAACTGTTGTCCGAAATAACAGAAAGTTGAAGAATCTCACCCCTGTATGTTATAGATATTAACAAATAAATAAATTGGAGAGCAAAAAAGCAATTTTTTCCTTCTTAAATAAGCAAGGATGTTATAAATATTTAAAAGTGATACACACAGTTTTTAAGGCTTCCTATCTTTTGAATGTAATTATTTCTTTTCATTTTTTATGACTAGAAACATGCTATAAAATACTATAGAAACAATTAAATGCTTAAAAAAGATACCCCTAACAGTGATACATGTAATTGTTTCATCTGCTGTTGTGCATGGAGTAATCAAGCTCAGAACAAATTTTCATCCATATTTTGAAAAATAATTTTACAATTAAATAATAATACAATCTATTAGTATAAAAAGGTCTAGATAAATTAAAAAAAAATACAGGTTCAAAGCAATATGAAAAATCAAATAAAATGAGAATAATATAAATCTGAAATAAATCAGAAATTCAAATGTATTTTAGCATAAATCAATGATATAAAATAAATGATTAAATTAATGTTATGAAGTGAATGATGAAATGATGTGTAATGTAAAAAAGAAAAGAAAATATCCTTTGTAAAATGTAATTTCTTAAATAATCACAGATGGTTACTTCTGTAAATAACAAAATATATAATAAATTAATAGAATTAAACATTATAAAAACTTAACTAAGCTTCACCAACAAAAAATGTTTTTCTTTAAAATAATAATATCAATAATATACTTATAAAAGAAAGAATATGCAACTTTACAAATCAGTGGATAATTTTAAAATAATACAACATGCAATCTTTTTTTTTTTTTATGAAAACTTTATACAAAGATACCAATCTCTCCATTTCAAAATAAATTCAGGCTTTTTTGAATGCTTGCACTTTTAAAATCACTGTAAAAATACAATACTATGAAATTTTTAAAACATTTTTTTTTTGACAAATACATTATTAAATGATTTAACATTCATTATAATCATAGTGATCATATAAAGTTCATTCATAACCTTTTATTCTAAAAACTTCATCACCCGTAAAAAATAACTTAAAATTTACATGTATATACAATTGTTATTTCGAAATGAACATATTCAAAGACCACAATTTTAGGAAAAATAGAAAGTTGGGGGATAGTTTTTACAAGGCCTCTATTATAAAATGACAGCTTAAGGCCTCTTAAAAATTAAAAAAATTCAGGTCTTTTTAATGAGTATTTTTCTTTTTTAAAGACTAGTAGGAACCTTGGTGTAATTTGTATTTCACAGAAAAAATTTCAAATTTTATGCAAATTTGCTGAAGTTAAAAGAAAAAAAACACCAATTCAAATAAATAAATGCTTGGATTTTATATAAAATACTCAATCAAGCAATATTGGCCCTGAATAACAACATTTTGAATATAACTATAAAACATTCTGCAATCATTCTCAATGACTACTCTTTAGATAACCTACATAAACAAAAAAATAATAAATATATTTGAAATTATTTTGTATGATAGATAAAAGAAAAGATATACTTTATAGGAATGTTGCACTGGATTCATTTAGAATATCATGTAAGTTATTTTGCAAATCCTTGTGATGGGAATGGCCTTCGGAATTGCCAGAAACAAACAAAATGGTACTATTGGAATTATGATTCACCGATGAAGAGATCGATGAAGCAGCTTCTCCATACTCAACAGTTGGTGTACTATTGCCATGAACTATTTCATAACATGGATCCGTGTCACTGTCAGATCTCTGCACTGTCTCATATCCTGGATCAGCTGTGTCTGCCACCTTATTCTTAACACGCTCGTAACCAGGATCGGTTGCATCACTATCCGTTCTAGGCACTTTCTTAATTTTTTCATAACCAGGGTCTGCGGCATCACTACCCGACCTAGCCAAGTTCTTCACTACCTCGTATCCAGGCTCTCTGACCTCATCCAGTTTTACAACAGTATAATCAGAGTTAGAGTCACTGTCATCAAAACTTCCAACTACTCTCACTGGCTCATAACCAGGGTCATTCTCCCTGTTGACACATTCATAACCCGGATCAGCCGAGTCCTCGTCTTCATCTTTGACACTCTCGTAGCCTGGATAACCCGATTCACTCGTAACGGCATCAGGCTGATCGGTACTGCCCTGTTGGTCATCGGCAACCACCTCATCTTTGATTTTTTCATAGCAGGAATCACCGGAATTATTCTCTTCATTATAAATCCTCTCATAGTCGGGTTCTGCATTCGTGTTGGAAATGACCACAGAACTACGGGCACTGCTACCAAAGACTCTGTTATCATTTATCACTTTAGGAAGGTTAGGATCAGCAGAATGTCTACGGATGTGATGCGAACTTCCAGGTAGCAAGACACTCAAAGTAGCTGCCTGGAGTCGCCCGGCTATTGGAGGAGGTGCAGGGGGTGTGGTAGAAGCCCAGGGTGATGGAGGCGGGGTGATGCATTCTATATTCTCCCCGTGAACTCCTTGGTAAGCAGAATAATCTTCGCATGCAGAAGTGCTTATGGACAGGTCGACCCTCTTCTTCCGCACTTTTGCATACAAGTCTTCCACTTTCTTCTTCTTTTCTGTGGAGGCTGCAGCCAGGCTGACCCCTTCACCCAAGTGAATAGTCTTTCTCTGTTTATTGGTACTTTTTTCTACAGCTGAGTACAAAGAGGTAGACGGATTGCCTATAGTGGAAGGAGATGCAGGTTCACCGGAACTCGATATATTACTGGTGAAGGAGCAAGTAGAAACAGTGGATGCTGGAAAAGAAAGAAAAAGCATGAAGTGCTAAAGTGTCTTAGTCTAGTTGAAGGGGGGGGGGAATCCTTCATTTCAAGAACTGTTGTAGCTGGAAGAACAGAATAGTATTGGCATTTATTTGTTTAAATATATTAATGTATTAACAATAAGCCAAACAGGCATTTTTAATGATTTAAAAACATGTTTTTAGTATTAATAAATTTTCTATAAAAGCATAAAAATTCAACTTTTCATAGGCTTAGTGCAAGTATCATATCCAAATTTGTATAATACCAATGTTTTCGAGATTAATATTAAAATGAAAAAATAGAGCAACAAAATATATTAACATATCAACATAATGATTGATATGCATACATATAAAATCTACAAAATTTAAATTTCATAAATGGCCTTTAACACAAATAGCAATGTTTTCTTATTAATTACTAGCAGCGTAACCCGGCGTTGTCCGTGCAATGGAAGAGAGATGTTGACCTTAAATATTGATTATAAAGGAATGTGAATCCTCATATCTTAGAAATGAAAGAAAAAAAAAAAAACATAAATGAATTCAGAATTTACTCAAAACGTGTAAATACACCAAAATCTCAAGTCGAATTTTTTCATGACTACAATATTTTCCTTATATGGTACATGTTCGGAAAGTAAAAAAGGACACACGTCTTTCCTCTGCAACGATTAAAAAAAGTATACGGGACTTCCCGCTGCAACGAAAAAAAAAATGACATGCGAAAAATTTGTCCTGGTAGGTACGACATTAATTATTATATGTTATTGAGTGTTTGTATATGAAACTATTTCCTGAAAATGCTTCTGCTCTTTGTTCATAGAGCTTCAGGATAGACTATGTTGGATGTCCTTCCATTTGCAACTAAGATGTAAAAGTTGTCGGCTTTTCCAACTGTTGAACATCGTACATAAAGTTGACCATGTGAGAAATACGGTTTTGTAAGATCGAGGCCAACAACTTTCAGCGATTGCCCTTGTGCCTTGTTGATGCTCATGGCGAAACTTAAACGAACTGGAAACTGAAGGCGTTTGAAGTTGAATGGTAGATCTGAAGGTATAATTGGTATCCTTGGTATGAATACATCTTCGCCTGCTGAATGACCAGTCATGATGGTGGCTTCGATAATGTTAGGCATGAGCTTCTTGACAGAAAGCCTTGTTCCATTACAGAAGGAAGGAGGATGTAGATTCTGAGAAGCGTGATCGGTGCCCCAATCTTCAGTTCAAGCTTGTGCTCGGGTACTCCGGGTGGCTCCAATGTGTTCAAAAACTCTGTTGTGTAGTTCACAACCTCATGTACATGACATCACATTTTACTACATTTGTGGTACATTTGTTCTTTATTTCAAAAGCATGAATCCTTTCATGAGGGCAAAGTTCGCCAAACATGACGATCTAAAATCGGTTTTTAATTAATAATTTAAAAAGTAATTAAAATTTCAAAATTCTGAGCCTCAGGTGCACATTACCGAAGTCATGGGCTCATATGTTCAAATTTTCAGAGTTCTGCGTCTTGTACTTTTTTCTGGCCATCTCACACAGACATTCACTTCTATTATTGTAGATTTGGCGCAAAACTGACTAAATTTCCGTGCCATTTCATGTTTTTCAATGCACGCGATTTTGTTTCACAGTAGCATGCGGGCGAAACTCGCCAAGCATGCATCCTGAAAACGGTTTTTAATTAATAATTCAAAAAGTAATTAAATTTTTAAAATTCTGAGATCGAGGTGCACATTATCGAAGGCATGGGCTCATATGTTCGAATTTTCAGAGCTCTGCGTCCAGTATTTTTTCTGGACATCGCACGCATACAGATTTTCAGACATTCATTTTTATTAATATATATAGATATTTTAAGGATACAGCATAGTTTATTCTATACTCACAAAATTAAATTTTAAAAGCTCAATTTGTGTATTCTAATAGCACTAATAAAGGAATTTTTATTTTATAATCGAATGTAATGCTCCTGAGTAATCTTAACCATTTCAAGCACAACCATTTTCACACCAGTATAGAAGAACAACTGGACAGGGTAACCAATGCTGAAAAAGTGCAGCCACTGCCATAACTCTAACTACCAGCAATATGGCAGTCAATTGAACTGAAGATTGCCACACAGCCAGACAGGTCAAAAAAGTTCTTTAGTTCTGTGGCATGCAATGGGAGATTCGATCGCCCATCATGTGTGACTGAATGAATGCTGAAAACCAGATACAGTGAAACCCTGATTCAATATCATTCAAAAGACCAAAAGGAAATAATGTTACAATGCGGGAGAACTCTAAATCAGGGTTGGAGAAAAACAAAGTGCTGACCAGTGATCAATCTAGGATTTTTTCAGAAGAGTAAAAATACTCCTTAACCTTTTTGGAGAGAGTATTTTCTTTTCCAAAGGAGTAATTAAAGCAACAAACAATTATGCTAAATATTCAAATACATAATTAAATTGCATTTGACACATAAATAATAATTGATTATACGTCTAGGTACATTAAATGTCAGTTCAACAAAAACTAGTGCAATAATTGGATTTTTTAAATTTAAAATCAGCAATAATTATTTATCAAAATATACCTAATTTTATATGGAAAAGCAATGCGTAAAAATACGCATTCCGAAATTTTTAAGGCGTATTCTGAATTTCTAAAGTGTGAAATACGCATCTAGAGCGTTATTGCGATCACTGGTGCTGACAATGAATTGAAATGCAATTTATGTTTCATGCCTTTTATTTATTCCTCTACAATAATTTAGATGTTATTTTCAGAATATATTTTAAAGGAATCAGTTATTTTACTTTGTGTTTTGTTTTAATACGTTCTTGAGGCTACCATACCATATAACCTCATGGAGCTCTGCTGCCTGACTGCAGAGTTATAGTGGCACATACAGAAAACCACATAAACTTACTTTCATTAAATATACTGATTCTAAATTCTGACGGTAGTAGACTTTTTTGCATAATACAATGTATTCTCAACTATTGTTAACAATGTATTCTCACTTACGTATGTTTGAAGACCTATTCAAAATTGTTCTTAATGTGAACATTATTTCCCTTTTCCTCACACAATAAGCATTCTGAAATAATAAAAAAACTTTGCAAAATACCGCCATAATAGTTACTTGAATGGCCATATAGTAATTTTTCCAATCGAAACAGCTGTATGGCCATTCAACTAACTTTTATGGTGTTATTTTACAAGGTTTGTTATTTTATGTTTTAAACACCAGTTATTTTGAGTGTTTTTTGTTAATAAGAATTCTGCCGGAACATGAGAGATGTGTATAACTTGGAGCTGCATAAACAATATGCCGCATTAACCATTTCTATAATTCCTTATTAAGACTGCAAGCATCACAGAATAGTTGTTTATGATAGCTTACAATATTTCTTACTTTTTATATACGTTATTTTGGTATGCAATTTTTTAAAAAATCAGATTATCGGGTAAATCACAACATATGA
Source organism: Cheiracanthium punctorium (assembly GCA_038373885.1). NCBI lineage: Eukaryota > Metazoa > Arthropoda > Arachnida > Araneae > Cheiracanthiidae > Cheiracanthium > Cheiracanthium punctorium. The sequence goes on along the minus strand of JAWZYV010011930.1, from coordinate 36,095 downwards.
AAGAATTTTAGTAAAATAATGGAAACATATTTTAAAACTAACTTGTTCCTCCACACATGCACATAGGTATATACACACAAACTGGCAACTATATATCATTACTAAAAAATCTTTTTAACATAGCTTCAAAGAGGCCAAGTTTTAGTAGTACGCTTCATCTGTAGACAGAACTGTTATTGTTATGTTTTATATGATTTCAAATATATTCTAAATATTAAATAATAAAAAGAAACACATTAATTCATGCTACAATGTCGCCTGCAGGATATTTCAAGCTCTAGTTAATAAGCATTTTGAGTTCTAATATCCCTGCTAGTGTGAATGGTGCAGTTTTTTTGCAATTGAAGAAGGGTTGATTTTTCATTACCTGGTTTTTGGTGTGTGTGTTATTTTACAGCTTTTACTGAATTTTAATGTTATGAAAATATTAAATTTTCGAAATAGGTTTCAAGAGCAATTTGTTTATTGCTTGAAAATTATATGACTAAAAATAAAATAAAATTTATAACTATCATTTACAATTGGGTGCTTTTCGAGAAAAATGTAGTGGTTTCTAGTAAGTCATGTTTTAAAATTAGAGTAGCAATCCAACACTTTCTAAATGACTGATGCTGTGCATGAAGACTATTACTTATACTATGGTGATCATACTTATATAATATGGTAATAAAAGGTTATTTCATAGTGCTCTCTTATACTGCCAGACTTTAAGATCACTTATAGTGATTGCAATATTGGTGTATCAAAAATCAGTAGTTCATGCAGTTTTGTTATTTTGTGAAACTGACATTTGTTAGGGTAAAGCACCAGTATTTTTGGTATTAGCTATGAATAAGAAATTATTTCTTCATTATTAAAGTGTTTAACTTAACTGACTGGATGGGCATCTGCTGTTATTTGAAATACTTACATAAACATTTGAAATAATTATACAGTGAAACCGCGGTTTAACGTTACCCGTATTTACCGTTTTCCCGCTTATAGCGTCATTTTCTATTGGTTCCAAATATCTTCCTATACTTGTAATGTTAAAAAATCCCGTCAATAACGTTAGATTTCGCTCATTTAATGCTAATACAACATGTTTTGTTCCTTTGTTGTTTTCTCATACCGTAATAGTTTACTTTTACAATGCCTTTTTTCGTTTGTTTGTTTCTAATATTATAAATTATCACTATTTCACTGCACTTATTAATTCTGGCATAACTTTTAAAAAATACGGAACACTATTATTGTTTTTTTTTTTTTTTGGTTTTTTTTTTTTTTTGGTCTGGTACTGCAAACAATAATCCCTTAGTATAAAACAGAATTTTTTTCAATGCAACTACAGCTTTTACAGATGAAGGTTGTACTTGGCATCTTTGCAGCCATTTTATGAGTCATAAACAACAACCTTGTCTACTGTGGGCATGAGCAACAGATTTAAGGCTTTCCACAGTTGGAGGAACTGGTGGAAGTTCTCGAGGTTCAATGTGTGCGTAAGTTATGGACGAAGACCCAGATTCATGGCCAGAACCGATCTCAGCGTACATCTGCTCCTCTTCTGGAACCATTGCATAGTGATCTTCACTTTCCTCCGAATTCTGGAAAAGTTTTAATCAAAAATAACACACTATCTTTTATGCCATAAACAGCTGCATTCAGATGTTTTAAAACATATGAATTTTCTGCATGATACAAGAACTTTAAAAGTAATAAAAAATAAAAATGATTAATAAATATACATGGTGATCGCTTTCCCAAAGAGAGTGGAGATCCTCTTAATGTTTTTAATCAAAGTTTTTAAATACACAAACAGTAGAAACGGACTCTAAAGACTTTGTCTTCTTAGGCAAGTTGGAGTGTGTAGGCTGATTAATTTTATTTTTTACCAACTATGCAAAAAATTCCAGAGCTGGGAATCGAACCCAGGACTGCCGCATAACGTGCGGGTGCTCTACCACCGAGCTACTCTGGGACAATTCCCAGATGAAATTTCTCGCATTAGAACCGTTGGCATTTATCATCTTCCTCTGCAAACCACAGATAGAACAGATGAAACAATTAATAGTCCCAGAGTAGCTCAGTGGTAGAGTACCCGCACGTTATGCGGCAGTCCTGGGTTCGATTCCCTGTTCTGGAATTTTTTGCATAGTTGGTAAAAAATAAAATTAATCAGCCTACACACTCCAACTTGCCTAATAACTTGAAAGGTTGATGGAATCACTTTCTAAAAATGTAGACTTTGTCTTCATTACACATCTAAATTTTTATTCAGTTTTAATAGTTTTAAATTACACTGTAATGCAATACATAATTTGAGAATATTTTTCAGTAAATTAGAATAATTTATCAACATTTTTTCTTTTAAAGTAAATATTAATGCATTGTCTGTTTTGACAATTAAACATATCAATAATAAATGTGTGAATCTCTTATATTTAGCACACACACACACACAAAAAAAAAAAAGAAAAATGTTTTAAATAAACAAAGAAATGATTTATTCATGCAAATACTTAAAATGATGATCTTTAGCTGATGCTCATTGTTAATCATGATATGTTAGAAATTTTGGTATTTCTGTAGAAATTTTTCATAAAATATATAAAGCTCGGCAAGAACCTACTTCCCAAGCATAAATTCTTCATCAACAGCTGAACCAAAGAATATCTATTCAAGAACAATACTAAAAGAGCCTTAGCTTTACACAAAGACAAACTAAGATTTCACTTGATGGCAATGCTGGGGACATTTTAAGTATTGGAATTTGAAATGTGCATTTTGAAAATTGTGTACCAGATTTTTTACGGCTTAATCATTTCATTACATAACAGTAAATAAGGGGAAAAGCACAGGGTCTTAGGTGTACACCTACTATACCTTATGGGGAAATCTGCTACTAATGAAACCAACTGTATAATTTGATTGTATATAACAGGGATGGTGAACCAGTGACACATGAAGCAATTTTAGATGACAAGTGAGGCAATCACATTGTTTTAGCATCATTTTAATTTAACTTCTCAAATTTTGATTTTCATTCGTGTGACTGAAAAGTCCATAACCTAATTTATACTAGAAATATTTTTTTAAAACAATTATTGTTTAAATTTTTTTTTCTTTTTGCCACACTTTAACTTTTTTCTTAAGCCAAAGTGCTTCATTATAAATGTGTGAAATTTTCGTTAGATGACACTATCATACTTTTAACAAGCATTCACAACTTCCTCTTGCTGGCATTGCTATTTTTACTTTGCATTCAGCATCTGTGATTGATAGATGTTTCTCACATGTTTCCCTGTTCGATATGGGTAGTGATATACCAAAGACTTTGAAAGGAAAGTATGAAAGCGCAGAGAATAAAAGAGAAAGATCGATTCATGAGGAGTTGGTTTCTCTGGCATCAAACCTTATATAAAGAAATTATCGTCTAAAAGACAGCAAAGAGTATCGCATTAATTGGATAATTCTGTACTAATTCTCTTCTATATGCAGATAGCATTAAATATACCATAATAAAAAAATAATTTGTTTTGTTTTAAACATGCACTGCATATATATATATATATTTTAACATCCAAAAGGCTGTAAGAAAAAAATTGCAAGTGACACACAGCGTTAATTTTTAAAGTTTTAAGACATTTTTTTAACATGCGTTAGACGTGGTTAACCATCCCTGGAACAGAAGGAACTTGGCATACACTCATTTCATAATTTAAAATCTAGCTGTAGCATTAAGGGTAATGAATCTACAACAAATTTGTGAACCTTCATGTTGGTGCACCTATCTAGTTTGCTATTATAAAAACTATGGATAAACAATAACCTGAAGACTAAAATTTTCCTTCTTTTTATATGATTTTACTGGCATGACAACATTATACATTGAAAAATGTTTTAAACACCTTTTTCAATTAATCAATCCCTTTCATGGCTAGTCACTCTGGGATTAAATTGTAAGCACCTTACAAAATAATTTACTTAGAACAGAAATATCAGTTTTAGCCACAATTATACAATAGTTAATACACACTATACTACATCAATAAAATGAAAGCAAATATATATTGCATTAAAATCAATGCTCAGCATATTGTACAAACAGGCATTGATCCCAGACACAGCGATACAGACAAAATATCAACAACTATCCAATTGAATGAAGATCTGTGCACTCACAGAGTTTGCACATCTATCCCTCCAGCTCAGGAAAAAGGGTTTCCTGCCTGATATCTGTGGGGGCGGTAAGTAAATAATTTTGGTTTGCAGCAGATAGATTCACACTAAAAAAACAAAATTACTTTCTAGCCAACCCAATAGCATAGTATTTATATGAATTAATCACATTTATTCTTGGAAGAGGAAGGGGGGGGGGGGGGGAGAGATATTATCTGGGTTTTTCAAACCTGCAAATTTGATCCAATTCAATTCTACCAAATTAGGTGAAGTTAAAACAATTAAAGTTTTGTAAAATAACACACATAAAATGTATTTATCAAACAACACACGTGTTTTGAACAAACATTTTTTTATCTTCTTCAGTAGCAGCAGAAGTCAATACACAGACTGAGACTGGACTCTAAAATAAAGTAAACAGGGGGAAAAAAAAAACGGAGCAAGTTGCTAAGTGGAGGAAAGAAAAAGCAAGAAACCAGTGAGGATAAGAGAAGAGGGATAGGGTGAAGAAAGTAGATAAAATGAAAATATGGAATAAAAAATAAAATATAGAAAAAAAAATAAATAAAGGAAAAAGAAACATCACAAAATAGAAACATGCAAAAGCAACAGATGACAGAACAATAAAAGAATAAGGCAAAAAAAAAAAAAAAAAACAATAGAAAGCACTTTTTTCTAATTTATTTATTTTTTGTAAACAAAGTAAATACAGAAAGAAATATACACAATCAGTAGCGTATGCAGACTTCCTTCAAGGGGAAAGGAGTTATAGACATAATCTTTATGCTAAAAAGCACAATCTTTATGCAAAATATATGGACTCTATATTAAAAAATTTTTGGCAAGGAGTTTTGACCCGTAACCACTCCCCTCCCTTTGCATATGCCACTGTAACACACACACACACAATAACAAGAAAATAAATTATTGAAAAAGGGGGATAAAGAAAGAAAATAAACAGAACCTCACAACAGCTATTTCCAAGCAGAACGAATAAAAGGAATGGAAGAACCATCGTTCAAAAAATACTTCAAGGGTGATGGGTAATGGAAAAATCTTCTAAAATATCAAGATGTGACAAAGACTGAGCAATGCACTTGATATTGGCATTTGAAAATTGAAAACAATTAAGTCACAAGATCCACAAGAAATATAGCAAACATCCCAACAGCTCCCAGTAGTTTTTTTTTAATCAAAAACGAGTGTAAAGTTTCATAGGTACCTTTTAAGTTTTTTTGTTTTTTTTTTAAACATTGACTATATTATCTTTTAAACAACAGTTTTTTTTTGAGTGTTTTTATTAGGTGAAATTACTAGATAAATTCAACAGCAATAATACATAGCTACAATAAAAGGCAATTTTCATACCTGTTGCATGGCAGCAGCTTTCTGTTTTCTCATAGTGATTTCTCTAACTCTGGCTAAAGGCTCCCTGACAGAAATAACAGTATAAGGAACTTCACTCTGACCACCTGGGCAAAAAGAAAGAGTTTTTTTTTTTTTTTTTTTTAAGCTCATATATGATAAAATAAAATACCCTTCAGAGCCTTCCACACTTAACTATCACAGAAGAAGAGCAACTAATACACATACTTCTTGGATAAAGATAAATAAAGAACAAAAAACCAAAGTTAAATTTGAATAAGCAGCTGAGAAATATTTACAAATTAAGAAGAAATTATACATGAAAGAAAACTGGTTTAAATATGAAAAGCAAAGTGCTGTGTTGTCAAACAGCAATTAATCCCCCCCCCCCCACACACACACACTTCCCATTCATTCTATCAAATTTACTTTATTTTCTTTTCTCACACAAGCTCCTTACTCCTTCAAACTATCTTGAATTTAAAAATGTTAGTTAACCATAACTTTTATTATTTTTTTTTTTTTTTTAGATTTATAAAATGTAATAAATGGATCTCAGTTAACGACACAATATTACGATGAAAGAAAAGAAAAACTGAATTCTACATCTCTTTTAAAAGCTATCTTAATCCTAGTCCTGTGTAATAATTTCACAGCCAGCCATTTTGGGAAAGTCTGATAACTCCTGATACACGATTATAATTAGTAATAATACGTCAAAATTATGTATTTAAGATCAATCATAATCATCCAATACAATTTTACTTTGATTGCCAAAGCATAGAAGCCATTTAATGGAAAAATGCTAGTATTTTAATTGTACAACTAAACTGCATATGTTCTAGTTCCATTGTATGAATCATTAGATTCTCCATGACATGCAAGAATATCAGTTTTTCAATAAATAGACAAATTTATGAATTTCAATTTGAATTCATGAAATTTTAAATAGAAAAGTGTTTATTTATTTATTTTATTACTTCTTTATTGACAGTTTTTACACCCCATTTAAATGCTGTAGAATCAACAGTTTACTGTAGAAATTAAATTTGTTAAAGTATCATAAAATAAATATTATCCCATATAGTAACAAAAATCAACTATATAACATGTTCCCACTTATTTATCAGAAACAAATTCAGGGACTTTCCAAGAATTTCATGAAAGTTTTGAGGACATTGTTTAGTATAAACTTATCACGTACATTTTAAAAGTTTTTTTCAAGTATGAGTAGTCATAAATATCATTAAAGTTAAAATAATTAAAACCTAGTAAAATAACACACAAAACAGTTACTTTTCAAGCTAGACAAATGTTTTGATCGAAAAAATTTTGATCTTCATCAGTAACGGTTGAAATCCAATCACAGTCCATTCACACTGCCTGTGAATGAACTTTGACTGCTACTGATGAAGATTAAAATTTTTTCGATTGAAATATGTGTCTAGCTATCTTGACAAGTAACTTTTATGTGTATTGTTTTACAAAGGTTTAATTATTTTATCTTTTAAACACCCGCTCTTTTGCGTGTTTTTTTCATCATAAAAGTTACTTCGCAATTATAGATATATCTTAATGTACTTATTATTATTTTAATTGACTTCAAAAATGAAGGGGAATTGTGTTAAATTTTTTAATCCAGAGAGTTATTTATAAACAGGGTGTGAATTCATGGGGGTAGAGGGGGGGGGGATGCCAGGGATCATTCCCGGGCAAAGAATGTAATATCCTTGACTAGAGATAAACATTAATTGATCCTTGCCAGAGATACTATTTATCCTTTGATGGAGAAATTTTAAATTAATCTCTGACCCTGCCAAGTTCAACAGTACCTAACAATTTTAAGTATTGAAAATACAGATTCTTGTTTTGTTTACCAGACAAAGGTGCAAGTTACAAACATCACAATGCAATAGATAAACACATGCCTGATGCCATTTTATAACTGGCGCTAGGTTTCAAAGGAAGGCACCAAAAATGAACATACAAGCACTGCAAAGCTGCAGCCAAATTTGTGGGCAGACTTGGAATCAACATAGGCAGGAATATCTGTGCATAGAAAATTGGGAGTGGTTAAAGGTAAGGAACTAATACAGGGTGGCTACAGAAATTAAGGAAAAAAGTTCCCTGGTTTTTCCTTGATCGTAACATACCCGATAACGATCCAAATTACTGTGAGAGTGGAATAAGGGAACAGGGGTCACAATGACCACAAAATTCCGCCCTCTTGGTGTAAAGGGCAATTGCTAATCAACCACTAGGTGTAACGACTCATTACTTTTTAATATGACTCGTTACTGGATCACCCAGATGCAGAAGTTTTGACCCAAAAAGAGTGTTTCATATTCGCATTCTTATGTCTGACTGATTCACATATCTATATGCATTAGCAAAATGTTTCCTATTGTAGAAAATAGGATTTTCAAATAGGTTATATCTGAATTTTCATGAATTTTAGGGGGCAATTGCTCCATCTTGTCCTTAGTACGTTATGCTTATGTCTATATGATTCATATGCCGGGTTTCTTGTATGATTCATATTTTAGTATGTCCGAATACCTGAGATTTTGGACTCATATAGTGCCTACATCACTTGAGTCTTGGGCTTGTAAAGCGTCTGCATAACTTGAGTATTGTATGATCCAGAACAAGCCTATGACCTGAAAGTTTGATGCTGATCCACAACTAAAAATGGTCTTGTTCATTAGGTGAAAACAAAAGTTCCCTGATTTTTGGATATTTTTACGAAATTCCCCGATATTTCCAGATGGATGAAGTAACCTGATTTTTCCCCCATGATTTCCATTATCTGTCGCCACCCTGTAATATCAGTGAATATTCCATTTGTCCAGAAAATATAAAGGCCAGTCACAAAACATTGTTTGATTTTTCTTCAGCATTTTTTCAAAATGAATAAAATAATTATTTACTATTTAAACAATAACAATATTCAGGAGATGTTTATCATCTGCTTAGAATTTAAATTGAAATTAACAGATAAAAATCTCTCAATGATTTTTTTTTTTTTTTTTTAACACATTGATAGATTTTTGGGTTAGTGAAATGAAATTCAATTTTCGCTTCAGAAATGAAGCCTGATTTTGTGACTACATTTTATATAATAAGATAATTTTAATTACTACAGTAAAGATTAATAATAAGCATCTAGTAAGCACATAGAAAAACCAAACTGGAAAGGCCCGTTGCATATTTAGTAGTTCATAGGAAAATAAAGTGCATTTTTATTTTTTCATGTCTTTGGATTCAGCTACTGACATACTGAAATTTTGTACTCTATTCAAAATATGTGGTGGCATACAGGTTATAGGTGAGCACATTTTTGCATTGGCTGTAATCAAAAGAAATTTGCAATTCAATTTTTTGTGACCTTATTGTGAATATTATACTGAAAATGACAATTTCACAAAATGCAGCTTAATATAGGTTAAGTCCCCAGCTAGCTAAGCAATTATTTTCAAACAACCACACATAGAATAAAGAATCTCTTACTAGCTAGCATGTTCTCTAAGAAGCAAGTATTCCAATTCTAGAACAGTTACAAGTTAAATGCAATTAGTAATATTAATCCATCAGAGCATTACCAGCATTGTTATTTTCTTCTGACATATCATAAGAGGAGGATGGGTGATCTTGGAGCAATGGAGGAGTCATGTATGGGATATCTGAAGAGGGCACTGCACCAGCAACTGCAAGACTCGCTGACGGAGAGCTAATGTGTTCATCTTCGGGGGCAGTGTTGGCAGTATTTGAATTTTCAACATGAATACACACTAAAGGTGAAACTGTTTTTTAGAGTTACTTCATGTAAGATAACAATGTGAAACTTTTTGTTAACAATGTTTCTCACAACAAAATATAGAAAGTAAGGATGTTTTCCAAATTAACACATACTATAGAGATTTATCATTTAAAATTTAACTTGTAACTTAATCTTTAAATTTCTTTCCATAAAACTTTCGGTATTTCAATAACTTAACTTTTGTCTGATTTTTCAATAGTTCAAATCTATATATATATATATATATATATATATATGAAGCTTCATTAAATACCCTTTTTGGAGTTTTAAACGCAAATTTGTTCTCTCATCATTGCAAAGTGGGGTGCATGCTGTTCTATCATGGCAGCAAAATTTGTTGTCAACAGAAACATGAACTTTTAATTTTTGAATCAAAACAACTTTTATTAGCAAAGTTGATGAGAAGCATGAGATGTCCTCATGCTTCTCAAGTGTTAATTCAGCATAAGAATCGTTCTTCTAAGTTAACAATTGCTGTATGCAAATTTTCTACGATTAGCCATATTTAAATTTTTTTTCGCTTTAATGTAGCAATCGCTGATTGGACAATACGTCAGCAAGTGGTTTCTACTGCTTTATAAATTCTCGATCATTCAAGTTTGCTGTGAGCACGGGGCAATTTCAGACAGATGGCATAAAGCTTTCGCTGTATCTAAACTTTTATTTTATTTAAACAATACTTTTATTTTATTTTGAACTGCAACTTGCAGTTTCTGTAGTCAAAATGTAATTTGAATTAAATTTTGGCTATTGTATCAGCCTGTAAGGTTAGCATAGCTGAGTTAAGCTATTTTGAAATATTTCTTTATGCAATCATTTTAAAATGTGGGTTTAAAAACATTTTCTAAATTTACTTAATTCATGATTTTAACTTAAAAGCTAAGTAATGTTTAAATTTAAACAGAATCTTGAGCTCATGAGACCATAAATTTATAAATGTAAAATATTTTGAATGCAATTATTTTTATCAATCAATGAATAAATGCATTTTAGTTTGCCATTACCAATGCCAATGCACTTTAGCTGCAAATAGTTGGCCTACTTTGGTTCTGTCTTATTTTATAAATTTATAACAGGCATGCTGCAGGTGAATAGGTCTAGCAATGTTTCATTCTACAGAAAAACACTTACACTACATTTCAGAGTATGAGCTATGGTTTTCGGACCTTTAAGAGAAGAATACTCATCATTAATGATAAATCGAAGATACGTATATCCTTTTCTGAACAGGGTATGCATCCCATTGATAAAAACTTATATTTCATACATAATGGTAATATGAAAATCTTTTCCTGTTTAATTAATAAATTCAGCAATTTCTGAGTAAAGGAATTTTTAAGCTTTTTCATGGGTTCCAACTTACTATTTCAAATTTGTTCATAAAACCAAAGGAGAAGAAATAGGAACTAAGAATCTGCACACAGACTGTTTTTTTTAAATTCTTATTGAAGATCAGAAAAGTAGAAGGTGAAATAAAACCAGAAAACTTAAATATGTTTAAACACATAACATTGTGATCACACATTTAAGATGCATACTCATATATAATAGGATATTTAAGAAGAAAGAAAAATGCATGACAGAGTTCATACAGTAACAGATAATATTAGGAGGCACTACCATTTCATTACTTGAAGGGTGTAGATGCAAAACTCTTACTCTCCACTTAACCTAGTTTTTAAACAAGTGCAAAATCTGATTATTATTAACAAACATGACATATTGGCCCATTTTTTCTTTCTTTTCTGTGATACAACTGTTACCATAACAACTACTTGCACATAGTCCTAAACCAGTAATAATTCTAGCAAAGTAAGAATTTGAATTTAAAAATGGAAAATGTTAGTTTTGCAGCAAACTTCTATGGGTAATACTAAATGTAAACTAAAATTGCTGTGAATTTAAAACAAGAGCAAAATAAAATATACACTCATACACCTTTAAAATACTTATATTACAACAATTGATATTAAAGCACTAAAATGATTATTCAAATTTCCAAAAACTAACAGGTTAGTGAAGCAAGTTTTAAAACACCAACAGATGCAAAGACAATGGCATGATCCTTTGCAAGCCTCCCTAATTGGTTGAAACAGAGACTTTGTGATTTTTACTCAAAAAGAATTGTTGAATAATAATGTAAGTCAAACTCATCAAAATGAAAATTTCAGTTTTTTTCTCTCCCAGTGATTAATGCGTTCATTACGTTTCAAATCACTATTGCAGTTCAATTTGACTTAAAAAGGGTGAACATGGCGATATGAATGACTCAATACTTTAAAAAAGTGGATAATTTAACTTTTGCATCTGCACCCTTCACTTTGTAGATGACAACTGACTCAGAATTTACAGAAAATATCTTTATATTAGTAAGCACAATATTAATAATATTAGTATATTATATTCACAAATATCATACATTATGTATATTAGCATGACTGTAGTGAAAAATTGCATCTTAACAGTGCTATACTTGCTTTTCGCAAAATAATAATAATGCAACTACTCTTCAAACAAATTTTAACCCTTTAAATGCCGCACCATAATACAGGAATGGGTCATTCCACGTCAAATCAAACACAAAACTGGAAAAAGTTCACCACACCAGCTTAGATTTTCCTCAAATTTTATATAGAGGATTTATAGGCTAAGACATCTACAAATCTCAATTTTGAAGGTTCTACGATAATTAATTACCGAGAAATTAATTATGCAAATTTTTAAGTTTTCTGCAAGATGCGCCAACTTTTTTCTCGATTCCTTAAATAACTCCTTACCTGTAAAAGTTACTGAAGTGAAAATTTGTTTCTAGGAGTAACTTTTTACGCTGATTCCAAAAATGTTATCGAAATTTGCGTATCTTCTATAGTTTATGCATGAGCACTGCATTTGCTAAGAAACATCATGAATTTTTTTCGGCATGTCTGATCATAGACACATGTTTTAAATTTTTATATGTTGTTACGATGGAATAATCCTACATCCCAAAATAATTTCATCCTGGCTTTCTGCTCAGGAGCAGAGAAAGAAAATTGTATGTATGTACCTATGTATTAGGATTTTCATATGCAATATTTATACTGAAGATGAGAAAATTCAGAAGCGTTAGTCAATTTTCCTATGTCTTTTAAATTGATATATGAAATTTAACTACTACTCCAGGCATTTTCAAAAACTAGAAAATATATCAAAGTGCTTGCATCAGAAAACGTAAAACAAACAAACAACAAAAAATGCATGTAAAACAATGTTAAATTAAAAAGAATTCTAAAGTTAAAATTTAGAATTATTTTAAATTTAACCCTGTTGTTTTTGGCAGTCATCCATCAGCCAATAAATCTTTGGAATTCTGTTTGATATTGAACTCAAAAGAAAGAACAATGTTTAATAAAACATAAACATGTATATATATATATTTCCGTTTTCCGTATGCCAATATTTGGTATGCCAATAATTGCACATTTGGTGATATATTGCAGAATAAACCCTAGTAGCACAATTAGTCCAAAAGACGTTTAAAACACGTTTTTTAACGTCAAAAAACGTGTTTCCAACGTAATTTCAACGTTTTTTGAACTAGTTGTGCTACTACGGAATGTCATGTAACCAGTAATTCACGGCAAACTTTTACGTCTACCCTCCTTGGAGGATTATATTCGAAATGTTCTGAAATCGATTTTTAGGCATTCTTGAGTGTTGTGTATTTTACAGCAAGAATTTTATCGATATCTCTTTTCTTCTTTGAGATCCCGCAGAATATGTGAAAAGAGCATTTTGGGCCTTTATCCTCCATAAATTACGAATTTTGGAAAATACTCTCTAATCTAGCACCTACGCTATAAAATCCCACTCGGACTAAATTTCGTGTTATTAGCTTCAGTAGTTTTGACTAGTCAAAATATTGACATACGGAAAACGGATAGAACTTTGCGGTAGACCTAATATATATACTATATATATGTATTTATACATGTTTATGTTTTATTAAACATTGTTCTTTCTTTTGAGTTCAATATCATAGAGAATTCCAAAGATTTATTGGCTGATGGATCACTGCCAAAAACAACAGGGTTAAATTTAAAATAATTCTAAATTTTAACTTTAGAATTCTTTTTAATTTAACATTGTTTTACATGCATTTTTTGTTGTTTGTTTGTTTTACGTTTTCTGATGCAAGCACTTTGATATATTTTCTAGTTTTTGAAAATGCCTGGAGTAGTAGTTAAATTTCATATATCAATTTAAAAGACATAGGAAAATTGACTAACGCTTCTGAATTTTCTCATCTTCAGTATAAATATTGCATATGAAAATCCTAATATATAGGTACACACATACAATTTTTTTTCTCTGCTCCTGAGCAGAAAGCCAGGATGAAATTATTTTGGGATGTAGGATTATTCCATCTTAACAACATATAAAAATTTAAAACATGTGTCTGTGATCAGACATGCCGAAAAAAATTCATGATGTTTTTTAGCAAATGCAGTGCGCATGCATAAACTATAGAAGATACGGAAATTTCGATAACATTTTTGGAATCAGCGTAAAAAGTTACTTCTAGAAACAAATTTTCACTTCAGTAACTTTTACAGGTAAGGAGTTATTTAAGGAATTGAGAAAAAAGTTGGCGCATCTTGCAGAAAACTTAAAAATTTGCATAATTAATTTCTCGGTAATTAATTATCGTAGAATCTTCAAAATTGAGATTTGTTGATGCCTTAGCCTATAAATCCTCTATATAAAATTTGAGGAAAATCTAAGCTGGTGTGGTGAACTGCACTGTTTGATCTGACGTGGAATGACCCGAATAAAAGATATAATTAATTTATCAAAATTTCATTAGAATACACCCATGATAACCATAAAACAAAACAACTGTTAAAAAAAATTCCTTCACTGATTTCTTGGATGTTCCATTTATGGGACATTGGCATGTAACGCTATCTTTCCTCTTCTATATTTGCTTCATGTAAACGACAAAATGCTGCATAATAAATCTAAAATTTTATGCAGCAATAAAAGTTTACTCTATAATTGTGTTGAATGACTAAAATTTAAGCAAACTCGATAAAAAATTTTGTAATTTTAAAATTAGTACTATAATATTTTATAAAAAATGAATGTAAAAATGCATAAAAGGACAATAAAAGCAATTTTATGCCAGCATACTCTTGATTAATAATACAGATAGTATAAAAAAACTCAATTTTAAAAATGTAAAATACCTTATCAAGAAAGAAAATATTTTACTCTTTAGAGGGCAAGATTTCAACCAGTAGTGCAAAAATTTTCTTTTTATCAGTCTTTTCCAATGTCTATGATATTGGGGGAAGTGTACATGGAGCCTTTACTTGCATTCAAAATGCATATTTATAGTATTTTTTTGGCATACTACAAAATGCCTTTATCATATAACTACATAATGTGCATCTGAATTTTTTGCAGACTTATGGACATGGGGTGCAGGTAATAATGTTGATTTTAGGCTTCGTCAGAAACAAATTTAAATTAATTTCTCTTCTAAAATTCTATTGCCCAGAGATGTCTCCATGTGTAATCAGCTCAAAACTATTACATATTAATTTACTTCTTCATCAGTAATGCACCCGTTTTCAACAAGGGGAACTTGCCAAATATCTGTAATTGACTTATTTCAATCATCCGACAAAGAATTTTTAAAAAATCCATATTGTCTATAGCTAGAAATTTCTTAGACTGGAGCAGCTACCTTGTTGCTACATGCATGTATACAAATTCTGGTCTGAAAAAAATGCAAAGCGTAGAAAGAAAATCAAGCATGTGACTTGATGTCACTCCCTCCCACATGTTCCCTTTACATAAAAAGGACTTAAACTAAATAAACAAACCTTGTGAAGCGCAAATGTTCATTGCCAACAGAAGAAATGAAACAAGCAGCTATCTGAGCTCAAATCAGAGGAATGCAGTAGTAACTAACCATCCTCTTTCTGTTAAAGGAGTGAGAGATAAGACAACTTCCCCTTACCCCTCTCTTCAGTCTTTCATGCTTCAGAGCCTCACCTTCACACTTCCACTAAATCACACTTTCATCCTTCAGAGCATGGCACAGTGGTTATGTCACTGAAAATGATAGACGGCCGAAGTGTGAAGGTCTCTGGTTCGGGTCCCATCACACGACTGTCGATCTAGCGGTCTGGAGTTTTGGTAGGTTTTTTCCAGATGTAGCATGAATACACATTAGAACCCCTTAGAAAGTTCTCCTACCAAGGCACCCCCATCCTTGGCAGATCGCCCTAGCATAGCTTTGCCATAATCACACAAACAAACAATTCACATTTCAGAAATAAAATATAGTTAGTCTTTGACAGACATGTTTAGCACATAAGAACTGAATGTATTAAAATCTAACAGAGCAACACACACATGTGATACCCCTGATTTTGTATATCGTTACATGACATGACAATGTTCCTTTTTTTTGGAATATTGCATTTTTATGCAAGATTGAGAAAAGATATCTTGCTATTATTTGAATGTCTTCTATTTGAATTTATCCTTTGGGAATACAATAGGGGAATTTTTGGGTGAATTTGAATTTTTGGAAATTTTACAGAATTTTTTTTTCTTGTGTACTGTGAAAATTCAAAGAAAAGTTAATTTTTAGAAGTTTTTCTAGGCTGAAATTTTTATGTTCGAAAAATAAATAATATATCAAAATATAAATCACACTTTCAGTAATAAGCAGTATTTTTTCAAACTGGTAGATGTGACAGTTATTTTTAAAAACATATTAAACCAAAAAATGTTCCAAAAAAGGAGAATTGGCATGATAAAGATTAATGTAAATTACATAACATATGTGATAATGCAATAGCATAATTCAAGACGGATCAAACATGAACAACTTGATGCTGAGTGAGACAATATGTAACTTTTATGTAAAATATTTTGTGATATGCAATCTCTAAAACACTCTGTAATTATTTGAATACACACCAAAAAATAATATATACCTGGACTAGAAGATATCGAACTTAAATGTGAATTCCTGTCGACAGTATTATCACCTACGACATCATACACGTTTGTCACAGCACTTGAAGTTTCCCCAATTGCTTTAGTGCTTTCTTTCTTTTCAACTTTCTTCAGAACTACCATGTTACTGGATGTGCCAGGAACGCTGCTATTTACTGGAATACGTGGCTTAGCACCTAAATCTGAACCAGGGGCATTGTTCCCGATAATTTGAGTTTTATCATTCACAGTGATGGTGACTGTAAGACCCGAGGTGCCTTCAGAAGACAATAATGCTGAGCCATTTACGGGAAACTAATTTAGAGGAAGATAAAACAAAGTATGTTACACAAATATTTTTGTTTTGAAAACAGGAAATAGTACATTTACTTGTTATATTATTTTTTAATACACATTTATTGTATCAAATAAAAACATTCTTCAAATATGATTAAGCAACTGTCAGTTTATATTTTAACCCTTTAACTGCCATTTCAGGAAATTACCCTCCCCGATTCAATGAAATAAACGTATCTTGGACGAACCTCTGTTCAAATTGAAGTTACTGCATGTCAAAAATTGAGAGCATACTACTAGCAACAAATTACTGGGGAAATTATATGAGAAAGACATGAGCCCGAGACAGTTAAAACATCGACTGTACAAAGCATATATATGTATGAACCTGCGGTAGTTAAAAGGTTAATTAATATCAAAGAAAACTTTTAATGTTTCTATATAAAAACCTTAATAATTAGAGTAGTTTGATAAAATATCTTATAAAGCTTGATATTAAGACTTTTCATACAGTATTACAATAGGGACACAGCACGTTCTAAATTTTCAAAATATTTACTTATTATTATTAGGTTAGGGTTATAAATTACAACTTCACCCTTTATTAAGGAATAAGTCAAAACTGAAAAGCTATATTTTTTAATTTTTTAAAATAATATTAAGATTTAATTTCATAGGTTTCTTTTTAAAAATAAAACAGATTTCATGATGATGGCCAAAAAAATGGGCCAACAAACAATGCAGGTAGAAATACCTAGTAGGAGGTCAAGAAATTGTCCTTTAGTGCAGGAGTCTCCAAACTTTTCAACCTGAGGGCTCCACTAACTATCAAACAGCAGTTCGGGGACCGACTACACAATCAAGGTCCAAAAAGAATCAAAACATAGATGTTGTTTTTATTAATTTGCTTAATATTATTTCAGTTATTATTTAATAACACATTCATGCAATACGCATGAACACCTGTATTAGTGGGAATGGTGAAATTGTTTCCTGGATGCCAAAATATCAAACACTTCTGGCTTTAGATTTGATGCCCTTAACATCAACAGTGGTCCGAAACATAGCACACTACTACCCACTTCTATTTTAATTCAGTAAAAATGTAATGTCCCTGTAAGCAGCGGCTGATTTTGGCATGGCACATATAAATTTAGTAATTTTTTTTTTTTTCCCGTAGATAAAAAGGTCTCTACAATCTGCATGAGAGGGTCTTGAGGGCCACATCTGGCCTGCAAGCCGTAGTTTGGAGATGCTAGCTTTAAAAGAATACTAGCTACACAGAAAAACAATCAAGTGGGATAGCAGGAAAATTGACCTTATCAAAAAGGGCACTTTTTGATAAAACCTTCCTCCCCCCCTTCTGAAAAGAAGTGTGAATTCTGTTATAACACTATTCTGATATGAAAATACTGCAATCCTTAAAACCCTTAATTCAGAAAAAAAAAAAAGAAAAAAAAGCCTCTGATTACATGTTTAAACATCAATGGGAATTGATCATAACACATTCTAAAGAAAGATGTCATTCAAGGCCAGCAAAATTAAACTTACAACTTTTGAGGTATCACTTCCAGGAGGCTTTGGTGCCATAGCTTTATTGCGGCTTTTTACCTTCACTTGCTCATTAGTAACAGTTATCCCATTTTCTAATCCAGACTGATTATTAGTTACAGTAACAATATCTGGAATTTCAGGCAAAGCTCTATCTTTTACTGTCCAGGAATTTCTAATAAAATAAATTATGAAAATGACGTGAAATTATTGATAAATACAGTTAATAGTTTTTTTACAATTTTAAAAAAATCTCAACACAATATATTTCATTCTAATTGACATATGAACAAAACAAAAGGATGATATCACTTTACTTAGTGTTTTCTGTTACTTTACGTAATAAATATTGTTTTTGAGATTATTTGTATATTAAAACAGAACTTTAAGTTTTGAAAATAAAAAAAACGTTATTTTTCATTTCATGTTTACATTTATCATTTCAAAATTTAAAAAAATTCCTAATTTTGATAGAATTAACAAATTACAAAGAATAACTATCTAATGTTCAAGAGGAATTTAAATAGCAATGAAAAAGAGAGGGGGGGGGATTATTCCATTAATTTTTGTTTTAAAAATAATATCCAAGAGATGAAATCCGAAAATAATTTATTATTTTATGAAATTAATTATTTTTTATTGTATAATTTATTATTACTGTTTGATTTATGTAGAATTTGACAGCTTATTTAGCAACATTAAGAGATCTTGCTTTCTTAGATATAATTTTTAAATACTATCAATACATGAAACAAGCTAGTTCATGAGAGACTCTTTAAAAATAAACTTAAAACTCTAGTACATGATTATACCAGAAAGGGAATGGATTTTGATTTTAATATTTAGTAAAATATTAACAATGGAGTGAGGGAAAAAACAAAAATTATGCAGGTACACTTGTGGTTAAATACAGTTTTTAAAGGATCAAAACATTATCTTATAAAAATAGGATTTCATTGAATATGGGTATTATTGACAGACTAGGCCACAAAATACATTTACTTAAGTTTAATATTATAAATACATTCCACCCATTTAAATTTTAATTAATTCTATGATGTTTTAACAAACTATAATTCATTAAAAATTGCAAAAAACTGTTCAAACATGAATTTTGAGCACAGAAAAGAAAGATTACACAACAAATATTAGTTACTAAAGAGAAACAAAAATATTAGTTACTAAAGAGAAACAAAAATATTTCTCACCTTTTAGGATTGCCGTCATCAGAGCTAAGGTCACTGTGTCTGGAACTAATAGACAAAGTTCCTCCATTTCTTGGCTATTCACAAAGGAAAATTAGTTAAATTTATATCAAAATAAATATAAATTAATAACAGCAATTTATTTCTATAATGTTCTGACTAGAATGCAAGGACACGATAAAAGCTTGTTAGACATAACTTTGTTTTGAAGAATTTTAATTGAATCATTATTAAAACATTACAGTCAACTCCCTTTAATCTGCAGACCTATAATCTGCAAATGCCTGTAACCTGCAACTGATTTTTAATGTAAACAAACAAATCAATTTTGAAAAAATACAATTTCAATGTGTTCGGCGATTCTCACGTAACATTCAAATAATAATAATTAAGAAAAATACAGGAAATGCAGTAAAATAATAATTAACAATGCTAAAAGAGCATAACTATATAAATGTAATGTCAAATTTAATACCATAATTGGAGATTAAAAATTGGGTTTCTCCCATTGAAATACATTACAAGAGTAGTTAGCTTTTCACACAGGAGGAAAGTCGTCCAATTGCTAGGCTCATCAAAATGCTCTATTACCTAGCGATTCTCGCAATTGATAGTTTTTTAGGATTAGCTCAACTCAACTTTGCATATGTTCATTTTCCTTTTGCATGCTATTAACACACTCGATCGTGATAGGAATTCTGATACAGAATCAATCAAGGAAAAAAAATCTCTCTCGATGAAGGGTTTAAAATTGGAAAGAATTACATTAGTTTTCTTGCAAAATAAACTTTTATTTCTGAAGAAGAAATTGCATTTTTACACAATTATTTGCAAGCTAAAGTTTTGGAAAACAAATGTAAAAATTTAAAACAAACCACTATTACATCAATGTTTAAAAAATTTAGAGTAATCAATTATTAATTTTCCTTTCTTCACTTGAAACATGAAAATAAATATGTATATTTTATTGCTATTCAAGTATGCTTAAATTATTTACCTATTGATAAGTTGAGTTACTACTGAAAAAATACTTAATCTTAAAAATTTACTACATATCATCTTTTCTTTTTAATCTCTATACATGATTAAATTAATCAACTCGCTCCAAATCCGCAAAAGAAAATGTAAACAAAGACAATACCTATGATCTGCAAAATCCTATAATACGCACAACCTTTTGTGGATTAGAGGGAGCTGACTGTATATAAAAAAAGTTACAGCAATTCACTATCTTCATGCTTTTGAAGAATAAACTTATCATGTTTATTCAGCACCATAAATTTTCTTTTACATGGCTGAGCACCAAGTTACAGAGTATCGAATACTGAGTAGTTGTATAAAAAGGATCAATGACTTGCAAATGAAAAATTTTCCTTCTTTTGAAATGAAAACATGTCTTTAAAGTGAAGATAAATTCAGCAAAACCATAACATTTAAAAAATTATATTAAATTTTTTAAATGTTATGCTGCAAAGCTATCTTACTCTTTATTAAACTATTTTGCAAGTCCAGAAGAACTTTATTACTTTGACTGTCTATTTTATTACATTTATCGATAACCATAATACTGTCTTTAATCATTTTTTTTGTTTTGTTAATTTTACATTAGTCTAGTGCTGATCTTCAAGAAACAACAGTTTAGAGTTTACTTTAACAAGATTTATTACTCAGTCTGTGCATCCAGAGCAATTGGGCAAGTGAAATTGGAATTTTTGTTGTGCCTTGACCAGTGCTGATAGGAAGCTAACTAAAGTATCAAGAGGGTATCAAGGGGGGGGGTTAGTACTGTATTTATTATTCATATTTGCTTATTTTTTTAAAATCAGTTCTAATGTTTGACAATTATTTTAATAATGTTTGAAAGTACTGAAAATCTTACAACTACTCGGTACTAGTCGAGTACTTTGTCGAAATTCAGCTGAATACCGAGTACATGGCAAATTTGTTGAGTACCAAGTACTTGGTACATCTCAAATAAATACTGGTTTTTGAGCATAGAATAAAACAAATATCTTCTTGGCAAGCATTATAAGAATTAAATATGTTTCAAAGTTATATAAAATAAAAGTTAAGAGAACAGAATGACAGAAAAAATAACTTGGTAAAGTCTTTAAATATATAAAACTTAGTAAAAAGTAGGAAATTTAAAAAAAATTACTTGAAAGTGTAAAATAGGTGAATCCCGAGTAATAGACAGTCTTCCAACAGTACCATATTCTTGTGGCCTAAATGTAAGAAGACAAAATTATTTCTCTCTCAACCTACCAACTCTTACTGGCAAGAAAATTTGCCACTTGACATTTTATTCAATTTTTTCTGCACTAGTAGTTAAACTTGGAAAGAAAATTTGCTGAATATATATTACAAAAATAATGTAGTGTTAGGTAGAGTATGTAAAACAGCTTTTTGGATAATTTGACTTTAATTGCCCCTGTTGTAGGAGACATAAAGGCTCTTTTTTCCATACAATTTTACATTAGTTGCCAACTATCAGAAGTTTTAGACTGTGGAGGAAAAATATGATAAATTCAATCATGGTGGCCAACTTACCCCTTAGGTGGGGTTAGTGGAACACCAGTCAACATTTTTCATAAGGGCAGAGTTTTGGGAAGGCAAGTAGATAAAGGTAGATATTTTTTTAATTTTAGGTGAGTGGGGAGGGGGACTGCTAGTTTATCTGAGACAGTTTTCTGATAAAGTTGTTTAAATTCAGAAATAGGATAAGGTTGGGTGAGTAGGAGAGTAAAACAGCATTTGACTTTAACATACTTTGGAACCTTAACTTTTTTTTTCCCCCCAACAGAAATCCAGTTGCAGGAAATGCATTTGATTTTGAACATTTTCCTTTTTTTTTTTTTTTTCTTTAAGCATATGTACAGTACAGTTTTGTTTTATTTTACATCATAAAATAGTTGAAAATGAAAAATAACGTGTGAATGTAACAAGGCTAATAAAATAAACTGAATTAAAACTTAAATTGGCAGTTGGTCAAAAATGTTTAAACTGGCCAGAGTTAGATGAGTAGTACATAATGAAAAGATATTCAAAATACATAGTATCCTGAAATATCAGTTTGAAACATCAGCTTATGATACCAGTTCAAGGTGTTGTTTTGCTTAAATTTTTAATATAATACCTTCTAAGGTAGATTAGAAGCACAGTATAAGTGGACTTTATTTTGTTTGGGCCATGATCAAAGCTGGACGGGGGAGTGTCATACGTGGTCTAGTTGCCCTAATAATGGGGTAATTGGGCCATCCAATTTTAAAAACAAATTACAAATATAACAAAAGTTTCAAAAATTAAGAATGATCACCTTTTAAAGCACTTTATAAAAACGTAACTTGTTTTTTCGTATTAAATTTAGTTTTCTGGGAAAAAATATTTTAATAGAAGTCAAATTCATCCAAAATCACTTATAACATTCACAAAATATAATTTAAAAGAATGGCATGATTTTTTTTTTTCCAAGTGTTGTGAAACAAACACAAACAATGTAGAAGATTATCCATAATGGAAGAATTAAAATTTAGAGGGAGGAGGGGAGGAGGGTTGACACATTTCCCAAACCGCTTCATTTACTTTATAAAGTTCAATTAAAATATCATAGAAATAATGCTTGGAAATTGAAACACTCTTGGTATATTTTTTCAGATGTAACTTGTCCGCATAAATAATGGAAATGTCATGAGTGAGCATGTGTTAAAATTGTTACTCAGCTTGTGTTGGAGAGGGCATCAGAAGGCCCTTTTATGTTGAAATTATATCATTACAGTAATATTGTTAATTAAAGTGTTTGACAAACTGCTTTTATGCATCTCTTAATTGAACCAACATACATTAAATATTTTGATTGATCTAAATAAGCAAGTTATGAGAAAAATAAATAAATAAATAAATAAACTTCTGTAGTATTTTTAGCATTGACTTTAATAGATTAAATAGGTAACAATAACAATTTTTAAAAGGATGGGAGATTGTTTATATGTGTGGAATATAATCTTGGGTAGATGTCTGCCATTATGGACTGTGTAATAAAAATTTAAAAGAAACCTCACTGTCAGAAGAAAAGAGAAAAAAGTAATTAATTACCAAACAAATTATTATGAGTTGTGCATTTCACACATAATCATAAAGCAATCTCCCATCTTTGGTTTTTAATGGGGTTATCATACTAATGGTAAAATACAAGCAACTTTTTGCTGGAACAACTTTTCCTCCAGACTTGAAGGCGGGGTTATCTTTAAGGGTTTCAAAAGTAAACAAACTTTCTCCGATGCCAAATAGTCATCGCATGTTAAGGTAATGCTGATTTGGCACCTAGGTTGTATCATGACTCCGCATAATCCTTTCGTTGGTATATTTACATCGCATCGGCAGGGATTTGTTAATGATTGTGATACTTAATGATTAGTCACACGAGGGAATTGTGGTCAAAAATAACATCTTAATTTTTTCTGAAGAATGAAAATTAATTTAATTTGGCATGAAGTAAACTTAATTAATGTAGCAATTATTTAAATAATAACTTTATTTAAATTTGAATTATTATTCATATTATTTAAGTTTTTGAGTGACCAGGAATTACCTTGGATTCGTATAATTATGGGTCACGTATGAGGTAAATATGACCTATTTTTAATAGTAAAATCTGACAACATTAAATAAATATTTTCAATTATAATTATTTAGCACACAAAAAGATGTTTTAATTATCTAATAAGTTATATTTAAGAAAAAATACATTGATTTTTAAATGTAATAAGGTTTCTTTTTAAGAGCCTGTTACAATTTGTTTCTGCTCAAAGCTTATAATTCTGGACAAAATTTCTTATTTGTATGCTATGTTCATTCTGTTATTATCGACAACAAAGCAATTACTTCTATTTAATTTACTATGTACTTGTCTGAATTACTTCCAAAAGTCTCATTTGGGCTAGCAAAAATTTCCTGCACTTTGCTCCAGAAATTTCATTTCTACTTTTTCATCCAAAATTTTACTTATTTTACCAATGTAAAATGGATAATTATCAAAAAACACAGTAAAATATTTTTGCTCTTCAAATATAGAATGCACTGTAGTAGCTTCTCTGTAGAGATTTCTAAAGAATTACCCCAGTAAACTGGGGGATAAACCAATATACTTAAAAAATTAATTTAAAAATAATGAAGAAAAAATGAGTATGAAAATAGTCATGAAAAAATGGGTATGTAGATATGAAAAGCTTAGAGCACTTTCTATTTAAAAACAGCACCAACAAATTTGTTTTTTCAAAAATGTTTCAGTGGTATGGATCTTTGAAAAAAAATCATGATTCACAGAGACAATTTCTTTAAATATGTTTTTATAGAAGTATAAAAAGTTTGATTTTTTCACCTTTTATTGCCTGCACAGATACATTGCTTTAGAACTTGACATATGAAAATAGAATGTATAAAATGATGACTTGATGTAATTTAATTTTTAAAAAAATCATTTTTAATGCTGAAAATTCATTTACCCCGAAAAAAGAGTGACTCAGAATTCCCCTATGCGACCCTACATTTATCAAAATAGTGATCAAAGTAATAATTTATTCGTCCAATAAAATCGACTTCTAATTTAACACTCATTGTGCATCGCCTGCCGCAATGCTTCTATCACTCTGAGCCAAGCTTTGAACTGTAGTTGATGACGGAGCAGAAAAAAAATAACTCTGATTGGCTAAAATTTCGGCTGACTTTTTTCCATTCGGAATGCAAAAAGTTGGAGATCGCCGTAGTCAAGGCAACGACAGAGGAAATCGATCGAAAACTTGTTCGGCAAGGAAAGTTGCTTAGATTTCCTTTAGTGTGCTACCCCTATTAGTCCCTTTTATGACTTTAGAACCACCCTGTACAGAGAGAGGTGTTCTTTTTTTTTTTAGGGCGGGTGATTGATAAATAATCTAAATTAAGTTATTTTGTCTATTGCCCTCCTTTCAATTTCAATAAAATTTTGTAGACAGCTGAAAATATGTTTCAACATCTGATTAAAAAAAAAAATACTGAGCATTTTACATTTAAGAAATATTAAAACTTATGCCATACACATTCAAAACATGGTGGATTATAAAATTATGGATTACAGATGTATAGATATAAAAAAAAAATCTGACTGAAGTTACAAATAAAGATAACTAAAAACTTACTTTTCTTTATCTTTAAGACAAACACAATTCACTATCAACATAACAACTATAAAGATAAACAAGAAAGCACACAGCCATGAAAGTTCTGGAATTAAATTTTCTGTAGCCATTAGACTAGGTAGGCTCAAAAGGCTTTATACAAAACATGCTCTGACAGGATTTACTTCTACCTAAAATCAAAATTTAAAAAAAGTTACTTTCCAACACAAAGCATTTTTATCTTATGAAAGAACAGGAGATTAGAAAATACAGTAACTTAAGGGTTTGTACATTGAGATATTG
The DNA here is from genome assembly GCA_038373885.1 of Cheiracanthium punctorium. Classification (NCBI taxonomy): domain Eukaryota; kingdom Metazoa; phylum Arthropoda; class Arachnida; order Araneae; family Cheiracanthiidae; genus Cheiracanthium; species Cheiracanthium punctorium. The sequence goes on along the minus strand of JAWZYV010011930.1, from coordinate 10,251 downwards.
TGTAAAAAAATTCTGGGAGGGGAGGATAAGTTTTAAAAATACCAATTAGTAGAAAAATGTTAGATTAGCTCTGAGCAACCAGATTCAGCATAAACAAAACACACTCAAAAGAACTGGTGTGGAAAAGATAAAATAATTAACTTTGTAAAATAACACACATAAAAGGTACTTATCAAGCAACTGATAAGTAAATTTGTGTTTTATTTTACACACTTTTCGTTATTTTGCATTTTAAGCATTATATCAACCATTAAATTGCCTGAAAATAAAAAGCAGGGTTCTTCTCAGGCCTTTTTGGTTAGGTGCATTGTCTGACAAATTTTACTGACTGCCCAGCAGAAAAATCAGAATTAGGTAGTAACATGAATTTTATTCAAATAATAACTATCTTATGTAAACTAAAGGGCCATCCCATGTCACATGTGGGACAGGAATGTAAACTTTCTTTATACATTATCATTTCTTAAACATGCTATTATTTTCTTTTCAGCTATGCTGAATTGAAACATAGAGATTTACCTCAATTTTAATGTACAGTTTTATACTTGAAAGGTTCACGAGATTGCAGCTAAGAGGATTTATACAAGTGTCACGTGTGAGACAAAGATATTGACCCCACCTGATGCTCATATAAAAGCTCCTTGTTTCAAACTCATGAACCTTAAATTTTAAACTACAGATTAAAAGGAGAAATCTTATACTCTTAACTCAACATATCAGATTCAGCGGTCCTAGGGTCATTTTTAAAATTGGTGCCATTTGGAAATTTAAGAAGCAAAAATACAATTTCAATTCCTTTAATGGACACTCCTAAATAATGGACACCTCTAATTAATGGACATTAGTGTGAGTCCCAGTCCCTTTAAATAGAACATTCCATGTTATCCACTGCAAATAACGGACACTCTGAATAGCGGACGGTTATTTTAAATGTACAAACTCTTTTTTTATTATTTTAGCAAAACTTTCGACAAAAATCCAAAAAGATAGAGTTTGTAGTATTACAAATAACTTTACGTTTTCCCTTTCTTATCTCCAAAGTGATTCATAGGACAGGTCAATGATTTTCATCTTCACAATGGGATTCACCTCTTATTTATTTCCCATTCTTTCTTGGAATCGAGAGGGTGAATACGAGTATGCCTTTGAAGCAGCCGACCACGAAACATTGGATGATTCGACTGGCACCCTGGCGGCTCTGAGACTTCGCATGACAAAAAAGATTTCTACTCACTTGGCGAAAAGAGCTGTCGCCAATCAAGCAGTACTGGTAGGGGGCTCTTTTTTTTTCGCTGCTGTTGTTGATTTCTAAATGTCAATCTCTGGTAAAGCTATCCTATAATCCTATTGTTTAAAATTAATGTGAATTATAATGGCGTCAAAAAGGAAGAGAATAACACTGAAAGAAAAAATTGACGTTCTTGAAGTTGCTGAAAGAGAAAAGCTGAGTGTGCGTTGTCTTACTGAACGTTTTAAAGTTGGAAAAACTCAGATAAGTGAACTTTTGAAGGACAAAGGCGAAATTAGGAAAATGCGGACGGTGAATTCAAAAGAAAATTCGAAGAATTTGAAGCTTCATAAAACCAAAACAAGAGAAATCGACAAAGTGCTGATAAAATGGTTCTGCTCTGCTTGTGCAAAGAACATTCCTATAAGCGGTGTTTTGCTTCAATAAAAAGCCAGAGAAGTTGGTCAAACTTTAGGATTGGACACCTTTAAGGCATCAAATGGATGGCTAGAAAAATAACTGAAAACGTCAGAATATTTCTTTCAAATCTGTTTGTGGTGAAGAGAAATCCATAGACCCAAATCATGTTACAGACTGGATTGAAAAAGTAAAATTAGTGTGCCAAGGATATTGCCAAAAACATATTCAATGCTGACGAGACTGGTCTCTTATCTCACCCTTATGAAGAAAACTCTGTGTTTCAAGGAAGAGAAATGTAGCGGCAGCAAATTTTCAAAAGAACATCTCACCGTTTTGTTGTGTTGCAACATGCTGGGAGAGTTTGAAACTCCGCTTGTCATCGGAAAAGCTAGAATACCAACATAATTTAAAAACATTGACGTATGAAAACTTAATGTTTCCTAGAATTCTAACAAAAAAGAATGGATGATGACTGAAATAATGAGTGATTGGTTAGTAGACTTGGACAAAAGAATGAAGAGGCAAGCAAGAAAAATACTTCTCTTCCTGGATAATGCTACTTCTTATCCCGAAGATTTAAAATTAGAAAACGTAAAGTTAGTCTTTTTACCACCTAACACCACTTCTATGTTACAGCCTCTTGATCAGGGTATTATCCAAAGCTTTAAAGTAACGTACAAAAAGCTTCTCCTCAGACAATTACTCTCTCAGATTTCTTCTAAATCAAGCGAGATCCACATAAATTTTGGATGCAGTTTTATCGATCACATCAGCTCTTAAAAAGGTGAAAGCTGGGAGTGTCCTAAAATGTTTTAAAAAGGCAGGATTCGCAAGCCCGAGTGATGTGGTACCTGATTGTGCAAGAGATGAAAATGGAAAAGATCTTGATGAACTGCATATAGATCATATAGATTCAAATGTCCATGTTGATGATTATGTAGAAATTGACAAGGATTTGTGGGTTGAGGAAGAAGAGGACTTGGATGTTACAAATTTTATTACAGTCGACTCTCTGAAATCCGCACATCTGTAATCCGCAACTCTATAATACGCGATAATTTTTTGATGTAAACAGTGAAATTTGCAGTTAACAGTTAAGTAACACTAGGAAATTACGGGTGAGTTGAGTTGTAGAATTAAAAGAAATTTTATGCTATTTTTCATATTTTTTGCATATATCTAATTAAAATTGTTCTTTTAACCCATCTAACAAAGTCTGAGCAGTAAAATGAAAGCATGATTAGCTGACAGAAAAAATTCTAAGAGACAATCTCGCACACTCAGTTAACGAAGCGTGTATTATTTTGATTTTCATTTTTTATTGAAAGAAAGAGAAATTTTCAAAAAATTTCTCTTGAAGAAGGCTTATCTTTAGGCTATAAATATTTAGAATTCATCCAAAATTATTCATTGGCATCACCACAAGAAATAATGACAATAAACAGACTCCAGGAAAAAATATTTAAACACAAATCAAAAGCCCTAAAACAAACAACAATTGATTCCATATTTGCAAAATTAAAAAAAATATAAATAAAAATTAAAGTATGAAAGTTCAAGCCTTCTTCAAGAAAAATTTCAGTCTGCAAAAGTTTTGTAAAATAAAATTAATTTTTTTTCATATATTTTAATAAATTCTTTAATAATTAAACTAAGTGTCACAGTATAATTAATTTCAGCCATTAAAAATGTTCTGTTGCTACATAACTATAGTAAGAAAAAATGTAAACAAAACAATGATCTGTAATCTGCAAAATTCTATAATCCGCAAACCCCTTGGTCCCAAGGTGTGCGGATTTCAGAGAGTCTACTGTACTCAAAACACAACGGAACAGTTTTTTCTTTCTGACGATGATGATAATGATTTCCCTGTAAATGAAGATGAAGTTTGTAAAATTAAAGACTTTTCGGAAGCACTGAGATACAGTGAAGAACTGAAAAAGTTTTTTCTGTGCAAAGGGGACTCATGAGGGCCTTGCAAAGGTAAATATGGAGAAGCATGTTCTAAATGCAAAAAAGAAATCTCAAACATTGTTAACTGATTACTTATAGTTAATTAAATTAATTTTCTATAAAATTAAAGTTGTCAATATTTTAAGTAAGACAAGCAAAATCCTACTAATATTAAAAATGTCAATGTTTGTATGTATGTTTACTAGTCTTTCCCGCTGAAATGGTTTGACATATTCGGATTAACATATAGGCTACTTTTTATGGCACGAGGAAAAATACACTGTTCCTATAATATACAAAAAAAAAAAATACAAGAGTTTTTATTTTACAGGGCAGTCGACAGATGGCGCAAATTTATAGACAGTTTTTAATAAATAAATTCATTACATCGTCTGCTATGCCTGGATAAAGAATACACCAGAATAAGTTTTTCCGGTAAAATCATACAAGCCGGTGCGCACCCCATATAAACATGGCGACAGCCGCTGGAGCTTGGCGGCCGCCAAGCTCCAGCGACTGTCGCCAACCATTTTCCACGATCAGCACATTAAAATTGCACATATATTCCACTAAAAATGAGCAACCAGTGGACCGTTTTTAACTAAAAAAACCTCAGTGGATTCAGCAACCTAGTTGTACAGCTATCTAAACTAGGCAACCAGTGGTCCGTTTTTAACTAAAAAAAACCTCAGTGGATTCAGCAACCTAGTTGTACAGCTATGTAAACTATGCAACCAGTGGACCGTCTTTAACTAAAAAAACCTCAGTGGATTCAGCAACCTAGTTGTACAGCTATGTAAACTATGCAACCAGTGGACCGTTTTTAACTAAAAAAACAACAGTGAATTCAGCAACCTAGTTGTACAGCTAATGTAAACTGGGCAAACACTGGCCCGTTTTCAACTCAAAAAAACATCGGTGGATTAAACAACCTAGTTGTACACCTCTTATAAAGTCAGTATGATTAGAATAGCACGTAAATAGCACTTACGAAAACATAAAACACATCGAATATCAATTTAAAATTCACATTAAAAACCTTAAACATTGCAAAGATTCGTTAAAAAAGAGCACTTACCTTTATTTTTTTTTAAATAACCGCTCAGAAATGTCCCCAACACCCACCGGCTTATAACGTAACACCAGCATGCTTTCTTTTATTTAGCTCTATATTCACACCATATTTCTATCAAACACACACAAAAGAACGCTCCTTTTCCTTTCAAAACATAAAAAAAACTCCATATTCCACACATAAATACTGACGACGAAATTCCCCGATACGCTTACTAACCTACGATAAAGAGTCCGTAAAACAGAATCAAAACCACAAGGAAAATCAAACATTAACTTAATCCACTCTATCACCAGCCACAAACAAACAACTATCGTCATTCAATTAGCACTGAATGAAAATCCCATACTTCAAAACACCCCGTGTTTCTCTTTGGTTACTAGTCTAAACCTAAACAATCACCGGCAGCGTACTTCACTCCAGCTGAGCATCACCCATGACGGCGCTAGAGCCAATGCCAAATCAATTTGTAAACAAAACATCAAAATGTAAACAGCACCGTATACGGAATATAGTCCGTTTTTCCTTCTGACGTGGATTTAAAAGCGGACTTCAGGCCAAGCACACAGATCCGAAATACATTTTACACAAACAAACAAATTAAAAATAAGTTTTTGAAACTTTCATTCAGTTCGAATTATTCATTTTTCTGTGCATCTTTTCCCTCCCCATTTTATTTCTATTGTGTTACATTCAGAAAAAGGATGTTAGAAATATCAATTTTAATTTTGTTATAATCTTACTTATGAATAATGATACACTTTCCAACTTAATGGAATAAGGAAAGAAAATAGGGAAGATGCATGGATTATGATACACTTTTAATATATAACACTTTGGTGCATATTTAAAATCTGAAAATGTTTCAGATTTTCTTACCTTTTTTTTTTTTTTTTTTTTTTCCTTTCCATTATTTTATAACAGGCAATATATAGAAGCTCTTCAGAGTTAATATAGGTGGAAAATGATTCGTATCTTTCTGTAAGTTTTTATTATTAAACCATCTTATTTTTGTAACCAGGAGCGGCCCGACACGGTAAACAAAGTAAGCATCGCATCGGGGCACCGGCTTCAAAGGAGCGTCATTTTGAACTCAAAAACTAATTAGAGCATAAAAGGGGGCATCTTTTTTATGTTAGTAGGGGGTGCAACTTACCCTAGGGCCACCCCTGTTTGTAACCATCTTAATTTAAATTCCATTCAGAATCTGAGTGATTTCAGTACCATGAAAGCCGGTGAGAAATTGGATTTTCTCCGAACAAGATTTATTAAGATGGGAAACCAAATGCTTGCCAGAGGCGGCTAGTCGTTCATATTCTCATAGCAAAATGATGATTGAATAATTTTAATTAAAACTGTGCTTATTTTTTCATTAAATGACCTGCTATAAGCTAAAAGATGAAAAAAGGGTAGTTACACCTGAATACCGGACACCTCCCAATAACGGACAAAAAACTTCTGGTCCCTTGACTGTCAGTTATTTGGAGGTACCACTGTGGTTTTTATCCATACTACAAAACATACCTTGTTTCTGAAAATTATTTGAATATTATTTGTGTAGGTTTTTTTTCTATTTATTTATTTATTTATTTTTTTTGGATTTTTGTGATATGGATGGGAAAGGAATGAAGTATGTTATTGTATGGAAAGGAAGTGAGTGTGTTTCTAAGAAATGTGGTGTGAATATAAAACTAAATAAAAAAGAAAGCATGCTGGTTTTACCGGTGGGTTTAGGGACACTTCTGAGTGGTTAATTAAAAAATAAAAGCAAGTGCTTTTTTTTAAAATTAATCTTTGCATTTTTTAAGGTTTTCAATGTGAATTTTAAATTAATGTTAGGTATTTTTATGCTTTTGTTAGTGTTATTTATCTGCAATTGTAATCATGCAGATTTTGGATTAGCTGTATAGCTAGGTTGCTAAATTCACTTGAGTTTTATTAAGTTAAATAGGGGATTGTGTGTGCTCAGTTAACAGTAGCTGTACAACTAGGTTGCTTAATCCAATGTTTTTTTGAGTTAAAAACGGGCCAGCATTTGGTAACCACCAAACTCCAGCGGCTGCCACCATGTTTAGATGTGGTCTAACACTGTCTCGGTCGATTTTACCCAATTTTATAATCAATTAGTTTGAATAGTTTCATCCATTCATCCTGATCACCACCAGTAACCGACAGGGACTATATTCCGTATCCAGTGCTTTGTTTGCATGTTTCATTTGGTGATACTTCTGGCGCCGTCTTGGGCGATACACATCGGAAGTGAAATACCCTGCCGGTGGTAGTTGTGACTGGCAACCATAAAGAGTAGGCGTATCGTCAATTTGAAATTGTTTGTGTTTGATAGAAATATGGTGTGAATATAAAGCTAAATAAAAGAAAGCATGCTGGTGTTACCTTATAAGCTGGTGGGTGTTGGGGACATTTTTCCTGAGTGGGTTATTTAAAAAAAAAAAATAAAAATAAAGGTATCAGGGTTTACACTAGGGAAAAAAATTGGGTGAGAATTCTCCCACTCTGGCTCCAAAATTAAGTGGGATTTTTAAAAATCTGAGTGAGAACGAGAAGAATTTTGTTTGTTTTCAAATAAAATTTTTTTTCACATTTTACAAGCAAAAATAATGTCATTACACAAATACAATGTCTAAGATTAGAGCTCATTCTAGGAAAGGAAAAATGGTGCTGGGTGCCAAAGGTTTTTAAAAAAAAAAGGGCATCATTTATTTTGAAATGAGGCATTGTGTTTCTTTAAAAAGAGCATTACTTAGCCTGATTATAAGCACTTCTAGCTTCGGGAAAAAAACCTATGAAGATATTCAGTATAAGAACAATTGCTTTTTTGATTTTAATTTATAAATTAATAATAATTCATTAGTTTTAAATCTTTATTAATAAATTTAATTTACTAGTATTATATAAAAATTAGATAAAATTGTATTAAGTTGATAAAGCTAAGTTTATGTAAATGGTTAAAAGGACTTTTTGGGATGGCGTGTAACTTTGTTCACTTAACCATTATTAAAAATAAAGTATAAATAATTAATTAATAAGAATATTTCTTCTTTAAAGATTTTTAAGGCTTCTTTTTATATAGCAAAAATAATCCCCACCAAACTTACCTAACAAGACAAGAAAATGCTTAATTTAAGTTAAACTTTTTGCCACGCATAAGAAAATATTTTTAATTAAGAAGCTTTATTTTGGATCACTTTGTCAAGAATCATCATTGTAAAGTTTAATAACATCAATTTAAGAAACACTTCATAAATGTAAAAGTTGTTCTAAACTTAAATTTTCTTTAACAAATTTTTTAAGTTTATCACACCCTATAGAAAATAATTCATTTAATTTTTTCATCATTCACTTTGTCCTCTGTTAAGAAAATTAATTGATTAGTCCAAACAGTTTAAATATTATAGTTTAATACTTGAAAATATTAATTTTTTAATAACACTTCTGTTCAAAAGAAATCCTATATAAATCGTAATAAAATACCTATTCCCAGTTATTCAATGTCTATTTTCCACTACAATATTCCCTCTTATTTCTTGCTTACTTTTTTAAAAAAAATGGACTAATGAGCTAAAATTTTTTGCTGGATTATCATGCAGAGCAGGCCATAATCAACTATTCTGTTGATATTATAGGCAATTCAGCTGGTCACTTATTTTAACTGTGCAATAATTGAAAATAGGCCCGAAAGGGATGGGTAAAGTGCATAATCGATTCTATCTTTTCCTCCCCGTCTAGCTTTAGATAGAAACCACAAAGTAAGAAAGGGTGGAAAATAAAATTATGTTGTGACATGTAAATTTCTATACCTTTGAACAAATTAAGATGCCTTTTTAATAATTTAGACTCTGAATCAATTTATTGCATTTCAAAGTGATCCCAAAATTTCAAAAAAATCGGTCCGTTAAATAAAAAAATTATAGATGAATGAATTTTTACATAGTTGATTTCCATCCCCCCTTCTCATCCATGATCAGCTACTCTACTACCCGACTGGGCCTCCCGAGCGCTTCCTGTCTTCCCAGGAGAAGGAAAAAGGCGTGGGAGTTCTATTACCATAAAAGTTGCGCAAATCATCCTTTCATTTATTATGTATCATTTAGCGCCTTATGTGTGAGCAAAACAAAAAAGAGTTGAACAAATAAAAGGGTCAAAGAAACTTGTAGAGATTACAAAAAAAAAACTTTGCGGCAAAAGAGTGTGTCTAGTTTTTCATCATTGGGAGCTAAACGATTTTTTTTTTTAAGGGCATTGGGGCGTGCACCCCACTGACCCCACCTAGAATGAGCTCAACAGATTATAAATATCAAAATTAACAATGTAATACACAAATGATTTTGATAACAATACAATTTAATGAGATCTTTTGAATTCTTTTTATCTTTATATCCCATAAAATATTTTGCTGCTACATCAAAAATGAACAACCCCAGCATGTGGGCTTTTTCCCGCGACTGTTATTTTTTTGAGTGGGATTTAATGTGGCATTGCGGGAATCACGCAATCCCGCGGTCTAGTGCGAACCCTGAGGTAAATGCTCTTTTTTAGCGAATTTTTGCAATGTTTAAGGTTTTTAATGTGAATTTTAGATTGATATTGGATGTATTTATGTTTTCGTAAGTGCTATTTACGTGCTAATCATACTGACTTTATAAGAGGTGTATAACTAGGTTGTTTAATCCACCGATGTTTTTTTGAGTTCAAAACGGGCCAGTGTTTGCCCAGTTTACATTAGCTGTACAACTAGGTTGCTGAATTCACTGAGGTTTTTTTAGTTAAAAACAGTCCACTGGTTGCATAGTTTACATAGCTGTACAGCTAGGTTGCTGATTCCACTGAGGTTTTTTTTAGTTAAAAACGGTCCACTGGTTGCATAGTTTACATAGCTGTACAACTAGGTTGCTGAATCCACTGAGGTTTTTTTAGTTAAAAACGGTCCACTGGTTGCATAGTTTGCATAGCTGTACAACTAGGTTGCTGAATCCACTGAGGTTTTTTTAGTTAAAAAACGGTCCACTGGGTTTGCACTAGTTTTATACATGTAGGCTGTAGTACAACTAGGTTGCTTAATACACTGTATTTTTTTTAGTTAAAAACGTCCACTGTTTGCTCATTTTAAATTGCCTGTTACTGAATTTGCAGACGTTCTTTTGGTTAAATATGGATGTTGTATTTTGTTTTAATGTTTTTGTAAATGGAATATATGTGCAATTTTAATGTGTTAAAATACTTTGACTTTGCTGATCGTGCAAAATGGTTGGCGACAGTCGCTGGAGCTTGGCAGTTGCCAAGCTCCAGCAACTGTCGCCGTGTTTACATGGGGTGCGCACCGGCTTGTATGATTTTACCACTGAAGAGTAGATTTTGAATTTAGAATCTTGTAAAAATTCTGTAACATTCAGCACACTAGTTAAGAATAATTTTTAAAAAACCTTATTCTTTTCAGTAAGAAAACGTATCTCTATAGAAACTATTGGTTAATGGCAGATTATGCAAGAAGAACCACTCATCATACTCTTCTGTAACTCAAGTGTTTTTGTTTTCGTGATTAGTATGTCAATATTGC